>CM053787.1:415039325-415721825 GCA_028749045.1 Cupressus sempervirens
CTTGAATTGGAGAAAATCAAAGCCAAAATGGAATTCACTAATGCCTATTATTTGTGGGTTCACAATTAAATTGTTTTCCTTAAGAAGGCAGTCATTAAGTTACAAATAGACCTCCAAAAGGAAGTGCAGAACAGAAAAGAGGAAGATGTTATTGGTAAGCTGGGAGAGGCAAAATTGACTATAAATGATAGTGGCAAAAAGATTTCTTCACTGGTCAAGAAGCTAACCTGGAGCAGGAAGGCTTTGAGCTAAAAGTTGACATCACTAGAGAAGAGAAGGATGATGAAATCCAAGGCCTGAGTAGGTGGACTCGAGGAAGACTCAGCAAAAGGAAAATTGTGGCTCATTCCAAGACCATGGAGGGAGGAGCTCACTGAGATCGAGGTGGTCAAATCTCTCAGAGACCTTGTCTAGGTGTTGTTCTTGTTTTTGTTGTTTTGTCTTAGATAGTTTTGTTTGTTGTTGGTTTAGGGTGTTAGTAACGGTTAATGTTTCTTTCTTGTTTCTAGCGCAAATGGTCGAATCTCTCAAAGAGCTTGTCTAGGTGTTGTTCTTGTTTTTGTTGTTTTGTCTTAGATAGTTTTGTTTGTTGTTGGTTTAGGGTGTTAGTAATGGTTAATGTTTCTTTCTTGTTTCTAGCGCAGATGATTATAAGGACTTCTATTCTTCTTTTATCATTTTTGTATTAAATTAAGATTTTGATTCCCTATAAAACCTGTTTTTACCTCTATCCAAAAAACTCTTTACTTAAACTCATAAACATATACAATTTTGTTTTTTTTAATTTTTTAAGTATGCAATCAAACTTTTTAAATATGTCAACCCATCCAAATTCCAGCCTCAATTTGATTAGAACCTACATAGACATCATGGACGGAAAAAGAACGACTACCATGGCTAAACGACGCTCCCACCATAGTCCAATCTGCAACAAAAATTGAGCTTCTGCCTGTTCAACTTCAATCCGTTCGAAGAAGCCACCGCATGAATCGTATTCATAATCATTCACGCAAGGAAGCCTGCAATGAATACCTAGTTCATCGTCACTCGCACCAAACAAATAATCAAGCTCACAATATTTTAAAATGTAATATTTATATTCGTCTGTGGACTCCAATTCATCATACCCATTACTACTACGGCTTCCTTTATCATCGTTTCGTCTCGTTACACACCATCTCTCCATCTCTTCAATATCCATGTTTCTCATGATTTCATTCATGACATCAACATTTGTATGCTTGCACAGCCACTTCTTTGGGCTGCTCTCTGTTTCTTCACAGAATCCCCTGCTTTTTTCACTCTCTTCGATTCGCTCACTTTATAATCCAGTATGCTTTTCCACTGAATACAAACAAAATTATTCGGTACTACTAAATGTACTACTGCTGTGCTGGTCGATGAAATAGAACAGCAGAGCTGTGGAATTTATATACAAAATCAACCTGGAAATGGCAAAACGATGGAAAAACTTTGTGGACAAAACTACAAAAAAGGGGTTTGAAAGTATGGGCTGAGATAACAAAGGACTTTGGCAAACGAGATACGATTGCGTGTCGGCTTGTAGTGGAGCATCGACCCACGTAAACATCAGAGATTGATATTGATGATGATCATGTCTACAATGTAATTCCATTTGTCTTCCTTGCAAATGGATTTCGAGGAGTCAGTCAGTATGCGTAGACAACAATGTGAAGCCAGCTGCTATAAATCAAGCATTTTTGGACGTCTTAGCTTGTAATGCTCTGTTTTAAACATTACGGTACATCCAATTTTGTATTTTAGACGATCTATTTGTAGCCAGTTAGAATGTAGAATTTGGATCACTTGATACTCTTTCTAGATTATTCCTAAATATGTGATGTTTCCAACGTTTTATCATAGCGGAAACAAATACCAGAAGCGCACTTTTGGTTTCTTTCTGGTTTAAAATATTGCACGGACATTTCGAAAACTAGTTGTTTGTTTTTCTTTACCAGCACTAGATTACATAGTCTATGACACATTTTATTATTATTATTAGAATTTTTTTTTAGTGTAACGTGCTTTTCTCACTAGCCAAAGGACAAATAAACTATAAGGATTAGGACTAAACTAGCGAGTATAACACTTCCATTCATTTGTCTTTGTGGATAAAATAATGAAGGAAGATTTTATTATGCTTGTGTAAGCTATTCTTTGTTTATTGTTTTTGTTGGATCGCAAGGTTGTTTCTATCACTTCTGATTCAGTTGAAATTTTCAAGCAAATATAATTGTAAAAGATATTTAATTATTTAAATATATGTTAATAATTTGACTAATTATTTATAAGAGATATTTGATGTAATAATAATTTTTATTGTAACACATTTGATATTAATTAAAATAATATTTTTATTTGTTTTATATTTTATGATTGTATAAATATTGTTATAGAAGATAAAGAAAACTATATATGATCTATATTAAAATCAAAGGTGGTTCATATTTGATAGAGAGAGTAGGATGAACCAATCACAAGTCCATGCTTCTAGTTTGCCTTTGAGACCTAATGTGTTTTGCTAGATCACCAAATGGACTTATAGGATCCCTTTCAAGCAAAGATCCCCAAATCCTAAACCATGCTCCACTAACTTGATCAAACTTCACTTCTTGCCATCTGCTAGTCTTTCATACTAGATGGAGAGTACTCAAAGTCTTCCAACTAAGCTAGGTCTTTTTGACCATTCTTCAAATCCCACTTGTAGGATCGTGGAGGAGCCACAAAACCTTGCAATGCACTCCTTTGGTATTCCAAAACAACTCTTTATGGTTGGACTTCCTACCGATTTCATAATTTCCCTTCAAAATAGGGCTACAAGGAAGAGCCCCAATAAGCCCTATTATTCCTACAATTTAGGGATTTTCTCAAGTTTTTTCCACTAACCAATCCAAATGGTTCACATCAATCTCTATTCATATTCTGACTACTTTGAGATTTTCTAGGTTTTAAACCCCAAAACTATCATACAATACCTATGCTGATTTTGAGGGTTTTTTAGGGTTTACAAGGTCAACTTCTTGTTTGGCTTTGTTTGGTGTCTAAATAGATTGGTGGCACCTTGTCCTTCTACACAAAGGACCTCCTCTCACTCCTTTTCAACCTCCATATTCACCTTCCAAGAAATCTCCACAATCCTAGAAACAATAAGCTTTGTAATCACTTCATGCCCTTCCTTTTGCCAAGATGGAGTACATTATGTACACTCACTATCCCCAAGAGGTCGTAGTGTTCCTACAATTGGATAGTGAGCTACACCATGTCCAATGCAAATTGTCTGGAATATGACAACAAACTGGCTAGAAAGAAAAGATTTTACAAACAACGAAATAAAACACAACCAAAACAAACTTACTGGGACAAAAATGTCCTAATCAATGCTATCTACAATGCTAACTAGTATAGTACATAAAACAAAGTTCAAAAGCCTTCCACACTCAATAGTTCAGCCTTTTTACAATCAAAACTCATGCTACAACATGTTGTCCGTACAATAACATCTAACTTCTTCTATCTTTAGGGTTTGGAATGCTTGTATATGTCCTCCTAGGTCTTTCTCCTTCATATTTAGGGCTTTCATCAGCCTTCTTCATATTTGGGAAGGTAAATCAATGTTTTCTTGCAAAATTGAAAAATTGCAATATTCCTTGGATAACAGCTTTTCTGATTTTTCTTGCTTGCAATTTTTAACACTTCCTACTTGCTAATTAGGCTATCACTTAGCATTTCCAAGCTAAGTACCCTTCCCTAGGCTAGAGGCTTATACTTAAGGTTACTAATTGCTCTATGGGAAGGAATGGCTTGATTCTAAGAATATTTAATGAAACTTCTAAGGACATTTAATGACTTCCTTCACCCTAGTTAACACCCTAGTTCCTCAAACCCTTATTCTACTTACAAAGTCTCTCTTGGAGAACAACATAACAAAATAGAAAATAATGACCCCCCTATGTTTCAAGGTGCCCCTACACCATGCTCCCCACCAAAGAAGCTATGTCTCCTCTAGAAACAAAAGGTGGAGATCTATACCTTGAAGCTTGAATTGATTCTCATGAATCCATGTAGCCTTTGAGTCTAGTTTTCCTTTCCATTTGACAAGGTGTTCCTTGTGTGTGCCATGCCTAGTCTTGGTATGAATCCAAAATTCTAATATCCTCTATTCTTGAAGCTTGGGCTTAGGGGGTAAAGTTGTTGCTTGAGAATCCTTGTGAGATTCCTCCACATGCTGATCCACCTTAGTAAGAGGCCCTTTATATCTGACTAAGTCTGCTACATTGAAAATGGGAGAAATAGCTAGATCATCTAGAAGTCCAACCTCATAAGCATTCTGCCCATACTTGGTCAATATAGGACATGGTCCAATTATTCTCATTTGCAGCTTTGTTAAGTTTCCCTTTTCTATTCTTGCTTTGTTTAGGTGAGACATGACCAAGTCCCCTACACCAAACGGTACTTTTCTCTTCTTGAGGTCATCTTTGTCCTTGATTTTCTTGGTGTTATCAATGAGGGACTATTTTACTTGCTCATGCACTTCCTTCATGTGTTGACTAAAATCTTCAGCATAACCATTGTTAGGTACTCGACCATCTAGGTTTCTCAATTCACATACACCCCTAGGTTGTATCCCATATACAATCTCAAAGGTACTCTTGCCTGTAGTTCTATTACTGGTGTCATTATAAGAAAACTCTACTTGGTGAAGTACCAAATCCCATGTCAAACCATACTCCTTGGTAAAGCATCTTAACAAGTTGCCAGGAGTCCTGTTGACCACTTTAGTCTAACCATCAATTTGAGGATGATAGTTTGAACTAAAAGATAGATTGGCACCTAGCCTATTCCATAAGGACCTCTAAAAATGTCCCATAAATTTGTTATCCTTGTCAAATACAATGCTAGTTGACAAACCATTAATCCTCACAACTTCCTTGAAAAATAAGTAAGCAATATGACTTGCATCATGAGTGACCTTACATGGAATAAAATGAATAATTTTGCTAAATCTGTCAACTACTACATAGATGCTATCAAAACCACTCTTTGTTCTAGGTAAGCCAACCAAAAAATCCATACGTATACATTCCCATGGCTTGCTTGGTATTCAGAAACATTGATAAAGTTTTTCATTTGTACAAGTCCCCTTTTCTCTTTATCATATGATGCACTGCTCAACATAAGCTCTGACATCTTTTTGCATTATAGGCCAATAGTAGTACCTTTGAACCAATTCCAAGTTCTTGTTCAAGCCAAAATGTCCACTTAAACTTCCATTATGCTTTTAGTGAATGAGGTTTTCCCTCATGGAACCTTTTGGCACACATAAATACCCTCCATTGAAGAGTAGCCCATTCTTCAATTTATAGTCTACAAACTCACCTTGAAAGTGATTTAGATGCTCTTGACACACCTTGTATACTACTATAAATACTCCATCAATTGTGTAGAGCTCTCTGCAATTATCCAACCCTAGGCTCCTTATTTGGATTTCTTGGATAGTGAGAAACGTTCTACTCAAAACATCTACTACTTTCTTGAGCTTCCCCTTCTTGTGCTTTATAGTGAAGGTATAAGACTATAAATACTCTATTGGTCAAAAGAATAGTCTTGACAATTGAGTGTCAACACACTTAACCATTTAAACTATATATGTCAAGTACATAATGTATGTTGAGTGATCTATAATTTTTCAAATGTTGAGTGATCCAAGAACATTCATGTGTCAAGTGTGTTGGTGTTTTATTTTGATGTTAACAGTGCTAAAACTACTAGGTGACAAAAGGCTTAGTACCTAGATATAAGTACATACACAACCTAAAGAATAGCCAATTCTCATTATCACTTGCATATGCAAAGTACTAGGGCCCAACTCCAACAAAACCTTAGACGGTTTTCTACTCTTTTGGCTCTGTAAAAACCAGGGCGGGTGCACCTGGGGATGGTTCAAAGATGGAACAATTGTATGAGAATTATTCTTAGTTTCATTTTGATTCTCATCTCCAAATCCTCAAACATATACGTAAATCTTACCGAATTGATAAACACATCCCTTGAACAGATATGGCCAAGAAATCTTCTATAGCTCTGCAGATGTTTCCAACAACAATGGCAAAATGAAGCTAAAACAATCCATGCAGGCAAGTGCTGGCCAACTTTGAAAATCTTACAGGAAATATAAGTAAAAATTGATTTTATGATGTATTTTGAAAAAAGCTAGTCATAATATACTTCTCTTTTGGCTGAAATACTTTCGATAAGTGCCTAATCCATTGGGAATTCAGAGTCAAGTAAATTCTTAGATCTAATTTGTTGCTTTGCGAACAAATTTTCATCAACAATTCTTACTAGAATTTATCATTCAAAATCCTTATTAACACCCAAGCAACCTCATCACATTCATCAGAGCCTTTATTTAATCCATTGAATTAACAACAATAACAAATGGATGTACAGTCTTACTATATTGCAATCAATTGCATAAGCGTTTACTCACACAACATCAAGGTAGCTAAGTATTTAAAAGGAGACAAAATTCAGAGAAGAACAGATATGGGGACAGTTCATAATTTATATTCATTTCCTTTGAAAATGGTATATCCTTTACAAAAGACCCAGAAAAACCTTCAGAGAAGAAGCACAGTTCTTTCTACATTCATCTATATCTCAGAAATTTTGACAGAAAAAGTATACTATAAATTTCTTTCCCAAAATGTTTGGACCAAAAATAGAACTAAGCACAATACTTAGTGAAAACCAAATTCGGACCCATCTTTAGCCTTGGGATCTCACTTAAATAATGTGAGATGCAACAAGCTTCAGGCTACAGAAGGTTACAAGTGTCCTTTTAAAAAACAAAAACAAGAATAACAGAAAGGTTGATTATAACAGCAATTCTTGGCGGGTCCCTTTCTGTTATGCTTCTTGGTTGTTATGATCTGATCTCACAATCATTCTTCATCTTCAGAGTACATACCCATAAGGTCTGTAAGTGATGTATCATCTTCTATTACATGCAAACTCACTTTAACCCGGGGATTTTCTATGTCTTCATTGCTGACTACAAAAGTAACTATTACTCTTACATCTTCTTCGTCATCGTCTCCTGACATCTGCTCACTAAACTGAGTTTTCCATCTGTTAAAAGTATCATCATCTGGCCAATCAAAACTTAGGGTTTCTCTTTGTATCTTTATTAAAGAATTGGCATTTTCTTCTAAATCATCGAAATCTTTTCTTATATCAGCATAATATAATTGTATTTTTACCAGCTCTTCATTTGTCTTTGCCCAAAACCAATGGCCAGTCTCACTGATGATGTTTGTTATTCTGTTATCGAATAATTCATCCATTTCCTTTTTCCATTTGTCTTTTTCCTTTACTGTATCAACAGATTCTAAGGCACAAGGAAATAGGGTGAATTTTTTAGCAAGATATTTTGAAAAACAGAGTATCAATTTTCTCTGTAAAGAATCTCTTTTATTCTCAAAATTATCTAATTGATTCAATAAATCAAAAATCCTTTCAACCTAATGATAAGGCATTTGGACTGTAGATATACAAATAATTGTAACATCATTGTTTCTCTGTCTCCATTTCTGTGTAAGAGAATCTAGTCCATCCTTTTCTTTATTTAACTCATCCATGAGGGTTACAATCCTTGTCAACTGATCATAAAAAGTTGACCATTGTATTTTATCCCTCAAATATGTCACACCCTGCCTCCATTTCTCTTCCTGCTGATTTCTAAATTCTATCTGCCACTCATGTAATTTGGTTTTTTCTGCTTCAAATTCCTCTGCAGTATAGAATTGGGGTCTTTCAAGGGTGTTAGGTATCTCAATAATAGGGGTTAATCCCACAGATGACTATGGGGGATATGCAATTCTCAGTGTACTGGATTCTCCCACTTTTCTCTTTCCAAGTACCTTTTGTAATTGAGATACCCTATTTTCTAACTCAATTCTCCTTTTTACCTCTTGGTTATAGGCTTCCACCACTATTTCATATTTATTATGCATATCAATCATTTCCCTCTCTCCTCTTTCCGCAGTAGCCAATGAAAATTTAGAATAATCCACATTCATGTGGGCTGCCTGTACATTTGAAGTGTCAGCAACTCTTCTTACAATGATACTCCCTGTTAATCTTGAATCATCAGGCTGTGGTGAAGTAATTCTGGATCCTCTTCTCAGGGACCACATAACAAGGGCAGCTTGATCATTGCTGAACGCTGTACCCAAGAATTCCTCTTTATTTGGATCCTGGAGTCCTAAATTATTTGAAACAGAATTAAAAATTAATGCGTCGGCAATGTCCCAATTGGGCAATAATAAAACATTAGCATTTTTTACCATCTGTCTTCCCTCATCAGGGGTTATATTTTGGAACTCTTGCACCATTTGTTCCTTTATTATATTTTGAATGGAGGTCTCATCCATTTCTGGATGTTCTGCTTTCATATTATTACACCTTTGCTCAAAAATGTGCATGTTTACTCTCCACGCAAACTGATGGAAAGCCCTAGATCTTACAAAATTGTTATCAGATAAAAAATGCTGACTGGCTTGTTCCAAAATAGGGTCCAATTCCCTTCCTCTGAAATCTGCTGTAGTTAATTCAAAACTTGGTACAGGGGGTTCCTGAGGGTTCCCTTCATTAATCTCTGCTTGTGTAACAAAAATTTCTCCTTGTGACCCCATTTGTTCGAATTGCTCATTGGTGAGCTGTTCTTCCTCAATTCTCATTGGGGTTTGAGAAGGTGAGCAACTTTCATCAGGGGATTCTTCCTCCCTTATTATTCTCCTTCTTTTAGGAGAAGGTTCAGGGGGTCTTTCTTCTAGGACAGTGCTGGTGGATTCAACTATCTGTTTTTCTTTATGTACAACGGGCACCTGCTGTTGGACAATAGTATATCCTATCTTCTTTCGTACCACCAGTGGACCTATTCCAATGTTGGGGGTGAAACCCAATTTTCTCATAATTTCTTTGGCTTTATCTGGAAAAGAATTAATAAAATGTTGTTTCTTCTCATTCATTACTTCCATTATCTCAGAGAAAGTACTCATGAGCTTATGTATTTTATCTGCATTGTTTGCAGCATTACTAAGAGGACTGAAATCTTTGTCAAAACAATTAATGAATTCCAAAACTTTTGAATAGACTCTCCGTTTTTCTTTCTTTATTTCTTGCTCATGGAGAGAGTATTCATTTCTTATTATATCTTCAGGAAAAAAGAATTCATGCTGAACTGGACGAAGCTTGATTCTCAATCTAAGGGTAGAGTTAAAGAAACCTTTTGTATCACAAAAACGAGAGTGAGACACTGCCATCTTATATTAATCCAAAATTTTATGGAGAAAGACCCACCCTTCTTAAGTTATCACAAACTGGTGGGCTATAGTACAAGTAGGAAAAATTGATCCTGTCCCCCTTTTGTGCAAAAAGGCCTCCTCCACTCCTCCCAACTGCCACAAAAATTTAGCTATACCTACCTTTAAAGGTACCTGATAGGGTAACACATGGGGCGTTCCTTTGAATCCATAGACCCTGATGACAGTTGAGACTGAATATGGGATAATATCTCCCCAATTATGTGAAAGTTTTAGATTATGGGTTTTGTCCATAGGCCTGACAAGGTGCATTAATGCCTTAGGGATTCTGGGATTGTCACTCAATATGAGGCACCTTAGTTTGGAGGCAAAGTGCCTATCAAATCTAACGAAGCTAGCATTTTTTGCTTTCCAGGTCATGTCTGCACTCCATAATTGGACTGGCAGTGCTTCCCCTTCTTGTTCTCTATTTAAAACCATTTCTTTACCAAAATAAGTGGCCCCTTTAAAAAGAAACATATGCATCAATAAGGAATACTGACCCCAAACCTTTTCCACCTTGCCCTATGCAATCCCCACCAATCCCTAATGAATCTCATTTGCCAAGTAAGATGCAAAATCAAAAATTATTTCCACACCAAAAGAAGAGATTTGGATGATCATATACATGAAGCTCACCGGAATAAAATCTTCTTCGCCCTCTCCGAAGACTTTGCACAGGGTCCTATATATCTCCACTGCCCTGGCATTAAAGCATGATTTCTTGAATGGTTCTTTAGAAAATGATGTTATGGTTGGGAGGCCTCCAATCCAGCCTATGTGGGCTTTCAGTGCACCCTGTCTAACTACATCCCTCTTGGATATATATTCTTTTTCTAAATCTATCAAATTAATGGGCACATGATACATGGTGAGGGGTCCCAGACTGAAAACCTTCCTAATCTCCTCGGGACTGATGGTAACTAAAGCCTCACCATCCATTCTTCTCACTACCTTAGTGGCTTGGTCATAGTTTTTTTCTATAGCTTCAAGCAGGTCGAAATCCATAAACACGCTGGGGACAACAAGCTTCCCAAGATCAAAATTCCATATATTGGCATGAGGGGCATATAACTTCCTTTCCGCAAACCACTTTTTGAATAAACTCAAACCAGTTTGAGAAGTTTGAGCATCCCGGACCCAATTACCCTTATCATACAATCCATCAGCTACCCTTAGCCTAGGGTTGAGTGAGGTTAACCTCTTAACTTGCACTGTTTCTACAGTGGATTTAGGAAGTAACTCAAGCAAATCATCATGCACATTTCTATCCAGGTAGTTTATTGCACCTATAAATCCCTTCTTAGGAGCCATCTTGGGCTATCTTTTAAAACTTAAAAGCTCACGAAGATGATGGTAGTTTTACTTACTTGAATTCTGTCTCAATTCTCCTCTGTATTCCTGCAAATTTTTCGCCAACAGACAACTTGACAAATTTTTTTTTTATCAAACCTTGGCACGCTTTTCTTTCAATAATGGCTTCTGCACAAGAATGGCTTCAAATCTTTTCTCGCGTGAAACGAAACTGATGAAATCTCTCTGTATTATACTCTATTTTTCCTCACAGATGAAGCTTTCTTGTCTAATTAATACAGAGAGTGGCACTACATTTTTCATTTAAAACTGCGCCGTTGATCTTCAAAGATCCTACGATCATGCGGTACAAAGAGAACAACTAGGAGTTATATTTGCCATGTCAGTTATTTTACCCAATGAGAACTTACCACGTACAGAATTCTTTCTTTTGATGGTGCTTATATTTAGACCCACTGATGACAGAGAACACGTGTTAGCATGTCGCTACTTCGTTATGCATAAAGAACAAGCACCTTGCCATGGCGAGGCAGCGACAACTGTTGATCGGATCAAGAAATGATCGAAAGATACGCTACAAGACTTCTTAAGAAAGAAGGTGGCGGGCCCAACTTGCTATGTCGCTGTAATTATCTTCCTTGCAACTCTTCATAGCGAGGTAGCGAGCTCCGTTGATCCACTTCAAGCTGACGTTCAAGATTTCTTGTACATTCAGTCAGATAGGTATTAATGAGAATCGGATCTCTGCACAGCTGGCACATGTCAAAATTTATTACAGTCATCTGTCATTACACGTCATCAAAGATCTTGCCAATCTTTTGCCATTTTATAGGGCCTCGCTAACTCGCTAATGGTGAAGCACCTGAATTTTCTGATAGCAAGGTAGCGAGCTCCGGCACTTAAAAGGATTCCGTGCCGGAAAATGCAAGGGTTACCCAGTAATTACTTTTGTTAATTAAAACTGATTCTGACAACGGTATTTATGACTGGTCATGCCACCTGGTGTAATTATGATACAAGCAAGATGCAATGTCATCATTTTTAGATTTTCACGTGGCCTCGCTTCTTCGCTAACGGTGAAGTGCTTGATTTTTCTGATAGCGAGGTGGCGAATCTTCCAGAAAAATCAACATTCCGGCTCTAATGTCAGATATTCTAGTGGGTCCCTCTCCTTTTTTTGGATGGCGAATTGCAAAGTGTACCTGCACAATAAAACATTTAATAACCAAATCTCCGATTGCCGCATCTTCACTTTATGGTCCCACCGCTTAAAAAACTCAATACTCGCTATCTCGCTATACTTAATGAGCATGCAACTCTCAATAGCGAGGTAACGCCAGCTGTAGATCTAATTGGATCTGACGGTTGGGACAAATAGGAAGAAAGGTAACCCGGGAGAAAGGAAAAGGAATATAAAAGCATATTCGCCTCTTTTGAAATTTCAAAATTTTGCGCCCGACAATTTATGAATAGGGATGAATATAGGGTTTATATGGCGATTATTTCTTATAGATGGTTTATCCAAAACCCTATACTTCACTTAGACATAGAACATCTGACTTTTCTATGGTTTAACTAAAAAATGTTTTACTACAGAAAAAGTCAGACCAACAGTGGCTCTGTCTGGGGATGATAGACTACTTGAGTCTATGCAAGGATTCAGAATCTATGGGAGAGCAGACCACACATCCGGGAAGTGACAACTTCTTCAGAGAGCACAGAGCAACACACAAAAACAAAAACTCAGACTGTACAAGGATTTACAGAAAACAAGACGACAAGAAACCCTAAAACTAATGTTCATGGAAGAAAATAAGTATTTTTTCAAGAAAAATACCTCTTCAAGAACTGTCCATGAACTGGCAATTCAAGAATATTATCAAATATATCTTTGATTATGTAAGAATCTTTACCCCAAGCATTCTCAATGAGATATGGGCCTAACCAAATGGGATCAAATTTGCCATGTTTTCCTTTATCTTCAATTCTGGCGTTCCACATTAAGACTAGGTCTCCATTTTCAAATTTCTTGTTTACAGTTCTTTTATCATAAAGTGTTTTGACTTGTAACTGCAATTTTTGATTTCTCAGAGATGCTTCTCTTCTGGCTTCGGTCAATCCTACCAATTCATTCATTCTTTCTTTCATTTCATCAGTAGTATCTTCATCATATGACTGGATGTAATTGTATAATCCCATCAAATTGTTCTAGGGCATTCTAGCTTAAATTCCATACACTAAATCAAATGGAGCCACCCCAATTGCCTTCTTTACAGTTACTCTGTCAGCCCATATTGCCAACTGTAACTTGGAATCCCATGCCCTTTTATTATCGTCCAAGGTTCTCTTAATGATTTTCAACAGGCTTTTATTTGTGGACTCAGCTTGCCCATTCCCTTGTGGATGATATGGAGCAGATGATGTTCTTGTCATTTCATATTTATCACAAAACTTGATGAATTCCTCAGACCTAAAACACATAGCATTATCTGTAACAACTTTCTGTGGACATCCAAATTTGGAAATGATATTATTCAATAGGAAATTATTTACAACTTTACTCATTGCATTTCTGGTAGGGATAGCCTCTACCCATTTTGTAAAGTAGTCAGTAGCAACCAGAATCCAAGAATAGCCAGTACTGGACTTGGGAAAAATTTCTCCTATAAAGTCCAGACCCCATTGTTGAAAAGGTGCTTTAGTTTCAACCAGCTTCAGTGGAGTATTTCCTGAGAATTTCAGCTTTCCAGCAAATCTCTGACAAGGATCACATTTCTTAATAATAACTTGAGCATCTTTGAACAAAGTAGGCCACCAGAAACCAGCCCTCATTATCTTATGCGCAGTAGTTTTGGCCATGTAATGTCCTCCACATACTCCAGCATGCATTTCTTTCAAAATCTCTTTTGCCCTTTCTTTGTCAACACATTTCAACAGAACTCCTTCAAAGTTTCTCCACCATAAGTTATTTTGAACAATTACATACCTAATGGCTTGCAATTTAATATTCCTTTTTTCATTATCAGGCAGATGGGGAGGAACTTCCATATGTTGCAAGTAATGCATAACATTAATGTACCAGTCACACTGGTCCATGTCGCATAAATCAGTTCTGAAATCATCATTTACTAGGTTTATCTGATTAGCTTCCAAGTTAGTTTCGGCCATAAGTTTGGCCAAACCTTGACCTCTTACTAACTTAGTTATCTGCATATCAATTTTAAATTCTTGGATTCTATTGATCCATCTACATCTCCTTCCTGACACTTCTTGCTGAGAGAAAATATCTTTAACTGCAGCACTAGGTACAAAGGCAATAATTGTAGCGCCTACCAAATAACTTCTGAATGCTTTTATAGCCTTTACCAAAGCATATGCTTGTTTTTCATTTATTTCATACTTCAGTTCAGCATGCTGCAAGGATTTGCTAAAAAAGGCAATAGGCTGCTCATACCCTTCTTGGTTTTTCTATAATAAAACTGCAGCTACAGTATGGAATGATGCAAAAGAAAAAATATGCATGGGTTTTGTATAATCTGGGGTCCTCAACACTAGAGCATTTTTTATCGCAGTTTTTATATCCTGGAATGCCTGTGAAGGTTCACCATTCCAATCTATAACAGCTCCTTTCTTGAGCATTTTTGAAATGGGTCTACTAATTTCAGCAAAATTGGTAACAAACCTCCTCAAAAAATTAACCTGGCCAAAAAAGGACTGTATACCTTTCACGTTTTTAGGTTTAGGGACTTTATCAATAGCTATTACCCTTTTTGGGTCTATTTTTACCCCATCCTTGGACACTATGTGTCCTAATAACTTTCCTTCTGTGACCCCAAACGAGCATTTCTTTGGGTTTAGAGATACCCCATATTCCAGGGCTTTTATAAAAAAAATTTCCAAGTGTTTGTAGTGATCTTCAGCCTTGTTAGAATACGCTATAAGATCATCCTAGTACACAACCATAAATTTTTCAATATATTCATGAAATGCTACATCCATGGCTCTTTGGAAAGTAGCTCCTGCATTAATCAATCCAAAAGGCATCCTCACATACACATACGTTCCCCAAGGGGTTGTGAAAGTTGTTTTGAACTGTTCACTTTCTTTTACCAGAACTTGATTATATCTAGAAAAGCCATCCATCATTGACATCAATTCAGAGCCGGTCACTTGTTGCAACATGGCTTCCATATTAGGTAAGCCATAATTATCTTTTAGAGATGCAATGTTTAGATTTCTAAAATCCACACAAAGCCTAATATCTCCATTCTTTTTTCTTATAGGAACAAGGTTTGAAACCCAAGTGGAATGCCTAATTGGTTTGATTATTCCACCATCTCTCAGTTTTGTCAGTTCTTCCTGCATTTTTGGGGCAAGGGTAGGATTGATTGGCCTCTGTTTTTGCCTAAAAGGTTTTACATTTTCTTTCAACGGTATGACATGCTGGAAAAGGTCCTCCTTATAAGCTTTAAGGTCATCATATGACCAAGCAAAAACATGCCTGTACTTTCTAAGTAGGTCAATCAATGCTTTTCTGATTTGAATTGGCAGATCTTGGCCGATGTAAACCCTTTTAGGGAATTCATCCGTTCCCAAATTCATTTCTTCTAGCTCCTACGGTTTGGGGTCCTTTATTCCCGATTTTACTCTATCTTGGTTATCAAAAATATTCTCCAAGACTACCAACCCCTTAGGCATCTTATTTGTTTTTAATTGCATGATTTCTTGACCAAAAATGGTTTCCTTCCCATTTACGATTTCAATCAGTCCATTGCAGGCCATCTCCTGACCATGGTATTTGTCTTCATTTAGCAAAAAATTTGTGATATCTTTGTCATCTTCAAACACCTGCCAATTTTCAATGTTGTCAGGTATAGAAGGTCTGTTTTGAGCCTCAATCTGGGAGATTCCTACAAATGATATTTCTTTTGGTTTGATAGCTACATTGGCCAGAAGATCAGCCATTTTATTCTGGGTCCTATCTCTCCATGAGATCCCAAATGCATCAAAGAATTCTATTTGATCCCAGACTGCGTTTCTATATTGTTTTAATCTCCTATTTTTTGAGGAGTAGGTTCCTTTAATCTGAGAGATGATCAATTCAGAATCCCCTATGACACACAATTTCTTAATTTTGTGGTGTGTGGCCACTTTGAGTCCTAGCAGCAATGCTTCATATTCAGCGATGTTATTAGTGCAAGCAAACTTCAAGGTGAATGAATACCTGAAGGTGTTATTTTCAGGGGACACAAAGACTACACCTGCCCCTGCACCCTCTTTAGAACTAGCCCCATCAAAGAACATTGTCCACAATTTTGGTGAATTCATGCAACATTCAACCTCATTTTCAATGATATCAGGCAAGTTTTCCACTTCCTGAATAATTAATTCAGCCCTGAAAGAATTAATCCCAGTGTCTAGGAAACAGGTGGTATCTTTGTCAATTTCTTCACCTAAGATGTGGTTAACCCTTGGTTCCCTATTTACCCTGACAGTTTTGTCCCCTATATGGAAGGTGGCATAAGTAAGGTCACATTGTAGGCTTCCCCCCATGGCGGCACTCCATTTTTTGGAAAGTAGCATCCCGTAGTGTGGGGGTATATCCACCACAAGGACAGACATGGTTAATTCTACCTCAGGAAATGCAGCCAGTTTGAATGGTAAGGCATTTATAGTACCTATTACTGGAACCTCTCTAGCATCCATCCCTCGGCATCTACCTTGCTTAGTATCCACCTTCAATCCTAGGGCTTCCATTACTTTAAAAGGAATTATAGTGTTAGAAGGTCCAGAATCTATCATACAATTTTTCAAGCTTTTCCCTTTTATGATTAGACTAAGGAAAAAAGGATCAATATCTTGTATGAACACAACTGATGAATCATCTAAGAACATCTGAGGAATCTGGGATATAATACCATTGTCCTCTATTATTAATGGGGTCTGTTGGGCTACAGCTTGATCATCAATACTATTGTTGTTTGCTATTCCACCCAACCATGACAAAGCCTTATTCTTATGCTCTTCAATTCTAAAAAGCTCAGACAAGGGTACTTTCACGGTAATTTGAGATAACATGGCAATCATATCAACAGGTTCAACCACAGTAGGTTTTACAATAGTACCTGGAATCGGAGTCTTTTGAGTAGTGGGTACCACTTTTTGCTTGACAACATCCGGTTCTGATTTCTCTGGTTGCACTACGGTCTTTGTTGCTTCACCTTTCTGAAATTGAACCTTCCTTTTTGATTCCCATTTCTGACCCTTGTTCTCCTTGATCTTAGGCACATCTATACTGACTTTCTTGTGTTGATCATCTGTCTTATGAGTGGTGTCTTTGATGAACATACTAGATGGCCTTCCTGCCTCATTATTTATTGCTCTATTTCTCAAATTGTAATTACTATGGACTTGTGAAATCATCTCGGCTGTAATTCTATCAATTTCCTCCTTGGAGGGGATTCTTAGGTTTGTGAAACCTACTTCAGAAAATGTATTGCATACCTTATCTGTATCATTCTTTTCATCATCTAAAAATATTTGCCGATGATGTAACTGGTAAGCAATTCTCTGGCTGGTAACATCATTCTCAGGTTCTTCTGAATCAGAATCTATCAAATCATCAAATGTGTTCGCCATATTGAAGCTTATATCATCATGGTTTTTTTCTTCTGTTTCTTCTTCTGCTTGCACTCCTTGAGCTTGGGCGAACGATTGGGAAACAGCACAATAATCAGAAGAATGAGGTGATTGGCATATAATGCACCAAGGTACATCATCATTCATATTTACAGTGTTCCTTTGCAGGGGGTCTGGGGTACCCTTATCTTTCATATTTTGGGTCTGGTTGGGAACTGGTTTACCATCTTTCCACTGGGTGGTGTAAGAGTAATTCTGCATCCTAGGCTGTCTATTGAAATTTTTTTTATTCACAGGGGTTCTCTTAGTAACATTTGTCTTATTGAAAATAGTGGGATTCATCTTCTTGAGCATTTCTAAAAAGTGGCCTATAGTAGGTTCTTCAGGCCTTTTTCCTATGGGAGTTTTGTCACCTTCCCTTTTATTATTATTCTTAGGGTTGAAAAGCTTAGGATCATCCCTCCTCCCTAATTTTCCAGAGGCCTTTCTATTATTTTCTATATTCACTACAACTCTATAGGCATCTCTTAAAGTTTTAGGATCCTTATCTCTCAGTTGGTAGGCCATTTTGCTATCAAAGGCATTGAAATAGGTTGTAAGATAGACGTCTTCATTTAACTACATAAACTGAAATAGTTTGTACATCCCTTTCTGAAATCTCACATTGAAATCAAATGTGGATTCATTCGGATTCTTCTTGATATTGTTGAACTCATTCAACATGAATCCTGCATTAGTATTGTCCCCATATTGTTCTTTGAACAATTTCTCCAAATCACTCCATGACGTAATACTATCATCAGGCAACCTCTTGAACCAATCCCTTGCATCCTCTGTGAGTGAATGCACAAATAATTTCATCACCATGTCCTCATGTTCAACTTCATAATCATTGAGCATGTCAATGAAAATTCTCAAATGTTCTTCACCAGTAACAACATTATTTCCAGAAAACTTAACCACTTTATCCCTTAAATCAAAAGATATGGGATGGGGGGCACCAAGAATACCGGCAAATGATATTTGTCTATATTTTTTGAGGTATATAGGTTTCTTCTGGAAACCAGGAGCGTTAGAGGTACTAGCTGCATTAGCTTGACTTAGGAGAGCAGCTTGGGACAGCTGTGGTGGGACAAATGGGACTTGAGTGCCAATATTGGAAGATGAGGTAGGAGCAGATTGGGGTGCTTTCTGAGTTGGGATTATGGGAGCATTAACTGGTGCAGGATTTGTAGGTGGGATAGACAAACTAGGCCATGAATTCAATGCAGAATTAGACTTTATGAATTGGATTTTCCTTCTGGTTCCTGCGGCCTGAGCTTCATTTTCAACCTTCTCAAGTTCTTTTGCAATGTCTTCCCTCTCCTTTCGAGCCTTCTCTAGTTCTAGATCTAATTTTGATATGGAGGGTTGTATAGGTTTGCTCGGTATGGCTTGAGGCTCATTTATTTGGATTCCTATAGCCTTGCCTTTCCCTTTATCTGGAACTGTTCCAGTGGGCTCTATTGGATTAACTTGAATGGGTTTATAAGCTTGAACTTGAGCAATAATTGGTTCTTGCCTTTGATTTAGGATTTTCTCCTGTTGTTGAACTTTAGCTCTTAGATTATCAACATCTCCAAAGACGTCCTGATGGAGAGTGGGGGTATTCTCTTCTAATTTTTTATTTTGCTCTTTCAAAGCAGCCATCCTTCTTAGCAGAGTATCTCTTTCTATTATTGCATCCAAAGTGGCTTGCTCCCTTTCCTTTTCAAGACGGATGCATTTAGCTTCTTCCTCAGCAATCCATTTCTTCAAAAATCCTATTTCAGATTGCACTTCTTTAGAATTAGCAGAGGTTGCCTCGGAATCAGCAGGGTCATCTAGATCTATAAGGTTTGGTTCCATATATGGGGCTACTTTGGGATTAAAAGGGGTATCAGATGAACTCCTAAATCCTAGCCTACAATTTATATCTGCTACAGGCCCTGGTCTTCGTGAAGCAATTCCCATAGTAGATACGTCTTTATCTTGAAAAACTCTCTGATCTGGTAATGGGGTACTGAAAATACCTCCTAAAAGTCTTGTATTTTCGGATTCAGAACTAAGAGAAGATGACTCTCTTGCTATTATTGGTTGATAATGGGAATTTACGGAGGCATTACCTCTAGGCTTCCTAGTAGGATTTGGATCTATTCTTTTCTTATTTTGGTTTTTCCTACCACCTTGGGGTAAATCAGTATACATTGATACATTGGGATTGGCTCTCATGTAAGCCCTTGTGTTTTTTCTCTTGTCAGCCATATTCTTCTTTTGTTACAATAAGCACTAGCTTCAAAACTTTGACTAAGTCGCCACCCTTTTTCGAGAAAATATAATAACACTTCTTACTGACAGAAAGAAAACAATACACAAGTGGGAACAAAAAAATGGCACAAAGAGACCAATCACTAATGTTGTAAGACTGCAACTCTTGCTTGTTAGATAAGACACTCGGATAAGCTGGATGCGTCAGTGTGTAGCAATGGTACTTGGGTTATATCTTCTTTAAATCCTCAAGTTTTGACGCTAAAGATTCCCCTATAGCTACAGGCAGAATAAAGATCACATGACACATACTTACTTAGTAAGACTAAAGACAACTGCAGTACTTTTTACAGATGTGTTAGACATTCCCCAGTAGAGTCGCCATTTTGTTGGTGTTTTATTTTGATGTTAACAGTGCTAAAACTACTAGGTGACAAAAGGCTTAGTACCTAGATATCAGTACATACACAACCTAAGGAATAGCCAATTCTCATTATCACTTGCATATGCAAAGTACTAGGGCCCAACTCCAACAAAACCTTAGACGGTTTTCTACTCTTTTGGCTCTGTAAAAACTAGGGCGGGTGCACCCGGGGATGGTTCAAAGATGGAACAATTGTATGAGAATTATTCTTAGTTTCATTTTGATTCTCATCTCTAAATCCTCAAACATATACGTAAATCTTACCGAATTGATAAACACATCCCTTGAACAGATATGGCCAAGAAATCTTCTATAGCTCTGCAGATGTTTCCAACAGCAATGGCTAAATGAAGCTAAAACAATCCATGTAGGCAAGTGCTGGCCAAATTTGAAAATCTTACAGGAAATATAAGTAAAAATTGATTTTATGATGTATTTTGAAAAAAGCTAGTCATAATATACTTCTCTTTTGGCTGAAATACTTTCGATCAGTGCCTAATCCATTGGGAATTCAGAGTCAAGTAAATTCTTAGATCTAATTTGTTGCTTTGCAACAAATTTTCATCAGCAATTCTTACCAGAATTTATCATTCAAAATCCTTATTAACACCCAAGCAACCTCATCACATTCATCAGAGCCTTTATTTAATCCATTGAATTAACAACAATAACAAATGGATGTACAGTCTTACTATATTGCAATCAATTGCATAAGCTTTTACTCACACAACATCAAGGTAGTTAAGTATTTAAAAGGAGACAAAATTCAGAGAAGAACAGATATGGGGACAGTTCATAATTTGTATTCATTTCCTTTGAAAATGGTATATCCTTTACAAAAGACCCAGAAAAACCTTCAGAGAAGAAGCACAGTTCTTTCTACATTCATCTATATCTCAGAAATTTTGACAGAAAAAGTATACTATAAATTTCTTTCCCAAAATGTTTGAACCAAAAAAAGAACTAAGCACAATACTTAGTGAAAACCAAATTCGGACCCATCTTTAGCCTTGGGATCTCACTTAAATAATGTGAGATGCAACAAGCTTCAGGCTACAGAAGGTGACAAGTGTCCTTCTTTTAAAAAACAAAAACAAGAATAACAGAAAGGTTAATTATAACAACAATTCTTGGCGGGTCCCTTTCTGTTATGCTTCTTGGTTGTTATGATCTGATCTCACAATCATTCTTCATCTTCAGAGTACATACCCATAAGGTCTGTAAGTGATGTATCATCTTCTGTTACATGCAAACTCACTTTAACCTGGGGATTTTCTATGTCATCATTGCTGACTACAAAAGTAACTATTACTCTTACATCTTCTTCGTCATCGTCTCCTGACATCTGCTCACTAAACTGATTTTTCCATCTGTTAAAAGTATCATCATCTGGCCAATCAAAACTAAGGGTTTCTCTTTGTATCTTTATTAAAGAATTGGCATTTTCTTCTAAATCATCGAAATCTTTTCTTATATCAGCATAATATAATTGTATTTTTACCAGCTCTTCATTTGTCTTTGCCCAAAACCAATGGCCAGTCTCACTGATGATGTTTGTTATTCTGTTATCGAATAATTCATCCATTTCCTTTTTCCATTTGTCTTTTTCCTTTACTGTATCAACAGATTCTAAGGCACAAGGAAATAGGGTGAATTTTTTAGCAAGATATTTTGAAAAACAGAGTATCAATTTTCTCTGTAAAGAATCTCTTTTATTCTCAAAATTATCTAATTGATTCAATAAATCAAAAATCCTTTCAACCTGATGATAAGGCATTTGGACTGTAGATATACAAATAATTGTAACATCATTGTTTCTCTGTCTCCATTTCTGTGCAAGAGAATCTAGTCCATCCTTTTCTTTATTTAACTCATCCATGAGGGTTACAATCATTGTCAACTGATCATAAAAAGTTGACCATTGTATTTTATCCCTCAAATATGTCACACCCTGCCTCCATTTCTCTTCCTGCTGATTTCTAAATTCTATCTGCCACTCATGTAATTTGGTTTTTTCTGCTTCAAATTCCTCTGCAGTATAGAATTGGGATCTTTCAGGGGTGCCAGGTATCTCAATAATAGGGGTTAATCCCACAGATGACTGTGGGGGATATGCAATTCTCAGTGTACTGGATTCTCCCACTTTTCTCTTTCCAAGTACCTTTTCTAATTGAGATACCCTGGTTTCTAACTCAATTCTCCTTTTTACCTCTTGGTTATAGGCTTCCACCACTATTTCATATTTATTATGCATATCAATAATTTCCCTCTCTCCTCTATCCACAGTAGCCAAGGAAAATTTAGAATAATCCACATTCAAGGCAAATTTAGAATAATCCACATTCATGTGGGCTGCCTGTACATTTGAAGTGTCAGCAACTCTTCTTAAAATGATACTCCCTGTTAATCCTGAATCATCAGGCTGTGGTGAAGTAATTCTGGATCCTCTTCTCAGGGACCACATAACAAGGGCAGCTTGATCATTGCTGAACGCTGTACCCAAGAATTCCTCTTTATTTGGATCCTGGAATCCTAAATTATTTGAAACAGAATTAAAAATTAATGCGTCAGCAATGTCCCAATTGGGCAATAATAAAACATTAGCATTTTTTACCATCTGTCTTCCCTCATCAGGGGTTATATTTTGGAACTCTTGCACCATTTGTTCCTTTATTAGATTTTGAATGGAGGTCTCATCCATTTTTGGATGTTCTGCTTTCATATTATTACACCTTTGCTCAAAAATGTGCATCTTTACTCTCCACGCAAATTGATGGAAAGTCCTAGATCTTACAAAATTGTTATCAGATAAAAAATGCTGACTGGCTTGTTCCAAAATAGGGTCCAATTCCCTTCCTCTGAAATCTGCTGTAGTTAATTCAAAACTTGGTACAGAGGGTTCCTGAGGGTTCCCTTCATCAATCTCTGCTTGTGTAACAAAAATTTCTCCTTGTGACCCCATTTGTTCGAATTGCTCATTGGTGAGCTGTTCTTCCTCAATTCTCATTGGGGTTTGAGAAGGTGAGCAACTTTCATCAGGGGATTCTTCCTCCCTTATTATTCTCCTTCTTTTAGGAGAAGGTTCAGGGGGTCTTTCTTCTAGGACAGTGCTGGTGGATTCAACTATCTGTTTTTCTTTATGTACAACGAGCACCTGCTGTCGGACAATAGTATATCCTGTCTTCTTTCGTACCACCAGTGGACCTATTCCAATGTTGGGGGTGAAACCAAATTTTCCCATAATTTCTCTGGCTTTATCTGGAAAAGAATTAATAAAATGCTGTTTCTTCTCATTCATTACTTCCATTATCTCAGAGAAAGTACTCATGAGCTTATGTATTTTATCTGCATTGTTTGCAGCATTACTAAGAGGACTGAAATATTTGTCAAAACAATTAATGAATTCCAAAACTTTTGAATAGACTCTCCATTTTTCTTTCTTTATTTCTTGCTCATGGAGAGAGTATTCATTTCTTATTATATCTTTAGGAAAATAGAATTTATGCTGAAATGGACGAAGCTTGATTCTCAATCTAAGAGCAGAGTTAAAGAAACCTTCTATATCACAAAAACAAGAGTGAGACACTGCCATCTTATATTGATCCAAAATTTGATGGAGAAAGACCCACCCTTCTTTAGTTATCACAAACTAGTGGGCTATAGTACAAGTAGGAAAAATTGATCCTGTCCCCCTTTTGTGCAAAAAGGCCTCCTCCACTCCTCCCAACTGCCACAAAAATTCAGCTATCCCTACCTTTAAAGGTACCTGATAGGGTAACACATGGGGTTTTCCTTTGAATCCATAGACCCTGATGACAGTTGAGACTGAATAAGGGATAATATCTCCCCAATTATGTGAAACTTTTAGATTATGGGTTTTGTCCATAGGCCTGACAAGGTGCATTAATGCCTTAGGGATTCTGGGATTGTCACTCAATATGAGGCACCTTAGTTTGGAGGCAAAGTGCCTATCAAATCTAACAAAGCTAGCATTTTCTGCTTCCCAGGTCATGTCTGCACTCCATAATTGGACTGGCAGTGCTTCCCCTTCTTGTTCTCTATTTAAAACCATTTCTTTACCAAAATAAGTGGCCCCTTTAAAAAGAAACATATGCATCAATAAGGAATACTGACCCCAAACCTTTTCCACCTTGCCCTGTGCAATCCCCACCAATCCCTGATGAATCTCATTTGCCAAGTAAGATGCAAAATCAAAAATTATTTCCACACCAAAAGAAGAGATTTGGGTGATCATATACATGAAGCTCACCAGAATAAAATCTTCTTCGCCCTCTCTGAAGGCTCTGCACAGGGTCCTATATATCTCCACTGCCCTGGCATTAAAGCATGATTTCTTGAATGGTTCTTTAGAAGATGATGTTATGGTTGGGAGGCCTCCAATCCGGCCTATGTGGGCTTTCAGTGCACCCTGTCTAACTACATTCCTCTTGGATATATATTCTTTTTCTAAATCTATCAAATTAATGGGCACATGATACATGGTGAGGGGTCCCAGACTGAAAACCTGCCTAATCTCCTCAGGACTGATGGTAACTAAAGCCTCACCATCCATTCTTCTCACTACCTTAGTGGCTTGGTCATAGTTTTTTGCTATAGCTTCAAGCAGGTCGAAATCCATAAACACGTTGGGGACAACAAGCTTCCCAAGATCAAAATTCCATATATTGGCATGAGGGGCATATAACTTCTTTTCCGCAAACCGCTTTTTGAATAAACTCAAACTAGTTTGAGAAGTTTGAGCATCCCGGACCCAATTACCCTTATCATACAATCCATCAGCTACCCTTAGCCTAGGGTTGAGTGAGGTTAACCTCTTAACTTGCACCGTTTCTACAGTGGATTTAGGAAGTAACTCAAGCAAATCATCATGCACATTTCTATCCAGGTAGTTTATTGCACCTGTAAATCCCTTCTTAGGAGGCATCTTGGGCTATCTTTTAAAACTTAAAAGCTCACGAAGATGATGGTAGTTTTACTTACTTGAATTCTGTCTCAATTCTCCTCTGTATTCCTGCAAATTTTTCGCCAACAGACAACTTGACAAATTTTTTTTTTTATCAAACCTTGGCACGCTTTTCTTTCAGTAATGGCTTCTGCACAAGAATGGCTTCAAATCTTTTCTCGCGTGAAATGAAACTGATGAAATCTCTCTGCATTATACTCTATTTTTCCTCACGGACGAAGCTTTCTTGTCTAATTAATACAGAGAGTGGCACTACATTTTTCATTTAAAACTGCGCCGTTGATCTTCAAAGATCCTACGATCATGCGGTACAAAGAGAACAACTAGGAGTTATATTTGCCATGTCAGTTATTTTACCCAATGAGAACTTGCCACGTACAGAATTCTTTCTTTTGATGGCGCTTATATTTAGACCCACTGACGATGGAGAACACGTGTCAACATGTCGCTACTTCGTTATGCATAAAGAACAAGCACCTTGGCATGGCGAGGCGGCGACAACCGTTGATCGGATCAAGAAATGATCGAAAGATACGCTACAGGACTTCTTAAGAAAGAAGGCGGCAGGCCCAACTCGTTATGTCACTATAATTATCTTCCTTGCAACTCTTCATAGCGAGGTAGCGAGCTCCATTGATCCACTTCAAGCTGACATTCAAGATTTCTTGTACATTCAGTCAGATAGGTATTAATGAGAATCGGATCTCTGCACAGCTGGCACATGTCAAAATTTATCACAGTCATCTGTCATTACACGTCATCAAAGATCTTGCCGATCTTTTGCCATTTTACGGGGCCTCGCTAACTCGCTAACGGTGAAGCACCTGAATTTTTCGATAGCGAGGTAGCAAGCTCCGGCACTTAAAAGGATTCCGTGCCGAAAAATGCAAGGGTTACCCAGTAATTACTTTTGTTAATTAAAACTGATTCTGACAAAGGTATTTATGATTGGTCATGCCACCTAGTGTAATTATGATACAAGCAAGATGCAATGTCATCATTTTTAGATTTTCACGTGGCCTCGCTACTTCGCTAACGGTGAAGTGCCTGATTTTTCCGATAGCGAGGTGGCGGAACTTCCGAAAAAATCAACATTTCGGCTCTAATGTCAGATATTCTAGTGGGTCCCTCTCCTTTTTTTGGATGGCGAATTGCAAAGTGTACCTACACAATAAAACATTTAATAAGCAAATCTCCGATCGCCGCATCTTCACTTTATGGTCCCACCGCTTAAAAAACTCAATACTCGCTATCTCGCTATACTTAATGAGCATGCAACTCTCAATAGTGAGGTAACACCAGCGGTAGATCTAATCAGATCCGACGGTTGGGACAAATAGGAAGAAAGGTAACCCGGGAGAAAGGAAAAGGAATATAAAAGCATATTCGCCTCTTTTGAAATTTCAAAATTTTGCGCCCGACAATTTATGAATAGGGATGAATATAGGGTTTATATGGCGATTATTTCTTATAGATGGTTTATCCAAAACCCTATACTTCACTTAGACATAGAACATCTGACTTTTCTATGGTTTAACTGAAAAAATTTTTACTACAGAAAAAGTCAGACCAACAAAGTGATACATGATATAACAGGTGCTGAGCAAACTAGTATATAATAGGTGCCAAGAAACTAGAAATGTAGTAGATGCTGAGCAATCTAGAAACAATATGTGCCAAGCATCAAGAATACAATATGTGCCAAGTAACTTAGGATCAAAATAAGAGTTTGTGCCATCACAAACTAAGATGTAAAATAGTTTTTGCATGACTCACAAAAGGATAAGAAGATAAGATTGAATACTTGCAATTATTTATGAATTTAACATGCAACCAATAAGAAAATTAGAGATAGCATGCAACCAATAGGTGAAAACAAAGGATTTGAGTGGGAATTTCAAGTTTGTGAATGTATAGCAAACCCTAAGTCCACAATATCTTTATAAGGAGACCACAACACCATATTGAAAGAGTTGAAGAAGTTGTTGAGATTGCTCAGACAAGAGTTGAGAAGGTTATTGATGGAGTTATCAAACTACAGAATAGAGCAATTAGCAAAGGTGTCAAGGACTTAGTGAAATGGACTGTAAATATACATTTAGTTGATCATAATAGAGCATGGGATACCTTTAGAGATCAGATCAAGCAGAGATTAGAACGAGAAGAGCAAATCTAGTACTTGAATCCAACAATCTGAGATTGCATTCAATTAGGTCAAATGTTCTAGTACTATTTCACAATTGTATTAGAGGTTGAAATCCTATGTTGATAGGTTAGCTTAATAGCTAGGTAGGAGAACTTTTGGAGAAGGTCATGAAAGTCCTATTAAATTAGGTGGGTTTAACAACCTATTGTAAATCCTTTAACAAGGTGGTACTTCATGTAAGTGTTTGTAAATCCTCTAACTAGGTCACTATTGGCGTAGTGTAAAGCCTTTAACAGGGCAGACCATTAGAAGTGGTTGAACATCGATTGCTATAGTGATTTTTATGGGTATCATCCCCACCCCAGTTTTACCTTCTTATTCATGGAGGGTTTTTCGGTTATCAATTTTGGTGTTATGTGTTATTTATAGCATGTGATTGATTTTATGTTCTTTTATATGTTTACATGCATGCAGTTTTTTTCAGTTATATGTTTAAAGGATTAAAAAAGGAGGTTAAAAAGGTGTGGTACTTTTGATTTTGATTCAGCCACCCCCCCTCCCCCCCTCTTAGAAGTACTCTTCACACTTGAATATTCCAATAATTGGTATCAAAGCACTACTTCTCACACCGAGAAGCCTAATAGCTTGGAGAAAAAGGTTAGAAGATGGAAATCTCTAAACTTGGGAAGATCATTGACAATCAGGTGATTGATGCGTAACTAGCTCTACAAAAAGTAGAGGAAGCCATGGAGGAACTGAGAAAATCCTTGAAAAGAAGGAAGCAAATAGCCATAGCTGAAAATGACATACACTACAAGGAGATTGACACCACACAAGTGTTTTCCAATGGAGATTTAAAGTAATTTGATGCAGCAATAGCATAATTAATGGAGAAAAATAGAGCACAAGTTGAAGAAATTAGATTACTCAAGCTTGAACAAGAATCACAAGGCATAATGCTTTGTGAAGTGACTAAACAAAAGAAAATAGCTATGAAGACAAGGCCATGATAGAAGATGACAAGAGAAATCTCACCAATAGGCTGGAAGGAAGACAATTGAATTTGAAAAGATCTCAAACATGCAACTAAACACCTTAAGCCAGATGATGAATGCTTATCATGAGCTAAACATGAAGGACATTGAGATCTCCACCTTGAAGATGTAAAATGAACAATTACAAAATGAATTGAAGAGAGAAAAGGAAATAGAAAAAGTTACAACAAACCTAATGAGGCCATCAAGTACTTTAAGTAATTGCTGAAATCACCAAGGGCTATTAATGATACTTCAGAACTTGGCTACATCAGCACTGAACAAGGAGAATCATCCAAGATTGCAGAAGAAAGAAGAAAAAAAGATAAGAACACTAAACCTACTTGTCATTTTGACGGTAAAAAGGGACATCCCTCTAATGTGTGTAGAAGCAAGAATAGTCATCAGCATGATAAGCCTACAAATGTAAACTTTTGTCACAAGTGCAAAAAGCAGGAACATTCAACACAAGACTATAGAACAAAGACCATGAGGATACCAAGATTTGAAGGTCACTGCTACAACTACAAAAATTTTGGACTTAGAGCATTTGAATGTAGATCAAAGCCTATGTGGACACCTAATCAGCTTGTAAGAGGAATCAATCATGCACATCACTACAATTGGGATTAGAATACTAGGTATATTTGTCACTATTGTCAAGAGTATGCACACATTCCTTAAAATTGCATAAGGACGCATTTCAAGGGAAGTTAAAACAAGTGGCTAAACAAAAATACATGTGCTAGTTATTTGAAGACTAGACATATCAGCAGAAACTACCCTACAAAGTCAAAAGCACCAAAGACTAAAGTCAACAAAGGAAAAGAGAAGATTGATGTTGAACAAATAACAGGACAAATGAACAAGACATGGAAGAAGAAAGGTGAATGTAGCACATCAAATGGAGAGATCACTTCATCCAAGAGGTCAAGTGATCATACCTCATCCAATTAAGCACAAGATAGCTACATGGGGCTAATACATATAAAGATGTATCATACATCAGCCCAAGAAAACATAGAAGTACTGCAAAGAAGAAATATGCATGAGAAAAGATGCCATGTTAAATGTTAGAAGATGATGCCAAGCTACCTTTGGTTTTCGAGTAAAACTTTAGTACATGCCAAGTTGAATAGACTCATGGATGTCCAGTAAGAGATGTTAGTGGCTACCAAGCAATTGACGAGTTTAGTTGATGACGAGTAAAATTAGATAGTAGTTGCCAAGTAGATGAAATTCAGTGGAGCTGAGTTGATAAAATCTTTGGAAGCTAAGTGTATAGTTGTAAGCACAAATGCAATAAATGCTAGACATTTTAACCTAATAAAGCTAAAAATCATTTATTTTCAAGCCATTCAAACAAAGATGAAGTTGAGTAGAGTGAATAGGAGGTCACATAGTGATTTAGTAGTGATTTGCAGTAATTCCAACCATGATTCAACTCCATTTCATCAACCAACAGGTATTTAACTCAACTGTCGAGCTATGTAGAACTTGAAAGTATATTTAATTTTAAACCCTAGTTAGGTAAATGATGGCATCTAGGTCAAAAATCACTAAGGGGAAGGAAATTCATGAGATTCAACTTGATAGTAATGAAGTCAAACAGCTAGAGTTTAGGACCATCCCTAAAGTTTCTTATAAAAGTGACCTTGCTAGTGTTTTTTCATTCATTCAGAACAAAGTTGTAATGGTCCAAGACATCAAAAAATGCTATAACTATAAGATTGGAGCCATAGGTGACTTAGAAATTTTCAATGCCTTTTATAAGCTGTGTGACAAAGGTATATTGAAGGATGAGTTTCAAATAGATGAAAATAAGGGTTTAACTAAAGCCCTAGTTTTCCCCACTATGTTTAAGATTGAATGGATTTGTATAGTGTTGAGTCAAATTCACGATGGGTCATTCTGGTTAGAAATAGGTCCAATGAAGGTTATGAAGAAAATTTTTCATAAGGTTACTAGTTTCCCAACCCTAGATCGGCCCAAGACCTTGAGAAGTGATAAAAAGGAGGCCATAGAGAAGAAAACTAGTGCCAAATGGAATAATAGGGGAATCACCATTGATACCATTACTAATCCACTACTTGATTTCGTTGTTAGTGTCATATCTCACAAATTCTATCAATCAAGTAGATTAAACAGCATGCCATGCATAGAAATGGATGTTGCATATAAACTTGTGAAGAAAGACCACACATATGATCTAGCAGAGCTCATGCTATAACAAATTAATGAAAATTTGGGAGCCATAAGGAAATCAAAAGGAGTTCAGTGCAAATTTGGATCACTATTGGTCTGAATATTTCTCTATGTTATGAAGGAATTTTCATTAGTTGGAAAGGTTAGATGGGATCCTAACAAGACAATTGTCACACATATCAATGACTTCATTGATCAAATGGGAGACAATTTTGATGCTCAGATGACAAGTTACTTTGAGGACTTCAAGAAGTCCATGAAATAGAGGATGAGGATACCAATATCACTAGTTGAGCAACATGTAAATGACATTTTCTTTCTTGTGGATATTGATTACACTTATATAAAAGAAATCATACCTAGAGTGAGACGCCTTAGGCCACTAGGTTATGAACTTGATGTTGATTAGGCCTCAGAAGCAATAACAAAAATACTTGCAGAAGATACCGACAAGGCAACAAAACATTTTGTAACTTATGATGTTAAATCTAGAGTGGTCATAGACCTTAAAAGGGTCACTGTAGTGAAGAAGTAGGACAAATTGATCAAGAAGATCAAGAAGAGATTTTTTGTTGAAGAAGCAGGCACAATAGAGGAAGAGGAAGTAGATGAAGAAGAGGATGACAATGAAAATGAAGAGGATGAGCCTAAACAAGAGCCTCTACAATTGACAGAAGGCCTAGGTGAGGACAAGGAAGATGGTGCAGAGGAAGAAGAAGTGGAGGAAACACTTATCAAAACCAAGGTCACTAAAAGAATGGCTAATGCTCAACCTACTCCTCAACCCAAGGTAAAGAAAGTAACAAAACTTGTAGCAAAGAAGCCTACTACTAGAGCTGCCACTAGAGCCACTACACAAAAGGCTAAAGAAGAGGTAGAAAAGAAGAAGAAAGCCACCAAGAAGACTCATTAGGATCAAGGAAGAGAAGAAAATATGCAGCTCAACCTAACTCAGACAAAGAAAAGACAGAGTTAGATGATAATTGTTAGTTGAAAGTGGTTAGTCGTCCATGTAAGACTTCAATTGATAAATTATGTGCAAAAATTAGGAATGGAGACTTAAAAGATTTGAAGAATTTAGATTTCAATAAGCTCACAAAGGAAGAGAAAAATAAAATAGAGGAATCTATGTATACAATGATGGTAGAGTACAAGCATACACCTCTAGAGGTAGGTGGCTCAATGCCCAAAGAGTTGTATAAAATAGTAGAAGACAAATGGTATTTTTTCTTGCAAATGAAAAAGGAAATAAGGGAGTCTATTTTAGCTAGATTGTTCCCTAATTTGATTAAGGGTCAAATAACTAATGCAGTCAAGAGGCACAATAGTGGATTTACTCCAAAGCATAGGACATTTAGTATTTTGCAGAATAAAATTGAAGATGTTGTGAGAAAATCCATATAGTTGTGGAAAATAATTTATAAGAAAATTGATGATGTTTTTGATGAGGAATACAAGGCAGAAGCAAATGCCAAGATAAAGGAAATAAAAACAAGAGGAAAGAAGGGAGAAGAAAAGAAGGAAGAAGAGAAGAAGGTTGAGGAAGAGAAGAAAGTGGAAGAAGAAAAGAAAGATGAAGAGGAGAATAAAGAGGAGAAAGAGGAAGAAAAGGGTATAGATGAGTAGCAAGAAAAAAGTGTACAGGACACACAACTTTCACCTCCTAGACCTCCTCATGCTATTGTCACACTTGCAGAGAGTATCAAAATAAAGGATATTATTGATAGTTCTTGTCAAAACATCAATCCATTGATTGTAGAGGATCTCACAAAGATCCTTGACCAATCAACCCAAGCAACTAGACTATGCACAAGTCCTATAATATTTAGTGTTGATGAGTTGCAAAAGTCATTAGTAAAATCAAAGGAAGTCAACGTGAAAACACAAGAACCACCTTCGACCACTCAAACTACTAGACTCCTATTCCTTCCTCCACCATCTCCACCAAAAGTAGTCACAGATGCACTTCAAGTGCTGAGTACAGTAGTAGGGGAAGACAAAGAAAAATTAGTATAGTCAGTAGGTACACTCCTAGCCATTGATAGTGAAAAAGTGAGACAGACAGAAGAGAAGAGACAAGAGATGAGGAGGAATCTACCATACAAACTTTGGTTTAACTACCCAAAAAAGGTACTCTCACTCAAAATCTTCAGAAGCCGAGCACTAACATGCTAGCATTGCAAGTTAGAACACCAGGCTCAAGCTCAACAAGGCTAGCCAGGACACTTCATTATGGAATTATTGAGCTAGATGAAGAAATTAAAATACCCTACTATGAATCCAACACCCTCACTAAGGAAAAGATTAATGAGATATAGAGTGCATTGGATAAAAGGAGACAAGAAGTATTGAGAAAATAATATAAATATAGGCAAGCACTAAATGAGATAAAGGACATCTTTATGGATGCCTTCAACTTGTAGGCACCTGATGTGTCAAGGAAAATAGTAGAGAAACTATCTAACATAGTTGCCAGGTGACAAATGAAGATCATGATACAAATGCCAAATTAATGGAATGGTCAGAAAGGAAGTTCCAAGGCAAAGTTAATGAGAAGATATTTGGTGATATAGTAGTATCTTAGGTTGAGCTAGCTAAGAAATTGGAAAGAGTAAAGATTGTACTTGGGAATATATTCTCTCTATACAACAAGTTGTGTGATTTTTCCAATTTTACACAAGAGACTAGCCAAAGAATAATGAGCTTGGAAAGAAATCTAAATATTGCTAGTATGCAACTCCCCACCAATGTAGCTCAAAATGAGAAGCATTTTTTCTCAAATTCTTTACACTCAAAGAGAATTAGTTGTATTAATAGTAGAGGAGGCTAATACAAAGGCTAAGTTGATGAAAATCCTGTCCTCTATGACCCCTCACTTGGAGGTACTCCATAAGGAGCAAATGTATGTAGAAAAAATCCTCAAGAAAGATTCAAATCTTACTACCTAAGATGGACTTGTACATCTAGTAACAAAGATTTCCATCTAGCATAACTCATTGGATATTGCACTAGAAAATTGGGATGCAGCTTTGAAGATACTTCTGGAGGTAAATAACACATTTTTGGCTAAATATGGTATTACTTTATAGAACCCTTTGACATCAATGTCGAAAAGGGGGAGAAATATGTATAGGGGAATAAATAAGGAGATATGTATATAGAAATATGGGAGAATACCAAATTTTTGAAAATTTTGCTCATTTTTTATTACATTCTTTCATTCTTTTTGAGAATAGAGTGGAAAGTTTGTAAATAGCCAAAAAGAGGAAGTCAAGTAATAAGGAGAAAGTGGGAGATTCAGAATTTTGAACTTCACATAGATCAAATACATCATATACTCTCAGAATGTAGAAATATGACAAATGATAGAGAGGATTAGGCACTTAAGCACAGGATTTCAGTTTCAAAATTGGACAAGGCATAATCAACTCAGGGGGTGTCATAAGGTGCATTGTTACTCACAATGTTTTTTAAATTTTGAATGAATGCCAAGAAAATAAAGAACATACTCAATAAGGTTAAGTTCATAAATGCTTAGTTAAGTGTTTTTGACATTCATGTCAAAGGAGCATATTGTTGGTCAAAAGAATAGTCTTGATAATTGAGTGTCAACACACTTAACCATTTTCACTATATATGTCGAGTACATAATGTATGCCAAGTGATCCAGAATTGTTTAGATGCTGAGTGATCCAATAACATTCATGTGTCGAGAAATACAAGATATAACAGGTACCGAGCAAAGTAGGATATAACAGGTGCTGAGCAAACAAAAAATGTAGTAGATGCTGAGCAATCCAAAAACAGTATGTGCCAAGCATCAAGAATACAATATGTGTCGAGTGACTCAAGATCAACATAAGAGTTTGTGCCATCAAAAACTCAGATGTAAAATAGTTTTTGCATGACTTATGAAAGGATAAGAAGATAAGATTGAATCCTTGCAACTGCCTATGAAATCAACATGTAGCTAATCAGAAAATTAGAGACAACATGCAACCAATAGGTGAAAATAAAGGAATTGAGTGGGAATTTCAAGTTCATGAATGCATAGAAAACCCTAAGTCCACAATATCTTTATAAGGAGACCATGACACCATATTGAAGTTGTTGAGATTGCTAAGACAAGAGCTGAGAAGGATATTGATGGAGTTATCAAACTACAGAATAGAGCAATCAGCAAAGGTGTTAAGGACTTAGTGAAATGGATTGCAAATATACACCAAGTTGCTCAGAATAGAGTAGGGGATACATTCAGAGATCAAATCAAGTAGGGATTAGAATGAGAAGGGAAGACCTAGTACTTTAATCTAGCAATTTGAGATTGCATTCAATCTGGTCAAATGTTCTAATACTCTCTCACAATTGTATTAGAGGTTGAAATCCTATGTTGATAGGTTATCTTAATAGCTAGGTAGGAGAACCTTTGGAGAAGGTCATGAAAGTCCTATTAAATTAGGTGGGTTTAACAACCTATTGTAGATGTTTTAATAGGGTGGCACTTCATGTAAGTGTTTGTAAATTCTCTAACCAAGTCATTATTGACACAGTGTAAAACCTTTAACAGGGCAGACCATTAGAAGTGGTTGAACATTTATTGCTACAATGATTTTTGTGGGTATCATCCCCACCCCAGTTTTACCTTCTTATTCATGGAGGGTTTCTAGGTTATCAATTCTGGTGTTAAATGTTATATCATGTGATTAATATTATGTTCTTTTATATGTTTACATGCATGCAATTTTTTTTTTTTTTCAGTTATATGTTTAAAGGATAAGAAAATGAGGTTAAAAAGGTGTGGTACTTTTGATTCATCCCCTCCCCCTTTAGAATTACTCTTCCCATTTGAATATTCCAACATACTCCACCCACTTGACATGTCTATGGCTTAGTTTATCTTGGGAGTTGAGAAAACTCAAAGCTTGGTTATTAGTGAACACTACAAACTCCTTAGGTAAGAGATAATGATTCCATTTCTTAAGGGATTGAACAAGTGCATAAAGCTCCAAATCATAAGAAGAGTACTTTTTTTTTGCATTTAGCCTTTCACTAAAGAAAGCCACTGGTCTATTACTTTGACTGAAGACTCTTGTAACTATTATATTACTAGCATCACATTCTACAACAAAAGGTTCATTAAAAGTAGGTAACCTTAGGATAGGCTTAGTAGCTACCTCTTTCTTCAATGTTTCAAATCCATTGTTTTTTGTTGGTGTGCACAAAAAATTGGTCTTTATTCCACCTTTGATAGTATCCATCAAGGGAGTACATATCCCACTAAAGTGCTTGATGAACTTTCTATAGTATTGAGCTAGGCCATAGAAACTCTTCACCTTACTAGCATTTTTAGGAGTTGTCCAACTCAATATTGCTACAACTTTGTCTTCATCCACTTTAAGATCTCCTTGAGATAGAACATAAGCTAAATAGACTAGTTCTTGCTTCATGAAATCACACTTGTCTAGATTGATGGTTAGGTGTTCTTCTTTCAACTTAGACAATACAATTCTAATATGCTCTAAGTGTTCCTCTTTACTCGTGTGCTAAAAATTAGTATATCATCTAAATATACTACCATAAACTTACCACTGAAGTTTTTCAACATCTCATTCATGAGCGTCATTAATGTACTTGGAGTAGTGGAAAGGCAAAATGGCATGACTACCCATTCATAGAGTTCTTCTGTGGTTTTAAAAGATATTTTCCACTCATCTCCCTCTTTTATTCTAATCTAATGATCACCACTTTTAAGGTCTATCTTGGTGTAGTACTTAGCCCCTCCTAAGAAATTCATTAAGTCCTCAATCCTAGATATGGGAAAACTATACCAAATTGTGATCTTGTTTATGGCTCAAGAATCTATGCATAATCTCCATGTTTCTCCTCTCTTTGCTACCAAAATAGTAGGCACAACACATGGGCTGATGCTCTTCCTTATCAACTCTTGTACTTGCTTTGCAACTTCCCTATTCTGTTTAGGAGTTAGCTTGTAAGGTGCCTTGTTTGGAATAGATGTCCCTAGAATCAAGTCTATTTAATGGCTGATTGCTCTTTTAGGTGGTAAGGCTATAGATGTTCTATCTGATATAATACTCTTGAATTCATCCAAAATCTGCTAGGGGTAAAAGTACAAAGTTGTGTCACCTTTTAGGATGACTTATCAAAACAACTGAATTTGAGCATTTCTATTTAAAAATCAATTTTATTCAAACATACAATCTAGAAAAATTCATTCTAGCCAAGGTATATATGGCCTCACACTTTTCCATTTGAAAATTTCTATTAAATGCATGTTTATACTAGTTTTTATCCAATCACTAAATTTTTTTTTTTAGAAAACTAACGTTTCAATAACTTGTACTATTTTTTATGGTATCTTTTAATAACATATAAACACCATTTTATAGAGCTAAAAGTCAAGAATATTCTCATATAGAGTTTATAGTATTTTAATTAGATATAGTATATTTTAATTTAAAAATTCTTCATGTACACATTTTAACACTCAAGAACATGTCAATTTTGAGAAAGGAAAAAATATTAAATAATATTAAAAATAAATAAAAATCACATGATGTTCTAGAGGAGAGAGTAATTTTTATTTTGGTTAGAATATATTTTTTTGAAAAATGTGGTGGGAGATGAAAATTGTTGATTTCAAGTAGGTTGAAATTTGAATCATTATAAAAGCTAAAATATAGGTCTAAGGCCAATTTTTATTTTTGATTGTTCTAGATATATATGTTATCTATAATATAATCTAATATCGAAGGGAAATACATTTATTTCCATATAGTTTTGTGGTGGGAACTACACCCCTAATTTTTAGCATTTTTTAACAAATAAAAAATTTCCTTTAAAAATTAGGGAAATATATGAATTCTTGTTCCAAATAATTATTAAAATTATAATCTTCAATTTCATTAGTTTACATCATTATCAAATTCTAAATAATACTACTAGTTTAATGTCATTGAAGATGAACAATTATACTTTTGTTAGCCTTCTTAGTCTATTTTTCCTCCTTTGGTTTAACCACAATAGCATAACCCACTTCTTCTTCATTGTTAAGAGTTTTCATGAACTCTTTCCCCTTCAACAGTAGCGCATTAGGTCCACTCCCTTGATTATTAGATTCATGTAGTGACTAAATTTTATAACTCACCCCATACTTCTTAAATGTATATGAGTTGAGCTCACCATTGTGTATGGCTTTCCTATCAAACTGCCATGGTCTACCTAATAATAGGTGATAGGCATCCATGAGCAAAACATCACATAGAATCTTGTCTTTATATCCACCTATGGTGAACTCAATCCATGCTTGCTCATTCACCAAAACATGCTACTCCTTGTTTAGCCAGGTGACCTTATAGGGAGCACTATGAGGTATTTTAGGAATCTTGAGTTTAGTTATGGCTTCCTCTAGAATTATTTTATCAGTAGACCTTGAGTATATGATAACTTTGTAAACCTTTCCCATAATCTTACATATCACCCTAAAGAGTGATCTTCTTTGCTTGGGCTCTTCTTTGATTGGTTCTTTAATTAGGATCCTCTTTATCATTAAGTTCTCACCACTTTCAAAATCCAACTAGATATTAGGTGACTTCACACTTGATGCATCTTCATGAATGTATGATATCTTCTTTTCTCCTTTCTATGTTGATCCCTTTTTAGGATACCTATAAGTAGGGTGCCCAAGTTGCTGATAGTGGTAACAATTCATCGTAGCAAAGTTAGATAGTCCCCTTCCTCCTGGTCATCTTCCTCTACCTCTACCTCTTCTTGAAACACCTCTTTGACTAGTTTCTACACTTTGTGTAGTTAGCTTGGACTCACCTTGGGATCTTCCATAATTGCTTTTACCTCCATAGCTTCCCATATGTCCTCTACCATCTCTACCTCTTCCTCTATTCTTTGACGTACAATCTTTCTTTCTTTTTCCTTTCTCTTACACCTTTAGAGCCATTTGATAGCACTAATGGACTATTATAGGAGTGAAAAGGCTCATGTCTTCTTGGATAGACCTTGAGTCCATTCAAATATCTTGCCAACCTAATGATTTCATCTTCCGCCACCTTGGACCTTAAGCATAATTTTTGGAACTCTTCAGTGTAAGAGTGCACATCTATATCTCTTGCCTAAGATTTTGTCTTCTCATATGCAGGTGTATTTCATAATCTTCAGGAATGTAAGCTTGTTTGATTTTAGCCACTATTCCTTTCCAAGTAGCAATAGACCTTTCACTTCTTTTTACCTCTTTGTTTGAACAAACTTCCACCAAGTTAGGGCAATACCTCTTAACCTTGACTTTGCCATCTTAACTTTTTGAGCATGAGAGACACCATCACATTCAAAATGGTTTTCCATTCCTTCAATCTATTCCATGATGAGATTTGGATCCATCTTTCCATTAAATAAGGGGATGCCTTCCAAGGCCTTACTATTTATTTCTTTTAGTACATTCAAGAAATGCTCTTCTAGTATAACAAGGTCTAGTGTTGGGGCTTCTTCCTCCAACTCAATCTCTTTCTCTTTGGCTTCCTACTCTTCTTTCTAATCTATATTGTTCTTTACTTTATCTTTTTTGTCTTGGACCTCAGTTAACAATTCTTCAAGTTGTGCCAATCTTTCTCTCAAAGAATTGTTTTCTTCCTCTTTCTCTTCTACTTTCTTGGCCAATTCAATATTGGTCACCATTGTGATAGAACCACTATATCAGATGAAGTAGGTGACAACATTCACCTTGCTTTGGACTTTCTTTTCCCACACCTTTTGTGGGCTCTGATACCACTTGATAGGGAGAGTAGGGATGAACCAATCATAAGTTCATGCTTCTAGTCTACCTTTGAGACTTAAGGTGTCTTGCGTGATCACCAAATGGAATTATAAGATCCCTTTCAAGCAAAGATCCCCCAATCCTAAACCATACTCCACTATCTTGATCAAACTTCACTTCTTGCCATCTGCTAAGCTTCCATACTAGATGGAGAGTACTCAAGGTCTTCCAACTAAACTAGGTATTTTTGACCATTCTTCAAATCCCACTTGCAAATCACGGAGGAGACACAAAACCTTGCAATGCACTTCTTTGGTATTCCAAAACAACTCTTTATGGTTGGACTTCCTACTGATTTCACAATTTCCCTTTGAAATAGGGCTACAAGTAGGAGCCCCAATTAGCCCTATTGTTCCTACAATTTAGGGATTTTCTCAAATTTTCTCCACTAAAAATCTAAATGGTCTTCATGGAGATCTATTCATATTGTGATTACTTTGAGATTTTCTAGGTTTTAGACCCTTGAACTATTATATAGTGCCTGTGCGAGATTTGAGGGTTTTTGAGGGTTTACAAGGTCAACTTGTTGTTTGGTTTTGCTAGGTGTCTAAATGGATTGGTGTAACCTTTTCCTTCTACAAAAAGGATTTCCTCTCACTTCCTTTAAACCTCAATATTCACCTTCTAAGAAATCTACACAATCCCACAAACAATAAGCTCTATAATCATTGTATTCCATAGCCAGACATGCTCTAGCTTGCCTAAGGAAAGAGGTTAAAAATTCTTCCCATGCTTTTGAGGGCCCTTCCTTATTGCAAGGTGAAGAACATTATGTACACTCACTATCCCCAAGATTTTGTACTGTTCCTATGGTGGGATAGTGAGTTACACCATGTCCAATGCAAACTGTCTAGAATAGGTCAACATATTGGCTAGAAAGAAAAGATTTTACAAACAATGAAATAACACACAACCAGAAAAAACTTACTGAAACAAAAATGTACTAATAAACACTATCTACAATACTAACTAGTATAGTGTATAGGAAAAAGTTCAAAAGCCTTCCACACTTAGTATTTCAATCTTTTTACAATCAAAACTCATGCTACAACATGTTGTCTGTATAATAACATCTAACTTCTTCTAACTTTAGGGTTTGGAAAGCTTATAAATGTCATCCTAGATATTTCTCCTTCATATTTAGAGCTTTCATCTGCCTTCTTCATCTTTGGAAATGTAAATCAACATTTTCTTGCAGAATTACAAAATTGCAATATTTCTTGCGTAACAGCTTTTGCAATTTTTCTTGTTTGAAATTTTTAACACTTCCTACTTGCTAATTAGGCTATCCAATAGCATTTGTGAGCTAAGGACCCTACCCTAGGCTAGAGGCCTATAATTTAGGTTACTTATTTCTCTACAACAAGGAATACCTTGATTCTAAGAATATTTAATGACTCTTCTAAGGACATTTTATGATTTCCTTCACCCTAGTTAACACACCTAGATCCTCAAACATTTATTCTACTTACAAAGGCTCTCTTCGGGTGCAACACAAAAAAATTGAAAATGATGAGGGGCCTATGTTTCAAGGTGCCCTTGCACCAGTATTCTTCAAAAAAACTCAAAACAATAGAAACATTCTATGAATTACATCACATATAATTTTAATATTAGAGAAATAATACAATTATAGATAGAAAATATAATTATCAATAGAATTAATTTCTCCTTGGCATTGGTCTTGTACTATTATGTATTTTTTTATTGAGCTATTATTTTCCTTATTTCTCATTATGAACACATAGATTTACATACTAGAACTAGATGTTGAAAAATGTTTCATATTTCTCAAGTTAAACCATTCATAAAAAATAGTATTGTCTAACTTCATTCACATTTATTTGACATTGTTGCATTCACATTTTTTTCAAACTATGAATCACATTTATCAATCACTTTTAAAATTCCTTCTATTTAAACTTTTATAATACTCTTATTATGATTTAAAAGGGAACCAATAAATTTAAACCATGCCATTCTATTTTATCTTTGCATTTTGACTCTATCTTTCTATTTAAATTTTCCATTTTTTCATAATTCTGGAGACTAATAGAAGAAAATTATGAATCACTTCACATTCCACATGGTTTTAATATTGGAAATAAAATAAAATTATGGAAGAAAACTAAATTTCCAATAAAAGAAATTTAGCAAGGTCAATTCTTCTTAGTATGTGTCTTGAACTATTATCTACTTGGTTTATATAGATAACTTAGGTGCAATGACAATGTATTATAAAGACACCAAATAGGCAAATGATCATGACAAGTTTAAGCGTAGTTAGACTAGAAAATGTAGAAATTAGAAGACCCTTTCAAGTAAATAAATATTTTGACCATACTAAACAATGAGCTGGAATAAGGAATCCAACTCTATTAGACAATTTACTAGTTATAAAAAAAGAGTTTTTGAAGGAAATAGAAACCATCATCAATAATTAAAAACTATATACTATACTCAATAGATCTAAGGAAAGAGAAAAAAAATACAGCCTATTTTTCTTGAATGTTCACAATCTTCTCTAAGGAATAGATCACAATGATCTTTCTATAAATTGGATTTAGAAGGTATCCAAGAATTGACTAGATTCAAGGCTACTTTCAACTAAAAAAATAGAAATCGTAGAGTGACCTTGTACCATCTTAAAATAAATACACTTCATTTTAAAACCTTTTAGCCCTCCTTACCATGGTTTTTTTCTCTATCTCTTTTTCCAAACCCTTCCCACATTTCTGCACAATCTTTTATTTTCCAACATAGTCATTTAGGTGCTAATTTATCACCCTTTTGGCCATATTTTCCGATAGCTTCCATTTATATAAAAAAAAAATTACACCTTCCATGAGGCCTCTAGGACCCCATTTTGGGACGCCCTCCTTGGGAATAGGTTGATTTTTAACCTATAATTTAATAGATTGACCTATTCTAGGAAATGGTTGACCAATTTGACCTTTTCTATGAGGAGTTGTGACTATGGGATCTGAGGCACATCAAGTTTTCCAATTATTTTTCTCTCCCTTCTAGGTTGGTTTACTTTTTAAATCATAAAAAATACTATATAAGGAGGCTTCCAAATTTTATTAAAACACACATAAGAACACAATAATTCTATAATCTATCAAGATTTAGCATACTAACAACTTCAATAATACATCTTCAAGCATTTCCTTGTCATATCAAGCTTCTTCCTTCAATGTGGTGTTGGAGTTTAGTTTCTAAGGAGGACTTATATCATTCCATATCATTTAAGTTCTTCTTTCCTTCAGCTTGGGATTTTCCATACATTCCAATTCATGAGGTTTCAATTTCTTTGATTTTCTTATGGTCTCTTTGTGTTGCATTTTCTTTTTCTATCCTTGGAAGGATCTATTTTCTCCCTTTGCTAGCCTATTTTCCTTTTTATTATGACCTATTTTCTTCCATTTATTTATTTCATTATTTATAGACTAATATCTCATGTAAAATCTTATGGCTCCTTGAAATCACAAGTGTAGTATAAATTGAAACCACTTAGGCCAATATTGTTGGTTCCACAAATTTTTGGTCAGATTTCTATGAATCTTTTCCACTCAATGCTACAAAAATCAATAGAATTTGTCCAATAGATGGGTGTGATCCTTTGAGGACTGAATACCCCTAGTATTTAGGCCCTCCAATACCTAGGCTAGTACACCTTCACAATAACTATTTTGAATAATTTAATGCTTCTGAATGCAAACTTTCTAAATGACACTCTTGAGATGATTAGTAATTCTCAATGAGATATCACAAGTATAGAACTAAATTCTTTTGGAATATTTTAAGAGGGTGTAAAATATGGATGAGAATGGATAAATGAGATATAGATGAACAAGGAGAAAAACCACACAAACTGCAATTGTATATCAATTGAAAAAATAAATTAAGCAAGACTAGTCCTTCATCCAATTGCACAAATGGAGTCAACCTTGCTATAAATTATCATCAAACTGTAATGCAAATGGCATGAACCAACAATTGACTAACAAAAAATAAATTAAAAGATAAACCCTAGTCTAAATTCAACACCGATAATGAATACCAATTAGACAAAAATCACATAGCATGTTGTATTTGATAATCAAGATTGTACATGAAGTTTGATCTATTGAATAGTAGTTTTGAATCAATGAATACAATATAGCATGCAAGTATTAAAATACCAATTATCCAAATTAAGACAATACCATAGTTCTTTTATTTATTTCAAATAAGGAACTATATTAGACCATGTCAAGTTGAATACACCTTTTCAAAATTGAGAAATTATTTGTTTTAATCTTCTATGATATTCTTTATTCACTCATTTAATATATCCTAACTAGGGCCTTGGTACCCATTCATATAGGAAGTGAATGGGTGTAATAAATTTTTAGACCCATTAAGAATTATTATTATTCAAAGCTAATGTAACTAAACAATAAGTTATTTACAATTGAAACCAACTACAACAAACTAAAAGCTTTTAAAGATCATTGTCATTTAGCCTAATTTTCATCTTCTTCTCCATTATTTCCTACCCTCATTGGTGCTAATCAAGGAATTTTCATGTAGCTTTCCATCCATTACATGATCAATGCATGATTCAATCATAAATAAAATCTTAATTTTATAGGTTTCACAATATATATTCACTTTTTTCTCAATTTCTAATGCATTTTTAACCATGGGTTTCAAATTTGTGATCAATGTCGTTTCCTTTCAAATATATTTTTTGATATGGCCCTCACTCTAGACACCACCTACAATTGTACAAAAAAAAACCACTTCACAAGCCTCATCAATCATACCTTGCAAAATCATGATTTTACAACCTTCCCTTATAAGCTCACATGAAATGGAAAAAAATTTGATATTTCACAACCCTTCTTATTCACTCTCAATGAAATAGTGAAAATTAAATGTATCTATGAGCCTTGGATATACTTTGTGCAAAATTCCAAATTTTGCATCTTTACTGAGATGTTAACTTCCTCTCTGTAAAATAGTGAAATTGGCCCATAGATTTATTATGGAGTATAAATTGATCTACTATACTCACTATACCATTTATTTGGACTAGTAATGCAATCAAACCACTTTGAATCTTTAAAATAGATAGTTTAAGGAAAACTTGAAAATCAAATATTTTGGTATTTTCCATGTCATAGTGATTAACATTTTTTTGAAGTCTCTAGGGCATTTTTGGAACCTTCCATTTCTTGACCTTGAACTCTTGGAGATCTTTCAAACAAAGTAAATCATTCACATTTTCAAGCTAGGAGTAGAAAGTTATGATTTCTCCAAGTAGACAGAATGTTTTATACAATATTTCTAGGTCGTAGGAGCTTTCAGAGTTCATTCCAGGGATTTTTTTAGTGGCTATTATTCACCAATTGGCTAATATGTCCTGATTGGGCTATAGAAATTGGCTAAAAAAACACCGTATACTAGTTGACCGGTTTGCCCAGATTTTATAAAATACTCATATAGTGGTCAAAATGTTCGCCACTATTATTACGTAATTTCAGTTTGGTAGTCAGATTCTTTGCCCATATTTCTCTTTAATGTGTACTCTTATTCACCATGAAATTAATTGAGTGTCTCTTTCGACGATCATCATTCACCAAATTCCCATTTTCCTATGTGAATTTTTTTTTATGAGTGACACTGTTCTCCACAAACAACTTACCTTGATACGTATCAACATTCTAGTGACTGCTTCAACAATTCTTCTTCCTTCAAGAATTGTTGGCCAAAATTAAACCTCAGCCATTGATCTTGGATCATCAGATGGTCCGAGTTCTCAAATAATACATTTAACATAATTACATTTCAAAACATAATTCGCCATCAATATTAATAATTTTATTAAAAACAAAAATTATAATCGCCATTATTTTATAAAAATTGTCTAAAGTATTAAAAAATTCACCACCAAATATCCACCGATTGATGTGTAATTCGCCAACACTATTAATTATTTTTCACCCAAATGACATGTCATTCGCCACAATTTAATAAATTTGGGGGGGGGGGGGGGGTGTTCCTTAAAGTTATCTGTGGTTCATTCTATGGATGAACATTATGGAGAACACTTATTTTAATTTCTAAGGAATTCTATTGATCATTTTGATCCATCAAACTTTATGAACTCAATATTTTAATAAAATTGATCACTTTTTCATTTCAAAATCAAGTGACAAGAATTCAAAGATTGATCAACTCATGTGCACCTTGTAATAACTTTATGAGCATTGGAGATGGATGAGCCCGTCTGATTATTAGCATCGGAAATGATTATGTATAGAGAAATAAAATTTCGATCATAGTTTTGTAACTCTTAATTTTTTCAAAATATTAGAGTTCTATTAGAGCTAATGTGTCCTTCTCCCCTTATTTAAATGCATCTAAAATCCTATATGAATTTGCATTCTCTTATAATTTGATGTTCTCTCTTACATGCATTTATTGTGTTACGTAGGGATTAGTATCACAAGTGCAATCTTATGCGTGTAAATTCATCTTTGTTATAAAGGATCTATCATTTATTGAATATATTGAATTTTATTTGTAGGATCTATTATCATTTTTTTTATTCATTTCATGATAACTAATTAGGTATAACATGGTATCCTTTTATCTATATTTTTCATTTCACTATAGCTTTTCATTATTTTATGGTACATTCTTATCTAAGGGTATAGAATACTTTATTTCATACGCGACATAATTGCTATTGTTTAAACATGTCTTTCCATGCCCTAGATTTCAATGCATATCATTGAATAATCATCTATAACTTACTTCATCTATGATATCTTTTCTATCATCCTATGTTTTAGGGAATTACATATCCTATTATGTTTGTTACATTCCTTTTCTCTCTGGAGTTGCATTATCTTATGATGCTTCTTGTTTCATATAGGATGTTTTTTTATATGCATGACTAGATTATAGTTGCAACTTATAGTTCATCTTTATATATTGCAATATTTTGTTATAGAGTCCATCTTATACTTATCATTATTTCCTCGTAGTTAAGAGGCATGATTGTTTGGACATTCTCCGAGGATTGACTTTCCTTAGTACAATGTCATTTGTTTATCATGTGACATTATTTTCTTGTAAGGAATTACATCTTGATCATGACCCTCTCTTATATACAAGAGGTGCATGTTGTTGATCACCATCTCCTCTTGATTTGCAAAACTATGTCCATTATAAATATTTTCCCTTACTATGTGCTTTAAATTTTGACATTCTTCACCCCAGGGTTCTAATTCCACCTATACAAAGGGGATAAATAGGCACATTATTTTTCTTCTCCCCTTATTTTATATTAATGTTTTATCTTGATATATGATGTTCATATTTGATGCAGATGTCTTTTTAATGAGATCTCTTCCTTTCAAGCATCTCTTCTCATAAGAGACACAAACTTTCATTATTTATATGTTTTTACATTACGAGAGTCAATGTTCTTTCCTAGGTTTAGGGCATACATTATTATTTAAAGGATGTCTCCTTGTTTCCAAAAGTAGGTTTCCTTGATTCTCTTCCTTATGATGTCTATAGATACATATTCATTATAAGGATGTGGGCATGTATATTCCCTCTTTATAGTATAGTTTACTTTTTATGAAGGTCTTAAATTTTACACTTGCATCCCATTGTTTAATGAGTGTTAGAGATACATACCTATCCTAGGTAAATCTTCTTTTTGTTTTACTATTTAACATTTTCACTCCCTAATAGGTATTGGTACTACTTCTGCATCTCAATGAAATGCACACACACATTTTTTGTATGAGTATTCGACTTGTTTCCTTCCACAAATAACACAAACATATTTACACTCCCTGGTGATACCAATGAATGTATCCATTAGTAGACAAACATAAACATGTATTCAAAAGCCATTGATTGGTGCACAAGATTGACTAATAAGCACAAAAATTGGCTAGAATATTTGATCTCTCTCTCTCTCTCTCTCTCTCTCTATATATATATATATATATATATATATACTGTGTGTCTGTGTGGATGTACCAAGATAGAATAATTTGGGTGTTGGAAATTTGGGTAATAGGAGGAGTTTGTTTATGGAAACATATACTTAGTATAAAGTAAGTAAAGTAAGGAGACACCATTTTGAAAGTTGAACTTAGAAAAATATCAAAGTATCATAGAGGTTATTTGGGAGTATAGTTAGAGGTTTTCTTATTGTAGCTCATAGAGGCAATAATTTCATGTGAATTCTTAGCTAGGACACATACAATATGTTAGGATACTCTAGTAATGTGTGCAATGCAATATGGGTAGTATGACCAAGTCACTATAGTTTCTCTAGTTCAACTAATGAGCTGACAAAGAGGATAAAGAAAAAGAATCAAATATTTCTTATTAAGGAATTATTTTGTTAATTATGAAAATTGCTTGACCCAATTAGGGACAAAATGCTAGATGTTACCCCTAAGTTTTCAAGATATTTTTTTGTATTTTGTCAAGAGTGTAAAGGTATGAGGGCTAACAAAGTAGGTTATTATAAAATAATATGGTATAAATGACATAACTTGGAAAGAAAAGTTGTAAATGATTATGATGCTATTTTTTTGAAATGTGAATTTCAATGTTAGACTAAAGTACTATGGATGTATGATCATTTTTTTGAAGAGAAGAAAAGGTAAATTAGATATTTAAGATATCAATAGCAATAAGAGGTTTTGTGCTTGTCTCTTGTATTGAAGAATATAATTGCATATCGCATGTTTGGGTAGTGCGCTCATCTTCTAAACTTTTTTTAAATTTTAAAACAACTCCTAACATGGTTGAGGCTTCTAACAACGTCTAGTCGTCTACCATGGACTGAGACACTATACAAATTTATAGACTCCTAAAAGGGTTAATATATTTTGCATTATACTTTTGATTAGTGGATCATTTTGTGAGTACCATCTCCACCAAGGTTTTCCCTTGACCAAGGTTTCCCTAGTTAAAAAAACATGTTATTATGTGTTGTATTAATTTATGGTTGTGTTTACTATTTATCTTAATTAGTTTATTTATTTATCCATCATTGGAAAAAAGTTTATGAAATATTGATTCCCACCCTACCCCGACCTCCCCTTCCACTCTCAGTATTTGCTATTTCTAAAAATTTGGATTACAGAACAATTACTCATAGAAAGTCTAATAGTTTGAGTAAGATCACTAAGCATATAAGTTAGTTACAAAAGAACCTAGAAGAATCCCTTGAACAACTTGATGTACATGCACAAAATACATTTAATTTCAAAGACAAGTATGAAGATGCTAAGGACTACATTGAGAAGATGAAGGAGAAGATATAATATATCAGATCTAAGAAAGAGTTTAAAGATAAGACCCAAGATCTTAGTGAATTTACAAGGCTTAAGAAAGAGAATTTTATCCTAAAGCATGAGCTAGAGATCACAAATCTAAAATTGAGCTCGAAGGATGATGACAAGAAGATTGAATCAAATTTGGGCTATGAAAATGAAGATCTAGGATATACACTGGCAAACATTACATTTGAACTTGAGTCATTGAAGTTACAGTATGTAGAACTTGATAAATAATATGCAATTCTGAAAGGAGAGATAACACAGTGTAATAAATTTTATACCTCTTGTGGAAAACTTGATAAGTAGATTTTTAAGTGAAGACCTTCTTATGATAAGACTAGTCTTTGATACTTTGAAGGAGAATACTCTAAAAAACATGAGGTGACAAATGAATATGATATTGTGATCCAACAACTTGAGCTAGAGAAGGAAGATCTAAAAAAGGTTGAGTCAATTCAATCTAAAAATGTATTAAAGAAACCTAAACAAGATGAATCATCTAAAGAAGCAAGGAACCCATTTAGAGGAAGATGTTGTTTATGCAATGAATTTGGCCACATGAAGAAGGATTGTAAAGGTAAGCCTTTTAAAACCATTTATAGATATTTTTATGATTTTTCATATTTTGGTAATAGAGCTATTGAATGTAAGAAATTTAAATTCAATAATTATAATAGTAGAACGTTTAGAGGTACTAACATTGCAACTAGTAGACATATTGGAAACATCAAAATCATCATTCTATAATAGTTATCAACAAATAGAATGAAATATTTATCACCATAGTAGCTTTACACTCCAATAGGTCCAAAAAGGTCATTCTGAACCAATTCCAAAATATCATTTCATGAATAGGTTTTTATCTTGAAAATAGACTTTGCATTCTATCCAAATGACATTGTTTACACATAGCACTATCAGGTTTCCTCAACTTTGGTAATCCTCTTACTCTTTTCATTTTACTAATGCTTACCAAATTTTCAAGGTACACATGACATAACCTCTTATGCCTTAGCTATATTGTTGGAAATATAAGAGGAGTAACTAAGAGGGGACGAGTGAATTAGTCACCAATAAAATAAATCCCAGATCCCTTAGATATCAATACAAATCAAAACTAAACTCTGTTGTCACTTGATAGACACACAAGAAAAATGTTATAATTCAATAAACACTAAAATAGCTCGGCAAATGATTGACATGAAAGTCTTTAAGATATTATCTATGGTTAATCTTACTTTAACTTAGTTGCATACATAAAAGAAATAGCATGAACACATTTGACACCAATATTTTAAGTGGAAACCCAATTTTGGATAAACCGCCAATTGCAATTACTGATTTTCACTCTTATGAAGTGAGCCCTATTAGGAGCCAACCTTGTTAAAGGTTATAAAACACACTATTAGGTGTAACCCTATTAGAATATTTAATCACCCTATTAGAAGTGGCCTTATTAGAGGTATTTAGACACTTCAATCAAAATGCCACCTTGTTAGACAATTTAAAAATTGTTGTTAAGCCAACTTTCTTAAGAGATTTAGATCATGGCTACGATGGTTAGAGAGTAATAATGAGATGACCTAATTTCTAATGCAACTAAATTGTTGATTATAAATCTCAATTCTAGCTTGTTTACTTGATCTTTTCTAATCAAATGTATCTTTGCATCTCAACAAGGATATTCTTCTTATCATTTTAATTCACTTCCTCTAAGCATCATCAAATCTTCAATTATGTTCCACACATTCAATCCTCAACTTGATCTTATATTTATATTTTACACATTGTCAAGTTGGTTTGAATATAACTTAGAATAATTAATATTCATTTTCTTAGTTGGTTAGAACCAATAAACAAAACTATTGAACTCAATATGCCAAAATAAAAAAAACCTTCATCAGCCAGCCTTGCTCAATAAATACTAACTGAAAGTGTTTTTCCTATGTTAACCAAGTGAACTCAGTCAACACTACATATTTAGAAAGCTCCTTTGGTAACCAAGTGAGCTTGGTTAAGATTGGTTCCATCCAACATTTTCTTCTTTAATTGAGTGAGCTTAGTTAATAGTCAACTTCCACAAACTCTCATTTTTTCCCAAGTGAATGTGTTAGACACTCTCTTTTGAACTAGGTAAACTCTAGAATGCTCGATAGACACAAGAAAATGTCTTTGATTCTAAAGTGAGCTCAATATACACTAACTAGAAATGATATGACATTTTGTGTAACATCAAATGCAATACATAATTAATTAATATTTTCCAATAATCTCCCTCTTTGACATTGATGGCAAGACAACATGTCATAATACAATAAAATTTTAGAGCAAGAATAAAGTAACGAACATACTATTGGAGTTGATAAAAGATCAACTCCATAGCTCCCAAGGATCACCTATGTGCAAACATGGTTCACAGAAGAGAGAAGAAAAAAGCTATGGAGGCATAAATTGCTAGATCCATACATGAGACATTCTTGATGAGCAAAAAAGTAGATTGCTATAATCAACAATGAATAAATCTCAATTCTCAATCCTCAATAAATGTTTACAATTAGAGATCATCCTTATAAAGGAGATAAAAACCCTAAAAAGGTCTAACCTAGGTTGCATCAAAATAATTAATTATTAGATGTCTAAAGTTTAGCTTAAGTAACTAGAGTTAATTAGGAAATATCTAATTACTCTAACACCCACACCCCCCCCCCCCTCAAGATAAACTTGGGGAGTAGCTAAAAACCTAAAAACTACTAATATAATGAAAGTGGAACTGGGTCTCAAAAAACAAGGGTAGATGAGGTACCCAAGCACAACCAAATCTTTGAAAAGAGAAGAAAAAGAGAACTACATGGGAAAAACCCTACTCCAAAAAGATATGGAAATAATGCTGAAAGAAACTAGTGAAGGATTGAAGAAGCCTTCAAACTAGGGAATGTCCTAGAAGATAGGAACAAAGTATGATCATGAAGAACACCATTGAAGCATGTAGAAGCTGCAAAGCTCTATCAAAAGTAACTGTTGATTTGAAGAACCTCTAATGAAATAGAACTTGACCAGATAGAGAAGACTATAATTTGCATTGAGTCAAGAGGCACACAAAGGCAAACAATTGAACTCAAAGATAGAGATGGTGAGAAACACCAAAGATGAAGAGCTAATCAAACAAACCAAGGAAGAATGAGAAATAATAGAAGAACCCCCCTAATGCATACAAGGATGAGGTGATAGGCAACTAGAAATGTGGGCCAAAAGAGTTGCAGGTCAAGGAACCTTGATCAAGATGCACAAAAGAATACATATGCACGTACCAAGGTGATCATTCTTAGACATGTCATGAGGTTAATGTCATAGAAGGGACATTCACTAGAAAAAGGAAGATGGAAAACAAAGGAAAAAATTCAACACCCCATGGCACTTTATTAGAGTAGTGTATGTACAATAAGGCACAAGATATGGTGAATCCCAAGAATACAATAATTTGTATGAGTGTCCTCAAACGAAACTAGTCGAATCAGAAGAAAAAATAAGACAAACAATTGAAACAAAAATATAGATGCAATATGGCACTTTATCTCAATGTGTTTGCAAGAATGCATACCAATAATGTCTAAATAGACCATAAGAGACATAAGACTAATACATTAGATGGTAAAAGTCATCATGAATAATCTGAAGCAAGGAAATAAATCCATAGACCTAAAAGAACCAAGTTATCTGCTAGAATGCAAAAATATAGAAGATTGAATAGAATGTGCCTAGTGCAAAATTTGGTAAAACAACTAGCATCACTAAAAAGAGGTTGGAAAGAACTTTCCAATGATATCAAGAATTTCCAAATCAAAGATCAGATACTCAAGATATGTCTCTAGGAGTGAGAAAGAGAACTCCTAACTTTGATAGTAGAAAAATCCATAAAATTGAATCAAACCTAAAAAACAAATATATCACTATGGCAAGCTTAGAACCAGCTTTTCAAAGATATCTCATTTTTAGAAAATGAAGTCTGCATGCTTGAGATATGAGCGAAAAGGTGAAGGTAGGTCCAAATAGAGGCTAAGGAGGTGATAGCACGTGTTGATACAATGGTGATGTGGCACTAACATCAACAAGTGACGATCCCAAATTTGATAGCCAAATGGTTGTCAAAGAAAAACAATGCCATAAAATGACACCTATGAGAAAAGAAAAAAAGCGATAGTTGAAAACAAGACAAAAATGAAAAATCTATCACCGTAAAAGAATCAGTGTTGGATTTAAAAATTGTTGACCAATAATAATATTTCCATGTGTCATAAAGAGATTTGTTGGAAAATAAATGACCATGCCAAATAAGTCCACCCAAATACAAAATAGTGAGAAGAAAAAGGCATATTACCACAAAAGAGGTGTTCTTACTAAGAAAGTTGTGGACTCCAAAACATGAGGTGCCAAATCCACATGTTGTAAACAACACATGGTGAAAGGAAAGGGTCTCTAATAAATCACAGAGATCTCCAAATAAGAACACAGGTTCATCTCTACCTGCAAAACATAAGTCATTGAATAGCATCATGTAAAACTCACAGAGAGGGAGACCACCCTCTAAGGAGGCCAAATCCAATCACAAAATATGCATGTCTAAGCTACAAATACCTGTAGATCATGGATCTCCAATTCTGAGTGCATGTTTGTCATCAATAGAACATGTGACATTGCAAGACTCTTACTTGGTGATAAAACCATTCACCCAAGCATTTTGAATAATAAGAACTACCAAATAATGGTGGACCAAACTGGGTGAGAAGATCCTTAGTGAGAATTGCATTTGCAACATAAATGGGGTGGAAAGCATCCCAAAACACACATTCTTCCCAATCATTGCAAAGGGTTGAGTTAGGAAGACAAAGATACCCAAAGCATTCTCCAAGGAAAAACAAATGGCATGAGCATTGAAAAGCATGAACCAAAAGCTGCCAAGTCAAGCACAATGACCAGAAGAAGACCCACCCATAAAAAAATGCTCTCGCAAATCAAGGTGGACCATGGAGCTAACCAAACCTATAAAAACATGTCTAACACCATAATTGGGAGGAGGAAAGTGCCAAGATGGTGGATCCACTAGTCAACACCAATCAAATAGTAGTTAGAAGGCTAAAACTACCTTCAAGCCCATAAACCTCCAAAAAAAACTCCAAGAAGACCACTGACATGGATAATGAATGCAGAGGCCCACATCAATCATGATAAGCTAGTAAGAGGTAGCCACAAATTGTTCAAAGATGAGTGTTTCTTCAGAGAAGGAGATTGGTAGCTACAAAGAGGCTACTAGGGGTTGCATGGAGGTGGCTACATCGGGCAGTAGTAGTAGTAAAGAGTGGCTCTACAAAGTTGTGAGTGCATTTTTTGACTAGGGGGAGAGGTTATAGGAAACCATGGGAGAAGCATCATGAAGGGTCGTGAGTGAAAATGGCTAAGGAAGGGTTGCATAGCAGTTGAGGATGTCGAAGCAATAGAGGATGTCAAGAAGATGGAGGAGACACACACTAGGAGCTTGGGTAGAGGAAAATGCACCAGAGCAAGAGTCCACCAAAAATCATGGGCCAACTAAAAGAGTTGGAGTCCACATGGTGCCACAAATTCCTCCCCTTCCAAAAAAGACCACTATTGCACGTAAGTGGCACAATAATCGATCAGATGATGTAGCCAAAAATGTCACACATGAAAGGAGCCTTCCCATAAGTTTGGTGAAGATGAGGCTAAGTCAGCCAATGGGAGTACAAGAGAAGAGTTTTGGGAGCCCCCAAAAATCTCATAGTTCATTCATCAAACATATTACCACTCATAGCCCCAAAAAATCTCATAGTGCATGAAGAGGGCATGGGAGATGGACCTTCACCAAAACTCATCTCCCCAAAACATACCATCACTAGCCAAAGGAGGAGCCACTGTTGTGGTTAGGCCCATAGAATCTTACATGATCAATACCCCAAAAAATTTGAACCAGACACAAAATTCAAACATCAACCCAACAAATTGTTTAATAAGAAAGAAATCCATTGAAGTGTATAGAAATACATGTCCCCCTTCTTGTAAAAATTTATAATCTTTTTTTTATAAAAACAAAAAAAATTGGGATAATAATTTATTGATAAATAAAATCAAAAAATCATTGTCTCATTTTTGTGTCTAGATTAATATGGTCTGGGTACAAAAACAATTTGCGTCAGATTTGAACAGTGTCCAAACTAGATATATTTTCTATGGAGATGAGGGTTTTCAAATGCTCTGAGCTCAATGGTGATGCTTGTTTTTGCTCAAAGTGCCTCGAAAATTAGTGATCCTCCAAATCCAATAAAAAAATCCACTAAAATCTTAGATCTAAAAATGATGCCAAATCTCTTACGAATAGAATAGGGGCATGAAGATCTAGAGCTCTAATACCATGTTGAAGTTGATGAAAGATCAACCCCATAGCTCCCAAGGATCATAGCATGTAAAAACATATCATAGAAGAGAAGCAAAAAGATTTGAAGACATAGATTGGAAGATCCATAGATGAGACATTCTTGATAAGGAAAAAAGTAATCTCTATAATCAACAATGAATTAATCTCAATTCTCAATTAGCAATAAATGTTTACAATGAGAGATCATCCGTATAAAGGAGATTGAAACCCTAAAAAGGTCTGACCTAGTTTGCATCAAAATAATTAATAAAATAATTTATTATTAGATACCTAAAGTTTAGCTTAAGAAACTAGAGTTCATTTGGAAATATCTAATTACACTAACACATATTCTTAGTTTCATTCTGATCTCATCCATGAGAACTCAACTCCCTTTATTAGTGCGAACTCCCGCTACCTTCAGTTCCTTCCTCTATCAACAAATCTCTACCTTTGATATCAGACCAAGTTCATTTTCCTTCTTTGACATTTCATTCTCTTTATTAAATTTCTATGCTCGATATGATAGTAAAATTCTCCCTCTTTGGCATATCATGCCAAAGACAATATTTAGTGAATATCAATGTACCTCATGTAGTGGTTCATTTACAGTATGCCCTTATCAATATTGCATCAATTGGCCGATCTTCAACATGGTCTAGTTGATGCATCACTAAATTGCATTTAATGAGCTCTAGATAGGGGAATAACCCCTAACTTACCTCTTAGATACATAAATGCATCATTAGGTAATGGCTTAGTGAATATGTTTGCAATTTGTTCTTTACTATTCACATATTCACATATTCCAATCTTACCTCTTTATCTTGAATCAATTCTCTCAAAAAATGATATTTTATAGCAATGTGTTTTGTTTTGGTATGCATTACTAGATTCTTTGATATATTAATTACATTGGTGTTATCATAATATATAACCACTGGATCCTTGATCTCTATCTTCATACCTACCAACAATTGCTTGAACCAAACAATATTAAAAAAATTAACTATTGTTGCTACATATTCCACCTTTTCTATGGAATGGGAAATGCAATTTTGTTTCTTTCTTGTCCAAGACACTAGTCTTTTACAAAGAAAGAATGCTCCACCAGTAGTGCTCTTTTTGTCATCAACACTTTTTGCCCAGTCAACATCTGTGAATGCTTTTAGATCCAAATCACCTCTTTTTCTTTTACCAGAAACCATAGTCTTTAGTACCTTTTAGATATCTCATGATTCTTTTGATTTTTATCATATGGTTTTCTTTGTAATTTGCTGAGAATCTTGCCACCATACCAACTACTAATGCAATATCAAGCCTTGTATAAACTACATACTACAATTTTTCAATAATTGATCTATATGTTGTTTGATCTACCTCCTTAGAATCATCATTTTTGGAAAGTTTATGTCCACTAGAGATAGGAGTTCCAAGTGGTCTTGAATCTTCTATTCCAAATTTCTTTAGTATCTCCTTGATATATTTACATTGAGTAATGTAGATACCATCTTTCTTCTACTAGAATTGTAATCCAACAAAGAATTTTATCTCTCCAAACAAAAACATCTCAAATTCTTTACTCATTTCTTCTGAAAATGCCCTGCACAAGTCATTATTTCTTATAAATAGAGTGTCATCCATGAATATTTTTATGAACACAATCTTCTTGTCTGGTCTTTCTTTGTTATATAGACTATGATCATTTGTTCTTTGAAAACTAATCTTTATCAAGTAGTTATGTAGTCTTTCCTACCAAGTTCTAGGAGCTTTTTTGAGACCATATAATGCTTTATGTAATTATTAGACCATATCTCTTTTTTTGGGATCTACAAAACCTTTAGGTCATTCTATGTAAACTTCCTCATCAAGAATTACATTCAAGAATGAAGATTTTAAATCCATTTGATAAAATTTAAATCCTTTGTGAGCTACATATGCTAGTACCTTCTAATCTCACAACAAAAGAAAAAGTTTCACCATAATCAATACCTTCTTCTTGAGAATAACTTTTACATACTAACCTTGCTTTATTTCTAGAAACTTCTCCATCTTCATTTAGCTTATTTCTAAATACCCACTTTGTGCAAATTACATTTTCATTCTTAGTTTTAGGAACAAGAGTCCAAGTTTAATTCTTCTCTATCTGATCTATTTCCTCATTCATTGTTTCAATCCAACTTTCATTATCAAAATCATATTTAACATTTGTAGGTTCAAATTCAGAAAGAAAACATGTACCTTTCAATTTGTATCTCATCATTGTTCCATCTAGCTTGTGTCCAATGATCTAGTCAAGTGCATGATGCCTCCTTACATATCTTGCTAAAATAGGTACTATAGATTTTGTGTTTGTTCCAATGACTTCTTCATGATCTTCTATATTAAGCTCAGGTCCTAGTGTTTTTGATTCAGGTCCATCAGACTCATTTTGCTCTAGCAATAGTTCGGTAGCTTCTAACTGCAACTTGGGTCCTTCAAACTGTGACTAAGGTTGTATTGGATACAACTCAGTAGTTTTTGGAGATTTTTGGGACTTGGGAGGCGAGGCCTCCTGACTTCCAGACATATTTGGTACTATATTAAGTTCAAAGTAAAGAAACCTTCTATAATCCTCAAGTTCTTTATTGCTCTCTTCTTTACTCTTTCCTGCAAACTCATCAATTCTCATGTGTGCAATTTTCATGATTTTATGAGTAGATAAATTCAAACATTTGTATGCTTTGCTTCTATAGGAGTATCCAAAAAATATGATTTCATCACCTTTGACATCAAATTTACCTTTCCTAGATTCTTTCAAGATATAACATTTTCTACCAAATACTTTCAAGTAACTTACATTAGGTTTGTAGCCATACCATAGTTCACAAGGAGTTTGATTTGAGACTTTCTTTGATTGTACTATATTCAAGGTATGCACTATAGTACTAACTACTTCCTTCCCATATTTGATTGCAACATTATTTTCTACCATCAATGTTCCTATATAATCCATGATAGATTTGTTCTTTCTTTCAGCTATACCATTTGGTTGAGGTGTACCGGGGGTTAATACCTGTCTCTTAATTCATTTTTCAATGTAGAATTCATTGAACTCATTGGAAATGAATTCATCACCTTTGTCTAATCTCAAACATTTCAGCTTCTTTCTAGTAACTTTTTCTACTTTTTCCAGATACAACTTATATTTTTGAAAAGCTTCAGATTTTTATTTTAGATACATTATAGTCATCATTCTAGAGTAATCATCAACAAAAATAATGAAAAACTTATCTCCACTATAACTCTCTATTCCAATAGGTCCACATAAGTTTGTGTGTACAAGCTCTAAGACTTTTTCATAATGATAGTTCTTGCTTTTGAAACTAGTTTTTCCCATCTTACCAATTTGGCAATTTTTGCATAAACCCATACCAGGTTTCCTCAAGCTATGAATACCTCTTATTCTTATATTTTTTCTTATCTTGACCAGATTATCAAAGTTTATATGACATAATATTTTGTGCCATAACCAACTTTCTTCTACTTGAGTAATAAAACATAAACTGTCACTGAGATCTAGATAGAATAGATTACCTTTTGTTTGTTTGCCAGATCCAACCAAATTTCTTTTTCCATCTAGTAGTTTGGCCTTCCCATTCATGAATTCTACCTTGAATCCATTTTTATTCAACTATGCCACACTTAGTAAATTTTCCTTTACTTCAACCCAATAAGCATTGTCACATCTAAGTTCATTAGTTAAAGAGATACACCCTTTTCCCTTTATGCAACAAGGTTCATTGTTTCCAAATCTCACACTACCACCATCATAATGTTCCATATGTTCAAACTTTTTTTTTCCTCTAGTCATATGATGTGAGTAACCGCTATCAATAATCCATGTATCATTTTTTCTAATATGAGTGATAAGTGTCATTTTATCTCTTTCATCATTAGATTCATCTTTTACAACAATTATACTATTTCATCCTCATTGTTATCAAAATCTTTAGCCATAAGACAAGATTTCTTACCTTTTTCCTTGTAGTCCTTATAGTTTTTGAATTCCTTATTGCCTTTGAGCTTACTGCTTTTCTTTTCATCTTTGTCTTCTTTGTTTGGGCACCTTGCAGCAATGTGACCAACTTCATGACAAGAAAAATAGATTAGAGGAAGCTTACCTTTGTACTTTCCCCTTCATTTAGAATATTTTCTTGTAGGTAAGGCTTCAACAACTTCAAGATCATTGTCTAAAATTTATTTTTCTTCTTCACTTTCTAATTGATTGGCTTTTTATTTCTTACCCTTTTTCTTGAGTGAAAGTTTGGATTAAAATGTAGACTCAATACCTTTGGAACTAGGGACATAGGTATCATAGTTATCCAACTCAAAAGCTGTCAATCTTCCAACTAGAGCATACAAAGTTATATTGCTATTTGAATCGCATCTCATTTCTTGAATAGTAGATAGTATAATTGAATATATAGGAAGAAAAATTATGTGCACCTTTCTTACAACTATTTTTTCATCAATGCATCCTCTAGATGCTTTGATTGTGGTCACACTTGCTTTAATTTGCTCAACATATTTTACAATGTTTTCATCTTCTTTCATCTTCATCTAATCAAATTATCCTTTGAGAATTTTTATTTTAGATCTTCTTACGTTGTCATCTCCTTCATAGATGGCTTTTAGTTTGATCCACATATCATAAACTATATTGCAACTTTTGACGTAATCAAATTTAGCATAATTAAGAGCAGAAGAAATGTCAATCATCATGATGTTATGATTTTTCTTTTTAGCAATTTCTTTGACTAATAATGTTAGTAGGATTGTTGTATTCACTATCAAGATATTTACAACCTGAACCACTGATAGTTTCCAAATGTACCCTCATAAGTCCTTGCCATGCTATAAAGTTGTCTCGCTTCAACTTGGGAATCTCTCTTCTGTAAGACATCCTAATCTTTAGCTTTGGTCCTTGAAACCTTCTCTAGAAGCACCAAAAGCTCTAATACCAATTGTTGGAAACATAAGAGGAGTAACTAAGAGGGGATGGGTGAATCATTTACAACTAATATAAATCTTTTATCCCTTAGATGTCAAAACAAATCAAAACTTAACTCTATTTTAACTTTCTAAACACATAGGAAAAATGATGTAGCTAGCTAAACAGTGAAATAGCTTAGTAAATGCTTAACATGGAAGTCTCTAAGATATTATGTATGGTTACTCTTACTTTAACTTAGTTGCATACATAAAATAAATAGCCTGAATGCATTTTACACCAAGATTTTAACATGGAAACCCAATTTGGGAAAAACCACTAATTGCAACTAGTTACTGATTTTCACTCTTTTGAATGAGCCAAGCTATTAGTAGCCAAACCTATTAAAGGTTACAAAACACACTATTATGACCCTATTGTAGTATTTAATTAGCCTATTAGGATTGGCCTTGTGAGAGGTCTTTAGAAACTTCAATCAAAATTTCACCTTGTTAGAGGATTTACAAATAGTTGTTCAGCGAACTCTATCAAGAGATTTAGATGATTGCTACAATGGTTAGAGAGTAACAATGAGATGAACTAATTTCTGATGTAACTAAATTGTTGATTACATATCTCAATTCTAGCTTGTTTAATTGATCCTTCTTGATTGAATGTATCTTTTCATCTCAACAAGGATATTCTACTTATCCTTCTAATTTGCTTCCTCTAAGCATCATCAAATCTTCAATTATGTTCTACACATTCAATCCTTAACTTTACCTTATATTTATATCTTACACATTTTCAAGTAGGATTGAATATAACTTAGAATAATTAATATTTATCTTCTCAGTCAATTAGAACCAACAAACAAAACTATTGAACTCGATATACCAAAACAAGAAAAACCTTCATTAGCCAACCCTGCTCAGTAGATACTAACTCAAAGTGATTATCCTTTATTAACCAAGTGAACTTAGTCAACACTACATATTCACAAATTTCCTTTGGAAACTAAGTGAGCTTGATCAACACTGGTTCCATCCAACATTTACTTCATTAACCAAGTAAGCTTAGTTAACACTCAACCCATAAAAACTTTACTTTGTCACCCAAGTTAACTCAGTAGACACTATCTTTTGAACCAAGCAAGCTCTAGAATGGTCAACAAACACAAGAAATTATCTTCAATGCCCAAGTGAGCTCAACATACACTGACTTGTAATGATATGACATTTTCTATAACATCAAAGACAATACCCAATTAATCAATTGTTTCCAACATATATATCATCGAATTGATAAAATAAGAAAGTCTTATTGGATAAATCTATATAGAATAAGTTGCATCCTATCTATTCTCCACATCCAATTATTTCACTAGTAGCATCAAATATCTTTCCTTTCTTGCAATGGAATGCAACTCTTTATCTTGATTATTTCAATTGTGCAACACTAAACAAATCATTGTTAATTCCTTCAACTAGAAAAATAGTGTCACACTTGATCTTATTAGTAAATTTTATTGGTCCTTTACCTTTCAAAAGACATGGTGTGTCATTAGAAAACTTGACACAACTACCTTTATATTTTTCCATGGTTTCAAACTTACTTTTATCACCACTAATGTGATATGAGAAGCCACTATCAATTATCCATTCATCTCCTTTAATCACATATGAAAGTAATGCATTTTTCTCATCTACATCAAAATCTTCTTTTATAGAAACATAGACAACTTCTTCATCATTATGACTAGACTTATTGTTAGTTTCTTCTTCAAAAATATAACAATATTCCTTATCTTTGTCTTCATATTCTTTGTTTCTTCTATTGTCTTTTTCATCTCTTCTACCCTTATACTCCCTTTCTTTCCTTTCATCCATTTTTTTCTCTATCAGGACATCTTTTAGTAATATGAGAAACTTTGTTACATGAAAAATTATATATTATAGGAAGTTTATCTTTGAATTTTCCTTTGCCTCTTGGAATTCTTCTAGCTATTAATGCTTGAAGATGATCCAGATCATTATGAGGGATATCACAATCACTATTCATGCATATTCTTTTTCTTTTCCTATTAAGAACCAATTAAGAATTGAAAGATGATTTAATAATAGTGAGAGTAAAATTATCAAAGTTTGACAATTCAAAATCATTAAGTCTACCAACTAATCCTTCCAAAGTTAGATTGTTACCAGGTGTACATCTTAGTTCTTGTATTACAGAGACTCTAATAGCATTAATAGGAATTAGGGTTTTTAGTACCTTGCTAATCATAATTTTTTTGTCAATATTTCCATTTTATCCTCTTATAAAATTTACTACTTCTTTGACTCATCCACAATATTGAGAAATGCTTTCACCTTCTATCATTCTAATCTAATCAAACTTGCCCCTCAAGCTTTTTGATTTTTATCTTAATATTTCTATCTCCATACATAGTCTACAATGTATCCCACATTTTCTTAATAGTAGTACACTCATTTAAGTCATCAAACTCCATATAGCTTAGGCTTGATGCAATCTCCAACATTGTCGAATTGTGTTCTGGCTTCTCTTATATCTGTTGAGATTTCAAAGGTTTTGGTATCTTTATATATGCATTTTCCACACAATGTATTGCATCTTATCCAATTCCCAATAGATGCAACTTCATCAAACTCTGCCATTCAAGGAGGTTCTCTTTATTCAGCCTTGGTACCTCCTTTTTGTACACATCTTGATCTTTAGCTTCAAGTACATTCAAAATTTTCTCTACAAGAACCAAAACCTCTGATACTAATTGTCAAAATGATTTTAAGTAATTTAGAGGGGGAGGGTTGGATCAGTTAAATCCTTAGGTCTAGATCTACTAATTCAACTTTTAATCATGAAAAATACTTCATATCTAATCATTAAGTAGCTTGGTGTCTATAGTAGTTAATCAACAACATAATATGTGCACTCCACTATCCTCATAGTAATAAAATTTTTAGAATGTAAAACAATAATAGTAAAACATCCCAAATAATATTCACACAATTATGACACTAGTATTTAAGGGTAAAACCCAATTTGGGAAAAAAAATCATTAAGATGCTACCAATTTTCACTCTTTTGAAGTGAGCTCTATGATGTTCCAACCCTCTTAAAGGTTACAAAAAAAACTATTTTTTATTAATAAAATAGGTTTTGAAGGCACCTTGAAACATGGAACATAGTAGCATCTAGACAACGAGACCTGAAACCCACATCACAAGATATTCAATAAGCTCTACCAAAATAAAAAGAACCTAGAGAAGATAGGACAACAACAAAAAGGGGAAGCCAACCAAAATAAACCCCCACAAACAACATGATTTGATAGGACCCTAAAACCTCTCAAAACACACTATTAAATGTGACCTTATTGAGAGATTTAATCACCCTATTAGGATTGGCTCCATTAGAGGGCATTAGAATATCAACTTGATTAAAGGATTTACAAATAACTATTAAGTTAAAGGATTTCAAAATGATACAATGGTTAGAAAGTAATAGCTAGTTGATCTAATAAATAAAACTCACTTTGCAAATATAGACTACAAATTTGGTTCAATAACTGATTCATTGCCTAGCCTCCATTATCATCTCCATCATTGATTTACTTTGAAATCCTTCAAGCAATCACTCTTCTCCTCAAATCTTCATTGTTTATCCTTCTTCTCAAATTCTCTAATGAATGGAATTAACAAATGTTTCAATCTTGTTTAGGTTAGCCCTTGTGAGTCCTTATAAAGGTATTTCTAATCTTTTTCCCCTTAAACATTACCGTTGATCTTAGGGTTAGGTCAAATTCATTGAATCATTCCATCTTTCTATTTCCTCCTTTCTCTTCTAGAAAATTTTCAAAACCTCTCTTTGAATCTATGCCAAGAAATGATTAAACATGGTTTATCCTGAATTAAATGCTCTGGGTTATCCATCCTTATCGTCAACATAGTTTCCATATTCCAAGAATTTGATTGTGTTAGCTATAAATCAGGATTTCCTCATAAACTATGAAATATTGTCACTCAACCAGCATTGGGTTCTAACACTTGGTCATTAATGAATTACTCATTCATTACTAAATATTATGTTTATCATACTTTATGATACTCTATTAGTACTCTATTTCTTTGGCTTATACTTTCACTTGATCAACTCTAGCATCACTTGGAATATACTTTTAGTTCCTTAATCTTCTACTCTTTTCTTGGTCTAGTCTATGAATTCAATCTTCTATTAATCACTTCTTCTAGGATTCAATGCAACTATCTTCTCCACTTAGGTTATGATTAAAAAATCACATTATCTTGTTAAGGGCTAACTATTGAAGTGCCCATTTTTGTTTCACATAACTCGACCTTTCCTCTAGGTCCTTTTGTTATCTCTTCTTCTCAAATCCTCTTCATCAATCATCTTTATATGACAACCTACTCATATAGAAATTATCTTACCAATAAGGTTTGAAATTAATGACAACATAACAATTATTTTAATTGTAGCTCTAATAGACCATGTTCAAGTTAGAGCTTGGTTGGTGGCTTCATGTAGTGTGGTCTTTCTTTGATGGATAGATATTGGAGATTGTTTCCATTATTTTTCTTTTTAATATTTTGGAGTAATCTTATGCCATCTTTGATTTGGCTTGTTGGCCAACATGTGGATTTTTGTCTATGGTCGTATAGGTTATTTTCATCTTTTGAGTTAGTTATGATTGTAAATATGGGGTTTTTCCTAAATGCTTATTTGATTTAATGTGTCTAACCAACTTGTGTCTTGTTTGGTATAAGTATAGAATCTTGTGCTTTATAGAGGTAATCAATGGTAAGTATGGAGTCACTAGGAGAATATTTAGGGATGATAGCTAGGAGATGGAAAGTTTACATATGAGGTTTGAATTGTACTCTTCTTTGTAATAGTCATACCAAGAAGGCCTTATAGCCTAACATGTTGGATGTAAATTAAGTATGATTCTATTATGATCATGAGTTCTCTTTTGGATTTGAATCCTTGTGTTCTTCTCTAATATTCATTAAATTGTTTATTAGTTGGGGCTATATCACCTCTAATAGGGTTACACCTGACTTTTCAATACATCACTAATGGAAACCCGATTATGCTAAACATGATAGCATGAGAATAATCCCAACAAGTACTTGTACTCTTATGGAATACAACTAGTTAGGAGTCTCATCAATTAAGGGTTACAAAAACATAGTTAAATGCTACCCAGATAAGGGATTTATGTGGAGACGTGTTAAAGCCTTTATCTTCTTAAGAGTAACCTGGTTAGAGTATTTTGGAAACTCTCTTTAGAATGCTACCTGGATAGATGATTTTCCATAGGACCTATTAGGGACACCTAATTAGTCATTTAACTATCAAAATTATTAGAGAGTAATACCCAATAAATGATATTATTTTGCACTATATTTCTAAAGAAAATCCAGTATAGTTAAGCATATATTAACATACCTTTCTTTGTCCCTTTTTTTAATTCTGTAACCTATGTTATAATAACTTCCTCTTCCCTTCTTTTCTCTGATATCAAGTAACTTAACTCTTTCTTTCTATAGATATGTGGTAACAAGTCAACAACATGCAAAAGAGTTGGACATCCATGAAAATAGTATAACTAATTTTCCTTATTATGTATTCCTTGTACCATCATACAATTATAATTTTCAACTTCTTAACTTATTAAGTGGTTATGCCACCAATTAGTTAGGTCCGTCACCCAAATAATATTCTCCCATTCTACATCTAACCTTAGGAAAGACCAACTAATTTTTGAGATACAAACTATACTTAGGAGATGAGTGTTTCTCACATTGAGGTGGCCTTAATTCTTAGTAGGGTAGACCATTTCCTAATTTACCAAAGAAAGATGCTTCTTTTACTCTACAGTAACCCATAGGAATCTTCATTTGATAGCATGGAGTCATTCATAAGAACTAAGAACTTTGAAGTTTTTAGATAGACCTCGATTAACTTAAGTATCCTTTCCCTTGAATCAGACTTTATCTAACAGTACCATAAGTAAATCCAAGGAGACCAAGTCATACTATACTTGGATATATCCATCTTCAAAATCATACTTTCTTTATTCCCTTTTTCTATGGATGGATGATCTCATTCATAGTGGGAATAGCCTCTTTAATATGTCTTGTTGGGATAGAAGCAATTTGTTGTGGATATATAATACAATCAAGGAAAGGCTTGATTCTAGAGACCGGCTATTTAGAAAATACTTTATGTAAAAAGTATTATAAAGGCTTATAGGTCTAGAACCTTCATTCTATTAGTTATTAAGTTCATTGAGAATAGCCCTTGAAAAGATAAATTCCTTAGTGACCGAAAAAAAAACTTTCTCACAATCTCTCAATACTTCTAAATAATGAGGACACATTCATCATGTCCAGGTGACATGCAATGGCTAAGATAAAAGGTAGTAGCCTTGATTTCCTCTATGGTGATAAGTATTTCCATTTTAGAAATATCTCTAGGTGAGATGGATTGAGGGATACAATTAACAAGACCATTCCTTCTGATGATCCATATGGGGATTAAAAGGGATTTGATTCAAAAGCTCTTCAAAATAGTTAACCACTTCTTATTCTAGTTCCTCCTAAAATACATAACATTTCTCTATGATTAATTCCTCTTCCTACATTTCAAGGTAGATTGATGAAAAAATAGTAGTGCTTCTATCACCCTCCCTAATCCACTGGACCCTAGATATATTCTTCTAGTAGGTCTTCTCTTTAGAGATGGTATTGTGTAGTTCATCCAAAAGAAACTTCTTCTTGTCTCTTTGTTTATACCACCCTAAAGGTTCTGTCTCCATCTCAAGATTATACAAATTTTCCTTGACGAATATTTTTTGTTCAAATATATTCCCAAAGGAGTAATTATTATAGTGTCAAAGATTACCTTTGACTTTCATTAGATTACTATCCAAACATAACATGTCAACTTTCCTATGAGCTTGCAGTTCCACCATTCTTTGAGACACAAAGAAAATTCTAGTTTGAGGGTCTAGATAACCTCAAAGTAGAAAGGAAATTCATCTAAAAACACTTTAGGACCCTATCTTTATAGGATGGTATGATGATTAGACCCATATCTCACAACTTCCAAAATATAACTTTCATTAATGATATTCTAGTTATAAGAAAGTGGGCATCTAAAAAGTTTAACTTGAATGAGGTCACCTTTAATACTCATATTAGACCAGGGTAAAAGTAAAAAGCTATGTCACCTTTTAGGTTGACTTATCAGATTGATCAAATTTGAATATTTCTATCTAAAAATTAATTTTTTTCAAACTTATGATCTAGATAAACTCATTCTAGCTAAGTTATAAATGGTCTCACATTTTTCCAATTAGAAATATCTATTAAATGTGTGTTTTATACTAGTTTGTATCCAATTACTAAAGAAAAATAATTATTTCAGAAAAGTGACGTCTCAATAACTCTTACTATTTTTTATGATTTTTTTTAATAGCATATAAGCACTATTTTATAGAGCTTAGAGTAAAGAATATTCTCATATAGAGTTTATAGTGCTTTAATTAGATATAGTATATTGTAATTAAAAAATTCCACAAGCATGTATTTTAACACTTTGAAAAGATGTCAATTTTAATAAAGAAAAAATATTAAATCATATAAAAAAAATTAAATTTTATATTACATTCTAGAGGAGAGACTCCTCTTCTAGAATGTATAATTTTTCTCCTAGTTAGAATAGATTTGTTTTGAAAAGTGTTGTGGGAGATGAAAACTATGATTTCAAGTGAGTTGAAATTTGGATCATTATGAAAGAGAAAATATAGGCCAAAAGCCAATTTTATTTTTGATTATTTTAGCTACATATGTTATCTATAACATAGTCTGAGATCAAAGGGAAATAAGTTTATTTCCTTATAGTTTTGTGGTGGGAACTAGACCCCAAATTTTCAGCATTTTTCAATAGTTAAAAAATTATTTTTAAAAAATAGGAAAATATATTATTTCTTATTCCAAATAATTATTAAAATATATAATCACAAACTTCTTCCATTTCAACACGTTTCATTAGTTTACTTCATTTTCAAATTCAAAATATTAATACCAATTTTATGTCATTGAAGGTGAACAATTATACTTTTGTTAGCATTTTTCTTTCCAAAATGGTGACACAGGGTTGTGCTTTTACCCACCAAGTAAAGTTTCCATTCTAAGCTTCCAAAACTAAGATCCTTACTTTAGAAAAAAAGTTGTGAACATCAAGCATAGAATCAAAGACATTTATGTTAACTCCTTTTTTAGATGGGTAATTTGATAGGTGTTGAAATCCCCCATAGCCATCTATTTATTAGTTTTATTACTCTTCTTGTCATGTAAAACTTGATACAAAAGGTTTTCTTATTTGCGAAATAGTTATGAGCATAAATATTAGTGAGTATCCAAACAAGGCCATATAAGGAATGAGAGAACTCCATAAATTGAGAATTCTTTCTTCAAAAGTCGCTACCCTAGAGATTCACAAGTTTCCAAAAGATAGCCAAATCTCTAGATGTACCATTAGAATCCATAGCATAGAACTAGGTAGAAGGCTAGAAAAATCTTCTTAGAAAGGGAAAAACTTCAAATGACATCTTAATTTCTTGTAATATAAAAATATCTAGATTTAGTTGCTTGATAAGATTTTTAACCAACATCTACTTCTGTGAGTTGTTGAGACTCCTTATATTCTAGGATGTAATAATCATTGGAAAGAAAATTTTGAGAAAAATTTCTTGAGAGTGCTTTTGCTCCTATTTTCTATGTCCACATCTAGATAATTTTGCCTAAAATCTTTTCTAGAGAATCTGCCAACTATTTCAAAAAGTCCAATATCTACAGACTAAAAGGATTATAGAATATTAGAACAAAGTTGATATGTAGAACTTTCTAAGAAATTTTTCTATTTTTTTCAACAATATACTTTGTATCTTTCTTACAAGAAATACATTTTAAAATAGTTAAAATAATTTGATTGACAACATCCTCAAACAAAATAATCATGTTTTAAATTTCTTTCGTAATAAATGACAATGTTAATAGACTATTTTTTTATTTACTATGAATTTTCTCTTAATATAAATTATAAACATGTTAGCGTTCACATTTACACTATTAAATAAATAAATAAGTAAAAAAGAAATAGATCAAACTTTAAAACTATATTAAATATCTCTTAGAAAGCACTGCTAGAAAACTCGTTTAATTGATAACACACCAAGTAATAGCAAGAGTTGTGTGTAGCACTAGTCCCTGCCTTTAGTGGGATTGGATAGAGGCAAGAAAGGTGAATGGATAGAAGAGTGGTACTAGAGTACATGATATGGAAAGATTGTTTTAGTCTAAGATTTAGTGCACAGTCAACTACATAAAGAAATGAATAAAGAAGTCCATCTAAATACATATAGAAATAGCTATATATATATATATATATATATATATATATATATATATATATACCAGTTGCATAAAGTAGTGGATCTAAAGACATGTAGAAATAGTTATATATATAAGCTATTTCACTTTTATTGATGCATTTGGTTATTCTTGGTTATGCTTTTGGTTCAACTATTTCACTTAATAGATCTACTGAATATGGCTTTGCATCTATTGCTATTGGGTCTACTAGTGTTAGTGCCTACATAGAATTGGTTCTTTAACTTATGCCCCCCCCTGGAATTCAAAGAGATACATCTAGAGGGTATTACATGAGCCTATAGATAGGGACAAACCCTACTAGAATTAGATTTAGGTTCAAGGATCATGTAATTTACAAATAAATAAAATAGTTGGCCTCTACGTGTTGAGCTAATTTTTCATTAGTACTAATATTGTTGCATAACAATGACCAACATGTTTGGGTTGGGAAATCATACAAAAAAATGAAAAATATAAGGCTTCTTGTGTTAAGCTAATTTATTCGAGAAATAAGAGTTAAGAATTTTTTTAATGCAATTGAAGGACTTTCATATAGGTTTAAAGAAATTATAAAATAGTGAGGAGACTTATTTCCACTAGACACATTGTTATTTCAACCATAGATCTGTTGATTGCTAATTTTAGAATAGCAAATCACAGTGAGATGCAAAACCATCTTTTGATTTCAATGTCTATATTTTTCAATACATAAAAGCCAATGAAAGTTTGATATTAATGTACTAACAAAAGATCTCAAGACATTGGATATAAATGCACAAGATGGTCAAGTGGCATGAAAGAGAAATTATTTGGCCCATATGAGTAGACATGAAAATCATTTAATATTCTTACATAGCTATAGATTTTTTGTCCAAACACCATCGAAATAATGGGATATTGAATGACTTGGATATTTCACCATCATAAGAATGCACCCAAACATGACAAATCCAAATATCCAAGAACTATTCAAGAAGTGATCGAATTTCACTTACTAGACCTAATGTTATGTCATAAGAGTTGAAATCCCCACTGCATTTAGTAAATATGTACAAGTCCATTTCTAGAAAGTAAAAAAAAATTTCCCAGCCATCAAAATCGCTAATTAAAATCCTTTAGTGATGTTGAAGTGCGTCTTTTCACTAATGTCCACCATACTTTACTAATCTCTACACAACTTCTCTCATGCAAGGCCAATTGTAATGCAACCTATTTAGTGTAGACCAAACCCAAATACAAAATGCATGTCATTTGTTCAATAAAATTATCTCCTACCATATGATCATCAAAGACTACCATGTCTTTCCCACCCATCAAAATTCTATGATGTATCCAATCCATGATCTCCACGTCCTTTCCATACTCTATCTCACTCGTTGCTCTCTTTCCACTCACCAATTCTAATAACCCACTCCAGTGAAGGTGGTTGAAATATTATGCCAAAGTCTAGATTGTTGGCAGCAATAGAAATTACCACATGCCAACACCCCCCCCCCCCCCACAATTTCTACCATTAATTACATCAAAATTTAAAATATTAATTTTTTCTATTAAATATTCAAACTATTCTTGTGATAATACCTTTGTAAATATATCTTCCAATTGATCTTGAGATCTACAATACTTTAGGTTGATTTCTCCATTATTGACCAATTCTCAAATAAAATGACATATAGTATCAATGTGCTTTGTCCTCTTGTGAAAAACATGATTCTTTGATAGTGCAATGGTGGATTTTTTATCACAATAGATTTTAGTAGACTTATCTTGCTCATGTATCATATCTTTCAAGACTCTTCACATCCATACTGCTTGACATGTTGTTGATGTATTAGCTACATATTCTATTTTAGCTGAAGAAAAGTCATGATAGGTTGCTTCTTTGATCCCCATGCCACAATACATATTCCAAGATTAAATACATATCCAGATGTGTTCTTTCTATGATCAATACTTCCTACAAAGTCATTATCAGTATATCTAACTAGTTGAAAATCATCTGAAGAAGAATACATTATGCCATAATTTAGAGTCCCTGCAATGCATCTCAATATTATCTTTCCTTCTTGCCAATGTGAGTTCTTAGGTGAATCCATAAATCTAGAAATTACTCTCACTACATACATAATACCAAGCCTAGTTGTTGTGAGATACATCAAACTACCAACCAACTTTCTAAATTGAGTAGAATCAAATTCAGTCTCATTATCGTCTCTACTAAATTTTGTGCCCATTGGCATAGGTGTAGAGATTGGACTACAATTTACCATTCTAAACCATCTCATCACATCTTGTGCTTATTTGTTTTGAAAAATGAAAATACCCTTGTCATTTTGTGTTACTTGAATGCCAAGAAAATATTTCATCAAACCCAAATATGTCATCTCAAATTCTTTCTTCATTGTCTATTTAAAGATATCAATGGAAAGATTACTAGTAAAGATCAAATCATCAACATAGAAGAAAATAATCAAATTTTGACCTTCCTTATTGACTTTGGTGTATAGTGTTGGCTCACTAGTGCTTCTAATGAATCCATTCTCAATCATGTATGAATCAATTCTACTATACCATGCCCTTGGTGTTGTTTTTTAACGCATAGAGTGCCTTCTTTAACCTATAAACCTTGTGTTCATGTCCTTTGATTTCATAACTTGGTGGTTTTTGCACATAAACTTCTTCTTCCAAATACCCATTTAAGAAAGTCGATTTTACATCCATTTGATAAGCCATCCATTTGTTTTGAGCCACAATAACTAGTACCATTCTAATAGTATCTAGTATAGCTATGGGTTCAAAAGTTTCATTATAATCAACTCCATATTCTTGTGTGAATCCTTTAGCTACTAATCTTACCTTATATTTATCAACTTCTCCATTTGCCTTATACTAAGTTTTATAAACCCATTTTACACCTATGCATTCTTTATTCTCAGGGAAATTAGCTAGTTCCCATGTATCATTTTTATCAATAGATTCTATTTCTTCATGTATTGCATTGATCCATTGTTTTTCCTTAATTGCATCTTCAAATATATAGGATCTTGAGAAAATAAAGAAAAATTTGATTATAAATCTATTATGTCCCCTTGTTCATAAATCTCTTGCAAACCTTTAGTTTTATTTTTCTTAATCCTTGATCTCAATGATGAATGTGTAGGATTAGAGTCATTACTTACTTGTGGACCTGAAGATTCTCCTTGCCCATCTTCCATTTGCATGTTATCTCCATGTTTACTTCTTGAAGGAGTTCCCCCTTGATCATTTGTTTGATCCACTTGATTCTCTTGGTCTTTTCCTTCTTGGTCATCATATAGTATTGGAGTTGTGCCTATAATTGTCTTGTTTGAATTGCCATCCCAAGATTCTTCTTCTTTGAACAAAACATCTCTACCTATAATCACTTTTCTAGTTATAGGATTAAACAACTTATATATGCCTTAGATTGTTCATCATAACCAATAAAAATACATGTTTTACTCTTATCATCCAATTTACTCCTTGTTTCTTTAAGAATGTGTGCATATGCAATACAACCAAATATTGTAAAATGGGAAACACAATGATGCTTACCACTCCATGCTTCTTGTGGAATCTTGTCTCTTACAATCTTTGTTGAACTCCTATTCAAGATATAAACAACATAAGCTACTACTTCAACCAAATATTCATTTTCTAGATTCTTACCTTTCAACATGATTCTCGCCATCTCCATTATTGTTCAATTCTTTCTTTCGGTAACATCATTCTGCTGAGGTGTATAACTTGTAGTGAACTGTCTCTAGGTAAAAGTACAAAGTTGTGTAACCTTTTAGGCCGACTTATTAGAATGATTGAATTCGAGTATTTCTATCTAAAATAAATTTTTTTAAACATATGATCTACATAAATTCATTGTAGATAAGTTGTATATTGTCTCACACTTTTCCAATTCAAAATGTCTATTAAATGCATGTTTTATACTAGTTTGTATCCAATTACTAAAGAAATAAAATTATTTCAAAAAAGTGGCATTGTAATAACTATTACTATTTTTTGTGATAATTTTTTAATAATATAACGAAACCATTTTATAGAGCTTAGAGTCAAGAATATTCTCATATAAATTTTATAGTGTTTTAATTTGATATAGTATGTTGTAATTAAAAACTTCTACAAGAACTTATTTTAACACTCGAAAAGATGTCAATTTTGAGAAACAATAAAATATTAAATTAGATCAAAAGAATATAAAAATTATATTATGTTCTAGAGAAGAGAATCCTCTTTTAGAATGTATAATTATTCTCCTAGTTAAAATAGATTTATTTTGAAAAATGTGGTGGGAGATGAAAACTATCGATTTCAGGTGAGTTGAAGTTTCAACCATTATAAAAGACAAAATATAGGTCTAAAGCCAATGTTTAGTTTTGTTTGTTCTAGATATATATGTTATCTATAACATAGTTTGATATCAAAGGGAAAGAAGTTTATTTCCGTATAGTCTTGTGGTGTGAACTAGACCCCTAATTTTCAACAATTTTTAGAAGCTAAAATATTATTTATAATAATTAGGAAAACATATCAATTCTTATTCCAAGTAATTATTAAAATTTATAATCCTAAACTACATCCATTTCTACACATTTCATTAGTTTACTTCATTTTCAAATTCAAAATAATCATAATAGTTTTATGTCATTGAAGGTGAATAGTTATAATTTTGTTAGCCTTTTCCTTTACAAAAGGGTGACACATGTTTTTTATTTTACCTTAAACTTTATTCCATGATGCCTACAATAATCCAGAAACTCATTTGACATGTATTCTCCCCCTCTATCTGAGCTTAATATCTTAATGGATAGACCACTTTGTTTCTCAGCAAATGTCTTGAACTCCTTAAACTCGCTAAATGTTTCAGATTTATATTTAAGAAAGTAAACCCATGTCTTCCTACTAAAGTCATCAATGAATGTTAGAAAATAAATTCTCCCCCCTAATGATGGAACTTTCATAGGACCACATATATCAATATGCAAAATTTATAAAGGTGCCCAAGCTTAATGTGGCATTTCTTTTGGAAAACTTTAACTATGTTGCTTAGCTAAGATACAACTTTCACATGAACTAAATGGTGCTTCAATGGGGGGTAATCCTCTTACCATTTCCTTTCATTGAAATAAAATCAATCCCTTGAAATTTAGATGACCATACCTCAATTCCATATCCATGATTAATTTTGACATGTTGCCTTGAAACTCACTCCATATTCCTCCATCACTCCACTTTTCATGTGAAGTGGAAACATTCTATTGCCTATCATTTCAACCCTTGCAATGACCATGGTACTAGGAGAAATATCAAATATAGTTTAGATGTTATTTTTAAAAATAACTTTATAACCTTTTTTTGTAAGTTTTCCCACACTTATAAGATTATGCTTTAAACCAAGTACAAAATACATGTTAGAATAGATTTCTTACCAAGATTTGTCATTACAATAATTGTACATTTTCCTCTTACTTCCACTATGTTATTGTTGCCCAATTTTACTTTTGACTTGACTAAGGTATCCACGCTTTCAAATATAACTCTATTTCTTGTCATATAATTGCTACAACCACTATCTAGAAACCAAATATCACTTGATCTCTCTTGAGATACATGACATGTAATGAACAATTCCGTTGGACTACTTTTAGAAAAGAGTGCATTTTTTTTGCTTCTTCTGACATATATTTGCTAAGTGACCAAACCTCTTGCAATAATAACATTGGACATTTGATTTGTCATACCTTTCTGATGCTTGATTGTTATTGCACCCTCTTGAGCTTAAATTTGATTCATCCTTACTCCTTGATCAAAACTCCTTTCCTCTCTTTGATAATTATTTTTTCCTCTTCCTCATCCTCTAAATCTTGGATTTCCTCTTCCCCTACCTCTACCAAATGTCATTTGTGTTTTGAATGCATTCTCCAATGAAGTATTACCATGCCTATTCAATCTATATTCATGGTTTTTTAATGACCCAAACAAATCATCTATAGGTAATGTTAAAAAATCATCTATAGGTAATGTTAACAAATCTTCTATAGGTAATGTTAACAAATCCTTAGACTCCTCAATTGCCACAATAATATTATCAAATTTAATGGGAAAGCTTCTTAAGATCTTTTCTACATTTTTTTGATATGTTGTCTCATCACTATTCAATCTTATTTGAATAACCACATTCATAACTCAAATTGAAAATTGCTCTATTGACTCATAATATTTCATTTGGAGGTTTTCAAAATCTCTTCTTAATGACTACAATTTAGATATGTTTACCTTGCCTATACCTATATATGTTGTTTCAAGAATCTCCCATGCTTGCTTGGCTATTGTAGCACCATTAATCCTTGCAATAATAGTGTCATCCAAACCTTGCTAAATAATTTGAAAAGCCTTTATATCATTTTTGCTATTTTCCTCGAGTTGATCCTTTTGATATGCAGCTAATAATGATTCATCCACTCGCTCGAAAAATCCATTCACTACAATCTCCAATAACTCTTGGGAATGAAATATTGTTTTTATTTTAAATGGACAATGATCATAATTCTTGTCAGAAAACATTGGAATTATAAACTGATTCATGCTTGTTGTCATACTTTAAAACAAATACAATTTTTTTTTTCAAAATACTAAATTTCTATGTACGGTAGGAACATCAATTAAATGATTAAAAATTATGATCTTTAACTTCTTACAAAACTAATCACTTAAAAAAAAGTGTAGCTCATAAGAAAACGATCATGAAAGTGCCTCAACTTCAAAAATAAAATGCAATACCTCATTGCTGGAATAATCTCATATGTCTACCACAAACATTGATAATGGTTCCATTAATAATTAGAACTACTTTAAACTTACAACATAATTTCTTTCTTGCAAAAACAATCTCTTTTTTAGCTCTACAATCTACTTGGACTATGAGTCCACAATTTGGCTATGCTCTAATACCACTATGAAGGTAGTTGAAATATTGTGCCAAAGTCTAGATTGTTGGTAGTGGTAGAGATGACTACATGCCAACATTCAAAACTATATACATCATTTTTCTCATTAACCATTAACCTCTTTGCATATTTTGCATTACAATTCCAAAAATATAAAAGAGGGCAAGTGTAAGAATTTTCCTAAGGAAATAATTCAATGCCAAGATCAAGAAGCTTAGTAGATAGCACAAGAGAGACAAATGATGATAAAATGAGAAATTGGACCCTTCACCATATTTATTTTTAGTTTGGTAGTCTAACTTCATGGGGTCATATGTCACTCATCCAGACTCCAAATCAAGCACACTTTTTTTCAATTTTGGGAAGAATCTGCTAAATATTTCAATGACATTAGTTAGCAAGGGTCACTATTTCCTCACCTTCATTAGTGACTTTTCATGCTACACATGGGTCTACTTTCTTGATCACAAGAATGAATTGTTTGATAAGTTTCTAGCTTTCAAGAGTCATGTTGAGAAGCAATCAAGTAAAGCCATCACGGTTCATCATATGGAGAATAAAAGTAGATATGTGAACTCAAGACTTAAAGAATTTTGTGAACTTGAGGCTATTGATCTTTAGAATCCAATAGCATTTAGTCTACAATAGACAAGTGTTGTAACAATGAGGATTAGAACTCTTAAGTCAATGACAAGTTGTATGATTCAAGCCAAGTCTCTTGATCCATCACTTGAGGTAGAAGCCATAAGGAGTGCCAATGAAATCCTTAATAAGTCTCCTCATAATGTCTTAAATGACATGAATCCTTTTGAGGAATGGTGTGGAAGAAAACCAGTTGTGAAACACTTCAAATTTTTTCATTGTCTAGCATGGGCACACATATCTTCAAGGGAATGCAAGGCACCACCACCAAGGCCTTGTATTTTCATTGGATATGAAGAAAGTGTTAAGGCATATAGACTTATAGATCCTAAGACTCATGAGATATTCATAGAGAGCAATATTTAACTAGCTTATCCTCTAATTCTCTCCATACTTCATACATTGTGGAAACTGATAGTAACAACAGTGATAGCGATTCAACGAGTTTAGATGTGAGGGATTGTTCTGATAGACACAGGAAAAGATCACAACATCAAAAAATTCCACATGCATAAATTTCTATAATAATGGGTACATGTAATTCAATATAGTTGGTTAGACCTTGTCTCCTAGTTCTAGCATCAAGGGATGACTACCTAACAAATATTTTAGGTTTGTTTGTGGAGTCTTGCATAGCAGATTTGGGAGACATTATTGATGATATACATCTTCTCTTTGATGAAGATGTTCCTTCTTTGGTTGTTACGAGGGAACACTCTCACCCTCTTGTTCATTCTCTACATGATCAATCTTTCAAGGTTGATATGATTGTGGATCCTTATGTACAATAGTTGCAGGAGGTCTCTTTATCATTTGAGGAGATAGTTGGTTTTTTGGGATATGTTCTACATCCATCCTTGCTAGATCCAAAATTGTTCTTTTCAATAGTGTTGGAAGGGGTGACTATCAGTATTGACATAGGGATAGTTGAATAGTTTTTAGAGACACCATTCATCTTCAAGATTATTTCTACACATTAGGGAAGCATCTCATATGTACCTATGACATTGTTTTTTTCCTAAGGGAAGGAACATTATTCAGCAGTCATGGATCAACTTCTACATTCATCTTGGAGTAGCTATTGCTAATGGGCATTTTGTATTGAGGGGGGACTACCTTGTCTCCTTTCTATTTCTTCTACTTCTTCTCTCTTATGGGGGGACCTTTTCCTCTTCTGGGATTGTGCTCTTCTCATATTTCTCTATTGTATATGCATGATGTATGTTATAATAGGGGGGTCTTAATTACTCTATCCCTACATCCATCTTTCTTTATTTTTCTTCTCTCATTTTGGGGGAGGGTTTTTCCCATGTGGTTTTCCCCCTTTCTCCACTTTATGAGATATTGCATTGCATATCATTTGCACTTGCATATTGTACATGGGTACCTAACATGGCCTAGTAGCTGGTACCTATATTGCATTATCATCTAGCTTTTGTGAGCTTAAGTGCATTCCCCTAAGTTTCTGTTAAGGGAGGGTGTTGGTGTAAATAAGTATTTACTATTTACACATTACTTAAGTTTACTTAGGTTAATGCATTAGCATAATACTTGTCATGTAGACACCTAGGAGTTTGCATATTCACATGAGTTATCATGTAGACAAAATAGTAGTTTTCACTCCAATTGAGCACATGTTGTCTACTATATCTCTTTATGAGATACATCTTTTTATTCTTATCCTCTCATTGCATGTACATTCATGCATAATGGAGGATAATTCACTCTTGGTGGACATGTGCTTAGTTGTTATGCTTATCACTTTGCTGACTCCTTGTCATATCAGTTGCCTTTATATAGAAGACACTTCTTTGATGTATTCATGCAATCATCTAATATCCATTCTCATTTGATCATCATTTGTCTATAATTTAAAGGATACCATGTAAGAATTTGGTATAGCTAATGTTTTTGATTTTGTGTGCACCACAATGTGAAATGGTGCACAAAAATACAAGCATTCTTTGACTTGTTAAGAGATTATTCATAAGTAGGCAATGGTTTCAACATTTATTTCTCGTCATAAATGGAACATCTTTGATGCGATTCCCCATCTATCAATCAATTACTTTTGTCCATCGTCGAGATATAATAATTATATATAATGTGAAAGAAATTTCAAGATTTGTCAAAATTATATGATGGTTTCAATGTCTATTATCAATAGTGAAAATAAATATGATGAAACTACTTTTGGTTTCTTTTCTATTTATAATACTGCATGAACATTTTGACAACTAGTTTGTTTTTCTTTCACACCATTAGATCACATAGTCTATAATACTTGTACTTTTTAATTCATTTTTGTTGATTTTTTATACATTGCTGATTTTTTATGGTAACCTTTTTTCACTACCCCTAGGAGAACTAGACTATAAGTAGGACAAAACTATAAACTAGAATAATTTCATTGGATTATCATCCATGGAGTAAAATAATAAAAAAAAGAAGAAGATTTTATTATGCTTGGATAAACTCTCATTTTCTTATTATTGTTTCATAATGGTGTTTCTCTTGGTTATTCCTCTACATAAATTTGATTTAGTTGACATATTCAAATGGGGATAATTATTTAAAAAATTTAAATATACATTAATTTAGAATATACATCAAATCTGGTTTGTATTATTTGCAACACTCAAGAACAACATAAACATATTATGAATCTTAACACATATGATTTCAATATTATAGATAAAAGGAAATCATTGTCAATAAAATGAATATATAATGTTCAATCTTATTGGTATGGATCTTATACTATCATATACTTAGTTAATGGAAATATGTTTTTCTTGTCTTTCACAAGAGCACATAAATGTACATAGGAGGTCTACATTTTTGCAATGCATTTCACATCTCTCAAGATAAACCATTACAATCACAGTTGTCTTTTGAAATTATATATAGCTATTTTGTTTTATTATGCTCAATTTTAGTTTTATTAAATTTTAACTATGAATCATGTTTAGTTAGTCACATTAAAAATTCATTGTAAGAAACAATTTGCATTAGCTCTTATTCTAATTTAAATGGGAAACATAAAATTCTCAACCATACTATTCTACAATATCATTCTTTTTAACTCTATCTTTCTATTGAAGTTTTATTAATTTGTTAATTGAATATCTAGACTTGTACTAATTATTCCCTAAAATAAATCCTTTCAACTTTGTGACCTTGGAGCTAATGTGTACGCATGGTGGCTTTGAAAGAGAATCCCTTCCCGAGCCCTCAGATGAGGTATGTTATGCTATAATGCTTTATTCTACATTGGAGGGTTGGTTTTAGATTACCTATTACTACAATTTCCCCCTCTTGAATCACTTTAGGAGTCATGATCTTATTTGTTTCCCTCACTTTATCTGCATTCTATGGAGGATAATATATTGAATATTACAAAGAAAAGGGAAACTAGTAAATCCTTCACCATGTTTCATCAAGCTTTTATGTTTTGCATCTATAACTTCCATCAGACTATTTGTCCTCCTCAAACCATTTCTATACAAGACCTTCCTCTCAACACTTCATCATCCACATCTACTCCCCAAATCTATGTGGAAGTTGTCCATGTTGTTGATGCCAACTACTTAAATACTTTCGTTCCTATATAACCTACAATAAGTTATGTTGGATAAGGGAATCAATATTATCAATTCTGATGTTGAAGTTGATGTGAGTAGAAGGATATCTCTCAAGTCTACCCAAAAAAGTGTATAAAGGTAGTCATGAAGTTAGGCATAATTGCCTTGTTATCTTGGACATCACCTAGAGTGAGAAGAAAAGAGGGCCTCCAAAAGGTAGAAAATGAAACCTAATAGAGAGAGCTATATATGCATGAGGAAGAGGATGATAATGCCAGTGAGGACCCTTAGAAGGGGAGTGACTACTATCTTAATGCCAGCCATCAAAGCCATATGCTATCCCATATTTTTGCCACTTTTAAAATTAAGACCCCCATCATAGAGGACAATGTTCTTGGTAGTGACCCCTATGACCCTAATACTATCAAATCCAATGGTAGACACTAGGATAAGGACAAAAAAAATTAAGGGAATAATCCCCAAGTGATTTCAAGAAATGATATTAAGGGTGGTGCTAAGGTGATCATCAAACCGGAGGAGGATATTAAAAGACTTATCTGGAGGAGTAATAATCTTGATCAAAGCTTTTTAAAAGTGGCCAAATTTTCCATCAGGGTTACGCACATAGTGGCCACTACCCATCAATTCCTTCATGCTCAGAGAGATGCTTTTTTAACCTCTTTGGGAATCAACATAACAAGATCCTTCTACCAATTCCTATGGTATTATTGGTTGCATGTGATATTAGAGAAGCCTAAGAAGGAGCAAAAATAAAGCTATCTCCTTGGTGGGATTCTAAATTATAAGATTTAGATGGATTTAATTTAGTGCTAATAGTATTATCCTAACTTATTATATGCTTAATTTTTTACTAATTTTTCACTTTATTTTAGGGTCAACAACCATTTTTTGGAATAAGCAAATGGAATATTGTAAGGCTAGTTCTTTTTTTGATATTGGAAAGAAGCTAAAATGATGGCTGGCCCAAAATAACAAGATGATATAATTAATAGAAAGTTACTTGTAGAATATTCTCAACCTATCCCCTTTCCTAATATCAATAAACCCCACATTAGCATGTTTCACTTTCTAAATCTACTACAACTTGTGGGTTGTCTATCAAACTAGACATTTAAAATAAACATAAGCATTATAATATTTATACCTACAAGTTAACAATTTCCAACTATAAAATATAACATAAGTCCATCTAGGGAGAGCACTACATAGTAGCATAAAGAAAAAAGAGAGAAAGTTATCTTTCTTTCTTCTTTTAATCTGGTTTCTCCAACAATGCATGGAGCCAATCATCTACTAGGAATCGTGCAAGTACGTTGTGGTGTTCACACCATAAAAGGAAACAAGAGCATTCCTCTCATCATGAAGGAGGTAAAGTGTAGTGGCATCGAAGCCTATCACCTTGACTATGAAGTTGGTCACCTCATCAAACCTCTAATCTAAAAGATCATGTTGCTTCATCAACTTCTTGATGGTCTCCTATAGAGCACCCCTATTGTCAAAATACCTTGAATAGAATTTTTCAATGGAACCTCCTAGTTACTCCATTCTCTCTTATTTTATGCTTTATTATTTTGATGAGTAGGTGAGGTAATAGTTTCTATTTCTCTATGGTGACCCCATGTTGGTCACTTGAATATTGTGGGTTTCACCTTTGAGAGTACCAAAAATAAGGAAGTACATAGGGCTGAATTGGCTAGATCCATGGGGATACATTCACCCCCTATTTGAGGGTTTTACCTAGTAAAACTTCATCCTCAATATACTTTCTACCATCTAAATTCCTTTTCCTCCTCTTGGTGGTTTATTTTTCCACTTCTCATAGAGTCCAACCTAATGTTGCACTACTAATTTTTCTTGGGGTTTCTTTACTTCAAATTCTTTATACGCTTCAAGAACCTTATCCCCTCTACTTTACACTCATCTTTTGATTCAATAATACTTATATATTTATCCATTGTTATTTCATAAAGAATTTAGGGGTGGTAAGGATTAAAATATTTTTATATCAACAGTCCAACTAGGCTCAACAGATACTTGTGGAGTTGAAATGGATGGGGATGTGTTTTTTTGGAAGACCTTGACATTAATAAGTATAGGGGGACATAGAGCCCTATGGAAATTATAGATGAAAAACATGAATTCTTGGTGGAATATTATATAGGATTTTCCTTATTTTCTTATTTTCCTAACTTCTAGAATGTTTACCTCCATAGAATGTTGTAGAAGGAAAGGGAAAGAGAAAATATCCCTATTTCTAATGTGATTTAGGATGGAAAAATGGTAGTAGTAAAAAGCTTGATAAATTTATTTTAGTGTAATATAACACATGATAGCAGAGCATACATCACCCTAGGGAAACAAAACAGTTTTTCATTCATACCCACAATGCATTTGGACCAAATTTTCGTCAAGAAAAAAAAACTTACATTCAAACTAGCCTCATTTGAAATGCTAATCTACTTACCATATCTCCTTCCTTCTAGAGATAGCTCACTTTAGCTATAATTTACTTCTACATTAATCACAAATGTTATCCCATTAGGAATAACACATTAGTCAATCCAATAGTTAACGAATTGCATGGACACATTTTTTTCATAATCCTCAATATATTTCATGAATGGAACTAGCCCACCTTCTCATAAATAAGTCCACACCATTTTAATATTTTTAATGCAATCCTTAATTTCATTTGTCTCAATATGAAAATGATTCCCATCCACATCATCTTATTCCCCTAAGTCCACTACCAATTCCTCAAAAGAATCTAACGTAACATTATCATTGACAACTAACAAAACCTAGAGACTGATAAAGAAATTTGTAATTGACTATTTGCAAATAGAGAAAATCCTTAACAAAAAGTAGGCAATAGAATCAATATCAAGATCATAAATTGCATTCACATGGGAAAATAACACAATCAACAAGGAATAATAACTCCATTTAGTATGCCACCACCAAAGGCAATAATCCCAACTTGCATCGTAATCTTGAGGCTCATTAAAATTAATTAAGCTTGTCCTTCTTCCTCTTTTAAGGATGAGGATATTTTGGCTATAAAAAATATAGTAAAAAAATAATAAATGACCATTAATATCTTGATAGCTCAATTTAAATTTAAAATGTACTTTTCACCCACCCAAAATGTAGGTCACCCAAGAAGGCCTCTATTGTACTACCACCTATAATTGATGTGTGTCATTTCCATCACAATTGATATCTTTCATTCCTTATAAAGTCTTCAATTGACACCAAAAAACCTTCCACGTCCCTCTAAATTTACAAGTCATAGTTATCATGACCATAAGTAGTGAGAGAATTGCCACCTAGCTTCCTTCTCAATATATATACTAAATGGACATGTTATGTAATCTGCCAATTAAGTTCCTAATGTCACTAATAATAGAAACCATGCTCTAACTAACTTTTGAGTGACCCCCAACTACATCAATAATAAGTTATTAGTCACCATCCACCACCACTTGAAACAAGCCCATGGAGATAGCATTTTTAATTCCTCAAAACAAGCCCATGACTTCAATAACATTAGTAGAGTTCACTCCACATCTTCTCACATACAACATTGAAAAAATTCCCTGATCATGCCTTATGACTCCCTTAGTACCAACAACACCACCCTTGGCTGACCCATAAAAATTAAGTAAGAACTAGGAGGATGGGGTCCCTATCATTTAACATGCCTTCTAGCAATATTCTTAGCATTATAGAACATGGTGACTAAATAAAGGAGACCCTAGTTCACAACACTCTTTAATGAGGTTCATCATAATTTATAGCATGATGGTAGGGGGAAAGTCTATGACTCTGAAGATAAGAAATTTCCTTTCATTTCAAAGGTTCCATTAGAAATATGGATGAATGAATCTCTATAGGATCATGAGGAGGTAGTGTTCAAATTGGTTATGCTAGTTAGATATAAATTAGTGGAGGTCAGAACTGAAGGCCCACAAGAGACCAAGTTTTTGCACAACTACCTTCTAGACCTATTTTTGCATAATAATAATGAATGAGGATGTGAAAAATGTATTCCCCCTTGTTACTACATAAAACACACCAATTGACAAGTCGGAAGCCTTTTCTTTTAAGATTTCTAAAAGTGAGTATATAGTGTCATGGAGAGAGGACCACCAAAAGAAACAAATATTTTGGAATGTGTACAATAGTTCCAAATATTTTTCCACACATTAGCATTTACCTTAGGCCCAATAATTATGTGATAGTTTGATTCAACACTTAATTTACAATAGGTATTCATGCTCAAAAAAATGTTGTCCTCATGGTTTTAGGTTGGGATATGAATTCCCTCAATGATAACTTGTGATTCTTCCAAAAAACTAGTAATATTTATATCTTGAACATGAATGGTGATCTTGCACCACTAGCCATTTTTATCCACATAATTAATTAAGCTCCATCCATAGAGGGTGAACAAAATTATAGTGGGGCTGAAATATTTTTTACTATGAGGGTAATCTCCCAAACAATTATCTTTCCAAAATCTAATATTGTCCCCATCCCTTGCTATTAATCTTGCCTCCTTCCTTGGAAGCTTCCAACTCTTGGACACATAAGACCAAATCCTAGAATCAATAGGGAAGTCATTATTGTATATTTCCTAAGAGAAGGTGTTATCCTTAAATTATTTCACTCTCATAATCTTAGTCAACAAGAATTATTTTGAATCATCTTCCATCCCACTTTAGCCATAAGGGCTCTATTGAGGTCACCAATTCTCCTCAAATTTAGTACTCCTCTTGATTTTGGCCTGCACACTATTTCCCAACAAATCAAACTTATTTTGGATATCTCCTAAGCACCTAACCATGTAATAAGTTGTATTATGCTTTTAAAATTATATCTCTGAACCTACTAGATATTTTAAATAAGGTTAGAAAATACATAGGGATACCTTAGATTGAAGCAGAGAGGAGTTGTAACATACTTGTACTACCTTGAAAGATTTATCTACAAGTGCTCCACTACAATATTCTAGATTTAGGGGAAACCTACTTGATGATGAGAAGTAAAAGAGGATAAGTATCAAGAAGGAATACCATGAATTGAAGATTGATTTCCTATGTCATCTTCCATTATTATTCAAACTCAGTATTAAAGACATATAATGTTCTCATTTGGTGATTAATGTCTTCTCTAGAGACTTTTGCATAGCCATTTAGAAGTTATTTCTGTGTCCTAGTGTCATGAATTTAGGATAGACCATAAAGGAAGGTGTCATCAACAAACTATTATAGATTTTTTCAGGTCAAGTTAGAGGCTAGATTAATTCCCTTGATCCTTCCCTTCTCTACAAGTGCAATGAAGTTCCATCCATGAATCTCTACCACTATTTACAATAGGTAAGGAGAAATGGGGTTGGCTTCCCAAAGTCTCCTACTAGTGCTAAAGAAAGAAACAATCCACTACTAGTGATTTGCACAACTAATTAAACTATGTTCATGACCTCCTTAATTAGAAGAATGAATTTCTCACCAAAGCCCAATTTAATAAGGATGTCAATTAAGACAACCCTCTGATCCTTGACATAAGAATCAGAAATGTCAAGCTTCATTTCTATACCAAGGTTCCTTCTTTTATCCATAGAAGGTACCATTTCATGGGAAGTCATCACCACATCAAGAATACATCTTCCTTAGATAGAGCCATTCTAGTAATGAATGATGGATTTATAAAGTAGAGGTTTAAGCCTATTAACTACCACTTGGAAAGGATATTTTAAATCATATTAAAAAGGCTAATAGGTATGAAATATTCTATTCTTTTAGGCTCCCCCACTTTGGGAAGAAGAACAATATAGGTCTAATTGAGACCGTTAAGCATTTTTCCTCTTCTTTTGAAATCTCTAGAAGCATGCACCAGGTCATATTTTATGATCTCCCACAACTCTTATAAGAAGATTAGTTGGAAGCCACCTGGTCTTGGGACTTTGAAATCTCTCATATAGAAGAAAACATTTTTAACTTCTTATTCATTGACATTCTTTATTAGATCATGGTTTATGTCATCATTAATAATCAATTTGATAACCCTTAGTACAGAATCTTCAATTCTAGTATCCTAAATTTGTGGTCAATCATTATAGATACAATGTGGAAGTAATTTATCCTCCAAATACCTATATCACCTTCTTCCACTAATTTCCTATCATTTCAATCTAACATTTTTCTTATAGTGTTTCTTTTCTTATGTTTTGAAGAAAATTTGTGGAAGAAATAAATGTTCCTATATGCTTCGGTGAGGGCAATTCTTATTATATATTTGTCTTCTACTATTATGATATTATTTCCAATTAGATAACTTTTTAAAGGGACCAATTCATAGTAATCAATACAAACAAGAATATGATAAGGACAAAGTCAAGAGTTGCTAGAAAAGAAAATTAACAAAACAGAACCTTTTTAACAAAAGAAGATTTTAATTAGATTAACCAAAAAGAGAGAATAAGGGACTTGAATCCACATTAATCTAAAAATAAATAGAATATTTAAGGGTTTTTGAAGGAACCCAAGCCATCTTGAAATTTAAAAACCTTGCACTAGACTTAACACATTTAAGAAAAAAATACAACATATTTTCTTGAATATTTACAGTATTTTAGTAGAAAAGATACAACAAATATGTCATAAAAAATAGTTTCAAAGGACTTTCAAGAGTCAACAAAACACTTGGTCACTTTCAAGTTTCAACTACAAAAATAGAAGTCAAAGAAAAACAAAAACCAAAAAGAAATACATTTTTATAAAAATAAACCATAATTTATTTTATGAGTAAGTTCACTATAAGTAAATATATTCATAAAGGTAAAGACAAATATATGACTGCCTACAATCTATCATAATTATTAATAAGAACCAAAATAGAAAGTGCCAAAATAATAAGATCACTAATAAAAGAATGAGAACTAGTGGAAGTTTCCTCTATAGGACCTAATAGAGAAAGATGGGATAATGAAGGAAACACATAGACCAATCAAGAAAATTGAGTCCCAATAATAAGTTATATCTTTCTACAAAACTAGTTACAAAGGAAGTGTAGCCCTCTTTAATAGACAACATTCTAGAATCTATATACCAACTAGCTAGATATTCCTACACAAAGAAACCCCCATTCTACATCAAAAATAAAAGCTTAACCTACATAAGAAAAATCTAACCCTTGAAAAGGTACTAGAATGAGAAAGACTAAAACCAAATGTGTCAATCCTTAGCAGAAAGATTCCAACCAAGAAAATTTGACAACTATAAATGAATGAAAATGAATCTCCAAGCATAAAGTGTCCTTTCTTTCCCACCCAAATCACCTACAAACTAGATAGTACTCTTTAAAACTATTACAAGATGTTTGGAGAATACATAAATACACTTTAGAAACAACACTCCTAAAAGAGGAGTATCACAACTAGAGAGAAAATCATAATTTTAGTCTTATAATAGTACTAGCCTCACTAACACTAACAATAGAACAAAAAATTAACAAAATCTCCCAAAACATATCCCTAGGCTACCCATTATTCTAGATGCCCAAAATGATTCCGTTCCCAAAGGAAAGAAAAAACCATCAAAAAGAACATGATAGAGTAAGAAAAAATAAATAATAAATTTCAAAATCTCCAAACATGGGAGCCATCTTTAGTAAAATCATCACAACCCCATCTTAAAGTAGAAGGATTTGCAAACCTTCCATATATAACCCCAAATTAGGAGCTCCAACATCAACCAAACCAAGATGTGTAGAAACCAAATCCCAACAATTTAGGACAACACATATGAAATCCAATGTTACTTCAAAATGGGCCCAAAAAAGTGCATCACCAAACACCACATTCAATGCAAAATATATTTCATTTCAAACACCCCTCTAAAAGCTACACACTACATAGTAGTGAAAGTATGAGAATGGGTTAACACTCCCAAAAAACACTAAATACCTCTGCTTTAGAATAGAGGAATTTACAATCATCATACATGTAGTAACCACAAAAACATCTCCCATAACTATAGCCATAAAACGCCAATTTTAAAAATGAAAGTCATAGGTCCATTGAAGTAGTAATGTTGAGATCATGAAAGTGTTAAGAGACAAAATAGATTGCATAGACTACAAAGTATCATAAACCCTAGATTAATCCACCAAAGAGGAAATAAAAGGAGGGAATGATAAAACTAAACTTGGTATCATAAATGTAGAGACTATAATAGGGAGAGGATCCATCACATTACTCCAAATAGTGCATCCACAACTATACACAAATGAAGCCAAAATCCCATCTAGGTTGGGTATGTCCAAGATCATTGTATACAAGAATAGGCCATTAAGTGGAAATAAAAATGTAGAAATTAGGGATTTGTCAAATTGATATGAAAATCTGAGCAACTTATCTATCTTATACCAAAGTACAAAATAAAAGAATTTGTAGAAAAGATGAATGCAATTTCTAATTTAATACAAAATTTCCTAAATACTATTATTCTATATGGTGAAAATTTAGATTTTTAATGCATTATTACAAATATTCAGGAAAAATTAAGAAGCAAATGTATATTTGACCGCCTTAATCATTATCAAATAATAATGATTTTTTAAATGGTTTTTTATATGAGTAGTAGACTTATTTATTGGTGTGACACATATTGTTTGGTAATTTGTTTCTTAGTTAATAATTAATTATTATTTTTCTACAACTTTTTCATGATATAAAAGCTCTCATTTATAGCCACCTTAACTTAGTCCGAACTCCATCATATTTAAAACTAGTTTTGTTTCGTATTGCAAGTCAAGTGTGGAAATTTTGATGCATACTTTGGATTTAAAAAATGTTATACCATTTGAAAGTTATAGTTGTTTTTAAATTAGTTTATCAGCTAGGATTAAAAAGATAAGAAGGAAAATATAACATATCATCTTAAATTTCCATGTGCACTATAATAACGATTAAATATTTTCTTAAACTAAGTACTTTATAGATTAAAAATTACTTTTATTTGAACTTTAGTTTGTGGATGTTCCATATAAGGGAGCTAGATTGGGTTGTGTTTTCTACAATTACTTACTACACTCTAGAAATTGACAGTATACTCTCCCTCTTTGACAACACATGCCAAAGACAACACAAACCAAATGAATAGAAATGTACCTTATGTACTGATTCATATGAAATATTTTCTTGATTATTCTGCATCAACTGAAAGATCTTCAACTTGATACCTATTTATGTAGCATTGAATCTTTATCTCAGTGAACTTCGAATAGGGGAATGATCCCTAACTTACCTCTTAGATACAAAAATGCATCCTTAGGTAAAGGCTTTGTGAATATGTCAAAAAATTGTTCTTTTATGTGGACATATTCCAATCTAATCTCCTTATCCTACACCAATTCTCTGACAAAGTGACACCTTATTGCAATGGGCTTGGTTTTTGAACGCACCACTAAATTTTTGGATATGTTAATTACACTTGTATTGTCACAAAACATAACAACAAGTTCTTTGATTTCTTCCTTCATAACATCCAATAACTATTTGAACCAAACAATATTAGAATAGTTTACTACTACTGCAACATACTCTGCTTCTACTATGGATTGGCATGTACAATTTTTCTTTTTACTTGTCCAAGAAACCAACCTCTTTCCAAGAAAGAAAACTCCTCCACTTGTACTTTTTTTATCATCAACATTTCCTGCCCAATCTACATCAGTAAACACTTTTAAATCCAGATTACCTCCAAATTTGTACCATAATCTATAATCTTCAGTTCCTTTCAAATATCTCATGGTTCTTTTGATTTCTATCATGTGATTTTCTCTTAGTTTTATTGAAAATATTGCTACAATACCAACAGCAAGGGCAATATCTGGCCTTGTATGCACCACATATTGCAACTTTCTAATCATAGATCTATACAATGTCTGATCCACTTCCTTTGATTCATCATCCTTGGTAAGTTTAATTCCAATACACATAGGAGTCCCAATAGGTTTGCAATCTTCCATACCAAAAAATTTCAGTATTTCCTTGATATATTTAGATTGAGTGATATATATGCTATTCTTACTTTTCTAAATTTGAAGACCAACAAAGAATTTGATTTCACCAAACATTGACATTTCAAATTCCTTGTTTATTTGTTTTGAAAAATCTTTGCAAAGATCATCATTTCTTGTGAACAAAATATCATCCAAAAATATTTCTACCAAAACAATCTTATTATCTGGTCCTTCCTTGATAAAAAAGCTACTATTATCATTAGTTCTCTGAAAACCAATCAGAATAAGATAGTTATGCAGTCTTTCATACCATGCTATAGGGGCTTATTTTAGACCATACAATGCTTTGTGTAATTTGCAGACCATGTCCTTCTTGTCTGGATCAAAAAAACCTTCAAGCTACTCAATGTACACCTCCTCATCTAGTATACCATTAAGAAATGCTGATTTGACATCCATCTAATAAACTTTAAATCCTTTGTATGCAACATATGCAAGTAAGGTTTTAACACCTTACAATCTTCCAACAGGAGCAAAAGTCTCTCCATAGTCTATTCCTTCTTCTTGAGAGTATCCTTTGCATACCAGTCTAGCTTTGTTCCTTGACACCTTAGCATCTTCATTCAACTTATTTATAAATACCCACTTAGTTCCAATCACTTTTTTGTCTTTAGGCCTAGGTACAAGAGTCCATGTTTTGTTTTTCTCTATCTACTCTATCTCTTCATTCATAGCCTCAATCCAAATTTCATTTTCTAATGCATCTTTGACATTTCTAGGTTCAAAATTAGCAAGTAAACAAGTACCTTTTAACTTACTTCTCGTCATAGTACCTTCAAATTTGTCTCTAATGATTTGATTTGGTGTATAATGTTTCCTTATATACTTAGCTAATACAGGTTCCTTTCCTTTTGAACGTTTTGTATTCTCATCCATTTGCATTTCAGCTTCAGGTTCTAGTTGTTTTGTCTACTTTTTGGGTGCTTCAGACTTGGTAGGCATTGGCTTGGTAGCATTAGAATGTGACTCAAGTTCTTATAGCTCAGTTTGAACTTCCTACAACTCGGTTACTAAAGACTCAGGTGTAGAAGATTTCTGATTGATAGGTGTATCTGACACCATATCAGGTTCAATGAAAACAAATCTTCTGTAATCTTCTGGTTCCCTTTTTCTTTCTTCTTCAATTCTTTCTGCAAACTCATCAATTTTCACATTTGCACTTTCTATGACTTTGTGAGTAGACAAGTTCAAACATCTATATGCTTTACTTTTGCAAGAATATCCCAAAAATATTCCTTCATCACCCTTCACATCAAATTTACCTTTTCTAGATTCTCTCAAAATGTAACATTTGCTTCCAAATACCTATAGGTAACTTACATTAGGTTTATAGGCATAACATAACTCATAGGGGGTTTTGAATGAATCCTTCTTCAACTTTACTCGGTTCAAGGTATGAACTGCAGTGCTAATAGTTTCCTTCCAGTATTTAATAGCAATGTTCTTTTCAATCATTAAGGTTCTTGCATAGTCCATGATAGATCTGTTCGTTCTTTTAGCTATTCCATTTTTCTCAAAAGTTCTAGGGGTTGATACCTATCTTTTAATCCCTCTTTCAATGCAAAACTTATTGAACTCATGTAAAATGAATTCACCACCTCTATTTGACCTCAAGCATTTTAGTCTTTTGCTTGTTTCTTTCTCAACTCTGGCCAAATACCATTTGAACTTCTCAAATGCTTCTAACTTCTCTCTCAGGTACATGATAGTCATCATTCTTGAGTAATCATCAACAAAAGGAATGAAGAACTTTCCACCAGTATAGCTTTCAATTCCAATATGTCTACATAAATCAATATGCACAATTTCTAAAACTTCTTTAGACTGATAATTTTTACTTTTGATGCAATCTTTCCCATCTTACAAATTTGATAATTCTTGCATAGACCAACTTCAGGTTTCTTTATATTAGGGATGCCTCTTACTTTCCTGAATTTACTTATTTTTACCAAGTTATCAAAGTTCACATGATAGAACCTCCTATGCCATAACCAACTTTCTTCAACTTAAGCAATAAAAAATTAACATTCAAGATAGAACAAGTTACATTTTGTTGGAGTGCTTGATCCAATCATCTTTCCTTTATCATCCATCATTCCTTTGTCATCCAATAGTCTTTCTTTTCCATGCATGAATTCCACTTTGAATCCATTATTGAGTAGCTATGCCACAGTCAACAGATTATGTTTTAGTCCTTCTACCCAATACGTATTATCACATACAAGCTCTTTGGTTAGTGAGATTCTTCCTCTTCCTTTTATTCAACAAGGTTCATTATTACCAAACCTCATGCTACCACCATCATAGTCTTCAAAATGTTCAAACTTAGTTTTATCACCAGTCATATGATGAGAGCAACCACTATCTATAATCCATGTATCATTTTTGCTCAAATGAGAGATAAGTGCCATTTCCTCATCATTTTCAGACTCATCTTTCATAGCAATTTACACAATTCCATCTCCTTCATCATCAAAATCATTAGAATCCATAGCCATGAAACATGTTTTCTTACCTTTGTCCTTAAATGATTTGAAGTCCTTCTTGCCATTGCACTTGTGACCTTTCTTATCATCCTTGTTTTCCTTATTTGGCCACCTAGCAGTAATATGTCCAATTTCCTCACATGAAAAATAGATTAGAGGAACCTTACCTTTGTATTTCCCTTTGCCTCTAGAATATTTCCTTGCTAGTAGGGCTTCAACCACCTCAAGATCACTATCAGAACTTTGTTCTAATTCTTCTTCACTTTTTGAATGAAAATCCTTTATCTTCTTTCCTTTCTCCTTGAGTGAAAGCTTGGCTTCAAATTTTGATTCAATGTTCTTGGTAGTTGGAACATAGTTATCATAGTTATCTAGCTCAAATGCAGTCAATGTTCCAACTATAGCTTCTAGATTTATCTTATGATTTGCTTCACATCTTCTTTCTTGAATTGTAGAAACTCTATTGCATAAATAGGAAGTAATGTTCTAAGAACTTTACTTATAACTATTTCCTCCTTGATATCTCCTCCAGAAGCTTTGATTGCACTAATACTTGCTTTGACTCTTTCAACATATTTTACAATATTTGCATCCTCTCTCTTCCTCGTCTGATAAAATTGTCCTCTTAAACTTTCTACTTTGGCTCTTCTTACATTATCATCTCCTCCATAGATTTCTTTTAGCTTGTTCCACATTTCAAATGTAGTTTTGCAATCCTTGACATCATCAAATTCTTCATAGCTTAGGGAAAATGCAATGTCTATCATCATGGTGTTATGAGTCTTTTTCTTAGCAATGTCATTAGAATATAATGTACTAGAAGGAGTTACATATTCTTCATCTAGATATTTCAATCATGTATTGCCAATGGAAGCTAGATAGAGTCTCATGAGACCTTGCCATGTCGAAAAGTTATCCCTGTTAAGCCTTGGAGTTTCCCTCTTGTAAGACATCTCGATCTTTAGCATAGATCTTTGAAATATTTCCTACAAGCACCAAGAGCTCTGATACCAATTATTAGAATTATAGATGGAGTAACTGAGGAGGTGGGGGGGGTGGGGTGGGGGGGGTGGGTGAATTAGTTACCACAAATACAAATCGATAGATCCCTTAGATGTCTTAAAACTTGATTACTGCTATCACTTGGTAGCTACACAAAAAATGTTGTAACTTGGTAGATTAACTTATTACTGATCTTTAAGCATTCACAGTTATTAACATGCATGCATAAGAAAATAACATGAACACAAGAGATGCCAGATTTAATGTGGAAACCCAATATGGGAAAAGCCATCAAGTAATTAGCTACCAATTTTCACTCTTCTAAAGTGAGCCCTATTAGGAGCCAACCCTATTAAATTTTACAAAACACACTATTAGGTGTGACTTTTTAAAAAGATTTAATCACCCTATTAGGAGTGGCCTTGCTAGAGGACTTTAGAACATTTCAGTTAAACTATCCACCTTGTTAGAGGATTTACAAAATGGTTGTTAGACCAACTCTATTAAGAGATTTAGGAATTATTGCTACAATGGTGAGAAAGTAACAATAAGTGACATGAATGAGATGCAACTAAACTTTGTTGATTCGGATCTCTGTTCTACTTCAATAGATCCTCACTAATCAAATACAACTCTAAAGCTCCTCAAGGATATTTGATCTTTCTTCGAAATTCACTCACATTTATTGTTCACAATCAACTCACTTGCATACTCACTCATTCATTACATCCATTCATACATCTGTAAACACAACTTGCCCTTTTTATTTATACATTACAGATTGTTAAGTCAGCTCAATTACAAGTTACATTTACCAATAAACCATACATTAGTTGGCTACAAACATTACATTAAACAAATAAACTTTATTCCCAAAAACAATGAAATCCTTCATTGGCTGACTCAACTCAGTAAACACTGCTCCAGAAATGAGTTCTAGTGTTAACCAATTGAAACTCAGTAAACACTGTGAATTTTGCAAGAATCCTTTGGAGACCAAGTGAACTCAGTAAGGACTAATTTTCCTTCACTAACCTTGTGAGCTCGGTAGAAACTAACTTTCCTTTGTTAACCTTGGTAGTTCGGTTAACACTAGCCTTTGTCTCAAAATCCTTTGATGCCCAAGTGAGCTTGGTAAAGACTATCTTCATAGTGTAGAATTCAGGAAAGCTCGATAGACTCTGACTGATAACTGATATGACATTTGTGTAACATCAAAGACAACACACAATTGAATAATTGTATCCAACAGTTCCTATATCCTTCAATAAGGGTAATTCTTATTATATATGTGTCTTCTACTATTATGATATTATTTTTTATTAGATAACCTATTACAGAGACTAATTGATTATAATCAATACAAACAAGCATATGATAAGGACAAAGTCAAGAGTAGCTAGAAAAGAAAATTAACAAAATAGAATAATCTTTTTAACAAAAGAAGATTTTGACTAGATTAACCAAAAAGAGGGAATAAGGGACTTGAATGTACATTAATATGAAAATAAATAGAATATTTAAGGGTTTGTGAAGGAACCCAAGCTATCCTAAAATTAAAAAACCATGCTAACTTAACACATTTAAGAAAATAATACAACATATTTTCTTGGGTATTTACAAAATTTTACTAGAAAAGAGACCACAAATATGTCATTAAAAATTGTTTCAAAGGGCATCCAAGAATCAACAAAATACTTGGTCACTTTCAACTGCAAAAATAGAAGTCAAAGAAAACCACAAACCAAAAAGAAATATATTTTCTCAAATATAAACCATAAAGTTTTTTATGAGTAATTTCACTGTAAGTAAATATATTCATAATAGTAAAGACAAATATATGAGTGCCTAAAATCTATCATAATTATTAATGGGTAAAAGCACCAACCTGTGTCATCCTTTTCTAAAAGAAAATGCTAACAAAAGTATAATTGGTCACCTTTAATGACATCAAATTGGTATTATTATTTTGAATTTGAAAATAAAATAAAAGAATGAAATGTGGAGAAATGGATGAATTTTAGGATTATAATTTTTAATAATTATTTGGAATGAAAATTGTTATATTTTCCTATTTTTTATAGATAATGTTTTAGGTGCTAAAAAACACTGAAAATTAGGGGTCTAGTTCCCAACACAAAATTATATGGAATTAAACTTATTTCCCTTTGATCTTAGATAGATAACATATATATCTAGAATAATAAAAAATAGAAATCAGCTTTAGACCTATATTTTCTCTTTTATATGGATTAAAATTTCAACTAAGCTAAAATCGATAGTTTTCATCTCCCACCACATTTTTCCGAACAAATATATTCTAACTAGGAGAAAAATTATGCATTCGAGAAGAGGACTCTCTCCTCTAGAATATCATATAATTTTTAGATTTTTTTGATATGATTTAATATTTTTTTCTTTCTGAAAACCAACATCTTTTTGAGTGTTAAAATATGTGGTTGTGGAATTTTTTAATTACAATAAACTATATCTAATTAAAACACTATAAACTCTACATGAGAATATTCTTGACTCTAAACTCTATAAAATGGTGTTTATATGCTATTAAAAAAAAAATCATGGAAAAGACTAAGAGTTATTGAAATGCCACTCTTCTGAAATACTTTTATTTCTTTAGTAATTAGATACAAACTAGTATAAAACATGCATTTAATAGACATTTCCAATTGGAAAAGAATGAAACCATATATAACTAGGTTAGAATGATTTCATCTAGATCATATGTTTTCAAAAAAATGAATTTTAGATAGAAATAATCAAATCTAGTCATTCTGATAAGTCATCCTAAAAGGTGACACAACTTTGTACTTTTACCCTAATAAGAATCAAAATAGAAAGTGCCAAACTAATACGATCACTAATAAAAGAATGAGAACTAGTGGCAGTCTCCTCTATAGGACCCAATGGAGAAAGAGGGGATAATGAAGGAAACACATAGACCAATAAAGAAAATTGAGTCTACATAATAAGTTAGATCTATCTCTCTACAAAATTGGTCATAAAGGAAGTGTAGCCCTCTTTAATATAATGCATTTAGAAAAAATAGATCTTAGCACAACATCAACACCAACAAACCACTATAAAAATTGGTTGCACTCTAATAGCAAAATCAAAATCCACAAAAAAGACACATAGACATTGAACTCCAAGAGCATCAACCTCTATACTCCATATGCAAGACAAACTATTACTTTATGTTTGTGGTGACCACTACTAAATCTTTCTCCACACAATATGTGTTAGAAAATATAGTTTCAAAGCCAAAATAATTTTTAGAGCATAGTACGTAAAGTAATTGTACAAAACACAACCCAACGTAACTCCCTTATATGGAACATCCACAAAATAAAGCTCAAATAACAAGTAATTTTTAAACTACAATGTACTTAGTTTAAGAAAATATTTAATCCTCATAGTAGTGCACATAGAAATTTAAGATAATATGTTATATTTTCCTTCTTATCTTTTTAATCCTAACTAATAAACTAATTTAAAACCAACTATAACTTTCAAATGGTATAACATTTTTTAAATCTAAAGTATGCATCAAAAGTTCCACACTTGACTGGCAATAAGAAAAAAATTAGTTTTAAATATGATGGAGTTTGGACTAAGTTAAGGTGGCTAGAGATGAGAGCTTTTATATCATGATGATGTTGTAGAATAATAATAGTAATTAATTATTTACTGAGAAACAAATTACCAAACAATATGTGCCACACCCAAAAATGAGTCTACTACTTATACAAAAAGCCATTTAAAAAATTATTATTATTTGAGTATGATTAAGGTGGTCAAATATACACTTGCTTCTTCTTCTTTTTGTAAATATTTGTAATAATGCATTAAAATTTTAAATTTTCATGAGATAGAATAATACTCTTTAGGAAATTCTCTACTCAGTTAGAAATTAAATTCATCTTTTGTACATATTCTTTTGTTTTGTACTTTGGTATAAGATAAATAAGTTGTTCAAATTTTGATATCAATTTGACAAATCCCAATTTTCTATGTTTTTATTTCCACTTAATGACTTATTTTGTATACAATGATCTTAGACATAGCCAACCTAGATGGATTTTTGGCTTCATTTGTGTATTGTTGTGGAGGCACTATTTGGAGTAATGTGATGGATCCTCTCCCTATTATAGCCTTTACATTTATGATAACAGGTTTAGTTTTATCCTTCCCTTTTTTGATTTCCTCTTTGGTGGGTTAATCTAGAGTTTATGATACTTTGTAGTCTATGCAATCTATTTTTTTCTCTTGACGCTTTCATCATCTTGACAATACTATTTCAATGGATTTATGACTTTAGTTTTTAAAATTAGTGTTTTATGGCTATAGTTATGGGAGATGTTTTTTTGGTTACCACATGTATGATGATTGTTACTTTCTCTATTTTAAAGCTGAGGTATTTAGTGTTTTTCACAACTATTAACTCGTTATCATATTTCACTATGAGGAGTTTAAAATGAAATATCTTTTGCATTGAAAGTGGTGTTTGGTGATGCACTTTGTTGGGTCCCTTTTGAAGTAACATTGGATTTCATATGTGTTGTCATAAATGGTTGGGATTTTTTTTCTACACATCTTGGTTTGGTTAATGTTGGAGCTCCTAATTGGGGGTTATGTATGGAAGGTTTGAAAATCCTTTTGTTTTTAGATGGGGTTGCGATGATTTTAGTGAAGATGGCTCCCAAGTTTAGAGATTTTGACATTTATTCCTTATTTTTATAACTCTATCGTGATATTTTTTATGGCTTTTTCTCCCTTTGTGAATGGAATCTTTTTGGGCAGCTAGAATAATGGGTAACATATGGATATGTTTTGGGAGATTTTGTTATTTATTATTATTTTGTTACTATTAGTGAGGCTACTACTATTATAAGGCTAAAATTACCATTTTTTCTCTAGTTGTGACACTCCTCTTTTAGGAGTGTTGTTTCTAAAGTGTATTTATGTATTCTCCAAACATGTTGTAATAGTTTTAAAGAGTACTATCTAGTTTGTGGGTGATTTGCATGGGAAATAAAGGCCACTTTATGCTTGGAGATTCATTTTCATTCATTTATGGTTGACAACTTCTCTTGGTTGGAATCTTTTTGCTAGTGATTGACATATTTGGTTTTAGTCTTTCTCGCTCCAGTACCTTTTTAAGGGTCAGATTTTTCATATGTAGATGTTCAAAGCTTTATTTTTGGTGTAGAATGGGGGTTTCTTTGTGTAGGAATATCTAGCTAGATGGTATATAGATTCTAGAATGTTGTCAATTAAATTTTCACTTGATTATATTTTTGTCTCTACTTCACCTATGGAGGTGGAATACTCTTCTTTGAAGGTGGAGAGGAGTACTCTGATTGAGGTGTTGCTATACTATTGCAAGATCCTTAGTAATAGATGTGGGTGACTAAATTTGGTCAAACCTAGTGTAGGTGAGAAAATTTTGAGTTCATATTTTTTTTCTTCTCTTCGATGAATGACTATTTTGATTTGGGTTAATGTGTTTCTTAGGCCCCACAATATTTCACTTCTTTCTATTGTTAACTTTTTGGATCTATCATCTAAACATGGTATTTATACATAGATTAATTATCTATAATGTAAATTACTTAGAGTAGTTTATTCATGAAGCCTATCAAGTATTCAATTTATGTCATCATTTTTAGCCCATTGGCATTGCATAAATTAATTTTATAGTTGGATGAAACATAATACATTATCATGTCATAATTTTAAAGCCTAAATTTTCCTAAATTTTTATTCATAACAATTAATATACTATCCTTAATTATTCAACTAATATCTGTGAAATATTTTTGTGTGATTATCAACTCAAATCATTCTAGATAAGTGGACACATGCTTCTACTAAATAACTAGGATAAAAATAATAAAAAATTTCATTTTAATGTATTTGGGATTCTTAAAATTTTTTCAAATTTTTTCAATAAAATCATCAAATCTGATAATAGATCAATTCTATAGATTTTAGTTGTTAAATGAGAGATATACATAATATATTTATAGAAAACAAAAATAAAAATATTGGAGACTGAGTCAATGAAATTAAAAAGAAGATTAAGGTCAACCAAGCTATCAAAAGTAGGAAAATGGTTGTAGAAGAATCACAACAAACACACCAATGCCATTGGGAATTTTGTTCAAAATCTCAAATTGATGTTTTGAAGGAATTTTTTAATAGTTGCAAAGGTTTAAGGTTTTTGAAATTATCAAGGAAGGAAAACAAGAATACTTATTTTTCTTCAGTAGAAAGAGGGGAAAGAAACAATATAGGAAACATCAAAGGAAAGAATTTGTGTGCATCACTCTTTGTGATCAAAATTAATGGGGAGTGTTGCAATGTGCAATTTCTCCCACTTTAGTAACTAGGAAAAAGATAATTATAATAATTTACAATGGAATAATGGTTAAAATATTAAATATTACTTATGAAACTAGGTTTGCATGGATTTTGGAATTGAACTATCTACATAAATCCAAGATCTCTAGAAGAGGCATGTTTAATGGTCTTTATTATGAGATTTGCATCTATGAAGTATAATGGAGGGTCAAGGGGCACTATGAAATATTATATCTTGTAATAGCTTTATACTCTTTTACACGTGTTGCAAGGAAAGCATGCACATAACACACCATTTACATATTCTAATAGTTGTTCCAAAACAATAGTTTCCACATGGCATGCATTCTATACATTGGTTTCAAAAATAACTAACACCTATAGATTTTCTTTTTACAATTTTAATATATGTTTGGAATTATAATTTAAATACAAAATACTAACCTAACAACACGATGAGAAACTAAGAGCTAAATCAGTCATCACAATGGAAGGTAAGGAGTGTGTGTTTCTTGCAATGTTGAAAAGAGGAATTTGTCATGCTTAGGGGGTATAGCTATTAGCACAACACAATATTTTATACATTTGGATTGTTTTTACTAAGGTTGGTTTGGAGTGCATTGATTAGAAGATGTTTTCTTTCTATCACATTATTGTCAGTCCTTTGTTTTAGGCTTTCATGCAAATTTATTGGGAATTCATTTTTTTGAGAATAAATCGAAATTTTTACTAACTTTCAAGGATAGAAATTTATGCAAGAGCATGAAACTAGATAGCATGATCAAGGTGTAGTATCTGTAAAAGGAAGAAGGTTAGGATCTTTTTTGCAGAGAGCTCTTCAAAATTAGTGTCGATCAATGTATATATAGCCAGATTGAGCCCTTCACAAGAGTCACTAAAAAGAAGAGTAAAGTGTATCCCCTGACAATTAAGATGTTTGCATTTTTTTACAAAGGGTTCAATAAAGAGTTACAAGAATTTGATCTTAATGATGAAACTAGAATTGTAGGATAATGTGGATGACTAGTGGTTGTTAAGAGTAGTTGCATCACCCAATTGGAGTATAATTCTAGAGGCTAATCAGTTGCCACTCCTAGATATTTACGATATTAAAGTAGTTAAAACAACTTTACCATGAGTAATTGTATTGAAATATAGTTGAAATCAACTAAATTCGGAAGAACATGCTTTAAAGCAGAAGCTATAATTTAGAATAGGAAGCTTCAAGATTTTTTTGTTAATCCAACAAGTTTGTAAGAAGTTTAAAAAGTTAGTGTATTTATGTGTACTAAATTATTATTTTTTGCTTACCATTTTAATCCTCAACAAATAAGCACATATATTATTAACCATTTTTATATTTTTAAAATATTCATAAATATATAAACATAGGAGATATGTATATGTTACAAAAAAATCTTGAATATCATTGGTTCACATAATTAACTATTTGCATCGAGCGGATGCATAAGTTTCTTGGCCGAGTCAAGAACTACTAAAACTTTTAAGTCTCTTACAAACTACAAAAATAAAACCTTTTTAATTGGTGACATGTCAAGTAATAACAATAGACTATTTAGCATAAAGACATTATGTTGTAAAGTAAGATAATTTTCACTCTTGGAGGACTGAGTGATGCAAAATTGGATGAAAAGAGCAGGAAAGACATTTCAGGAAGTCAAATTTGCAAAGAAGCTTAGAGGTAGTTCTGGTTTTAGTATATTTGGGGGCAAATGGGGTACTATAGAGGGGCAAGGAAAATCTTCGGATGAAATTTTATCAAAAAAGTTGTGGTGCAACTTGCAAAATCATTCTTTGTAAATCCAAGATTTTAGCTTAAGCACCAAGGAAAGGTGAAATAGCAAGTGTCATTTGATATTTGTGTGAGAGATACACCTTTTAATGGTGGGAATATTGTACAATTCATAGATTAGATGTCAGTTGGTGATGGAGTTTTAGAGTTGCAGAGGTCTAATGCCCAAGATGAGGGCAAATGTTCTTATTTCGATAATAAATTTAAAAAGGAAATAGAGGATCTAAAGTGAGTTTCTTTTAAACTAAATCTATTGAAGGAAAAGAGCAAGGGTTCACAAAAAATTAACAAGATTAGGAAAATTTGGAGGAAGTAGGTGGGGATTAAAAATTTAGAGGTTAATGCACTTGTTTGTTAAGAAGAATTGGAAATCACTATCCTTGAAATGTTGTTAGCACTACATGTGGAGTTTTTGAGAAGTACAACTTTATAGGTGCAAATTTAGGAAAGTCAATTGCATAGGAAAAATATTCAAGACTGGGTTAAGAATAATTTGAAAGGTACAAAAGAGGTTTTAATTCACAAGAAAGTTTTAACTTGTTTTACAGTCTTGTTTAATTCAGCTATGTGTAGGGATTGGGTTCACAAATTTAAAGGGTGGTTTTGTAAAGGGTTTGGCATTTCAACTTGTCCTTTTTCTTCAATTTTTTCTCTGAATCTAGGTGATGTAAATTTATTTCCACATTGGATAGAGTTTCCAGATTTACCTCTTGAATATAAAGATCCAAAGATTGTGGAATTACTAGCTAACAAGTTGAGTGTCTTTATCAAACATGACTTGATCCCATATGAACAAGTGTTTTACCCAGTTATGGTTTATATTTTATTTAGTAATCAAAAACCAGTACTAGTGAGCATAGTGTATCATTAAAAATTGGGTGTATAGAAATGAAATATTTTAATTCAAGGGCCAAATGAAATTAAAAAATGTGCATTGTCTTTAGGGCACTTTAACTTGGCCTATCATGGGGATGTTATAGATAGGATTATGGTGTCTAAAGACCATTAAGTAGTGGTGGAAAATTGTAAGCATTAGTGAGGTTTTAATTCACAAGATTTAATTTCAGAGAGGCAAAAGATAGTTTGATTGGGAATGTGGTTGATTCTGGGTTGGAATTGGGGGATCAAGTTGTATTAATTCCTGCATAGCAAGAGGTAAATCACAATCTTCATAGTAAGAAGGTCCTTTCACATTTGGAAAGTCAAAAGGTATCATGTTTGCGACTAGATAAAAGGGCTTTAATCATTAGTAGGGGGATAAAGATGTATTGAGAGCATATCAAGAGAATGGAACTACAATGAATCATTCGATATTTACTTCTAATGTTGTAGGTTTTAGAGAAAAATAGAAGGAGTTTTTATGAAGGGAATCAAATAATAAATCTCAGATACCTATAAATTATCATATAATTTTAGATGTCATGGAGAATAGGTAGAAATTAATTTTGAATGGAGGAATGGAACAATGTCAATTTACTTAACAATTCCCAATTTCTATGATAGGTGTGAGCATTAGAGATTAGTTTGCATTCATGGCACATGCTAGTAAAGTTCATAATATTGTATTTTGGGATCCAATGTGTAGAGAGATCAGTGTTAAGGATCATCAAACTAAAAGATGAAAAAGAGATAGATGGTCAGTAGAAGATATAATTATGCATCAAGTCATGTTCAATAATTCAATGATGGAGATGTTTGTTCCAATATGTTAACAAATGATGAAAGTAGTTAATTTGGGGGAAAATGTGGAGAAGGATCTTATAAATTTGGTGAAAGAGATATCTAAATTTTTAGGTTTTGAACAATTTTAGATAATTCTAGATGATATTATTAGAGAATGTAATTCTAAGGATTTAGTATTTTCTCGTGAAGAAGATATTTTGAACAAGGGGGTTGTAGGTAGGGATTGGCAAGGTAACAGTGATCAGTTAGGTAAGGTAACTCAAACAAGTATGGATGGGTGTGAGGCCAAATTTGATTATTCACAAACTTTATCAATTATGCAATCAGGTGGGGAAAAATACCAATGTCCTATACTTTGAAGACTCGTGGGAGGAAGAGTAAAAGCATGAAAGCTAAGGAAGAAATTGTAGCCAGGATCTAGTCTACTTTAGAAGACAAATTTTAGTCAGTAAAGAGAATTACCAGAGGCACTAAGTGTCCTCTAGTAGAAATATGAAGATTATCACATGTAATGTTAGGGGTATAAATGCCTCTGCCAAAAAGGAGTAGAACTAAAGAAATTTTAGATAATTTGAAAGGAGATATTATATCACTGCAAGGGACCAAATTATCAAATAATAAATATCAAGATTCAATTGCAAAATGGAAGAATTGGAAATCTATGCATGTATCTAGTCTTGGGGCCTTGAGAGCATTAACTACTTTGTGCAACTCAAGGACAGTTTTAGGAAACTTGGTGGATCAAGGATTGTGTTTGCAATATTGTAATTTCCAACATTTTGATGATATAATGATTATAATAAATGTTTATGGTCCAACTAGTGGGGCTAAGAAGCTTAAGTTATGGAATGAGATTTCTAATAAGATCAGGGCTATTTCAGTACAAAAATATATTATTGGAGGGGATTTTAATGCAATTAGAAATATTATGGAGAAATAGGGGGGTTAATTTCCTTCTATGAAAAGTATGGAGGAATTTGACAATTTTATTTGTGAGAATGATTTGTTTGAGGTGGAGATTTCTAATGGAAGTTTTTCATGGCATAACAAAAGAGATAGATTTTTACAAATTTCCAAAAAACTAGATAGGATTCTATTAGCTCAAGTATGGAAACTAACTTTTGTCAGATAATCATCAAAAAAATTATCATTTCTAGGTTCTAATGACTTCCCAGTTGCTTTAAGTTTAGAAAATAATATGGAAAAGACTTTGGCAAAATTGAAATCTTCTTTTAAATTTGAAAGAATTCGGTTGATACATCCTCATTTTCTACCTTTAATTAGATAGTGGTGGGTTAGTGCATTGATTGTAAATGGGAATCATATGTTTCAATTCTTTAAGAAGCTTCAATATCTCAGAAAAAGAATTAAAGTTTGGAACAAGCAGGTTCTCAAAAACATTTTTGAAGAAAAAAAAAATTAGTGCAGCAAGAACTAGAAGAGATTAATGAGGAGATCATTAGTAATGGATTGAATTCAAAGTTATTCTCCTATCAGAAGGAGAAATAGTCTCAATGGTTGGAGTTATGTTACAAGGAGGAAGAATATTGGAGGGAAAAGTCTAGAGAGTTATGGCTTAGTGAGGGAGATCTTAATACTAAGTATTTTCATGTAGCAACTAGTTAGAAAAATGCAAGTAAAGCTATATTTTCAATTATGGATCATTAGTCAGGCAAGGTTATTAAAGAAGAATCAGGCATTAAGGTGGATGTGGTTAGATTCTTTAAGGAACTTCTTAACCCCTTAGTAAGTAATGATGTTTGTTCAGATCATGTCAGACTTTTCCTTGATGTTGTTCCAAATATCATTTCAGAACAAGATCATTTTGAACTTATGAGACCATTCACAATGGAGGAAATTTGGGAAGTGGTCAAATCATTTTTGCCTAATAAAGGCCCTAGTCTAGATGGTTTTACTATATTTTTTCAAAAATGTTCGGATGTTTTAGGTTGGGATTTGTTCATGGCATTAGAGTCCTCTAGAAGGAAGGGTATTATGTTGAAAAATTTTAATGCTACAAATACTGCTATTATCCCAAAATTTGGGTACCCTCAAACATTTGCTAATTTTAGACCCATTTCTTTGTGTAATACCATTAATAAAATATTTACAAAAGCAATATATTCAAGATTACAACATATTTTTCCAAATGTTATTTCTTAAAAATAGGGAGGCTTTGTGCCTAGTAAAGAAACATTGGAAGGAACTATTGTGGCACGCAAAATTTTACATTGTGTTAATCAGAATCATTTACCTTATTTTGTGATTAAATTAGATATGATGAAGGCTTATGATAGGGTAAACTAGTATTTAGTATGGCCATAATTAAATCCCAATAGTTGGAGCTTTTGCAAAGTATACATTTTGGAGGGAAGGACTTGGTAGTAACTCTTTTTTTAATTTGCAGATGATACCTTGCTATATGGATTAGCTAGTGTGAAGGAAGCCAAGAGTATAAAATTTGTTCTTGATATATACACAAAGCTATCAGGTCAAAAGATTAGTGTACCCAAATAAAAAAAAATTATGTTTTTCACAACTTTTGATATTGCTAGAAAGATTTACAAGATTTTGGATTTTGAGCAAGATCACCTTCCTTCTACATTTTTGGGTGTCCCTTTCTTCATGGGTAGTAATAAAGTCTCCTATTGGAAGAATATTATTGGAAGAATCAATGCTAGAACTATGTCTTGGAAGGTGAGATGGTTTTCATTGTCTAGTCATATTCTTTTAATCAAGTCTGTTCTAGGTGCTAACCCCAATTATTATTATTTTTTGTTATCAACACCTTGTAGTGTTATTAAGTAGATTGAAGTTAAAGGAAATAGCAAATGATAAAACTAATGTGGGAATTAATTTACCAAATTTGGTTTTAAGAAATAAAGCCTTTGGTGGTAAGTTGGTGTGGTTTATGTATGAGACAGCTAAAGCAAAATGGTGTAGAATTATACAAAGGAATTATTTATACACATCAAAAACTTTTAGGATGTTTACTCTAGCTCAATTACCTAAAGGTTCAACAATTTGGAAGTTTATAGTGGAATCTCATGATTTGGTTACTAGATATCTTTCTTGGAAAATTAATAATGGGGTCAAGGCCCTTTTTGGGAAGATTCATGGAATGGCTTTCCTACTCTAATTACATCTCACTCCTTATGGGCTTAGAAACATAATGTTTTTGCTCATTGGGGAAACTATGTTGCATATTATTTTTAGTTTGTAGACCCTGTTTTAGGATTAGTTAGCTAGAAAAGTCTAGTTAATCTTCCTATTATAGAGGAGGCCAAGCAAGACTTTGATAGCATGTGCAAGTCAAGATTTGTTTTTGTGTCTAAGAAGAAAGATTAGTTATTATCAATTCCTCATTAGGAGGGGAGATATTTGGTGAAGTTGGGTTATATTGCTACTAGAAGTTTAGAACTAGGTACTAGGATGTCAAGGGTCTATAAATTTTGTTGGAACCCAGTTGTTTTTCCAAAGGCTAAATTATTTGCTTGGTTGGCCCTTAAGAAGAGAATTTTGACTCGTTATAGATTGAAAAATTAAACATTTTGTAGAATTTACAATGTGTTTTGTGTTCAGAGTAACTTAAATTAGTTGATCATTTGTTCATCCACAGTAAAATGGCTCAATAATATTAGTTCTTTATTCTTTAGAGATTAAATATCATGATGCCATTACCAATACATTATGGGATGTGTTTTAGGATTGGCCATGTCCAAAAAATCATTCCTTCTATTCTTGTATTCGGAAATGTATTCCAACATTAGTAGTTTGGGCTTTATGGTGGGAAAGGAGTAAGAGAATTTTTAGGCATCAACATTCAAATATTGCAAGAGTATTAGCAGTTATAGAATCCTCTATTGTAGAAGTTTTCTTTCCATATGCTGGGGAAAAAAATGAGCACTTAAGTGTTATAGGTTGGGATATTTTGTTGTCAAATAGCTAGAGAAATTTATCAGCTCCAAGTTATAGCTTTATTACCTCAGGACCAAGTTTGAAACCAAACAAGAGGGAGGTGAGATGGATACCTCCAAATGTGAGAGTATTAAAGATGAATTTTTATGGTTTCTAATGTCGTAATCTAGGGGCTTCAGGGGTAGGATTGTGTATTAGAGATCATGAAGGAAATGAAGTGGAAATGTTAGCACACAAGATTTTTATAGGTACAAATAATTGTACAGAGGCCTTGACACATTTTTTAGGGTTGAATTCACAGCAAGACTATGAATAGAAAATATTCATATAGAGGGAGATTCTATTTTGGTGATCAATTCATGTTTATAGAGAAAAGTAGGAAATTGGAAGTTTGGGTACATATTGCAAAATAATTGGAATATAATTGATATGTAAAAAATGTATCTTTTTGTCATACCCTAAGAGAAGGGAATGAAGTGGCAGATAATTTGTCTAATTTGGGTTGTGATCTACAAGGAGAAAGAACAAGTATAAGGATATTTGATGTAGGAAGTTTCCCTAATTTATTTAGGGAAATTGCTTAGGATAAATAGTTTATATTCTTTGCTGTGGTAAATCACTAGTAGAGGTAAGACGGAGTTTTGGTTTACAAGTAAAGGTGGGTGATAGGTGAGTAGTCTTGTGAAATGGATGAGAGTTGGGGTAAGTTTCTATCATTCACACAAGTAGAATTCAAAATTTATGTATAAATAAGCTAGTTGGTCTTATTTCAATCCAACATCATGTGGTTCTTTACAAAAACAAAATGACTATTAAGCTCATTGGGAAGTTGTTTAAGTATGAAGGTGGCATTCTAAGTCATAATTGAAAAAGATTTATTTGAGGATTTTGTGTTAATGATAGTTAAACAAGTAGATAGTGGAAGTACATTTTGTAAGATCAACTAGTGTGATGTGAATTCTTCAAAGCATTCGCAAGGATTTCATCTCAATGGTATGAGATTTTGTCATAGATAGGTGGCAGAAACTTGTGATTGTTATTGATGGGCACTTGTGTGATGGCAGTATTTAAGGACATGGCATTTAATATTTTTTCATTGTGTTTGATTGATGATTTTTTGTACCCAATTTGTTGGATATTCAGAAGTGTTTGATTAAAGGTGATATATAGAGGACGTGAACAAAGTTTTTAGAGTTTGTATATAGAGTAATGGTTGAGAAATGCAAGTACAAGGTTGGATGAAAATTCAAGTTTTAGAGGAGCGCTTTTATATGGAGTGTGATATATGCTAAAGATGTGTTATGGGCATTCTAGGGTTAGAGGTGCTTTATCTAGTTCTCTTGAAACCCATTCTTCCATCGCAAGTGCTATCATATTTCCTTACTTATATTTTGGATCTTCTCCTAGACATGGGTGCAGTTGAACATATTATTGATAAGGTGGTTTGTGGTAGCTTTTTTGGGAAGTTAGAGATAAGGGAAGCCATTAGAAATTATGAAATTGCTGTGGGATTGCCTCCAATTGGGGGCATTTTTGAAAACCAACTAGTGAGGAATGAAGGTAGGTTTTTATAGTTCCTATCATCACTTAGGAAAGAGATGATGGAGGGCAGTCTAGGGCTACTTTATCACATTATATGGAACTATAGATAATTTGTTCCTCTAGAAACTACACAGATTATGAAAGATAAGGTGCATTTTTTTTATGAACTAATTAAACATGGTCATGAGGAAGTGAAGAGTAGTTTGGTTAATTTGGTAGGCAAAATATCTTCAAGAGGTTTAGAGCAAAATATGGTTAACATTATGCTAATAGATAATCCATTAGTGTGATTGGAGAAGGTGACCCAATGTCGATGGATTAGGAGCTAGCTTAAGAGGATTTGTTTTGTTTTGTAAGATATGTTGACAATTTGATGAAGGATTTATAGAAACTATTTTTGGGTGCTTACTTTGCCTGATCCTTGTGTACAGTTTCAAATTTCTTTTTGACCGAGGGCAATTTTTTGTAAATAATTGGTTTTGTGGCAATGGTTAAGAGATTTTCTATGTATATAAGGCTGTAATTTAAATTTTTATCTGGCCACAATAGTAAGTTGGGGATTGGTACAATTTTGAGATGTTAATCAAGAAAAGTGGGGTGGTGACCTAGTTTTAATTCTGATGGTATATTTTATATATGTGGATATTTGAGTTTGTAATACATTTTGAGAGACTTAATTTGTAAACCAATGTGTATAAGGGTCTTAGTCACTCTCTTTTTTGTTTAGGTTTTTCTATTTGATACCATATATCTTTCTTTCTATTTTGTACTTGGTAATGACTAGAGGGTTTCTTGTTCAATTCTTCCCTTCATGAGCCATTGAACTAGTTTATGATTATATATAATTTCAGTGGAACTTATTGTTAAAATAAAAAAACAATAGACTATTTAATGCTATAATATTAGTAAAGGAAAACTGTTAATGATTCTATTATAAAAGCACAACAAAATAGTCATTAGTAAATTGTAAGATGTTACCATAATAAACTTGGTTAAAAAGTTGAGGTATATAATCAAAATCATAAGAATTAACTCTAAATTATATATGTCTTTGATTACAATGTCATTTCAATCAATGAGAGAGGGAGGAAATGCAAGAGGCTACATTGCTTCTTCCATTTCAAGAGTAAGTTAAAATCAACAACTTGGTTAACTATAGGCACTTTACCAAGCTCATAAACAAATTCAGTTTCTTCCCAAAAATATCCAAGCACTTAAACTTTCTTCATTCAACCAAAATTTGACATATTTCAAAAATCCATACTCAATATGATGGATAGTTGAAAAAAGATAACTTCTTTCCTTCTCTACACTCTCACCATAGTCCATCCACATCTGCAATAGCAATTGTTGTTCTACCTATTCAAATTCAATGCATTTGAAGAAGCCACTAAATGAGTTGTATTCACTCATAGAATGTGTACAAGAAATACACAGCTCATCATTGCTCGCACCAAGCAAATAATCAAGTAGCTCAGCATTAAAACTACAAACATTGTCTCCCTTAGTAGACTCCAATTCATCAAACCCATTATCATCACCATCATCACCATTAGTACAAGAAGGCATCAAAGATATTTCTTTTTTAAACATCCTCATCATATCCCACACCATTTCTTCCTCTATCTCTTCAACATCCAAATCTAGTTCTTCACCATCCATCTTACTCAAGATTTTGCTGACAACATCCACATTATAAGTCTCCTTGCTAAGTCTCTTTCTCCTCGATCCTCTAACATTTTGATGCAGCATTCTTTTCCATTGAATACAAAAAAAAGTACTAAAAAAGTGCAATTAAATAAAAAAATGGAGTGCTGGAGCTTATATACAAAAGCAGCTCTAGAAATGACAAAATGATGGGAAAACTCTGTTGGGAAGATAACAAGAATTAGTTTGGAAATTGGTTTTGTAAAGGGTTTGGAATTTTGACTTGTCCTTTTTCTTTGAATTTTTCTCTGAATCTAGGTGATGTAAATTTCTTTCCACATTGGATAGAGTTTCTAGATTTGCCTCTTGTCTATAGAGATCTAGAGATTGTGGAATTACTAGCTAATAAGTTGGGTATCTTTATCAAACATGACTTGATCCCATATGAACAAGTGTTTCACCTAGTCAAGGTTTGTATTTTATTGAGTAATCAAAAACTAGTGCCAATAAGAATAGTGTGTCATTTCAAAATGGGTGTATGGAAACAAAATATTTTAATTCAAGGGCTAAATGAAATTGAAAAACATGCATTGTCTTTAGGGGCACTTTAACTTGGCTTGTTTTGGGGATATTATAGATAGGATTATGGTGTGTGAAGACCTTTCAATGGTGGTGGAAAATTGTAAGTATTGGCAGGGTTTTAATTCATAGGATTTAATGGTCAGAGAGGCAAAAGATAATTTGACTAGGAATGTGGTTGATTTAGGGTCAAGATTGGGGGATTAAGGTGTATTAATTCCTATGCAATAGGAGGTAAATCACAGTCTTCATAGTAAGAAGGTCCTTTCAAAAGGTATCAATTTTGGGAGTAGATGAAAGGGCATTTATCATTAGTAGGGGGGATAAAGATGTATTGAGAGCAGATCGAGAGAATGACACTCCAATGAATCATTCAATATTCACTTCTATTATTGTAGGTTTTAGAGAAAAGAAAAGGGATTTTTTATCCAGGGAATTGAATAATAAATCTTGAATACCTATAAATCATCATATGATTTCATATGTTGTGGAGAATAGGCCAAAATTAATTTTAAATGCAGAACTAGAAAAATGTCAACTTACTCTGAAGTACCTGATTTCTGTGATAGGTGTAAGCTTTAAAGATTAGTTTGAATTAATGGCACATGCTAATAAAGTTCACAATATTGTATTTTAGGATCTAATGTGTAGAGAGATGAGTGTTAAGGATTATCAATAGTTTAATAGTTCAACAATGGAGATGTTTATTTTGATATGTCAATACACCATAAAAGTAGTTAATCTGGGGGGAAATGTGGAGAAGGATCTTCTAAATTTGGCGAAAGAGATATCTGAATTTATAGTTTTTGAACAATTTTAGATAATTTTAGATGATATTATTGGAGAATATAATGCTTAGGATTCAATATTTGTGCATGAAGAAGATATTTTGGACAAGGGGGTTGCAGTTAGGGATCGGCAAGGTAACAATGATCAATTATATAAGGTAACTTGAACAAGTTTGGATGGATGTGAGGCCAACTTTGATTTTTCACAAACTTTCTCAATTATGCAAACACATGGGGAAAAATACCAGTGTCCTATAGTTCAATTATGCAATCAACAAATAGAATTACCAGAAGAACTAAGTATCCTCTAGCAGAAATATGAAGATTATCACATGGAATGTTAGGGGTATAAATGCCTCTAACAAAAGGAGTAGAATTAAAGAGCTTTTAGATGATTCAAAAGGAGATATTTTATTACTATAACAAACCAAATTATTAGATAATAAATTTTAGGATTCAATTGCAAAATGGAAGAATTGGAAATTTGTCCACATATCCAATCTTGGGGCCTGAAGAGGATTAACTACTTTGTGGAACCCAAGGATAGTTTTTGGAAACTTGGTGGATCAAGGATTGGGTTGGAAATGTTGTAATTTCCAACACTTTGATATTTCAATGATTATAATAAATGTTCATGGTCCAACTAGTGGAGCAGAGAAGCTTAAGTTATGGAATGAGATTCCTAATAAGCTTAGAGCTATTTTGTTACAAAACTATATTATTGGAGGGGATTTTAATGAAATTAGAAATATTAAGGAGAAACAAGGAGGTAGCTTTCCTTATGTGAAAATTATGGAAGAATTTGACAATTTTATTTGTGAAAATGATTTGTTTGAGGTGGCAACTTCTAATGGAAGTTTTTCATGGCATAAACAAAGAGATGGGTTTTACAAATTGCTAAGAAACTAGATAGGTTTCTGTTAGCTCAAGTGTGGAAACTAACTTCAATCTGATTCCCATCATAAATTTTATCATTTCTAGGTTCTAATCACTTCCTGATTGCTTTAAGTTTAGAAAATAATGTGGCAAAGACTTTGGTAAAACATAAATCTTCTTTTAAATTTGAAAGAATGTGGTTGAGACATCCTTAGTTTCTGCTTTTAATTAGATAGTGGTGGTTTAGTGCTTTACTTGTAAAGGGGAATCATATGTTTCAGTTCTTTAAGAAGCTTTAGTATCTCAAAAATAGAATTAAATTTTGGAACAAACAAGTTTTCAAAAACATTTATGAAGAAAAAAAGTATTGTAGAAAGAACTAGATGAGATTAATGGGGAAATTATTAGTAATGGACTGAATTCAAAGTTACTATCCTATCAGAAGGAGATCTAGTCTTAGTGGTTCAAGTTATGTAACAAGGAGGAAAAATATTGGAGGCCAAATTCTAGAGAGTTATGGCTTAGTGAAGGAGATCGTAATACTAAGTATTTTCATGCAGTAGTTCTAGTCAGTAGAAGGCAAGTAAAGTTGTCTTTTCAATTATGGATTATTAGTTAGGAAAGTTTATTAAAGAAGAATCAGGCATTAAGGTGGAAGGTGTTACATTCTTTAAGAAACTTCTTGACCCCTTAGTAAGTAATGATGTATGTGAAGATCAGTTCAGAATTTTCCTTGATGTTGTTCAAAATATCATTTTAGAAGAGGATAATTTTGAACTTATGAAACCATTCACAATGGAGGAAATTTGGAAAGTGGTCAAATCTTTTTTGCTTGATAAAGCCCATGGTCCAGATGGTTTTACTGCTCTATTTTTTTAGAAATGTTGGGATGTTTTAGGTTGGGATTTTTTGATGGCATTAGAGTCCTCCAGAAAGAAGGGTATTATGTTGAAAAAATTTAATGCTACAAATATTTCTATTATCCCAAAGTCTGGGGACCCTCAAACATTTGATGATTTTAGACCCATTTATTTGTGTAATACCATTTATAAAATATTTTCAAAATCCATTTATTCAAGATTAAAATATATTTTGCCAAAAGTTATTTCTTTAGAACAAGATGGCTTTGTGTCTAGTAAAGAAACACCAAAAGGAGCTATTGTGGTACATGAAACTTTACATCATATCAATGAGAATCATTTAACTTCTTCTATGATTAAATTAGATATGATGAAGGCTTATGATAGGGTAAATTGGTCTTTTCTATTAAAAGTTTTGGAGAAATTTGGCTTTAGTAAGACCTTGTGTAAATAGATTAAAGCTTATGTGTCAGGTTCACATTATTCAGTCCTTATTAATGGTTCCCTGGAGGGTTACTTTAAATCCTTGCAAGGAATTAGGTAGGGTGATCCATTGTCACCAGCTTTTATCATTCTGATGGTTGAAGCTTTTAGTAGGGCCATAATTAAATCCCAAATTTTGGAGCTTTGGCAATGCATTCATTTTGGAGGGAAGGACTTGGTAGTAACTCATTTGTTATTTGGAGATGATACCTTGCTATTTGGATTAGCTAGTGTGAGGAAAGCTGAGTGTATAAAAATTGTTCTTGATCTATCTAAAAAGCTATCAGGTCAAAAGATTAGTAAACCTAAATTTAAAAAATTATGTGTTTCACCACTTTTGATATTGCTACAAAGATTTACAAGATTTTGGATTTTGAGTAGGATCACCTTCCTTCTACATAATTGAGTGTCCCTTTCTCCATGGGTAGTAATAAAGCCTTCTATTGGAAGAATATTATTGGAAAAATCAAAGTTAGAACTATGTCTTGGAAGGTGAGATGGCTTTCATTGTCTAGTCATATTCTTTTAATCAAGTCTATTCTAGCTGCTATCCCCAATTATTTTTTTTCTATGTTATCAGCACCTAACAATGTTGTTAAGAAAATTGAAGTTATAACTTGAGGTTTCTTATGGACGAAGAATATGTCAAGAGTCAAGAAAATTCCATTAATATCATTAAAGGAAATGTCATACGAGAAAATTGAAGGGGGAATTGATTTTCCAAATTTGGTTTTAAGAAATAAAGCCTTTGGCGGTAAGTTGGTGTGGTTTATGTCTAAGGATGTTGAAGCAAAATGGTGTAGAATTATGCACAAGAAATATTGATCTCAGATTGGTTTTGACAATTGAGTGTCAACACACTTAAGAAATTTACTAAGTTCATGTCAAGCTAGTAACATGTGACTAGTATAATATGTATGGATGCCAAGTTGCAATGAGTGCCGAGAAAATAGATAGAGCTGAGCAAGTTTCAAGTGCCAAGTGAACAGTTAGTGCCGAGCAAGTTCAAGTGTTAAGCTTGACAAAATTATAGTATGTGTTGAGCACCAATATTAACAAGTGTTGAGTAATACAAAAATGACATAGCTATTTGTGATGACACAAACAACTATGTAAACCATTTTTGAGCCAACATATGGATAGATCTCGAAGCATTGAAGATAAGATCAAATATATTTGGATTCCCTATGTGGTAAGATGCAACCAATCAACAAAATGGAAGGAATTGAGTGGAAATTTTTGATGAATCTCAATCATAGATTCATACCTAACTAGGTAAGCCACCAAAGTATTTTCAAAGGGAGACAAAGCCCCATAATTTAAGGGTATGAATGAGAAAGAGCATTAGAGAATGCATGCGAGAAGGTGATGATAGCAGTGAAAAGGGTGAATTGATCAACATAGATTCAAGGTGACTTAGAAGAAGGATAGAATTATAGAATCAGTTTGCAGAATAGAGTCCAAGGGTAAAAGCACAAACCTATGTCACCTTTTATAAAGAAATGCTATATCAGAATGTGACAGTTCAACATTAATGACAAAAAAAATGGTATTTGTGTTTAAAATATGAAGATAATGTAAACTGATGAAATGTGTAGAATTAGATGAATTTTATGCCTATAATTTTTATAATTGTTTTGAGTAAGAATTTATTCATTTTATTTTATTTTCAAGTCCCTTTTTTAACTGTAAAAATATAGGGTGTAGTTCCCGCCAAACAAGTATATGCAAATCATCTTTTTTTGTTCTGATTTTAAACTATCTTATAGATAACATGTATAGCTAGTGAACAAAAAAAGAAATAATTATTTTAGATGTGTATTTTCTTTGTTATAAGTACTCAAGTTTGACCTTATCAGAATCCAACAATTTTTTCCTCCCATCAAAACTTCCCTATCAAATCTATACCTTCTTGAAAAAAAATTACATATTCATGAAGAGAATTCTCTCCTCTAGAGATAAATATAATTTTTAAATTTTTTTGATATGATTTACTATTTTTTTCTTTTTTTGAGGGAGCATCTTCTAAAATGTTGAAATATCGATTTATAATATTTTGAGATTATAACTAATCAAAACACTCAAAAATATATATAATGATGATTTTGAATCTAAGATCTATAAAAGGGTATTTTTAGCTTTTGAAAAATAATTGAGTTTTGATAGAGAAATGATATTTGACCAAAATAGGTTTTGGTATCATAAATGGTGACACGGATTTGTGCTTTTACGCAAGATCAAGGATATAGAAATTCCATATTAGATTAGAAAGGAATAAGAAGGACTGAATTGAGATATGAAATCAGCAATACCAGATTGTAAGTGTATCAAATCAAATAGTCTACTATACTTTCTATCAACTATATCAGTAGGATGAAATCCTTTGTATTAAGGTTGATTTAATGATCATTGAGAAATCCTTTAATAGGGTGACATTCCAAGTGAGTGTTCTAAAGTCCTCTAACTAGGCACACTTCTAACAGGGTGTTAAAATACTTTAACAGGGTAGGATCTAACAATCATTTCTAAGCCTTTAACAAGGAAGGCCTTTCATAGGCCAGATCATGAGAATGGTCAAATCGTGTAACCTTAATAGGTGAACTTTATTGCTACAATAGTGAAGGATTGTGGGTGTTATCCCCAATCTAGTTTTACCTTCTCATTGGAGGGTTTTTGGATAATCATATCTGGTGTTAAGTTTTTATGTGGTTGTATTTACTTTACATGTTATTTTAATATTTTTATGCATTCATTGTTTAAGAGATTAAAAATACTTATTAGAAAGAAATTGGTACTTCTAATTCACAATCCCCCCCACCCAAGAAGTATACATTTCCGGTTTGCTTTTCCAACAATTGGTATTAGAGCATGGTTCTCATCAAAAGAAGCCTTACAACTTGGAGAAAAGATCTTGAGATGGAAGTTTACAAGTTGGGAAAGACCATTGAGAATCAAGAGATTGAGATACATCTCTTATTGCAACAACTGAATGAAGCTAGAGATTCCTTGAGAAGTTCACTAAAGAGAAGGAAAGAGATTGCCATAGTAGAAAATGGCACTCAATACAAAGAGATTGACACCATAAAGTTATTTGAAGATGGAAACTCCTGTGAATTTCATGTAGTAATTGTAGATCTCATGGACAAGAATAGAGCACAACTTGAGGAGATTAACAATGTCAAGCTAGAGCAAGAATCACAAGCAGTATTACTATGTGAAGTGATTGAAAAGAAGAAGAAAACTATAGTAGACAAGGCCATGAGTGAAGAAGACAAAAGAATTTTGTCAAACAAATTGGAAGAAAAATTAGCAGAGCTATCCAAGAACTCAAAGATAGAGTTGGACACCCTAAGCCAAATGATGAATGCCCATCATGAGTTAAATGTCAAGGACATTGAGTTAACCACATTAAAGTTGTAGAATGAACAATTGTAGAATGACCTAAAAAGAGAAAAGGAGTTTGTTGAAAGTTTCAACAAGCCAAATAAAGCCATCAAGTACTTTGAGAAACTACTAAAATCCCCTAGATCTAGTAAAGATACATTAGGATTGGGCTACACAAGCACTAAAGAAGGAGAATCATCCAAAGCTACTGAGAAAAGAAATAATAAAGGTAAGAACTCTAAGCCTACTTGTCATCATTATGGAAAGAAAGGATATACAGATAATGTTTGCAGGAGCAAGAATGGTAGTCAGAATGCCAAGTCAAAGAATATGATTCATTGTCACAAGTGCAACAAACAAGGTCATTAGGCACATGAATGCAAAACAAGAACCATGCATGCACCAAGATTTGAAGGATGTTGCTACAATTGTCAGAAGCTTGGACACAAAGCTTTTGAATGTAGATCCAAGTCCACATGGTAATCAAAGAAGGCAAGAAGCCATGAATTTCATTCCTACAATTGGGACTATAATACAAGGCATAGTTATCATTGTTGTCAAGAGTATGGACACATACCTAATAATTGCATAAGAATAGATTTTAAAGGTAGCTACAACAGATGGTTGAGCCAAATTACATGCTTTAGTTGTTTGAATACTAGTCATATCAACAAGCATTGCCTAACAAGGACAAATGAACCTTACTTAGAATTCAATAAAGGAAAAGGCAAGGTAGATATTGAGCACATTAGCAGAGAGATGAACAAGGCATGCAAGAAGAAAGATGGATGCGACACATCAAATGAAGGGATCACTTCACCTAAAAGGTCAAGTGATCACACTTCATCAAACCAAGAAAAAGAAGGTATGTGGGACTAATTTTTACATGCCTCATCATACATCAATTCCAAGGTAAGTTAGTGTTGAAAGAGATAAATTAGCATGAATAAAGATGCAAGTCAACAAGGGAAAACCAAAGTCAAATTTTTAAGTTTTCATTTTACTACCGAGTGTGAAAAGTTCTCTTCAATTGCCAAGTTGTTAGCCAAAGCTAGTTGAAGCTGAGCTAGTAGTATCTATTGAACGAAGGAAATTTCTATTGGAGCCAAGTAAGGATAATCCTAATAGATGTCAAGTGATGGAAAATAAATGGATGCTAAGTGAAGCAAAAATTGAATAGAAACCGAGTTTATAGTTGTACATGCACTATGCATTAAATGATACATTTTGAAAAGGTATAAGGTTGATTTTTGCCCATTTTTCATCATTATGAATGCAGATCAAGATGGAGTAGAGAAAAGAAGTGATTGACAAGAAGAGATTAAAGAATTTGTATGAATACCAACCAAGATCAAGCATCATCTCATCAATTTTAAAGGAATTCTTCATGTGTTGAATTACAAAGTTACGTAGTTTAATATCTATTGAAACCCTAGTTTTACAAAATGGCCTCTAGCTCTAGAAATTCTAAGGATAAGGCACCTTTCAAAGTTTAGTTGGTCAACAATGAGGTTAAGCAACCAAATTTTAGGTCTATCCCTAAAGTTGCATATAAAAATGACTTGATGGGGACATTGTCAGTCATTCCACCTAAGGTCGTACTAGTTCAGGATGTAAGGAAATACTATAACTGCAAGGCTGGAGGGATAGGAGACATGGAAATTTGACAGGCATATGAGAAACTATGTGAGATTGGAGTGTTGAAAAAAGAATTTCAAATTGTTAAGAGGAAGGGCTTAACCCATGCCCTAGATTTCCCCAATGTCTTTAAGACTGAATGGATAAGAATTGTTTTGAGTAGAATCCATGATGGATGCCTGTGGTTGGAAGGAGGACCTATCAAGTAGCCAAAAGGGATTTTGCATAGAGTTATAGGATATCCAACCCTAGAATGGCCCAAAACCCTAAGGAGCAATTCTAAAGAAGCAATTGAGAAGAATACAGGGGCAAAATGGAATAAGAGGGGAAAGACTATTGATACCTTGAAGGATCCACTTCTACAATTTGTAGTGAGGGTCATATCTCAAAAATTCTATCGATCAAGTTGATTGAAAAAAATATCATGTACTACAGTGGATGTAGGGTACAAGATTGTGAAGAAAGATCACACTTATGATCTGGCAAAGCTAGAGTTGCAACAAATCATGGAGAATTTAGGAGTAATTAGAAAATCCAAATGTGCTCAATGCAAATTTGGTTCAATTTTGATATGTATATTTTTATATGTTTAGAATGAGTTTCCTTCTTTTGAGAAGGTAGGATGGAAGACCAATAGGTTTGCGGTAGTACAAATAAATTTGTATAGAGTAGATGGGAGACAATTTTGAGTCTGTAATGACTAGTTATTTTGAGGATTTCAAGAAAACCATGAAATAAAGATTGAGGATCCCAATTTCCCTGGTGGATAACTATTACAATGACATATGCTTCTTAGTAGATATTGATTACCCATTTATCTAGGCTACAATATCTAGAATAAGATGGCTAAGACCTTTGGGGTATGAGATTAACATAAATGAAGCATTAGCAGCCATCACTGCCCTACTTGCTAAAGAAATTGACAAGTTAGCAAAAATCTTTGGCAACTATGATGTTATGAAATCTAAGGTTGGAATTGAGTTGAAAACTACCTCAACTCTAAAGAAGAAAGATAATTGGTGAAAAAGCTAAAAGCGAAATTTTGTGAGGAATTTGAAGGTGATAATGAAGATGAAGAGCAAGAACAAGAAAAAGAAGAAGAACAGGGACAAGAACCTCTTGCCCTAACACAAGGTATGGGTGAAGATGAAGAAGAAGGTGTAGAGGAGGAAAAAGTTGAGGAAGCACTGGTAGTACAAGAGTCAAAGAAGAGAAAGGCTAAGTCACATCCTACAACTTAGCCCAAAGGAAAGAAAATTTCTAAACCAAGTCCTACCAAGTCTACTACTCTAGCCACAAGAGCAACTACAAGGGTCACCACTTAGAAGGCTAAAGAGAAAACAAAAAGAAGAAGAAGACTATTGAGGAACCAGGTCCAGTGCAAAAGAAAATAAGGAGGAAATATGTTGTACAACCTGAATTTGATGAAGAAAGGACTAAGTCAGATGACAACAACTAGTTCTAAGTCTAGTAAGTCATCCACCCAAGTCTAATATTGATAACATTTGTGATAATATTAGAAATAATGCAGACTTAACTAGTTTGAAAACTATTGAATTCAATAAGTTAAGTAGAGAAGAACAAAATAAGGTTGAAGAATCAATATATGCCATGATGGAAAAATTCAAGAATACTCCACTTGAATTTGACACTACAATACCCAAGGATTTATATTCCATTGTTGAAAATAAATGGCATTATTGCTTAAACATGGAGAAAGAAATAAGAGAGTCCACATTTTCTCAAGTGATGCCAGAATTATTAAAAGGCCAAATAAATAAAGAAGAAAAGAAACATGGGAGCAAGTTTTCACCTAAGTACAGGGCCTTCAGCATTCTTCAAAACAAGATCAAAGTTGTTGTCAAGAAGTCCACTCAGATGTGGAAGCTGATATATGGGCTAACTATTGTTAAGGAAGGAAAGGAGGATCCCTTTGAGGGAAGAAAAAATAGAGAAGATGAAGAAAATGACAAAGAAGGAGAAATAAAGAAAGAAAAAGAAAAAAACACAGTGGAAGATGCATAACAAAAGTGAGACAAAATGGCAACTGTTGACGAGCAGCAAATAGATCAAAGTGTGTAAGACACACAAATGCCACAATTAAGCCCTCCACATGGCACTAACACACCTATAAAGACAATCAAAGTAAAAGATGTTCCTAATAGCTCAGTTCAGAACATAAATCCACTAAGTGCAAAGGATCTAAAGAATATCCTTGACTAATCAACACTAGAAGCAAAGTTGTGTGGCAATATAGTATTGGTTAGTGTGGATGAGTTGCAAAAATCAGTAGCTAACCTAACAAGGGACAAGGTGAGAACACAAGAACCACGTTCTACCATCCCTACAACTACCAGTGTACAACCTCAAGGGAAAGTATCAAAAGATACATCCGCTAAGGTTAATACCACATTGAAAGTTGTCATGATTGGACAACAAACTCAAACTACAAAGGAGCCAACAAAGGAACAAATAGGATAGATGGAGGTATTTGTTCCTACTACACAAACTCAAGGTGCACCAAAAATAATTGTTATTGATCAAGGAGGATCAAAAGAAGAGAAGGGCATTCCAAAGGAAAATGAGTAGGAAGCAATCCAAACATTGGTTAATTTACCAACTACTAGAACTCCGAAAAAAGTCCTTTAGAAGCTGAGCATTAAAGCAATGCCACTTCAAATTTTAGCACCAGGCTTGAGCTCTACAAAGGTTGCAAGGGTGCTTCACTATGGAGACCCAACATTAGATGAAGAAATTGTCACACCAAAATATGACTATGTAACCATGAACATTGAACAGATCAATGAAATGCAGGAGGCATTGGAAAGGAAAAAGAACAAAGAGTTACTCAGAAAGGAGTATAAGAAAAGGTAAGCATTACATGAAATCAAGGACATCTTTCTAGATGCATTCAGCTTGCAAAAACCTGATGAAACCAAGCAATGCAAAACTCATGGAATGGTCTGAAAAGAAGTTTCAAGGTAAGGTAAATGAGAACATATCTAGTGGAATAGCACTGTCACAAGTGGAATTGGCTACAAAAATAGAAAAAGTGAAGAAGGTACTTGAGAATATATTCTCATTGTACACCAAATTGTGTGACCCCACACTCTTCACACAAGAAACAAGCCAAAGAATTTTGAGTTTGGAGAGAAACTTGAAAGTATTTGGTATACAGTTACCAAAAAATCTAGCTCAGAATGAGAAACACTTTCATTCCATGCTTCACACATAGAAGGAACTAGCTATATTGATAGCAGAAGATGCTAATGCAAGAGCCAAGTTAGTTCAAATTCAAGCCTCCCTAACCCCACACATGGAAATCTTACAAAAAGAACTAGCCTATTCTAAGATAGTAATCAAGAAAGATCATAATCTTTCAACATTGGATGGCTTAGTTCACCTTGCAATAGAGAGAACCATCCAAATCAAATCATTAGATGTTGCAATAGACAACTGGGATGTTGCTCTCAAAATTGTAATGGAAGTTAACAAGAACTTTTTGGATAAATATACACTTAGTGTATAAATCCTTTGACATCAGTGTCAAAAAGGGGGAGAAATATCTATGCAAGGGGAGACATGTGAAAGGGGAAGTTACAAAATAAATAGAGAGAAGAAAGGGGGAGAAAAAATCAGGAAAGAAGAAATAGGGCATATCAAGAAACATATTAGATAAAGAGTATCAAAATGAAATCAAAGAGTTACAGCAAAGGAAGATCTACTCAAAGAGATTTTGGACATAGTAAAGCAACATTAACTTAGGGGAGTTATAAAAAATTGTGGCATATAGTTCTTTATAAAATTTTCCACACCTTTTTCTGAAGTTTTGTATATATGCCAAATTGGATGTATATTATACTCAAGGAGATTAGATTCATCATGTATAGTTAAGTGTTTTTGCCACTCATGTCAAAGGAGGAGATTGTTGATCTCAAATTGGCTTTGATAATTGAGTGTCAACACACTTGAGAAATTTACTAAGTTCATGCCAAGTTAGTAACATATGACTAGTATAATATGTATAGATGTCAAGTTGCAATGAGTGTTGAGAAAATAGACAGAGCTGAGAAATTTTAAAGTGCCAAGAAAGTTCAAGTCTTGAGCCAGAAAGAATTATAGTATGTTTCGAGCACTAGTATTAACAAGTGTCAAGTAATACAGAAATAACCTAGTTGTTTGTAAAGACACAAACAACTATGTAAACCATTTTCAAGCTGACATATGGATAGATCTTGAAGCTTTGAAGATAAAATTGAATCTATTTGGATTTCGTATGTGATCAGCATGAAACCAACCAGAAAAATGGAAAGATTTGAGAGGAAAAATTTGATGAATCTCAATCCTAGATTAATACCTAAACCTAAGCCACCAAACTCTTTTTAAAGGGAGACAAACCCTCCTGATTTAAGGGTATGAATGAGAAAGAGCATTAGAGAATGCATGCAAGAAGGTGATTATAGTAGTGAAAGGGGTGAATTGATCAGCATATATTCAAGGTGACTTAGAAGAAGGATAGAATTGTAGAATTGGTTTGTAGAATAGACGATCAATGATACAAAAATTCCATATCAAATTAGAAAGGATTAAGGAGGACTGAATTGAGTTCTGAAATCAGCAATACCATATTGTAATTGCAACAGATCAAACATTCTACTGTACTTTCTAACAACTGTATCACCAAGATGAAATCCTTTGTATTAAGGTGATTTAACAATCATTGAGAAATTCTTTAACAGGGTGACATTCCAAGTGAGTGTTCTAAAGTCCTTTAACTAGGCACACTACTAACAGGGTATTAAAATCCTTTAACATGGTAGGATCTAACAATAATTTGTAAGCCTTTAACAGCCCGCAGGCCTTTCAAAGGGAAGATCATGAAAATGGTTAAATAATGTAACCTTAACAGGTGAACTTTATTACTATAGTAGTGAGGTGTCATTCCCACTCCATTTTTACCTTCTCATTGGAGGGTTTCTAGGTAATCATATATGGTGTTAAGTTTTTATGTGGATGCATTTAAATTACATGTTAGTTCAATATTTTTATGCATGCATTGTTTTATAGATTAAAAGTTTTGTTGGAAAGAGATTGGTACTTCTGATTCACACCCCCCCACCCCCCTCAGAAGTATACATTTCCCATTTGTATTTCCAATAAGAAGTATTTAGACACATTAGAACCATCTAGGATTTGTACTCTAGCTTAGTTACTAAAGGTTCAGCGATTTGCAACTTTATGGTGGAATCTCATGATTTGGTTACTAGATATCTTTGTTGCAAAATCAATAATGGGGCTAGGGCCCTTTTTTGGGAGGATTCATGGAATGCCTTTCCTACCTTAATTATATCTCACTCCTTAGGGGCTTGGAAACATATTTTTTGTGCTCATTGGGGAAACTATGTCCTAGATTATTTTTAGTTTGTGGACCCTATTTTAGGATTAGTTAGCTAGAAAAGTCTAGTTCAGTTGGAACCCAGCTGTTTTGCCAAAGGTTGGATGCTTTGCTTGGTTGGCCTGTAAGAAGAGAATTTTGATTGGTGATAGATTGGAAAATTAAACATAGTGAAAAATTTATAATGTGTTTTGTGTTCAAGGGAACTTGAATCAGTTGATCATTTGTTCATCCATTGTAAAATGGCTTTAAAATGTTGGTTCTTCATTCTTTAGAGATTAAATATCACGATGCCATTACCAAATACATTATGGGATGTATTTATGGATTGGCCATGTCCAGAAAAGCATTCCTTCTATTCTTGTATTTGGAAATGTATTCGAGTATTAATAGTTTGTGCTTTATGGTGAGAAAGGAATAAGAAAATTTGTATGCATCAACATTCAAATATTGCAAGATTATTAGTAGTTATAGAATCATCTGTCATAGAAGCAGTTTTAGCATATGTTAGAAAAACAAATGAGCACTTAAGTAGTATAGGTTGTGATATTTTGTTGTCAAATAGTTAGAGAAATTTATCATCTCTGAGTTATAGCTTTATTGCCTTGGGACCAACTTTAAAATCAAACAGGACGGAGGTGAGATGGATACCTCTGAATGTGGGAGTATTAAAGATGAATTTTGATGGTTGCTCATGAGGTAATCTACGAGCTTTGGGGATAGGGGTGTGTATTAGTGATCATGAAGGAAATATGGTGCAAATGATAGCACACAAGATACTGGCAAGTACAAATAATTATGCAGAAGCCTTGGTACTTTTATTTGGGGTTGAATTGGCATCAAGACTGCGAATGAAAAATATTCATATTGAGGGCAATTCTATTTTGGTGATCAATTCATGTTTACAGAGAAAAGTAGGAAACTAGAAGTTTGGTTACATATTGCAAAAAGCTTGGAATATAATTGACATATTTAAAGTTTTATCTTTTTCTCATACCCTGAGAGCAGGGAATCAGGTAGCAGATAACTTGTCTAATTTGGGTTGTGATTTATAGGGAGTAGGAACAAGTATAAGGAGTTTTGTTGTAGGAAGTTTTCCTAATTTATTTAGGGAAACTACTCAAGATAAACAATTATATTCTCTATTGTGGTAAATCTGTAGAGGTAAGATGGAGTTTATGTTTACAATTAAAGGTGGGCAATAGGTGTGTAATCTTATGAATTGTATGAGAGTTGGGGTAAGTTTTTGTCATTTGCACAAGTAGAATTCCAAATTTGTGTATAAATAAGCTACTTGGTCTTATTTCAATCTGGTAGCAGATAACTTGTCTAATTTGGGTTGTGATTTATAGGGAGTAGGAACAAGTATAAAGTGTTTTGGTGTAGGAAGTTTTCCTAATTTATTTATGGAAACTACTCAGGATAAACAATTTATATTCTCTATTGTGGTAAATCAATAGAGGTAAGATGGAGTTTATGTTTACAATTAAAGGTGGGCAATAGGTGTGTAATCTTATGAATTATATGAGAGTTGGGGTAAGTTTTTGTCATTCGGACAAGTAGAATTCCAAATTTGTGTATAAATAAGCTACTTGGTCTTATTTCAATCTAGCATCATGTGGTTCTTTACAAAAATAAAATGACTATTAAGCTCACTGGGAAGTTGTCTAAGTATGAAAGTGGCATTCTAAGTCATAATTAAAAATATTTTTCTGACGTTTTTGGGTTAATGATAGTTAAACAAGTAGATAGTGGAAGTACACTTTGTGAGATCAACTTGTGTGATCCAAATTTTTCAAAGCAATCACAGGGATTTCATCATGGTGGTACAAGATTTTGTCATAGATAGGTGGCAAAAACTTGTGATTGTTATTGATGGGTGGTTGTGTGATGGTAGTATTTAAGGACATGGCATTTAATGTTTTTGCATTGCATTTGGCTAAAGATTTTGGGTAGGCAATTTGCTAGATATTCAGAAGTGTATGGTTAAAGGTGATATATAGAGGAAGCAAAAAAAGTTTTCAGAGTTTGTATATAGAGTAAAGGTTGGGAAATGTAAGTACAAGGTTGGGTGACAATTCAAGTTTTACAAGAGGTTTTTTATATGGAGTGCAATGTATGCCAAAGATGTTTTATGGGCATTCTAGGGTCAAAGGTGATTTATTAAGCTCTGTCAAGACCCATTCTTCCATCACAAGTGCTATCATATTTCCTGACTTATATTATGGATGTTCTCCTAGACATGGGTGTAGTTGAACATATTATTGATAAAGCTCTTCGAAGTAGCTTTGTTAGGAAGTCAAAGATTAGGGAGGCCATTAGAAATTATGACATTGCTGCGAGACTGGCTCCAATTGGGGGCATTTTTGAAAACTAGCTAGGGAGTAATGAAGGTAGGTTTTTATAGGTCCTTTCATCATTTAGGAAAGCGATGGTGGAGGGAAATCTACGGATGCTTGCTCACATAGATTATGAAAGATAAGGTGCAGTTTTTAGATTAACTAATTAAACATGGTCATGAGGAAGTGGGGAGTAGTTTGGTTAATTTGGTAAGTAGAGTGTCTTCGAGAGGTTCATAGCAAAGCATGGTTAACATTATGCAAACAAATCATCCATTAGTGCAATTGGAGCTTTCAGCAGAAGCTGACCTGGCGCTGATGGATTGGGAGCTAGCTTAAGGGAATTTTTTTTGTTTTGGAAGATATGTTGATAATTTGATGAAGGATTTCAAGAAACTATTTTTGGGTGATTATTTTGCCTGATCCTTGTGTATGGTTTTAGATTGTTTTTTGACCAAGGGCAATTTTTTTGTAAATAATTGGTTTTGAGGCAATGGTTAAGAGATTTTGTGGGTATATAAGGCTATAATTTTTATTTTTTTTTGGGCACAATAGTAAGTGGGGGATTGGTACAGTTTTGAGATTGCAATCAAGAAAAGTGTGGTGGTGACTTGGTTTTAATTCTCATGGTATATTATTAATATGTGAATATTTGAGTTTGTAATAGTTTTTGAGAGACCTAAATTGTAAACCCATGTGTATAAGGGTCCTAGTCACTCTCTTGTTTGTTTAGGTTTTTGTATTTGATACCATATATCTTTCTTTCTATTTTGTACATGGTAACAATTGGAGAGTTTCTTGTTGGATTCTTCCCTTCATGAGCCATTCAACAAGTTTATGATTATATATAATTTCAGTGACATGCCACTTTTTATTAAATAAAAAACAATAGACTATTTAATGCTATAATATTAATAGAGACAAACTATTAATAATTCTATTATAAAAGCAAAAAAAATAGTCGGTAGTAAATCGTAAGATGTGACCATAATAAACTTGGTAAAAAAATTGAGGTAAATAGTCAAAATCATAAGAATTCACTCTGAATTATATGTCTTTGATTACAACATCATTTCAATCAATGAGAGAGGAAGGAAGTGCAAGAGGCTGCATTCCTTATTCCACTTCAAGAGTAAGTTAAAATCAACAACTTGGTTAACTACAGGTGCTTTACCGAGCTCATAAACAAATTCAGTTTTTTCCCAAAAGATAACTTCTTTCCTTCTCTACGCTCTCACCATAGTCCATCCACGTCTGCAACAGCAATTGTCCTTCTGCCCGTTCAAATTGTAAGTCTCCTTGCGAAGTCTCTTTCTTGGGCTAACTTCTGGTTCCTCATAGAACCTCTCGCTTTCATCATGGTTCTCCTCAATCCTTTCATGTTTCAATGCAGCATGCCTTTCCATTGAATTCAAGCAAAAGTAGTAATCAATGAAATGGAATAGCGGAGCGGAGGAGGACATTTCGATAACTAGTTGTTTGTTTTTCTTTCGCACCATTAGAACACATAGTCTATGATACTTAATACTTTTTTATTCATTGCTGTTGATTTTTTATCCATTGTTGATTTTTTATGGTAACCTCTCTCTCACTGCCCCTAAGAGAACTAGACTATAAGAAGGACAAAACTATAAACTAGAATATTTTCACTGGATTGTCTTCCATGGAGTAAAATAATAAAAATAAAAAGAAGATTTTATTATGCTCGGATAAACTCTTATTTTCTTATTATTGTTTCGTAAGGTTGTTTCTCTCGGTTATTCCTCTATATAAATTTGATTTAATTGACATATTCAAATGGAGATTATATATATATATATATTTCAAATATACATTAAATTTGGTTTGTATTATTTGCAACACTCAAGAACAACATAAATATATTATGTAACTTATCACATATGATTTCAATATTATAGATAAAAGGACATCATTGTCAATAAAATGAATATACAATGGTCAATCTCATTGATATGGGTCTTATACTATCATGCACTTAGTTAATGGAAATATTTTTCTTTTGTTTTTCACAAGAGCACATACATGTACATAGGAGGTCTACATTTTTGCAATGCATTTCACATCTCTCAAGTTAAACCATTACAATCATACTTGTCTTTTGAATTTATATATAACTATTTTGTTTTATTATGCTCAATTTTATTTTGTAAAATTTCAACTATGAATCATGTTTAGTTAGTCACATTAAAAATTCATGGTAGCTCTTATTCTAATTTAAATGGGAGACATAAAATTCTCAACCATACTATTCTACAATATCACTTTTTTTCAGTCTATCTTTCTATTGAAGTTTTATTAATTTGTCAATTGAATATCTAGACATGTACTAATTATTCCCTAAAATAAATTCTTTTGACTTCATGACCTTGGACCTAATGTGTATGCATGGTGGCTTCGAAAGAGAATCCCTCCCCAATCCTTGGTATGAGGTATGTTATGCTATAATGCTTTATTCCACATTGGAGGGCTGATTTCAGATTACCTATTACTACAATTTCCCCATCTTGAATCACTTTAGGAGTCATGATCTTATATGTTTTCCTCACTTTATTCTACATTCTATGGAGGATAATATATGGAATATTATGAAGAAAAGGGAAACTAATAAATCCTTCACCATGTTTCATCGAGCCTTTATGTTTTGCATGTATAACTTCCATTAGAATATTTTCCCTCCTTAAGCCATTTCTATATAAGTCCTTACTTTGAACCTTTCATCTTCCACATCCACTCCCCAAATCTATATGGAAGTCATCCATGTTGTTGATGTCAACTGCTTAAATACCTCACTTTCCTATAACTTACAATAAGTTACATTGGATAAGGACATCAATATTATTAATTTTGATGTTGAGATTGAGGTGGGTAAAAGGAGATCTCCCAAGTCTACCCAAAAAAGGGAATAAACGTAGTCCTAAAGTTAGGCATAATTGCCTTGTTATCTTGGATACCACTTGGAGTGGGAAGAAATGAGGGCCTCCAAAAGGCAAAAAATGAAAGCTAATAGAGAGAGATATATATGCATGAGGAAGAGGAGGATATTACCAATGAGGACCCTTAGAAGGGGAGTGACTACTATCTTAATGCCAACCATCAAAGCCCTATGCCCTCCCATATTTTTGCCACTTTTAGAAGTAAGACCCGAATCATAGAGGATAATGCTCTTGATAGTTACCCCAAGTGATTTCAAGAAATGATGTTAAGGGTGGTGTTGAGGTGATTGTCAAACTCAAGGAGGATATTAAAAGACTTATGAGGGGGAGCAATAATCTTGATCAAAGATTTTTAAAAGTGGCCAACTTTTCTATCAAGGTTATGCACCTGGTGGCCACCACCCATCAACTCCTTCATGCTCAAAAAGATGGTTTTTTTACCTCCATGGGAATCAACACAACAGGATCCTTGTACCAATTCCTATGGGATTACTAGTTACATGTGATACTAGAAAAGCCTAAGAAGGAGTGAAAAAAAAGCTATCTCCCTTGTGGGATTCTTTTATAAGTTTTAGATGGACTTAATTTAGTGCTAATAGTATTATCCTAACATATTATATGCTTTATTTCAGGTATTTTACTTTGTTTCTTAACTATAATAGACAAAGGTAGTAGAATAATTGGATTGGGGGGGGGGGGGGGGGTGTCGTGGGTTGGTGTTAAGAAATGAGGTAGGTTGATAATGTGTTGCATATGATTTTCGATTGATTTTCAACTTTATTTTCAGGTCAACACTCATTTTTTGGAATAAGCAAATGGAATATAGTAAGGTTAGTTCTTTTTTTTTATATTGAAAAGAAGCTAAAATGAGGGCTTGCCCAAAATAGTAAGATGATATAAAAAAATACAAGTTTTCTTTTAGAATGTTCTCAACCTATCCCCTTTCCTAATATCAAGAAACCCCACATTAACTTGTTTCACTTTCTAAATTTACTACAACTTGTGGGTTGGCTATCAAACTAGAACTTTAAAATATACATAAGCATTATAATGTTCATACCTACACATTAACAATGTCCAAATATAAAATATAACATAAGTCCATCTAGGAAGAGCACTACATAGTAACATAAAGAAAAAGAGAGAGAAAGTTATCTTTCTTCCATCTTGTACTCTGGTTTCTCCAAAAACGCATGGAGCCAATCATCTCCTAGGAACCATACAAGTAGGTCCTGGTATCCACACCATAAAAGGAAACAAGAGCATCCCTCTCATCATGAAGGAGGTAAAGTGTGGTGGCATCCAAGCCTATCACCTTGACTATGAAGTTGGTCACCTTATCAAACCTCTGATCTAAAATATCATGTCGCTTCATTAGCTTCTTGATGGTCTCCTCTAGAGCACCCCTATCATTAGAACACCCTGAATAGAATTTTCCAATGAAGCCTCCTAGTTACTCTATTCTCTCTTATTTTATGCTTTATTATTTTGAAGAGTAGGGGAGGTAATAATTTCTATGTCTCTATGGTAACCCCATGTTGGCCACTTGAATATTGTGGGTTTCACCTTTGAGAGTGTCAAAAATAAGAAAGGGCATAGGGCTCAATTGGCTAGATCCATGGGGATACATTCACCCCCTATTTGATGGTGTAACCTAGTAGAAATTCATCCTCAATATACTTTCAACCATCCACCTTCCTTTTTCACCTCTTGGTGGTTTTTTTTTTCACTTCCCATAGAGTCCAACCTAATGGTGCACTATTAATTTTCCTTGGGGTTTCTTTACTTCAAATTCTTTCTATGCCTTAGGCACCCTATCTTCCCTACTTCACACTCATCTTTTGATTCAAAAATAGTTATATATGTATCCATGTTGGAAATATAGGAGTAATTGGGGGAGGGAGCGTGAATCAATTACCACAAAAATAAATCCCAGATCCCTTAGATATCAACAAAAGTAAACTAATAAACTTGATTACTACTACAACTCAGTAAACATATAGAAATTGTTGTAACTTGGTAAATGTAGAGTATGTATTACTGTAGTAGATCTAACATTAACAGTAATAAAATGCAGACATGAGAGAAAGGAAATGAACACATGAGACACCAGATTTAACATGGAAACCCAATATGGGAAAAACCACTAATGTAACTAGTTATTGTTTTTCACTCTTCTAAAGTGAGCCCTGTTAGGAGCAAACCTGGTTAAAGGTTACAAAACACACTATTAGGTGTGACCTTGTTAGAGGATTTAATTACCCTGTTAGGAGTGGCCTTGTGAGAGGTCTTAAAACAATTCAATGGAACTATAACCTTGTTAGAGGATTTACAGCTGGCTATTAAACCAACTTTGTTAAGATATTTTAGATCACTACTACAATGGTTAGAGAGTAACAATTAAATGACCTAATTTTGATGCAACTAAATTGCTAAATCTAGATCTCTATTCTAGTTAAAATTTGGTCCTTCCTAATCAAATATTACTTTTCTACTCCACAAGGATATCTTCTTATCCTTCAAGTTCACTCTCACTCTTTCCTTCTTAATTCAATTAACACACTTGCACACACACTTGAAAACCACAACTTGACCTTATATTTATGTCATCCAGATTGTCAAGTCAGCTCAATACAAACTAGAATGACCACTAATCATTACCATAGTTGACTAGAAGCAATACTTAAAATAATTAAGCTTCTCATGCCAAAACAAAAAAATTCTTTATTAGCCGATCCTGTTTGGTAAACATTGGTTCTAAGATGATTTCCTATGTTAACCAATAGAATCTTGGTTAACATTGAAAACTTGCAAAAATCCCCTAGTAACCAAGTGTGTTCGATTAGCACTAACTCTATCCAAATTTCCTTTTTTAACAATGTGAATTCGGTTAATACTATTTTCTGCCATAATTTCCTTTGATGCTCGAGTGAGCTTGGTAAACACTATCTTCATAGAGTAAACTTTAGGAATGCTCAGTAGACAAGGGAAACTATCTTGTTGACCAAGTGAGCTACGTAAGCACTAACTAACAACTAATATGACATTTGTGTGACGTCAAAGACAACATGTAATTAGACAATTGTATCCAACAATCTCCCTCTTTGACATTGATGGCAACACAACATGTCATAGCACAATGAAATTTGATAACAAGACTTTCTCTGATAGAAAGTTTCTCCCACTTAGATTTTTCACAAAAAAAAAACTTCTTCTTTCATGTATTAATCTCTTTCTGTGAAGGAATTGCATAACTTCTCCCTCTTGAAATGAAAAAAATAAATTTTAGAAAGATATAACAGTAATCTTCTCCCTCTTTGACAACACATGCCAAAGACCACACATACCAAATTAGTACCAATGTACCTTGTGTACTGATTCATATGCAATATTCTCTTGACTATGATGCATCAACTGATTGATCTCTAACTTGGTCCCTATTGATACATCACTAAAACTTCATTCAGTAAGCTTCAAATAGGGGAATGACCCCTAACTTACCTCTTAGATATAGGAATGCATCCTTAGGGAATGGCTTGGTGATTATGTTTGTAATATGTTCTTTTGTATGAACATATTCCAATTTGATTTCTTTGTCTTGCACCAATTCTTTGACAAAATAATATTTAAGAGCAATGTGCTTAGTTTTAGAATGCATCACTAGGTTCTTTCATATGTTAATTGTGTTAGTTTTATCACAAAACATGACAACTAGTTCTTTGATCTCAGCCTTCATGCCTTCCAACAATTGTTTAAACCAAACAATGTTAGAACAATTCACTGCTGCTACAACATATTCTACTTCTATCGTGGATTGGGATGTGTAGTTTTCCTTCTTGCTTGTCCAAGATACCAACCTTTTAGCAAGAAAGAATGCTCCACCAATTGTGTTTTTTCTATCATCAAGATTTCCTACTCAGTCAACATCAATGAATACCTTGAGCTCTAAGTTTCCTCCAAGTTTGTACCATAAACCATAGTCTTTAGTGCCTTTCAAATATCTCAAGATTCTTTTGATTGCCATTGTGTGATTTTCTCTAGTTTTTGTTGAGAATCTTGCCACTATTCCAACTACTAAGGCAATGTCAGGTCTTGTATGAACTACATACTATAATTTCCCAATCATTAATCTATATAAGGTCTAATCTACCGCTTTGGAGTCATCATCTTTTGTAAGCTTTAGTCCAATACACATGGCAGCTCCAACTGGTTTGAATCTTCCATTCCAAACTTCTTGAGTATCCCCTTGATATACTTAGATTGAGTAATGTAGATACCATTCTTGTTCTGTTGTATTTATAATCCAACAAAGAATTTAATCTCCCCAAACATAGACATTTCAAACTCTTTGTTCATTTTTTCTAAAAATTCTTTGCATAGATCATCATTCCCTGTAAATAGAGTATCATCCACAAATATCTCTGCCAATACAATCTTGTTATCTAGTCTTTCCTTGATATACAAACTACTGTTATCATTTGTTCTCTGAAAACCAATATGTGTAAGGTAGTTATGTAACTTTTCATACTGTGCTCTAGGAGCTTATTTTAAACCATATAGTGCTTTATCTAATTTTCAAACCATGTCCCTTTCGTCTAGATCAACAAAACATTCTGGTTGTTCAATGTAGACTTCTTCATCAAGAATGCCATTAAGAAATGTAGATTTAACATTTGTCTGATATACTTTGAATCCTTTGCATGCTGCATATGCAAATAAGGTCTGAACACCTTCCAATCTTGCAATGGGGGTGAAAGTTTCACCATAATCAATGCCTTCTTCTTAAGAGTAGCCTTTACATACCAGTCTTTTTTTTGTTTCTTGATACTTTACCATCTTTATTGAACTTATTCTTGAATACCTGTTTTGTTCCAATCACATTTGTATCTTTAGGTCTAGGTATAAGGGTCCAAGTTTTGTTCTTCTCTATTTTTTCTATTTCTTCATTCATAGCCTCAATCCAACTTTCATTTTACAATGCATCTTTAACACTTTGGTTCAAATTCAGCAAGTAAACCTGTACCTTTTAGCTTACTTATTGTCATAATACCTTATGATTTATTTCCAATAATCTGATTAGGTTTATGATGCCTTCTAACATACTTGGCCAATATAGGTTCTTTTCCTTTTGAATGAATTACATTGTCTTTCTTATGAATTTCAACTTGAGACTTGCGTTGTTCAGTTTGTGGCTCAGGTCCTTCAGACTTGGTAGGCATTGACTTGGTAGCTTTAGACTATAACTTGGGTCCCTATGACTCAATTTGAACTTCTTGCAACTCGGTAATTGTAGTGGGCTTGGGAGATGAAGTCTCCTTATTATTAAATATGCCTAGTAATGTGTCAGATTTGAAGTAGACAAATCTTTTGTAGTCTTCTAGTTCTTTCTTGCTTTCTTCTTCAGCCTTTTTTGCAAACTCATCAATTATCACATGTGCACTTTCTATGATTTTGTGAGTACAAAAATTCAAACATTTATATGCTTTTCTTTTGCAGGAGTATCCTAGAAATATACCTTCATCACCTTTTACATCAAACTTTCCTTTTTCTAGAATCTTTCAAGATATAAGATTTGCTTCCAATACTTTTAGGTAACTTAAATTTGTTTTGTAGCCATACCATAGTTCACAAGGAGTCTAATCTGAATCCATCTTCAACTGAACTTGGTTCAAAGTATGGATTCCAGTGTTGATGGCTTCCTTCTAGTATTTGATAGCAAAATTCTTTTCAATCATTAGAGTCCTTGCACAATCCATGATGGATCTATTTCTTCTTTTAGCTATTCCATTCTCCTCAAGAGTACCAAGGGCTAATACTTGCATTTTGATTCTTCTTTCAATGCAGAAATTATTGAATTCATTGGAGATGAACTCACCACCTCTGTCTAATCTTAAGCATTGCAATCTTTTCCCTATTTCCTTCTCTACTCTTGCCAAATACCATTTGAATTTCTTAAATGATTTTGACTTTTCTCTTAGATACATAATATTCATCATTCTAGAGTAGTCATCAACAAAAAGAATAAAGAATTTTTCTCCACTATGAATTTTTATTCCAATGGGTCCACATAGGTTAGTATGTACAATTTCCAAGGCATCTTCAAATTGATAGTTTTTTCTCTTATAACTAGTCTTTCCCATTTTTCCAATCAAACAAATTTTACATAAACCAACATCTAGTTTCTTCAAAATAGGGATACTGATGAGGGTACGCACTGCATACCACTGATGACAGTACAAATCTGATACCACTAATGATGGGCCACACCACCCTTACCAATTCACAACCAAGAATGCAAAAATATGAAGACAAAAAGAGATAAAATGCTTCCCAAATTTTTTTATTAAACTTGAAAATCCTTAGCAATTACAATAACCTTCCTGCAAGATCTCTCAAGATCCAATCCAAGCCCAAGCTAGTCCAGATCCACACTCTGGTAGAAACCTCTAAGATCTCAACTTGTGCTCGCAAGCCACCAAGCAACCTCCTTGTTTCTAAACCACAACCACTAGCTCTTCTCCAACTTTATCCAAGATTCAAGTGTAAACTGCCTCGCATTCGACGCTCTGTCTACACACTCAAAATTCCACCACAATCCTGCTATAAACTGCCTCACATTCGGCGCTTTGTCCACAGTCGCAGGAAAACTCACTCTTCACTTTCTCCTTCTCTCTCACACCTTGAAGCCTTCCAAGCTTTCCAACTTTCACACATTCAAAATTTTCCTTCCAAAGCTTTCACCTTTCCAAGCTTCACCCTCCATAGCTTCTACTTCCCAAGCTACTCTTTCTCAAGCTTCTCCTTCTCGAGCTTCTACTCCTTGAGCTTCTCCTTGAGCTTCTACTCCTCAAGCTTGATTAGAAATGCTCATATGCCTTGCTTAAATAGGCACTTACCACCCAATACATGACTTATCCACAACCTTCTAGAATTCTTCCACAACCTTCTACAACTTCCATGACCTTCTACAATATCCACAACTTTCTACAATATTCATAACTTTCTAGAATTCTACCCACACACCTCGATAAATGGAATGATAACCATTTATTTTATTTATTTTTCTATTATGCCACCTATGCACCTCGAAACTAGAAATACTCTTTTTCTTTATTTTCTCCTTTTTCCCCTTTTTAAATTTTTTTATTATTTCTTCTCTAATTTTCATCACTCTCTCTCTCCTCCACAAATTTTTTTAATTTTTTTTTTCTCAATAATTTTCCCATACATGATGCTCCTGCATCAGATGCCTCTTACTTTTCTGAATTTTCTTATCTTGACCATATTATCAAAGTTTACATTATAAAGTCTTCTATGCCATAACCAACTTTCTTCCATTTGAGCAATGAAACATGAGAAACCACCAAGATCAAGATAAAATAGGTTACCTCTTGTTTGTTTGCCTAATCCAATCAGATTCCCTTTGTCATCCAGTAGTCTTGCCTTGCCATGCATGAATTCTACCTTGAATCCAATGTTGATTAGTTGTGCTACACTTAGTAGGTTATGTTTCAGTCCTTCAACCCAATAGGCATTGTCACATACAAGTTCATTGGTTAATGATATGTGACCTTTCCCTTTTATACAACAAAGTTCATTGTTTCCAAACCTTACACTACCTCCATCATAGTGTTCAAAGTGTTCAAATTTTGTTTTTGTCTCCACTCATATGATGTAAACATCCACTATCTATGATCCATGTATCATTTTTACTAACATGAGAGATAAGTGCCATCTTATCTCCTTCATCATCAAATTCATCTTTCACAGCAATGTATACTATTTCGTCCTCACTATTATCAAAATCCTTAGCCATAAAGAAAGTTTTCTTACCTTTGTCCTTGTATGATTTTTTATTTTTGAAATCCTTTTTTCCTTTTTACTTTTGACTCTTCTTCTCATCCTTGCTCTCTTTGTTTGGGCACTTGGTAGCAATATAACCAATTTATTCACATGAAAAATAGATTAGGGGAACTTTACCTTTTTATTTTCCTCTGCTTCTAGAATGTTTCTTTGCAAGTAAATATCCAACAACTTCAAGATCACTATCTGAGCTTTCCTCAGTTTCTTCCTCACTGTCAGATTGATTTTCCTTTATCTTCTTGCCTTTTTATTTGAGTGAAAGTTTGGCCTCAAATGTAGATTCAATATTTTTGGAAGCTAGAACATAATTGTAAAATTTTTCTAGCTCAAAATCTATCAATCTTCCTACCAAGGCATCCAAAGTTAACTTGTGATTTGGATCACACCTCTTTTCTTGAATAGAAAATACTCTAATTGTATAGATAGGAAGCAATGTTCTAAGAAATTTACTTACAATAGTTTCTTCCTTGATTTCTCCTCAAGAAGCTCTTATTGCATCGACCAGGCTTTCTTCTTTGGCTCTCCTTACATTGTCATCACCACCATAGATGTCCTTTAGCTTGTTCCACATATCAAAAGAGTTTTGCAGTCTTTAATCTCATCAAATTCATCATACCTGAGAGCAGATGCAATATCAATCATTGTGATGTTATGGTTCTTTTTCTGAGCAAGATCTCCAATAGATAATGTACGAGTAGGATTTTTGTATTCTTCATCAAGGTATTTGTATCTTGAATCACTAATGGTGGCTAGATGAAGTCTCATGAGTCCCTACCATGCTGAAAAGTTATTTTTGTTTAGCTTTGGAATCTCTCTCTTATAAGACATCTTGATCTTTAGCTTAGGTCCGTGAAACCTTTCCTGCAAGCACCAAATGCTTTGATACCAATTGTTGGAAATATAGGAGTAAGTAAGGCAAGGGGGGGAGAGGTGTGAATTAGTTACCAAAAATATAAATCCTAGATCCCTTAGATGTCAACAAAAGTAAATTGATAAAACTGATTACTGCTACAGCTTGGTAAACATATAGAAATTGTTTTAACTTGATAAATGCAGAGTATGTATTACTTTAGCACATCTAACATTAACAGTAATAACTTGCAAACATGAGAGAAAGGAAATGAACACATGAGACACTAGATTTACAATGGAAACCCAATATGAAAAAAGCCAGCAATGTAACTAGTTATAGTTTTTCACTCTTCTGAAGTGAGCCCTATTATGAGCCAACCTAGTTAAAGGTTACAAAGAACACTATTAGGTGTGACCTTGTTAGAGGATTTAATCACCCTATTATGAGTGGCCTTGTCAGAGGTCTTAAAACAATTCAATGGAACCCTCACCTTGTTAGAGGATTTACAACTGGCTATTAAACTAGCTCTGTTAAGAGATTTTAGATCACTACTACAATGGTTAGAGAGTAACAATGAAATGACTTAATTGTGATGCAACTAAATTGTTTAATCTAGATCTTTTTTCTACTCAAAATTTGGTCCTTCCTGATCGAATATTACTTTTCTTCTCCACAAGGATATTTTCTTATCCTTCAAGTTCACTCTTACTCTTTCCTTCTTAATTCAATCAACACACTTGAAAACCACAACTTGACTTTATATTTATATCATCCAAATTGTCAAGTCGACTCAATACAAATTACAATGACCACTAATCATTACCATAGTTGACTAGAACCAATACTTAAAATAATTAAGCTTCTCATGCCAAAATAAAAAAATCCTTTATTAGTCGACCTTGCTTGGTAAACACTAGTTCTAAGATGCTTTCCTGTGTTAACCAACAGAAACTTGGTTAACACTATGAACTTGCAAAATTCCTTTGCTAACTGAGTGAATTTAGTTAGCATTGACTCTGTCCAACTTTCCTTTGTTAACCATGTGAACTCGGTTAATATTGTTTTCTGCCATAATTTGCTTTGATGTCTGAGTGAGCTTGGTAGACACTGTCTTCATAGAGTAAACTTTAGGAACACTCAGTAGACAAGGAGAACTATCTTTTTGACCAAGTGAGCTCGATAAGCACTAACTAACAACTGATATGAAATTCGTGTGACATCAAAGACAACACAGAATTAGACAATTATATCCAACAATCCATTATTATTTCCTAAAAGATATAGGGGAGGGAAGGATTAAGATATTTGGTATAAATAGTCCAACTAGGCTCACAAATACTTGTGGAGTAGAAATGGATGGTGATGTATTTTTTGGAAGACCTTGACATTAATAAGTATTGGGAGTTATAGAGCCCTATGGAAATTATAGATGAAAAACATGAAGTCTTGGTGGAATATTATATAGGATTTTCATTATTTTCTTATTTTCCTAACTTCTAGAATGTTTTCTTGCATAGAATGTTGTAGAAGGAAAGAGAAAGAGAAAATTTCATTGTTTCTAAAGTGATTTAGGATGGTGAAATGGTCATAGTAGAAAACTTGATAAAAATGTTTTAGTGTAATATAACACATGATAGCATAACATACATCACCGTAGGGAAATAGAAGAGTTTTGCATTCATACTCATAATGCATTTGGACCGAATTTTCATAAGGGAAAAAAGACTTATGTTGGAACTGGCCTCATTCAAGATGCTAATCTACTTGCCATATTTCCTTCCTTCTAGAGATAGATCACTTTAGCTATAATTGACTTCTACATTAATCTCAAATGTTATCCCATTAACAATAACACATTGGTCAATCTAATAGTTAACAAATTGCATGGACACATTTTTTTCATATTCCTTAATACATTTCATGAATGGAAGTAGCCCAACTTCCCATTAATAAGTCCACACCATTACACTATTTTTAATGCAATCCTTAAATTTATTTGGCTCAATATGAAAATGATTCCCACCCACATCAGCTCATTCCCCTAAGTCCACTATCGATTCCTCAAAAGAATCTAACGTAACACTACCATCAACAAATGGAAAGCAAAGAGAAAAAGCTTGGGAGAAGCTTGAAAAGGGTGGAATTACAAATTATATTACTAAGCCTCATGGATATGACCCAATGATAACCAATCTTATGGTTAATTCATGGAAGGATGGTAAGGTCAAAGTGGATTGGGTATCGTATCAAATTATTGTGGATGTTATTGCCTAGGTCACTAAAATTCCAAACAAGGGTTTGAAATTCTACAGAGACAAAAAATTGTCTATGAATGTTGTTAAGGACTTCGCCAAGAATATAGAAGAGAAAAAGGAACTGGTGAAAAGTGAGACCTATTATGAGATGGATTCAATTAAAAAACTTTAGAGGTATGTGCTTAGAGCCATTATTGAATATATATCTCTAGACACCAAATTTGATAGGGTCAAAACCCATCACTTTGTTTTACATAATCATTTTCATTATGGCATTAAGGTTTCCTTTCCATTTTATTTTTTTTCCTCTATGAATAAGAGAATTTTTTGGCAAAATGAAAAACCCACGTCTAACCTGGCCCTATGTGACGGTTTACTTCTTTTGATATATGTGCATTTTAAGGCTCAATCTAGAAGTAAGCCCCTGGCTCATATTGGGGTTGCCTTTGAGGACACAAGGAGTTCTAATTGCTCTTCAGACTCAGAAGAGATTCAAAGTATTAGCTTAGAGGAGGATGAAGCTCTGCATTCATCTAGAAAGAAGGCAAGGGATAAAGATAAGGATACGCCTACTCCATCAAAGACGTTGTGTAGGAAAAGTCCCAGGGCTCTTGGACCCAAAATAGTTGATTAGGGGGAAGACAAATATAATGAAGAAGGTGAAGACATGGACACAAATAAGGAGAATAAGGGAGAGGAAGATGAAAATATGGAGGAGCCAATTGAAAATCCTAGGAAGAAATAGAGGAGGATTAAAGTGGAGGATAGACCTGTAGAGGGGAAAACTATTTCTAGTCTAGAAATATTGGTGCTCCCACCCTCTCCAAGTCTCCCTCAAGAGTATGAAAACGAAAAAATGGAGGAAGGAAGTGGTGAAGTGGTTATAAAAGATAGATGTCTGGCATGGAAAAATATTAATGTCAGAACTTCAAAGATAGGGATAGTCAGGGAATCCATGAATCCACAAATCCTAGAAGAGAAAGAGGGAAAGGTCCAGATGGAGGATCTTATTGATTTGACGTTGGTGGCTATAACTGATAATGCGAGGGAAGTGGGAATGAACCTGCTTAATGATGCAAGAAATAACATGATAGATAATTTCAGATCAATTAAATGGTTATTTCATGAACTGGAGGAGGTTAAAGAAAGAATGGGACAACTAGAAAGCTAGGGGAAGAAATTTGAGAGAGAGAATGTCACAGACTAGGGGGATGCTATTAGGTTGGTCAAAAAAAGGATGAAAAATTTGGAGTCTTACAACCATAACATGTCTAACCAGATCATCTCCATTCTAAACTCTCTCAATTTCCTATTGTTAGAAAGCTAAAAGCCAGGGGTCTTCTAGAGAGTAATGAGGAAAAGGATAAAGATGAATACATGAAGGATTATGAAACCATCATGGACAGGTATGATAGCCAATTGGATAGGACTTTCCTGAAGAAACCGAAGCAAATGGCTGAGGAGTGTTAGAAAGCATATGAAGCAACAGAAACAATGTAGGATCTTGAAAGGAAAGCAGAGGAGTAAGGTCTATCTTTTTTTGTCTTTTGGTATTTTGGTTTTCACAAGTTTATTGCTTGGCTTTTTGTTTCGATTTGGCCTGTTGGTTGGCTATAGTAATATTTATGGGCTTTTCTTGTTTTATTTATAGCCCTCTAATATGTCATAACTTTTTGGTTTAGGAACCCTATAAAACCTATTTTTCTTATCAGAAAACACTACCATCAACAACTAACAAAACCTAGAGATTGATAGAGAAATTTGTCACCAACTTCTTGCAAATAGAGAAAATCCTTAACAAAAAATAGGCAATAGAATCAATATCAAGATCATAAATTGTATTCACATGGGCAAAGAACACAATCAACAGAGAGTAATAACTCCATTTAGGATGCCTCCACAAAAGGCAATAATCCCAACTTGCATCATATTCTTGTGGCCCATTACAATTAATTAAGCTTGTCCTTCTTCCTCTAACATGATGACTTCATATCCATCCTTTAAAAATAAGGATATTTTGGTTATAAAAAATATAGTAAAAAATACAATAAATAACCATTGAAATCTTGATAGGTCCATTCAAATTTAAAATGTACTTTTCACCAACCTAAAATGTTGCTGACGCAAGAAGGCCTCTATTGTACTACCACATATAATATATGTGTGTCATACCCATAAAAATTGATTTCTTTCATTCCTTATAAATTCTTGGATTGGCACAAACAAATCTTCCACATCCCTCTAAATCTAGAAGTCATATGTCATCACCATAAATAGTGAGAGGATCTACCACCTAGCTCCCTTCTTGATATATATGCTAAATGGACATGCTATGTAATCTGCCAATTAAGTTCCTAATGTCACTAATAATAGAAGCCATGCTCTGACTAACTTTTGAGTGACCCCCCACTATGTCAATAATAAGTTATAAGTCACCATCAAAAACCACTTGAAACAAGCACATCGAGATAGCATTTTTAATTCCCCAAAATAGGCCCATGGCATCAATAACAATAGTAGAGTTCACCCCACATCTTCTCACATATAACATTAAAAAAATTCAATAATCATGCTTTATAACTCCCTTAGTACCAACAACACTGCCCATTTGTGACCCATCAAAATTAAGTAAGAACTAGGAGGAATGGGGATCTATCATTTAACATGCCTACTAGCAATAGTCTTAACATTATAAAACATGGTGACTAAATAAAGGAGACCCTAGTTGAAAACACTCTTTAATGAGGTTCATTGTAATTTATAGCATGACAGTAGGGGGAGATTCTATGTCTCTAAAGATTAAAAAATTTATTTTCATTTCAAAGGCACCTTTAGACATATGGATGAATGAATCTCTATAGGATCATGAGGAGGGAGTGGTCAAATTGGTTATGTTAGTTAGATATGAATTAGTGGAGGTTAGAATTGAAGACGCATGAGCAACCAAGTTTTTGCACAACTCCCTCCTAGACCTATTTTTCATAATAATAATGAATGAGGATGTGAAAGATGTATTCCTCCTTGTTCCTACACAAAACACAATAATTGACAAGTTGAAAGCCACTTCTTTTAAGATTTCAAAAGGTGGGTATAGTCTCATGGAGAGAGGACCACCAAAAGAAATAGATCTTTTGGAGTGCACAATAATTCCAAATATTCTTCCATACATTAGCATTTACCTTAGGCTCAATATCTATTTTATAGATTGATTCAATACTTAATTGACCATAGGTATTCAGGCTCAAAAAAATGTTGTCATCATGGGTATAGGTAGGGATGTGAATTCTCTAAATGATAACTTGTGATTCTTCCAACAACCTAGCATATCTATATCCTGAACCTTAATGATCATCTTATGCCACTATCCATTTTTATCCACATAATTAATTAAGCTCCATCCACAGAGGGTGAAAAACAATTAATAGGGCTGAAATATTTTTTTACTATGAGGGTAATGTCCCAAAAAATTATATTTCCAAAATCTAATATTGTCCGCATCTCATGATATTAATCTCTCCTCCTTCCTTAGAAGCTTCCAGCTCTTGGACACATAAGACCAAATCCTAGAACCAATAGGGAAGTCATTATTGTATATTTCCTAGGAGAAGGTGTTATCCTTCAAATATTTGAAGCTCTAATAATTGTACTCAAAAAGAATTATTTTGAATCATCCTCCATCCCACTTTCGCCATAAGGGCTCTGTGGAGGTCACTAATTCTCCTCAAATTTAGTACTCCTCTTGATTTTGGCCTGCACAATTTTTGCCAACTAACCAAACTTATTTTGGATATCTCTTCAGCACCTAACCATGTAATAAGTTGCATTACATTTTTTTAATTATATCTCTGAACCTACTAGATATTTTAAATAATGATAGAAAATAGATAGGGATACCTTAGATTAAAGTGGAGAGGAGCTATAATTTACATGTACTACTTAAGAGTTTGCCTTTGTGACTTGAAAGATTTCTCTACATGCACTCCACTACAATGTTATAGATTTAGGGGAAACCTACCTAATTATGAGAGGTGAAACAAGATAAGTATCGGGAAGGTATACTAACTAAAAATTGAGTTCCTATGTCATCTTCCATTATTGTTCAAACTCAATATTAAAGAAATATAATTTTCTCATTTATTGATTAATGTCTTCTCTAGAGACTTTGGCATAGTCAATTAGAAGTTATTTATGTATCCCAGCCTCATGAATTCAGGATAGGCCACATCAAGAATACGTTTTCCTTGGATAGAGCCATTCTAGGAAGGAATGATGGATTTATATGGTAGAGGTTTAAGCCTATTAACTACCACCTAGAAAGGATATTTAAATCATATTAAAAATGCTAATAGGTATGAAATCTTCGATTCTTGAGGGCTCCCCCACTTTGGGAAGAAGAACAATATAGGTTTGATTGAGACCCCTAAGCATTTGTCCTCTTCTTATGAAATCTCTAGAAGCATGCACTAGGTCATATTTTATGATCTCCCACAACACTTGTAAGAAGATTAGTTAGAGGCCACCTAGTTCTAGGGCTTTTAAATCTCTCATATAGAAGAAAAAAATTTAACTTCTTCTTCATTGACATTCTTTATCGGATCATAGTTTATGTAATCATTAATAACCGATTTGATAACCCTTAGTACAGAATCTTCAATTCTAGTATCCTAAACTTACAGTAGATCATTATAGATATGATGTGGAAGTAATTTATCCTCTAGATACCTATATCACCTTCTTCCACTAATTCCCTATCATTTTCGTCTAACATTTTTCTTATATTGTTTCTTTTCTTATGTTTTGGAGAAAATTTGTCAAAGAAATAAGTGTTTGTATATCCTTTAGTAAGGGTAATTCATATTATAAATGTGTCTTCTACTAGTATGATATTATTTCTGGTTAGATAACTTGTTACAGGGACTAATTGATTATAATCAATACAAACATATGATAAGGACAAAGTCAAGAGTAGATAGAAGAGAAAAATAACAAAATAGAAGAACCTTTTTAACAAAAGAAGATTTTGACTAGATTAACCAATAAGAGGTAATAATGGACCCGAATCCACATTAATTTGAAAATAAATAGAATATTTAAGGGTTTGTGGAGGAACCCAAGCTATCTTGAAATTAAAAAACTTTGCTAGACTTAACACATTTAAGAAACTAATACAACATATTTTCTTGATTATTAACAATATTTTACTAAAAAAGAGACCACAAATATGTCATAAAAAATAGTTTCAAAGGGCACCCAAGAATCAACAAAATACTTGGTCACTTTGAACTACAAAAATAGAAGTCAAAGAAAAACACAAACCAAATTTACCAAATTTGGTTTTATGAAATAAAGCCTTTAGCGGTAAGTTGGTGTGGTTTATGTATGAGAAATTTGAAGCAAAATGGTGTAGAATTATGCAAAGGAAGTATTTTGACACATCAAAAAAATTTAGAACTTTTACTCTAGCTTAATTACCTAAAGGTGCAGCAATTTAGAACTTAATGGTGGAATCTCATGATTTGGTTACTAGATATCTTTCTTGGAGAATTAATAATGGGGTGAAGGCCCTTTTTTGGGAGGATTCATGGAATGGCTTTCCTACTTTAACTACATCTCACTCCTTAGGGGCTTGGAAAAATAATTTTTGTGCTCATTGGGGAAACTGTGTTGCAGATTATTTTTAGTTTGTAGACCCTGTTTCAGGATTAGTTAGGTGGAAAAGTCCATTTAATCTTCCTATTCTAGAGGAAATCAAGCAAGACTTTGATAGCATGTGCAAGTCAAGAATTTTTTTGTTGTCTAAGAAGTAAGATGAGTTATTATGGTTTCCTGATTAGGAGGGTAGGTATTTGGTGAAGTTGTGTTATATCGCTGCTAGAAGTTTAGAACTAGGTACTAGGATGTCAAGGGCCCATTATTCCTACTGGAACCCAGTTGTTTTGCCAAAGGCTAGATGCATTGCTTGGTTGGCCCTTAAGAAGAGAATTTTGACTAGTGATAGAGTGCATAATTATACATTATGTAGAATTTACAATGTGTTTTGCATTTAGAGGAACTAAATCAGTTGATCATTTGTTCATCCACTATAAAATGGCTTAACAATATTGGTTCTTCATTCTTCAGAGATTAAATATCATGGTTCCATTACCAATACATTATGGGATGTATTTTAGGACATGGTATTTAATGTTTTTGCATTGTGTTTGGCTGAAGATTTTGGGTAGTCAATTTGCTAGATATTCAGAAGTGTTTGGTAAAAGGTGATATATAAAGGAAGCAAACAATATTTTCAGAGTTTGTATACAGAGTAAAGGTTGGGAAATTCAAGACAAGGTTGAGTGACAATTCAAGTTTTAGAGGAGGTTTTTTATATGGACTGTGATATATGTTGAAGATGTATTATGAGGGTCAAAGGTGCTTTATCCAGCTCTGTTCACACCCATTCTTCCATCGCAAGTGCTATCACATTTATTGACTTATATTTTGGATCTTCTCATAGACATGGGTGCAATTGAACATATTATTGATAAGGTGGTTCAAAGTAGCTTTGTTGCGAAGTCAAAGATTAGGGAGGCCATTAGAAATTATGAAATTGCTATGGGATTGGCTCCAATTGGGGGCATTTTTGAAAACTAGCTAGTGAGGAATGAAGTTAGGTTTTTAGAGTAGTTGTCATCATTTAGGAAAGTGATGGTGGAGGGTAGTCTAGGGCCACTTGATCACATTATATGGAGCTATAGAGAATGTGTTCCTCTAAAATCTACAAAGATTATGAAAGACAAGGTGCAATATTTAGATGAACTAATTAAACATGGTCATGAGGAAGTGGGGAGTAGTTTGGTTAATTTGGTAGGTAGAATGTCTTTGGGTGTTTCAGAGCAAAGCATGGTTAACATTATGCTAATAGATAATTCATTAGTGTGATTGGAGTTGTCAGTAGAAGCTGACTCGGTGCCGATGGATTGGGAGCTAGCTTAAGGGGATTTGTTTTGTTTTGGAAGATATGTTGATAATTTGATGAAGGATTTCAAGAAACTATTTTTGGGTGCTTATTTTGCCTGATCCTTGTGTACGGTTTCAGATTGCATTTTGACCGAGGGCGATTCTCTATAAGTAACTGGTTTTGTGACAATGGCTAAGAGATTTTGTGGGTATATAGGGCTATAATTTTAATTGTTTTTGGGCACAATAGTAAGTTGGGGATTGGTAAAGTTTTGAGATTGTAATCAAGAAAAGTGGGGTGGTGAACTGGTTTTAATTCTCCTGGTATATTTTATATATGTGAATATTTGAGTTTGTAATACTTTTTGAGAGACCTAAATTGTAAACCCATGTGTATAAGGGACTTAGTTGCTCTCTTGTTTGTTTAGGCTTTTGTATTTGATACCATATATCTTTATTGGTATCGACTGGATGGTTTCTTGCTAGATTCTGCCCTTCATGAACCATTGAACCAGTTTATGATTATATATAATTTCAATGAAACTTTTTGTTAAAAGAATAAATTAAAAAAAAAACTATTCAATGCTATAATATGAGTAAAGGAAAACTGTTAATGATTCTATTATAAAAGCACAACAAAATAGTCAGTAGTAAATTGTAAGATGTAACAATAATAAACTTGGTAAAAAAATTGAGGTATATAATCAAAATCATAAGAATTAACTCTGAATTATATGTCTTTGATTACAACATCATTTCAATCAATGAGAGAGGGAGGAAGTGCAAGAGGTTGCATTCCTTATTCCATTTCAAGAGTAAGTTAAAATCAACAACTTGGTTAACTATAGGTGCTTTACTGAGCTCATAAACAAATTCATTTTTTTTCCCAAAAATGTCCAAGTGCTTGAACTTTCTTCATTCAACCAAAATTTGACGTATGCCAACAATCTAGACTTAATATGATGGACAGATCAAAAAAGATAACTTCTTCCCTTCTCTACACTCTCACCATAGTCCATCCACATCTGCAACAACAATTGTCCTTTTTCTCGTTCAAATTCAATCCATTTGAAGAAGTCACTGAATGAGTCGTACTCATTCACAGAATGAGTACAAGGAATACACATTTCATCATTAATGCTTGCACTGAACAAATAATCAAGCAGCTCAACATTAAAACTACAAACCTTATATCCCTTAGTAGACTCCAATTCATCAAACCCATTATCATCACCATCACCACCACCAATACAAGAAGGCATCGTGGATATTTCAATTTCCCTTTGCTTAAGAGAGAGTATTGAGGATTCTAGCCTCTTAGTGTATTGAAGTAAATTCCATATGTTAATTTACATATGTGTGTTGATGAATTCATATTAATATGCCATTTTAGGGATATCATAGTGAGATGATATCTCCTTATACTCAAGAACATAGTATGTTATATATCAATCTTCCCAAATAAAGAGGGAATGTTGAGATAGATTCGATTGTATCTAAGTCATGGCTATGGTAGAAGACAATTGATATACATATCATTGTTAGAATTAGATATTGTTGGCATGTTTTTTTTGACACATTTCGTGAAGCGATGTCTACTATAAAAAGATCTCACCTATGATATAGACTTCTTGTTGAGACTTATATTATCAAAGGATAATGTATCTAGTGTGATAAATATATATTGAGGTCTTTAATATGAAATTCTAAGATTATTGTGATAATATATTCTATAACAATCCTCCTGAGCTAAGAGGGAGTGTTAAATTGTAGCTTCTGTCGGATTGAATTGTCTTAGAGTTAATCCTTCTATGGTTATTGGCAATCATTAAGTATACATACTCTTATATATATATATATATATATATATATATATATATATATATATATATATATATATATATATATATATATATATATATATATATACTGTATGCTATATATTATATATAATATAGATATGTTATAATTAATAATGTTTTAATTAATGATTAATTTATATATATATATATATATAACCATAGAGACATGTCTCTTTATAAGACATGCCTTTTGAAGATATATTTATATATCTTGGAAATCTGCAATTGAAACACATAGAATTTCAACAATGTTATTACATTTACAAAGATCCTAAATCTAAAAAAAATCAAGGTTATGCAAACAGGCCTCCTTGCACTCATAAAAATATACAGTTTATCTTTAGAAAATTTGATGTCCTAAAACACTCTTCATCCAAGCAAAAATTTTACATATGTCAATCCTTCCAATGTCCAACTCAACGGACAGATCAAAAGAGATTACGTCCTTCCTCCTCCTCGCTTTCACCATACTCCATCCACATCTGCAACAACAATTGTTGTTCAGCCCATTCAACTCCAATCCATTCGAAGAAGCCACTGGATGAATCATATTCATAATCATTCATTGAAGGGCTACAATGAATACTCGGTTCATCGTCACTCACACCAAACAAATAATCAAGCTCAGCATTAAAACTACAATCTTTATATTCTCTTGCAGACTCCACTTCGTCAGACCCATTATAACCACTATTTCCTGTGTCATCAGTACGGAATGGACTTGGAGATGTTTGATCTTCGTCTAATATCTTCATAATATCCCACACCATCTCTTCGTCTAGATCTCTTCAACATCCCAACTCAGCTCCTCATTATCCATCTTACTCGTGATTTGACACACATTTATATCCTTGTGAAGCCTCTTTGTTGCGTTGGATTCTACTTCTTCATAGAACCTCCCGCTTTCATCACTCTCCTCCACCTTCCCACGTTTTAATGCAGCGTGCTTTTCCATTGAATTCAAAGAAAACTAATACAATGTATTCTTTTCTGAGGTGTAACGAAATGGAGTAGCAGACTAGTGTGTTAATTATTGTTAGTTGGACAGCCATTATTTTTGACCTAGAAATAGCAGTAGTATTTATGGATAGCTTGGACAGCTGTTCGTCCTTATCTATGTATAGCAGCATTAGTTATGGGTAGTTTGGATAGTTGTTTGTCCACTTGCCGAGAATTAGTAAATGGTTGTTGCAAGGATAATTATTTACTAATTTTAGTGATTCCCTATTGGACACCTTGCAACCAATTCTATTATTGGTTGTCGAGTTGTCTTAATCTCAGCCGTTGGTTTGATTTAATCTGGGCTGTTGGTTTACCAACAAGAGTAGTATAAAAGGGGTTATTGGGTCAGTTGGAGAAACAAGTTTTGGAGAAGCAATTTGCAGTGATAGCAAATTGTCTTGCAGTGTTAGCAAGGGTGCACTCTTAGCGTGGGGATAGCAGTGGGAAATATCAGTGAGAGAAATTAGGAGATTTTTGGAGTTCTGCGACTGAGAGGCAAGGAATTTTTGTATCTCTTGATTTGCTGAAGTTTAATATAATTCTTCATCTATAGAACTAGTTTTCCCTTAGGGGTTTTTCCAAGGACAATTTGTCCGAAAATATTGTGTTCATTGTGTTCCGCATTTCTTTCTGTATTTTATAAGTGAAGTTGCAGCTGTGTTATTTTTCAATATTAGCTGAGAATTTCTTTTCAACAGTTTAATATTTTTTTATGATAGGAGATTAATAATCAGTGACTGCAATAGTTGATTTTTCACATGGTATCAGAGCATTGTTAAGGGTAGAAGAGTTTTGTCTTAGGAAAGAAATTTTAATGTCTTTAGATTTATTATTGATTTAAACCCTTGAGATGGCTTCAGTTGGTTTGAGAGATCAGGATAAATTGGATGGTGCCTCAAATTTTGGTGTCTGGAAGGCTAGAATTTATTTATTGTTGGAAGAGAATGGTATCAAGGATTATGCTACCAGTGTTCTACCTGTACCAACGGATGCAACACAGCTTGCAACATATAGGAAGGACGATGCCAAAGCGAGGAGGATTATCCTTGATGGTGTCAAGGATCATATTGTTCCACATATCTCGGACCTAGATACAACAAAGAAGATGTGGGATGCCATTTTGAATCTGTACCAGAATGCTACCACCAACAGGAAGTTGATTCTCAGAGAGAAGCTAAAGAATACCCAGATGAATCAAGGAGAAGACATCACAAGTTACCTCACCAAGCTCAGACTTGTCAAGGATGAGTTAGCAGCTATTGGAGATAGCCCTAGTGATGAAGAGCTAGTGAGAATAGCCCTAAATGGGTTTACTAAACAATGAAGCGTCTTTGTTCAAGTTGTCAGTGGACGAGATACTTTACTAAGTTGGGATCGACTATGGACTGATTTCACTCAGGAGGAGTTTAGACTAAGTCTTGTCAATGGGGCCAACAAGAGTTAGAAAAATGAGGTGGAACAAGAGAATGTTGCCCTAGCAGGTAAAGGGAAAGCAAAGAAGGGATCTAGCAAAGGATCAAATTCACAAAGTGAAAAGAAGAAGAAGGAGATTTCTAAGGTCAAATGCTTTGGATGTCACAAATTTGGCCACTATGTTAGTGATTGCCCAGAGAGGAAGAAGGGTAAGAAGCAGGTGGCAGCTTCAGCAAGTGTAGAAGAACTCTCCAGTAGAATGGAAGATGAGTTTACACTCATAGCTTGTATGGTTAGCTCAACCTCATAGTGTGTTTGGTATATAGATAGTGGGGCATCATTTCATATGACAGGAGTTAGAGAGTACTTCTCCAGTTACAAGAAGGAGGAAACCAACATCCATATTTCTATCGAAAACTTGTCCAAACTCAACCCTATTGGGAAAGGGACTGTTCAATTTCAGAGGGAGAATGGAAAGATAATTTCACTTCATGATGTCTTATATGTGCCAGTCTTAGGTATGAATTTGATTTTTGTATCTGTTCTTCAGGATAGGGGGTATAATGTACTCTTTAGAGGGACAAATGTGTTGATTAAGCACAAAGATTGGAAATCACCCATAACTATTGGTGTTAGGAGTGGTCGCCTTTATAGATTTCAGTTTGATACTCCTAAGGCACTTATGAGCAACAGTAATCCTAGATATCTTGGAGAGCTATGGCATAGGAGGATGGGCCATATTCATCATGGAGCACTTAGATTGCTTCGTGAGACAATGACAAGTGTTCCAGAGGTGAGCACAGAGCATGATGATGTATGTAAGGGATGTGTGTTGGGGAAGTTTGCGAAAGCATCTTTTCCAAGGAGTGACACCAGATCTAAGGGTGTTCTTGATCTAGTACATTCAGATGTTTGTGGATTAATGTTGATGAAATCTCTTAGAGGATATGAGTACTATGTTACTTTTATTGATGATTTCTCTAGAAAGACCTGGATATACTTCTTGAAGACTAAGCATGAGGTTTTTAGTCGATTCCAAGAGTTCAAGGCTCTTGTGGAGAACTTGACAAGAAAGAAGATAAAGGTTCTTTGGTCAGACAATGGAGGCGAGTACAAAGGAAATGTCTTCCAGGAGTTCTGCACTATAGAAGGAATCAAGAGAAAATGGACTATTCCTTACAATCCACAGCAAAATGGAGTTGCTGAGAGGAAGAACCATTCTATATCAAAGGCAGCAAGATCTATGCTACATGACCAGGACATGCCTTGTTACTTATGGGCAGAGGCATGTAATACAACAGTCTACATTCAGAATAGAGTTCCACACAAGGTGCTAGGGAAGATGACACTAGAGGAGGCTTTCACAGGGAAGAAGCCAGATGTTAGTTACTTCAAGATATTTGGGAGTTTGGCATATTTTCATATTCCTGAAGATACATGTACAAAGTTAGATCAGACTGCAGAGAGGGGGTACTTTTTTGGGTACAGTGAGACCTCAAAGGCATATAGGATTTTCATTCTAGGGACTAAAAGAATTATTGTCAAACGGGATTTCAAGTTCATGGAGGACAAGGCATTCAGGAGATCCAGAGATTTTCCAACAGATGATCAGAGTGAGCAGCCAACAGAAGCTCCAAGACCAAGTCAAGGGCAACAAAGCTCAAGTACAGTTACCAGTACGAGTGTAGACTCAGTTAGTGAAGATTCACAGAGTATGGAGCAACAAGTTCAATAGGAAATGCATCTAGAAGACTTAGAGGTTGACATTTCATCCTCTACAGTTGGCAGGAGGAACCATGTGGTTCCAGATACACAAAGGGATACTCAGGAGTTTGTGGGAGCTCCTAGGAAGAGTACTAGACAGCGAAGACAACCAGCCAAGTTCAATGACTATGTGGCATTAGTTAGTCAGTTGGTAGATAGTGAGCCTTCTAGCTATCAAGAAGCTACAGAACATCAAGTATGGCGAGATGCTATCATTGAGGAATATTCTTCAATAATGCAGAATGATGTGTGGGAGGTAGTACCTAGACCAACAGATAGGGTTGTAGTTGGATCACGCTAGATCTATAAGATAAAGCACGGTGCAGATGGTAGCATCAAGAAATACAAGGCTAGGTTCATAGCAAAGGGGTTCTCTCAGAAGGAGGGAATAGACTATGAGGAGACATTTTCTCTTGTTGCTAGGTATACTTCTATATGAGCTGTAATCTCACTTCCAGCACAGATGGGATGGCAAATCCATCAAATGGATGTCAAGACAACATTCCTTAATGGTGAGTTGAAGGTGGAAGTATACATAGAACAACCAGAAGGCTTTGTAGTACACAACAAAGAGACCCACATGTGCAGATTGAAGAAAGCATTGTACAGACTCAAGCAAGCTCCTATAGCATGGTATGAGCCCATTGATACATACTTGTAGAAAATGGGCTTTGTGAAGAGTGAAGCAGATGCTAACCTCTACTACTTGATGGTTGGGCGTGAGATTTTCATTCTTGTTCTTTATGTGGATGACCTATTTCTTATAGGTTCACTAGGGCTCATAGTGGATTGCAAGAGGAACCTTGCAGAAGAGTTCGAGATGAAGGATTTAGGACTTATGCACTACTTTCTAGGCATGGAAGTGTGGCAGACAGATGGGGAAATTTTCCTTGGTCAACGAAAATATTGCATTGAAATCTTGAAGAAATTTGGGATGGTGGATTGCAAAGCCATGTCTACACCCATGATCACGAATTGGAGGAAGGTAGATACATCTAAGGAGAAGGATGTAGATCCCACTTTATATAGACAGTTGATTGGATCGCTTATGTATTTGGTCAACACTAGGCTAGATATAGCATTTGCAGTTATCTCTCTTAGTCAGTTCATGGTTGAACCAAAGAGAATGGATTGGATAGCAGCTAAGCATGTGCTACATTACTTGCATGGTACAGCCAAGTATGGGATCAAATATGTTCGAGGTGAAGGTATTAGGTTGATACGCTATACTGACGTAGATATGACAAGAAGTGCAACAGAAAAAAGGAGCATTTCAGGGTGTTATTTCAGCTTGGGATCAGGAGTTGTATCTTGGTTCAGCAGGAAGCAGAAGTCTGTGGCTCTAAGTTCAGCAGAAGCAGAATACATAGTAGCTAGCATGGCGACATGTGAAGCTATATGGCTTCGGAAGTTGTTAGTAGCATTTTTTGGTTAGAAGGTTGAGACTACTATGATACATTGTGACAATCAGAGTTGCATCAAGTTGTCTCAGAATCTAGTGTTTCATGATAGGTCTAAACATATAGATATCAGATGTCACTTCATCAGAGATTGTGTACAAAGGGGAGTTGTTCAGCTACAGTACATACCTATAGAGGAGTAGGTAGCAGACATTCTAACTAAGGCATTGGGGAAGGCAAAATTTATCTTCTTCAGAGATAAGTTAGGTGTCCTACAGAATAGCTTCCTCGCTAAGAGGGAGTGTTAATTATTGTTAGTTGGACAGCTGTTATTTCTGACCCGAAAATAGCAGTAGTATTTATGGGTAGCTTGGATAGCTATTCATCCTTATCTATGTATAGCAGCATTAGTTATGGGTAGTTTGGACAGTTATTTGTCCACTTTCCAAGAATTAGTAAATGGTTTTTGCAAGGATAATTATTTACTAATTTTAGTGATTCCCTTTTGGACAACTTGCAACCAATTCTATTATTGGTTGTCGAGTTGTCTTAATCTCAGTCGTTGGTTTGGTTTAATCTGGGCCATTGGTTTACCAATAGGAGTAGTATAAAAGGGATCATTGGGTCATTTGGAGAAACAAGTTTTGGAGAAGCAATTTGCAGTGATAGCAAATTGTCTTGCAGTGTTAGCAAGGGCACAGTGTTAGCGTGGGGATAACAGTGGGGAATATCAGCGAGAGAAATTAAGAGATTTTCGGAGTTCTGCCAGTAAGAGGCAAGGAATTTTTGTATCTCTTGATTTGCTAAAGTTTAATATAATTCCTCATCTGTAGAACTGGTTTTCCCTTAGGGGTTTTTCCAGGGACAATTCGTCTGAAAATATTGTGTTCATTGTGTTGCGCATTTCTTTCTGTACTTTATAAGTGAAGTTGCAATTGTGTTATTTTTTGATATTAGATGGGAATTTATTTTTAATAGTTTAATAATCGTTTATGATAGGAGATTAATAATCAGTGACTGAAATAGTTGATTTTTCACATGGGATTCTCAGAGTAATGATTCAAATGATTTTTAATGTGCGGCCTGAGATAGCAAACGAGATACGATTTCTTGTCAGCTTATCAAAGAAAATAGATGCCCATAAACATCAAAGAATCTTCGTCGCTAAGAAAAACTTCAGCAACAGCTAATGTCTGTGTTTCAGTGTGCACCACAATGTGAAATGGTGCCCAAAAATACAAGCATTCTTTGATTATTCATAAGTAGATGATGATTTCAACGTTTATTTATCATCATAAATGAAACATTTTCAATGTGATTCCCTATCTATCAATCAATTACTTTTTTCCCTCATTCAGATATAATAATTATATAGAATGTGAAAGCATTTCTAAGATTATTCATAAATATTATACGATGGTTTCAATGTCAATTATCAGTAGTGAAAATAAATACGATGAAACCATTTTTGGTTTCTTTTCTGTTTATAATACAACGAAACTAGTTGTTTGTTTTTCTTTCGCATCATTAGATCACATAGCCTATGATACAACACTTTTTTGTTCATTGTTGATTTTTTATCATAACCTTTTTCTCACTGCCCATAGACTATAAAAGTAGGACAAAAGCATAAATTAGAATAATTTCGTTGGATTGTCTTCCATGGATGTATTTCAATTTTGGCCCAAAATGAGGTTTTGCAATTCCACCCAAATAGGTGTTATTGGAATATGTATTCCTATTCCACTTTTATTTATTTTAGAAAACATGAATTTTGGGGTCCGCGAATTCCCAATCAAATATTGGCTGAACCAAACAAAGAACAGGAATAGTAGCCCCATTTTCTATTCCAAAATAGCTATTCATATTCCTCTATTCCTATCCCTGCAGCCAAACGGACCCTAAAAGTAGGACAAAAGTATAAAGTAGAATAATTTCATTGGATTGTCTTCCATTGACTAAAATAATGAAAATAAAAAGAATATTTTATTATGCTCGGATAAACTCTCATTTTCTTGTTATTGTTTCATAAGGGTGTTTCTATGAGTTATTCCTCTATATAAATTTGATTTAGTTGGCATATTCAAATTGGAATATTATTTAAAAATTTCAAATATGCATTAGTAATTTGTTTAATTTAAAGTTATACATATTTAATGTAAGAATTATTTTTATTGTAACATATTTGGCAAAGATTTATATAATATTTGGTTTGTCTTGTTTTGTATTATTAAAGAAATTGGAAGATTACCAAAGTTAATTTAACTTTTAATTCTAGATAAGATGTTCATATCATAAAAGTCTATTACAATATTAATTATTCCTCTAAAAGAATTAATATGCATTATTAACAATTATATTCATAAAAGTTGTTATCATACCTGCCTCTTTTAACCACACATTCTCATTAGAAAGAAGAAAATCTATATAATCCATATTTAAAATCCACGGAGTTTCATATTCTTTGAAACACTCAAGAACAACACCTCTACTATCATGTACTTAGTTAATGAAAGTATTTGTTTCTTGTTTTCCATAAGAGCATGTACATGTACAGAGAAGGTCTACATTTTATAATGTGTTTCGTATCTCTCGAGTTAAACCATTCACATCATAATTATAATTGTAATTTATATATACTTATTTTTCATAATTGTGATTGTAATTTATATATACTTATTTTTCTTTACCTTGGTCAAATATTTTTTTTAAAATTTTTAACTATGAATCATGTTTAGTTAGTCACATTAAAAATTCTTTGTAAGAAAACACTCACATTAGCTCTTATCTCGATTTAAATGGGAAACACAAAATTCTCAACTATACTATTCTACAATATAGTTTTTTTTCACTTTATCTTTATATTGTACTTTCATTAATTCATGGATTACATATAACATGAATATAAATAAAATATCTAAAATTGTACTAATTATTCCCTAAATAAATTCTTTTGACTTCATGACCTCGAAGCTAGTGCATACACATGGTGGCTTCAAAAGAGAATATATCCTCAAACTATAGGACAAGGTATGTTATGCTAAATTGCATTATTCTACTTTTGAGAGCCAATTACAAATTATGCATTACAACAATTTCCCCATATTGAACCACTTTAGGAATTATTATCTTATTTCTTTTCCTTACTTTATTATGCATTCTATAAAATATAATATATGGAATATCATGAAGAAAAGGGAAACTAGTAAATTCTTCACCATGTTTCACCAAGCCTTTATCTTTTGCATGTATAACTTCTATCAGTCTCTTTGTCCTCATTAGACCATTTCTATACGAGTCCTTCTTCTCAACCCTACATCTTCCACATCCACTCCAAAAATCCATGTCAAAGTCATCCATGTTGTTTCCACAAACCACTTAAATACCACCCTTTCTTATAACCTACAACAAGTTATGTTGGACAAGGACATCAATATCATCGATATTGATGTTGAGGTTGAAATGGGTTGAACAAGATCTCTCTCGCCTAGCCAAGAATTGAAGAGAGCCTTGAAGTTAGGCGTAATATCCTTGTTACCTCAGACTCCACAAGGGGTGGGAAGAAAAGGAGGGCCCCTAAAAGGCAGAAAATGAGAGCTAATAGAGATAATTTTAAACATAAGGAAGATAAGTATATTTCTAGTGAAGAACTTTAGAAGGGGAGTGACTATTGTACCAATTCTAAGCATCGCAGCCCCATGCCTCCCATATTTTTGCCACTTTTAGAAGTGAGACCCACACCCTAGAGGATACTACTATTGGTGGTCACACATGTGACCCTGATACTATCACCTCCCTTACTAGACACTAGGATAAGGACAAACAAGATGATGGGAATGATCCCCAAGTGATTTTAAGAAATGATGTTAAGGGTGGTGTTGAGGTGACCTTCAAACTCGAGGAAGATATTGAAAGACTTGTGAGGAAGAGGAAGAATCTTGATTAGAGATTTGAAAATGGCCAACATTTTTGTCAATGTTATGCACTTAGTAGTCACCACCCATCAACTCCTTCATGCTTAGAGTGATGAGTTTGGTACCTCTATGGGAATTGACACAACAAGATCCTTGTACCAATTCCTGCTGGATGATTCGTTAAATATGATACTATAAAGGCCTAAGAAGGAGTAGAAAGAGAGCTATATCTCTGTGTTTCTTTTTATTTTCTTATGATTTTAACACTACTTGCACTCTTCCCTAGTGGACTTCTTTTGTAATTTTTAAATGTCATTGTTTTAGTTTTAATAGTATTATCTGGACTTATTATATTCTTAGTTTAAAGTATTTTATTTTATTTGTTGACTATAATAGAGACAAATATTAGTATAATTTGATGTGTGGCTTTTTGGCATTATGAAATAGGGTAAGTTGATAATGTGTTACATGTGAATTTTTGCTAAGTCTTAGCTTTATTTTAGGGTCAATAGCCATTTTTTGTTTGCTTCTAAATATCAAAAAAATAATTTCCTAAAAGGATATATATAGGAAGTGAACAAAGTTTTTAGAGTTTGTATATAGAGTAAAGGTTAGGAAATGCCAGTACAAGGTTTGGTGACAATTCAAGTTTTAGAGGAGGTTTTTTATATGGAGTGTGATATATGTTGAAGATGTGTTATGGGTATTTTAGTGTCAGAGGTGCTTTATCTAGCTCTATTGAGACCCATTCTTCTATCGCAAGTGCTGTCATATTTCTTGACTTATATTGTGGATCTTCTCCTGGACATGAGTTGAACATATTATTGATAAGGTGGTTCGAAGTAGCTTTTTTGGGAAGTTAGAGATTAGGGAGGCCATTAGAAATTATGACATTGTTGTGGGATTGACTCCAATTGGGGGCATTTTTTAAAACTAGCTAGTGAGGAATGAAGGTAGGTTTCTAGAGTTGTTGTCATCATTTAGGAAAATGATGGTGGAGGTCACTCTAGGGCTACTTGATCACATTATTGCTATAGAGAATTTTTTCCTATAGAATCTACAAAGATTATGAAAGATAAGGTGTAAATTTTAGACGAACTAATTAAACATGGTCATGAGGAAGTGGGGAGCAGTTTGGTTAATTTGGTATGTAGAGTGTCTTCAGGAGGTTCAGAGCAAAACACGGTTAACATTATGCTAATAGATAATCCATTAGTGCAATTGGAGTTGTCGGCAAAAGATGACCCGACGCCGATGGATTGGGAGCTAGCTTAAGGGGATTTGTTTTGTTTTGGAAGATATGTTGATAATTTGATGACGAATTTCAAGAAACTATTTTTGGGTGCTTATTTTTCCTAATCCTTGTGTACGGTTTCAAATTGCCTTTTGACCGAGGGCAATTTTTTTTAAATAACTAGTTTTGTGGCAATGGTTAAGAGATTTTGTGAGTATATAAGGCTGTAATTTTAATTGTTTTTGGGTACAATAGTAAGGTGGGGATTGGTGCAGTTTTGAGATTGTAACCAAGAAAAGTGAGATGGTGACCTAGTTTTAATTCTCATGGTATATTTTATATATGTGAATATTTGAGTTTGTAATACTTTTTGAGATACCTAAATTGTAAACCCATGTGTATAAGGGTCCCAGTCACTCTCTTGTTTGTTTAGGTTTTTGTATTTGATACCATATATCTTTCTTTATTTGATACCATATATCTTTCTTTCTATTTTGTACTTGGTAATGACTGGATGATTTCTTGCTGGATTCTACTCTTCACACGCCATTGAACCAGTTTATAATTATAAATAATTTCAGTGTCACATTTTGTTAAAAAAATATTTAAAAATAGACTATTTAATTCTATAATATTAGTAAAGGCAAACTGTTAATGATTCTATTATAAAAGCACAACAAAATAGTCATAGTAAATCGTAAGATGTGACCATAATAAACTTGGTAAAAAAATTGAGGTATATAATCAAAATCATAAGAATTAACTCTGAATTATATATGTCTTTGATTACAACGTCATTTCGATCAATCGGAAAGGGAGGAAGTGCAAGAGGCTGCATTCCTTATTCGATTTCAAGAGTAAGTTAAAATCAACAACTTAGTTAGCTACAGGTTCTTTACCGTGCTCATAAACAAATCCATTCTTTTCCCAAAAATATCCAAGAGCTTAAACTATCTTCATTCAACCAAAAATTGACATATTTCAACAATCCAGACTCAATATGATGGACAGTTCAAAAAAGATAACTTCTTTCCTTCTCTGCGCTCTCACCATAGTCCATCCACATCTGCAACAGCAATTGTCCTTCTGCCCGTTCAAATTCAATCCGTTCGAAGATACCACTGAATGAGTCGTACTCATTCACAGAATGAGTACAAGGAATACACATTTCATCATTAATGCTCGCACCTAACAAAAACTCAAGCAGCTCAGCATTAAAACTACAAACTTTATCTCCCTTAGTAGACTCCGATTCATCAAATCCATTATCATCACCATCATCACCATCAGTACAAGAAGGCCTCCAAGATATTTCTTTTTCAAACATCTTCATCATATCCCACACAATTTCTTCCTCTATATCTTCAACCTCCAAATCCAGTTCTTCATTGTCCATCTTTCTCAAGATTTCGCTGACAGAATTCACATTGTAAATCTCCTTGCGAACTCTCTTTCTTAAGCTGGATTCTGGTTCCTCATAGAACGTCCCGCTTTCATCGGCCTCCTCAATCCTCTCACGTTTTAATGCAGCGTGCTTTTCCATTGAATTCAAGCAAAAGTACTAAAAATGTGCAATGAAATGGAAAGACGGAGCGGTGGAGTTGATATACAAAAGCAGCTCCAGAAATGACAAAACGATGGGAAAACTCTGTTGGGAAGATAACAAGAATCGGTTTGGGATTCTCGGAGTAATGATTCAAATGAGTTTTAATGTGCAGCCTGGGATAGCAAACGAGATACGATTGCTTGTCGGCTTATGAGAGAAAATAGATGCGCGTAAACATCAGAGATTATTCGTCGCTAAGAAAAACTTCAGCAACAGCTAATGTTTGTGTTTCGGTGTGCACCACAATGTGAAATGGTGCCAAAAAATACAAGCATTCTTGGACTTGTTCAGAGATTATTCATAAGTAGACGATGGCTTCAACGTTTATTTCTCGTCATAAATGAAACATTTTCGACGTGATGCCCTATCTATCAATCAATTACTTTTGTCCCTCGTCGAGATACAATAATTATATAGAATGTGAAAGCATTTCCGAGACTTTTCATAATTATACGATGGTTTCAACGTCTATTATCAATAGCGAAAATAATTACGACGAAACCACTTTTGGTTTCTTTTCCATTACAATACTGCACGGACATTTCGACCACTAGTTGTTTGTTTTTCTTTCGGTCCATTAGATCGCATGGTCTATGATACTTAATACTTTTTTATTAATTGTTGATTTTTTATCGTAACCTTTTTCTCACTGCCCATAGGAGAACTAGACTATAAAAGTAGGACAAAACTATAAACTAGAATAATTTCATTGGGTTGTCTTCCATGGACTAAAATAATAAAAATAAAAAGAATATTTAATTATGCTCGGATAAACTCTCATTTGATTATTATTGTTTCATCAAGTTGTTTCTATGGGTTGTTCCTCTATATAAATTTGATTTAGTTGGCATATTCAAATGGGAATATTATTTAAAAATTTCAAATATACATTAGTAATTTGTTTAATTTAAAGTTATACATATTTAATTTAAGAATCATTTTTATTGTAAGATATTTGGTAAAGATTTATGTAATATTTGGTTTGTCTTATTTTGTATTATTAATGAAATTGGAAGTTTACCCAAGTTAATTTAACTTTTAATTCTAGAAAAGATGTTCATATCATAAAATTCTATTACAATATTAATTATTCCTCTACAAGAATTAATATGTGTTATTAACAATTATATTCATACAAGTTGTTATCATACCTGCCTCTTTTAGCCACACATTCTCATTAGAAAGAAGAAAAGCTATATAATCCATATTTAAAATACAAGGAGTTTCATATTTTTTGAAACACTCAAGAACAACACTTCTACTATCATGTACTTAGTTAATGGAAGTATTTGTTTCTTGTTTTCCATAAGAGCATGTACATGTACAAAGAAGGTGTACATTTTCGAATGTCTTTTGTATCTCTCAAGTTAAACCATTCAAATCATAATTGTAATTGTAATTTATATCTACTTATTTTTCTTTGCTATGGTCAAATATATATTTTTTTAAATTTTTAACTATGAATCATGTTTAGTTGGTCACATTAAAAATTCTTTGTAAGAAAACACTCACATTAGCTCTTATCCTAATTTAAATGAGAAACACAAAATTCTCAACTGTACTATTCTACAATATAATTTTTTTTCACTCTATCTTTATATTGAACTTTAATTAATTCATGAATTACATATAAAATGACAATAAATAAAATATCTGGAATTGTACTAATTATTCCCTAAATAAATTCTTTTGACTTTGTGACCTTGGAGCTAGTGCATATGCATGGTGGCTTCAAAAGAGAATATATCCTCAAACTATAGGACAAGGTATGTTATGCTAAATTGTATTATTCCACTTTGAAGAGTTGATTACACATTATGCATTACAACAATTTCCCCATTAGGAATCATTATCTTATTTCTTTTCCTTACTTTATTATGCATTCTATTGAGGATAATATATGGAATATCATGAAGAAAAGGGAAACTAGTAAATTCTTCACCATGTTTCATCAAGCCTTTATCTTTTGCATGTATAACTTCCATCGGTCTCTTTGTCCTTGTTAGACCATTTCTATACAAGTCCTTCCTCTCAACCCTACATCTTCCACATCCACTCCAAAAATCTATGTCAAAGTCATACATGTTGTTTCCACAAACCACTTAAATACCACCCTTTCTTATAACCTACAACAAGTTATGTTGGACAAGGACATCAACATCATTGATACTGATGTTGAGGTTGAGGTGGGTTAAAAAAGATCTCTCAAGCCTAGCCAAGAATTGAAGAGAGCCTTGAAGTTAGACATAATATCCTTGTTACCTCAGACTCCACAAGGAGTGGGAAGAAAAGGAGGGCCCCTAAAAGGAAAAAAATGAGAGCTAATAGAGAGAGTTTTATGCATGAGGAAGATAAGTATATTGCCAGTGAAGAACTTTAGAAGTGGAGTGACTATTGTCCCAATTACAAGCATCACAACCCCATGCACTCCCATATTTCTGCCACTTTAAGAAGTGAGACCCACATCCCAGAGGATACTACTATTGGTGTTCACACATGTGACCCTGATACTATCACCTCCCTTACTAGACACTAGGATAAGGACAAACAAGATGATGGGAATAATCCCCAAGTGATTTTAAGAAATGATGTTAAGGGTGGTGTTGAGGTGACCTTCAAACTCGAGGAGGATATTGAAAGACCTATGAGGAGGAAGAATCTTGATTAGAGATTTGAAAATGGCCAACATTTTTGTCAATGTTATGCACTTGGCAGTCACCACCCATCAACTCCTTCATGCTGAGAAAGATGAGTTTGCCACGTCTGTGGGAATTAACACAACAAGATCCTTGTACCAATTCCTGTTGGATGATTCGTTAAATATGATACTATAAAGACCTAAGAAGGAGTAGAAAGAGAGCTATATCTTTGTGTTTCTTTTTATTTTTTGATGATTTTAACACTACTTTCACTCTTTCCTAGTGAGTTTCTTTTGTAATTTTTAAGTGTCATTATTTTAGTTTTAATAGTATTATCTAGACTTATTATATTCTTAGTTTAAATTATTTTATTTTATTTGTTCACTATAATAGAGAAAAATACTAGTATAATTTCATGTGGAGCTTTTTGGTATTAAGAAATAGGGTAAGTTGATAATGTGTTACATGTGAAATTCTGCTTAGTTTTAGCTTTATTTTAGGTCAGTACCCATTTTTTGTGTGCTTCTAGATACCAAAAAAATAATTCCCTAAAAGGATTTCCATTAAAATTTGACAATTAGATTTAAATAATTTTTTTTCACCATTGGCTCCTCTAGCCCAAAAAATTCCATTAAAAAAAAAAGGAATAAACAAAATTCTATATCTTAAAATTTGTGGTGTTTTATTGTCTTCAAAATTCTCAACAATACAATAAGAAAATTCTAAATTGCATCACATTCAAAATAAATTTAATATTTGAAATAAAACATAGTTATCCATAAAAATAATTATTATAAGTAAATAGAATTTATAGTAAGGCCAGTCCTTTTTTTTTTATGTTAAAAAGAAGCCAAAATGGGTGTTGGTCTAAAATAACAAGATGATAAACCACATAAGGTTAGTTGTAGAACATTCTCAACCTACCCCCTTTCCTAATATCAAAAACCCCACATTAATGTGTTTCACTTTCTAAATTCACTACATCCTTTAGGATGACTATCAAATTGGAAAAAAAATATACACATGAGCATTATAATGTTCACACCTACAACTTAACATAGTCTAACTATAAAACATAACATAAGCCCATATGGGAAGAGCACTAAATACAAATATAAAGAAAATTAAAAAAAAAAATATCCAACTCTCTTTCTTATTGTTATCTAGTTTCTCTAGCAACATACAGAGCTAGTCATCCACTAGGAATGATGTAGGTAGGCCGTAGTGTACACACTAGAAGAGGTACCAAGACCATCCTTGTCATCATGCAAGAGGTGAAGTGTGGTGGTAGTCAAGTTCATCACCTTGATTGTGAAGTTGGTCACCTCATCAAACCTTCAATCTAAATTATCATGTCACTTCATCAGCTTCTTGACAATCTCCTCTAGTACACCCCTGAATACTAGCTTCAAGTGAAAGTTATAGGTTACTCCCTTCTCTCTTATTTTTTCCTTTTTTATTTTGATGAGAAGGAGAGGTAGTAATTTCTTGGTCTGTGTGGTAACCCCTCATGTTGGTCACTTGAATATTGTGGGTTTCACCTTTGAGAGTCTCAGAAACAAGGAAGAGCATAGGGCTAAATTGGTTATCCATGGGCATACATTCACCCCCTCTTTGAGGGAATTCCCTAGAAATTCCATCCTCAATATACTTTCCATGGTCCCTTCCTTTTCTACCTCCTGGTGTTTTTTTTTTCCACTGCTCGTAAAGTCTAAGCTAATGGTGCACTATTTCTTTTCCTTGGGGTTTCCCTACTTCACATTCTTTCTAGGCCTTAGGGACCTTCTCCTACCTACTTCAACCTCACCTTCTAAGTCAATAATACTAACATATTTCTCCATTTTTATTTTCCATAAAATGTCAGAGAGGGAAGGATTAAGATGTTTGGTATCAATAGCTAAACCAATCTTAGGAAAAACTTGGCGAGTCAAAATGAATGGTGATTTGTTGGGTGGGAATACCTAGACACTAATGGGTATAGGAGGACATAAAGACCTATAGAAATTATAGACACAAAAAATGAAGGCTTTATGGAACAATGTATAGGATTTTCTTTGTTTTATTTTTTTCCTAACTTTCAAAATGTTGCCCTCTATAGAATGTAGTAAAAGAAAAGGGAAATAGATAAGACCACTATTTCTCAAATTGATTTATGATGGGGAAATGATAAGAGTAAATAAATTGATAACAACCTTTTAGTGTAATATAACACATGACGCCATAGCATACCTCACCCTAGGGTGACGAAAGAGCTTCACATTCAAACCCACAATGCATTTGGACTTACTTTTCAAAAGCATGAAAAAACTTGTTTAGAGTAGCATCATTTGAAACCCTATTCTATTTATGTTGTTTCCTTTCTTCTAGAGATAGCTCACTTGCTCTAGCAATGACTTCTTTGTTAATCTCAAATGAGATACCTTTAATAGTAGCACACTGGTCAATCCAAGAGTTATCAAATTGCATGTACACAATTATTAACTATTAATTTAACATTTTTTTGATGTTAACTATTATTAAAATCTTATATTAAAATGGGGACATGACAGGTTGTCATGATCCCTAATAATAAATAATAGCTAATGGGATATAAACTAAATGATAATCTAGTGTTGATTCAAATGAAATGAACTAATAATATTATTCGTAAATAATATTAAATGATCATGTAATAAAGAAGACACTTGTTATTGTTTTAAATCATTAAATAAATTAAAATTATCTAGTAAACAATTGATGACTATAGAATATTATAATAATAAAATAGTAATTATGCTTTACACAAAAATATATAGCATAAAAAATATAATAATAAAGTTAGTAACTAAGAGAAATGAAAAATAAAATAGTAAGTTATAAACTAACGATTTGAATAAGTTGAAATTTGAATTGTTACAAAAGAGAAAATGTAGGTCTAAAGCCATTTCTTTTTTTGATTTTTCTATCTACATATGTTATCAATAACATAATCTAAGATCAAAGGGAAATAAGTTTATTTCCATGTAGTTTTGTGGTGGGAACTATACACCTAATTTCTAGCATCTTTCAACAACTAAAAAGTTATCATTAAAAAATAGGAAATTATTTCATTTCTCTTTACAAATAATTATTAAAAATTATAATCCTAAACTTCATCCATTTGTACACATTTCATTAGTTTACATCATTTTCAAATTCTAAATAATAATATAAGATTTATGTCATTGAAGGTGAACAATTACTTTTGTTAGCCTTTTCCTTTGTAAAAAGGTGACATAGGTTTGTGCTTTTACCTTAGTCTTAAGGTTTTGATTTCTTGATTTTTCCTTGTTATGTGTTAATTCGTATTATATAGGATTAGGCCACTTCCCATACTAATTTAAAAAAAAATCTTAAAGAAGACACAATGCAAAAAAAACTCCCCTCTATCAACATATATCTAGAACCATTATCAATAAAGAAACTAGTTGAACAAGCCAAAGAATTTAGTCAACCTAATAATTGAATGAGAAAGAAATAAAACATAAAAAAATATTTATCAGAGAAACTTACTAAGAACCAAGAGTGAAACCCCAAACAAGGTAAAGCTAATGATACACACCATTGACAAGAGAAGGTGTTCCAAATCCACCTAAAATACATATGCAACCATCATTAAAGAACATAAGTTGTATCAAATATAAATGATTAAAAGACAACTCTACACACACTCCCTTACTCCCATCACCAATCACCCCCCCCCCCCCCAAATAACATCTAGTGACCCAATATCCATGAGCATTATAGAGGAAAAATACCATCTTAGAAATATACGAACTCACAAATCCAAATGAATAAAACATGACTCTCCTTTGCAAGGGAAAATGAAGAGAACCACTACTACCATGAATGGGTTAGATGATTCCCATTGCTAGCACTTCAACCTCAACATGTCATGCAATAAGGGGAACAATTATAGTGACCATGAAAGCATTGAATGTAGCTAAGCTTTGACTTGGCAACTAGAGAAACCATAATTTAGCAAAAAATAGGAAATGCATGAGCATAAATAACTCCTAGAACAAATGTTGATATTTTGACTTTGCTCACAAAATTCTAGAGTCCTAAACATACCCACCCTTCATAGGAAGGAAAGCAATGAATTATTCAAACTAATACCATGGACAATTTTCATGGGAAGGCTAGGGAGACCCCACCTTTGTTCATGCCAAACATATATTCAAACTACTATCTCTTTTGGTCACATTACTTGCACCTCATCTCTTAGAAACTTTAATACCTCTCCATCTAGAATGCCACATCACTACATCCATAATAACTCTATCTACTTTAACATCACTACTTTCACTAGCCTCTCTTACTCCAATGAAACTCTTTCCCCAACCCATCAAACCTCTCTCACTTTTACTTCCAACTTTGAACCTACCAAGGTTAGATTTACTATATCAATATATTAACATACATATAAATGCAAAAATAACCAAAACCCACAAAATGTTTTTTTGAAAATGTTAAAATTACAATACAAGTCAAAATGATTTTTAAAAAGGGATTTAAAAATGTGTGATCTCATGATAAAATAGGCAAAATGAAGCTCCATTTAAATTATGACCATATACCTCGTATTCAGAAAACATAAATTATTCCACGAATATCATTTAACTATAAATTAAACGAATTATGAAACTATATGTCCAGATCTAAATCGTTGTCAAAACATCGTTAATTCAAACTCAACAAAATCTTCTTTAATTAGTCTATTATTATATAGAAAGCAATCCAATGCAATTAATTAATTTAGGGGCATCGAGAAATAGGTATGAAGTCAAAAGAAGCGCATATGATATTATGATATTATGCAATGCTGACAAAAGCGAGAGACAAGCAAGTGCTCAAATCATCTTCTCTGAGATCGTCTACTCTCGCATCATTACGCGCTTTGAATATACCATTGGCAACGAACGCGTCAAAAAAAACCCGAAAGTTCTTTCCTGTGGGTCTGTTTCGCATTGTTGACTACGCTGAAGCGCAGACAAAAACTGGTCTCCCCTTTCATATTTGACGGATTCCTCGAAATAAATTTGGCATTACATATTCAAGAAAAACTGTGGAATTGTCAACTGTTTGTCATGTTTAGGTGGGTCGGTATTCCGTACTAGACATTGAGACCAAACGTTCAATTCAAAAAAACATCGTTAAATCAGGCCATGTTTTCAAACTCCTTTATATTACAAGTCCGATCAGAAGCCCACATCCGTTTTCTATTTTGCCTACAAAGCTTGTTCTCGTTTGTCATTTGTCCATCACGTTTTCTATATTAACTCCATCACTCTGCCATTACTTTGAAAAAAAATGGAGAAGAAGTCTGGATCAAAACGTGAGAGATTGGAGGAGAGCAGCGAAAGAGGGAGGATCTGTGAAGAAGAAGAAGAAGAAGAAGCCAGTTTGGCAAAGCGACTTTGCAAGGAAAGAAATGATGAGGATCATGTTGTGTGTGAAATCATGAGTGAGATAGATAATGAAGAATTAATGTTTTTGGGTTCTGAAGAGATAGATGAAGAAATGGTGCGGGATTTGATGAACATCTTCGAAGAAGAAATATATACAAGCCCTTCCTGTACTTCTGATGGATTGGAGTCTACAGGGGAATATAAAGATTGCAGTTTTAATGATGAGCTTGATTATTTGATCGGTGCGAGTGATGATGAACTTGGTATTCCTTGTACCCATTCTCATGTGAATGATTATGACTACGATTCATGCAGTGGCTTATTCGAATGGCAGATTGAAGTTGAACGGGCTGAGCGGCAATTGTCGTTGCAAATGTGGTTGGGCTATGTTGAGAGTGTGGAGGAGGAAGCGAGTGATGTCTTCTTTGTTCATGATGTTCATTTAGTTTTCCAATCAAACTGAATCTCTATAATAAATTTGCTAAATTTGCTAGAATGAAAAAATGTAAAATCATTTGAAAGAAATTTGCAAATGTTTATTTCAGCGATACCATTAAGAGTGATTAACATATAAACCAGCTGGTGATTTTTAAATGTGCTAAAATATAACAAATAATGAGGCCTCTTTCGTGAATTAACATCAAATTGTAATTGAAAATTATGTTTCCACTAACGATTTAATTAATAAAGGAATAGTTTAAATTTCTAGCGTGCTCGTCAGGGCCGCCCTTAAATATCACACACTAAAGGAAGAATTAAGCTTAGGAAGAAAATGTCAACTATGAATATTGAATACTTTTAGTCTACGCATTAAGCTTAGTGTGTGATGTTTAAGTCATCTGGTTTGGAATGTTTGTCATCTTCTTTTATTTATAGTGAGAGCAAATCCTACAGTCAAGATATGACAAACATGTCACAATTCAAGTGAGAAGTAGCAACGTGAGGAAACTCTTATGCTAGTCAACAATTCAAACAAAAAATCTGAATAAGAGGTTGTTCCAATTATGCCATCACTAGCTCTAAATGTTCATAAAATGATGTCTTAGATTGAAATTCATGTAAGACAGGTTTATGGTGAAGATTATATCTATATAATAAATGGTCATTCTCAAATATCAAATATTAAGAAAGAAATTAAGTTTAAAAATGTTAAAATAGTTAATTCAAACCAAATTTTCACTTCACCATCGGTTGTTTTAGATCACTTGCTACTCATATTGGTTTGTTTCAATTCACCATTAGTGACTTTAGATCACCGCTTGTTGTTCAGTTTCTTCTAGTTTCCAATGCCCAAATTGGTGCCTTTAAACTCCATTTTGGCATGGTTAACAAGTTCCACTGCTCCTATCTTTGGTCAACCACTAGTTAGAGCTCATGTAGATACATAAGGTGTAGAGGGGCTTTATTTACATCTAGATTAGTATCCAATGATGTCTCAATATCTTTTATTGCGGTTAATGAGAAGTGTTATTCTTTGCTCTATTTTAATTCATTGGCTACTCTATTTTAATTCTGTATACAAATACAAAGATTTTTTTTTTTTTTTCATGTTGGTCTGTACAACTACAATTGTAAATTTCACATGTTATTAGAGCATAGGTGTGGGAAAAGAAAAATGCAATTTTTTCTATTGTAGGTATAGAAAATCATAACTAAAAATAGAATCTCTAGCCTCTGTTATTCTCACAACGTACAACTACTTTGATTAGAGGCCTAAAATTTTACTTTAGCTCCAAAGTAAAGGCCTCTATTGAATAGTTAACAATGCAGAAGTTGAACCCAATTCTGTATTAGAAAATTCCAAATACTTCAACTGTATTGATGAAGCATTTGGTCTACTTATATGCTTGTCTATATATCTAGAACTGGTGTTCCATGTCGAGGCATGTACAACTCTAAACCAAGTTTGGAATACCTTGGAGACTCTCTTTGGAAAGAAAGATGAAATGTAGGGTCATGTCCAAAAAATGAGCTTATCTCACTAGATCCAAAGATTTTTGACAACATAATTTCAAAGATTCATTGTTTCCGTTGAAAGGATGTGCTATTGACAAGTCCAATGAAGAAAACAAATTAATTCTTGTCATTCTATCAAAGTTGGGTCTAGAATATGTATTATTTGTTTCTTCTTTCCACACAACCAGACTCACAATAGGAGAAAATTGGAAGATGCCCACACTCAATGCATTCATTGAGTCTCTAATACATAAGCAAGGCAAAAAATTTAAGATGGGTACATTGAAGAATTCCAAACGTCATGGAGTTATTGTGCATACAATTGGGAAGAACAATTCTAGATCCAATCAACAATCCAAAGGAAAATGGAAGAAGGATTCAGATCCAAGAAAGGAAGGCAATCGAAAACCTTCAGATGGATCTACCAGCTCAAAAGAAAAAGACACAAAGGGAAAATTAAAGTGCACCCATTGCAACCATGGGTACCATCTAGCACCATCATGCATGAAGAATATCATTGATCTCATCGCACAAACACTTCAACAACACAATCTTGGTGGTTTCATTCTTGAGATCAATGGCCTTCTTCATGCATGATGATGTTGGATGGTACCCATAGTTGAAATAGGTTCCTTTAGTTTTCCCTTTGTGTCTTTTTCTCTTGAGCTTGCATACTTAATGAGGAATTATGTGCATACCTATGTGGTTACTCCATGTACATCTCCTCCTCAAGATCAGCATGAGGAAAAGCATTTTTTACATCCATGTAATGAATCTTCCACCTTTTAGCTGCTACAATGACTAGGGCCAATCAAATGGAATCCATTTTTGCTGGTTATCCAAATAGTGTGAAGGGTTATAAGTAGCTAGATCTTTATACAGAACAACTCTTCATTGAAAGGAGTGTATATTTTAATGAAAGTCCCATGCAAGCATCTCAAGTGCAACATGCAACCACTTCTATTGTGGAGTATATAGAACTATGTTCTACAACTATATTCTAGCTTTGTCATAGATCTTAAGGATGATGTAGATACCACAAATATGATTTTAGATTCATCTGAATCTAAATCTGATGAACATGACCATACATATGTAGGTCCACATCTCAATTGGGATTCTACTGATGATTTAGCATCTTCTAGGAGAAGTCAAAGAACACAGAGTTTGGCTGATATATATGATGCTCGTAATGTATTTTTAGACATTGATTCCATTATTACAATGCATGCTTATCTAATTCAAACATCAGATCCTCAAACTTATATAGAAGTTGTAGGAAATCCTCATTGGGAAGCTTCCATGGATGAGGAGATCAATTCTCTTATTACAAACCAAACTTGGGAGCTAGTTCCACTTCCATCCAATCACAAGCTTTTTAGGTGCAAGTAGATCAATCAAACAAAGAAACTAGAAAATGGTCAAGTGAGTAGATACAAAGCAAGGTTGGTAGCCAAAGGTTTTCAGCAAGTTCAAGGCATTGATTATGATGAGAATTTTCTCCTATGGAAAAAATGGTTTCCATTCGATTGGCCCTAGCCATTGCAGCAACAAAAAGGTGGGAGATTCATCACATAGATGTGAAGAATTCTTTTCTTCATGGTGAACTTGAGGAGGAGATCTACATGGAGAAACCACAATGGTATGTACATAATTTCTCATTAGTATGCAAGCTCAAGAAATTACTCTGTGGCCTCTAGCAGGCACCTCATGCTTGGTATGCTAAAATGACTTCTTATCTTCTCTCTTAAAATTTTAGAGTATGTGCACCAAGATGGCGTACAAAAAAGTGGACACCTACACAAAAGAAAAAGAAAAATTATTAATAACCTGATCAGGATTTTAAAAACTCAATCGAGTTATTTAAAAGTCAAATACCAGCTAGGCTTAATATCCAAGCCTGGCCATTATACTTTACAAATTTGAATCAACCTGATCAGGTGTTTTGAATTATATTAATTAATAACTTGATCGGGTTTTATGGTTTTGTAAAGTACATATTTTTACTATTGTCCACATTGAGGGCATTTTTATATTCTCAAATGATAGCAGCAATGTGGACTCCACAGTGAGAACACCAAAACCCAATTGGGTTTACCATAGAAACCTATTTTTTATTGCATCTCCATCCATGCTGCCCCACAAACAAGGTAATTCTTCATTCTATTCTCATTTATGTATTTTTTTATCAAATTTTGTAATTTGGTTTTTTAATTTATTAGTTTTGTAATTATTTTTAATTTTTTAAATATAGATGCATCAAGGAATCCAAGAAAATGAAGGAGAGAAGAAAGACCACCTCCTATACAATCAAACCCTCCACCCATCATGACACAACCACAAAACACTCCACCCATTATGGCACGACCACAAAACCCTCCACCATAGTGATACAACCACAAAACCCTCCAATTAATGTTCCTCTTCAACAACCATTGCCTCCTATAAACTCTCCATGCATACAATTACATCATTTAACTACTACACAAGAGGACTTCATAAACGGCCTCTCACAAAATAGTGCTAACATTACCCAAATTGTCAATAGGTTGTAGTCATCTACACTTCATCATCACTCAACCCTAAATAATACACTTGAAAAAATGGCCCAAAATACAAATGAGGTGTCTAGGGAGGTTACGAAATGGGGTACATGGAGGGATAGGTGTCATGCATTTTATGTCAATGAGTTATCATATCAGCTCTAACATCTTCCCAGGAGATAAGTATGTCATATTCAAAGATGTTAATGAGCTATGAGATACCCATACTAGCCCAAGATCTGGCAGAGAATCCTTGGGAAAGGGCAAGGGATTTTCCAAATAGGCAAAGGTTCCACCAAATCAAACTTTCACCATGAAGGAGTTTGTTATCGTGAAAAGACAGGTTAGGGAAAAAACTTTAACATGTTCCCAAGCCTTCTAGATGGATTTAAAAATAGCAGATCCTTCAACAAGAATCAAGAAATTTCGCCTAATAAGGTCACATAGTGGAAGATTCTTCCAAGACTTTGCATTTTCAGGGAAGCCATGCTCAATGTTGTTTCTAACCAGGACTTTCCAAGGTTTAGAACCTTTTAAAGATTGAAAGATCCATTTGGCAGTAAGGGCAATCCCTTGAATTATAAGGTCCTTTAACCCAAGCCCCCAAGGATTTTGTGAGTCTGGAACCAATCTCATTTAATAACATGGACCTTTCTTTTGCCTTACCATTAGACCAAAAAAAATTCCCGATGGCCTTTTGGATCTCAAGGATTTGATAATTTCTAAGCATTTAGGTAGAAGAGTAATACACATTATAGGAAGAGAGGATTTTATTGCAAACCTGAATCCTACCAACCAAGGAGAGAGTTCTATTATGCCATTTAGACAACTTTTTACTAATTTTTTCTTTAATCCAAAACCACATATCCTTTAGAGATGGTTCAATAGAAAAAGGGATGCCAATATATCAACCAACTTTCTGAAGGTAATCCCTTTGATAGCCATAGTTGTGGATCCAATTAGGAGGTTGGTGCTCTGAGCCAAAGATAATAGATTTGGACTAAGAAAGGTGAGCACCAGAGATAGTACAAAAGAAACTGAGCTTTTTATGTAAAATTTCAAAATTTTCTTCAATGAGCTCAAAAAATAAGGCATTATCATCAACAAATTGACAATTAATCAAATCAAAGTTATTCAGTAAAGAAATACCCTTGACATAATGAGAAATAGAATTGTCTTTAAGAATATATGAAAGGGCATCAGAGGCAATCATTAAAAGAGTAGGGGAAAGGGGGCAACCTTATTGAATATATCTACCAAGAGTAAAAGAATTAGAAAGGGAGCCATTCTCATCAACTTGGGCAGAAGCATCTTGAAAAAGCATTTTAACAGTATTGCAAAAGTACCTAGGAAATCCAAAAGATTCAAGCATCATGAGAACAAATTCACAAACAACTCTTTCATAAGCCTTTTTGAAATTCAGAAGAAACATAGATGCATTTTGTTGAGAATTTTTAGCCTAATGACACCAAACTAAGTGGAAGAGACAAATTTGGGTAGAAGCTTCTCTAATCTAAGGGTCACAATATTAGCAATAATTTTATAAGAGACATTAAGGATAGTAATAGGCCTCTAGTTTTTAATGAGACTCTTATCTCCATCTTTAGAGATCAACTTGATGATTCTTCTTTTAATAGAGCCTCCTAGAGAGCCATTTTCAAGGGCTTCTAGATAGATGTCTTGAAGGTCATTACAGATCCAACTAATGTTGGCTTTGTAGAACTCAACTAAGAGATTATTAGGCCCAGGGACCTTGTCATGTTTTAAGGTATTGATGACTTTTTTGTATTTCCTCAGTAGATATGATTTTACTCAACACGATAAAATCCTCATTAGTAATCCTAGTAGGAATAAGAGACCTACATTTGTCTCTTAGAGACCTATCTTCATCACTATCTTTAGAGGTAAAGAGATCTTGATAAAAGTAGGAGAAACCCTTTTTAATATTCTAAGTGTCAACAATCTCATTATCGTGAAAAAGAAGTTTATCAATAGATTTATTTGGTTGTTTTTGTTTACTGAGGTTAAAGAAGAATTTTGATGCCTTGTCACCAAATTGAAGCCAATGGGCATGGGATCTAATGACAACTCCTTTGGTTTTGATATGTTGATGTTGTCTAAGAGCATGTTTCACTTTGGAGAATTGGTAAACAAGGTTGCTATTAGAGGGTTGGACTGAATATTAATTTCAGTAGAGTTAAAGTTAGAGGAGAGCTTTTTCTCCAAGAATCTATAATCCTCAGGGTTCTTCCTCCCAATAGTTTGTAGCAGACAATGCTTTTATGATTCCATCTATCAATAATATTGAATTATATTGAAATGATTTATATAATATTAAAAAAATTCAAATGCAATAGTATTCCTTGTCAGATTATAAATAAATTAGAGATCATCGAAAATCTAGAGAATTTTCTATAATTTGTTTATTATACTTAATGCAATTATTTTAGCTTATAGTTTAGTTCTAATTTGGGCAGTGGAAAACAATTAGTATTAAAAAATTTTAAAACTTCAAGAAGTAATTTTCCAGCAACATTACAAAACAACAACAAGAAAACAAGGATGGCCTCGTGGTATATGTCCCTACTTCTGATATGGAAGTATTTGTTTCCAGCTTATTAAATGTTAGCACCAAAACATGACCCTTCCTCGCTAACAGATCACATCGTTTGCATTGAGTATGAAAATGACATGCAAGAGAAATACCAAAAAAAAAGGTGGAGCGATCGATTAAAACCATACAACTTCCATCTAACACGTCAAAAAAATTATATGTGTCCTACTTTGCATCCTTCAGTATGATCAGGATAGACAAAAACATGTGTCCCCACATAACTGACGGAGTCCTCAAAACCCATTTGGCATTACACACATTTAACTTGTATTTTCCCCAAGGATGAAGACAATGGGAATTTTCAACTCTATGTGTTCATAAACCAACACACAATGGTATCCCTAGTCTTGCCAAAATCTATCGTTTTATCAGGCTATTCTTTCACACTCCTCCAAATTATTAGTTTAGGAAGCTCAAACCCTTTTTGTATTGCACCCACTATATCATTTTCTTCTCATTTGTCATCTCTCCAACTTCTTTACTATATATAGTTCATTTCTCTGCCATTAAATTTCATAACAGAACAGAACAATTCATTTTACTTGTTTTCATTGAAATCAATGGAGAAGCTGGCTTCTTTAAAATGTGAGAGGATGGAGAGGAGTGATCAGAGCGGGAGAATGTACGAAGAACCATAATTCAGCCCATTACATAGGATTTGCAAGGAGACAAATGTGGATGTTTTCTGCGAAATCTTGAGTAAGATGGATAACGAAGAACAAGGGTGGAGATTGAAAAAATAGAGGTAGAGATGGTGTTGGATATGATGAAGATGTTACAACAAGAAATATATCCAAGCCCTTCATGTTCTAATTTTTATGGTAGAGGAACGAGTAGTAATGGGTCTGATGAATTGGAGTCCACCGGGGAATGTAAAGATTTGCAGTTTTAATGGTGAACTTCATTATTTGTTGGGTGCGAGTGACGATGAATTGGGTATTCCATGTAGCCCTTCTATGAATGATTATGATTACGAGCACATTGAAATATGAGAGGATTCGAAGGAACTTCCTATGGTCTGCACTAGAAGAAAAAATGAGGATCGACATGGTCAATTCAAAGACGGTGTGCAAACCTAAGGGCTATGGATGGTTTGGGTGTTAGAAAAGTGGGAGACCACAAAAAAGCTCTTATTATTAAAATTAGTTGGCATTTGGTCCAAAGATCAAGCTTGGATGACAACAGATAATGAAAGCCAAGTACTTTAGTGACTCCCCCTTCACCTCCTGACTTTTTGATACAAATCTCCCCTATGACTCTAGGATTTGGAGCAATGTCATCAAAAATTGAACTTCCCAACAAAGGGGTCTATGATGGCTTGTTAGCAAGGGAAGTAAAATCAGATTCTGGGGGCTAGTTGAATTGGGGGCAAGCCTCTTATTTTTAGTAAATTTTATCACCTCAGGAATGAGTTAAAGGACAACTTGGGACATTTTGTCAAAGATTAGTTGAGTCCCTTGTGGAATGGAAAATCCATAACATCAATTGGAGGGGAGCTCCTCATGACCTAATTCTAATTAAGGAGTTACAAGCTCTTATTAGCCTCTTTAGGATTGCAATTGTATTTTCAGATGATAGATTCATTTGGTATAGGGACTAGTATGGGGAATTCTCTGTTCTCTCCTGCTATCTTTTAATGATTGAGTCAAACACTCCTAAGCTTTGATGGGATAAGTTTTGGATTCAAAAAATCAATCCCAAAATTAACTTCTTATGGGTGGGCCACCCTCCATGAGAAAATCCTCACCATTGGTAATCTAAGAAGGAGGGGATTCCAATTTCCTAAAAGATGTATTCTCTACTTATAGGAGGAGGAAGATATTAATCACCTTTCCATCTCTTGTCCATGTGTATCAAAAATCTAGGAGTCCCTCTTAAGCTTGTTCAACATTTCTTTGGTCTTTAGGAGAAGCATTCATCAATTTGTTGTCAATTATTTGAGTTGGTTGACCCACCAACCCACTCAACTCCTATGGAAAATGTTACCCCCACATGTGTCTTAGAATGTTTGTAAGGAGAGTAACAATAGGATTTTTAGGGAGCTAGAGATGGAAGTTGAAGGGACTTTTACCATGTGTGTTAACAAGTTGCATAATAATTTCTTTGTTTCTACTTCGAAGAAATCTGATAGACCTCCCTCCCATTGGGATTATCAAGTGATGGTTAATTGGCAACTCCTAATGGTTGTTGAACATTTTCATAGCTCAAAACTCATTGTGTTAGCATTCCCCTTGTTTACAATTTTTTAACTATTTCTCTCAAAGCTTTCAAGATGGAAGAAAGTGAAGAACCTATGCTAATAGTTGACATGGATGGAAACAATGATAGGATTGATCCCTCAAAGATCATGAGAAACGAAAAAATGAAAGTGCCTAGACTAGGGTGTTAGCAATAGCTAGCGTGTCTACCCATGGAAATTCAAACTCTTATTGAGTATGAAGTTAAACACAATCACATGCATAATGATGTGATTTAAAATGCGAACCAACTGGCCTAATTAGGGTAATGACATTGATCTATGTGTTACCTTACTTAGACATTATTTCATGATCTATAGTTTTTTATGGAATTATTCCCAAATGGATTTAGAAAAGATTTTGGGTCATACCATCAAGTACAATAAGGAATAGCACTTTGACGATGAAATCAAAAACTATATTTGTCACTAATTTAGCGATTCCCAAAATCCCTTCAGTAATAAAGGGTTTCCTTTTATTTACCTCTCTAACATATCGGAGTCCCATAGACATGTGAATCAAGTTTAGAGAAACCAGAAAAATGATTTACGTAAAGAAATTTTCTAGAAAAGCTTGTACATTAATCATTTTAATGGTAAATTTCATTTTACCAAGCACAACCCTTGCAAGCCCATTTATAAAAAAAAAAAGCATTTCTCTCAAAGCTTTCAAGATGGAAGAAAGTGAAGAGCTTGTGTTAATAGTTGACATGGATGGCAAGAGGGATAGGATTGAACCTTCAAATATTGAACATGAGTAACAAAAAAAGAAAGTGACTAGACATACATAACAAAGAGTGGGCTACTTCCTTTTATGTTGGTTAGGGATGATTAATCTTGATGAAATGGTGTTGCTCTAGCTAGTGAACACTTTGAAAGATAGGAAAGTCACAATTAATGGCACCACTTTTGAAATCAATGAGGATGTGATTTCATGGGAGATCGGTCTCTTTTTGGATGAAAGGAAATGGATGTAGGTCACTAAGGTGGCTAACAAAACTAGTATGAATAAATTCTTCAAAGTGGGTACAGAACCAATTCTCTTGAGAGATGGTTTCAATAGGGAAAAACTATTGGGTTCATAAAACAATGTTTTCTTCTTAAGTATGAAGTAGCTTACCCTAGAGGTCAACCGTAAAGTGATTTACTACTATATTTTCCCAATGTTAAATCACTTTTTTACCATGATGAAAGATTCCTCCCTTTCTTTGTACTTCATGATATAAAAGTATTTGTTATGGATGTGTGTAAGTGTAGAGGGGAAGGAAAAAACAATATTATCCCTCACCAAGTACTTATTTACAAGATGTATAACTATACCATGATATGTGCCCTCCTCGCATGATTTTCCCAATTCAACCCTTAACCCCTAACATGACCCTTTTTTCTATGTTGACTTACATTCCCAACTTGCCCACTCTTTCTCAAGATTCCCCTTCCTCTAGTAGCTTGATGCTCAAACACCCACACACTATGTTGTGTGCTCAATTAAACACTAAAATGCAGCTTATTGTTGATTTGTGAAACATTGGTAAGGAATTAATTAGGGGTAGGGGATGCTCTTATAGGCTTGTCTCAAACCCTTGCTAGAAAAAAAAGCATTGAAACATAGTCTGATTTGAAGGGAAGTGAGGAGAAAGGGAAAAATGTTAGGAACAAATAAAAACCAAGGAGATACATTGCATTGATGATGAAGAGGATGAAATTGATAAGTCTCCCCCAAGGATGGAGGAGGTCACTCAAGATAAAGATATCTCCCATGTTTTGACCAATTTTAGTCTAAAACACTATTGATTTGATCGTAAAAAAGGAGGCCCTAACACCACTAATAACTCCCCCATGACTTCTACTTCACCCCTTAGGAAGCCAAAGGTGGATCCCCCTTCCCACCATTCACCCTTGTCTTTCCCCCCCTGTGTATCCTACTCCCCCTATAACCCTCCCCAATTCCCTCGCCTATCTTGGAGCTGCCACCCCCCCACCCCTTCCTCTACTTCAAGGAAAAAAAACTTTTTTGCAAGTGAAATAAAATATTAAAATCGTGTGGGTGCAGATGGAGAAATTAAAGAGCAATGTGTCATAATTGGGCATTCGTTTGAACACACTAGCGGATTTTGCAATCAAATTGGTGCATGCACTAGTGACCACCCTTCAATTGTTATAGTAGGAGAAGGTGAAGGGTAAAGTTGGGGTGGAGAAAGAAAAATTCAAGAACCTTTATAGGTTCTTCACTGATGATTGGATGGATGTGTTACTGTCAAAACAATCCCCCAGGAGGAGTAGGAGAAAAGAGGGTCTGACCTCATTTTGTGTTGATTATTGGTTGTTGTTAGTTTATTTTATACTTATGTTTAAGCCTTGCATGGATGATACTTGAATAATGGAAACTTTTATTAATATGAACATCTATACTACTAGCCTAGTTTGTTGAAGTTTAATTACTATCTATTATATATCATTAGATAATTGGTTACTGAACTCTAATATGATTTTTTTTTTTTAAAACATGGGTGGCTAGTGTGATGTTAGTTAGTTTGTGGGCTTCTCCTTAGATGATGGTGATCTAATTACTTTGTTAACTCTTTGGGATAGTCAAGTAATTTTGACTACTTTTAATTTAAAAAACAAATCATTATATCTAACTGTATCTAGGAAAATGAGAGACACTTTAAATAGGTTTGTATATCTCCCAATTTTGGACTACTAAGCCATTCAAATAACATGAGGGAAAGAGGTAGATTTCCAAATATTATTCCATTTATGATCCAAATTAGATTAGCTAGAACACAAAGGAAGAAGGATGCCAATGCTAAATTCATATTATAGAGATGAATGCAATAGAAGGAAATATACTCTTTGGCCCTTGATAGGATAATGTGAATGTGGAGTTTAACTAATTGCTTAAATAATATAAATATTGATATTATGTAAACAAAATTAGCCCAATTAAGATATAGATCTAGGGTTTACATCTAAAAGAAAATAAAATATAAAGGACTCACCTTGAAATGTGTAGAAGAAGATGTATTTTTGCTCCAAAACTAGTAGATCTAAACTATATCTAAATACCCATCCATGGATCTTGGAATAAAATGATGAAAGGAAAAAAACTAAGAAATCTCCCTAGAATCTGAGACTAAAGGACTAGCTTAACTTGGGAAGACTTCTTATGACCAAGTTGACATAGTTTTGTGATCTACAACTAACAACTCTAGAAAGCTTGCAAATAGTATGTTCCATATCTATAACCCTTTTCACTCCCAAACTATAAATCAACATAGAAAATAAATGTTTAGAGCTGGGTTGACAGGGGCTTGCCTTGGTCAATCTCTAGGTCAAGGAATTAACTTTAATTGAGAAATATAAAGGGAAATGACTAAAAGATAATATAAACGTTAAGATTCACCTTATTTATATGTATGTAAATGTAATGTACTTCTAAATTAGTAGTGTAGAGTATCTCCACTCTTTGCAATGGATCTACCATAAGCCTGTCATTGTGCCATGGATATAAGATTCCATCAATGAAGAATATGATGAATGCTTCAATGTAGATCTCCTCCCTTAATGGTAAAAAATAAGCTAGATCTTGAAGAGGAAATGCTTAAAAAGGATCCTTCAATGCTAGATAGAAATCTCCTTCCTTGAATGCTTGAAATGCTTGAATACTTGAACTCATTGAATGCAGAAGATAGAAATCTCCAATTGAGAGAAAGAGCTTGAGAATATGATCTTGTGTTATGAACGAGATATGAAAATGATGCCTCCAATTTTTCTTATATATGAATTTTTGGGTGGGAAAGCAATATTGGCCAATTAGGTAATAGTTAAAAACTAATTGAACCCTGAGGGCCTCAAACTCGAGAACTATTAGGGAGTAGGTTGACTTGGGTTGACCAAGTCAAGGACTAAGTCGACCTAGGTCATCTTAGTCTAGACTCATTCAACCTGAGTCAACGTGGTCTTGGAGGTCAAGTCTCAGGTGCTACAGAAAGAAGTGGTAGGTGCCAGAAAGATAAGGGTGGAAAGAGGAAGAAGATAAGAGAAAAAGGAAATTGAGCACATGCATATAAATGGCCCACAGAGGAACTTTACAAAGAGGGGGATAAAATTTCTTAATAGACAATTGTGTCCATTTTAACATGGTACACTAAGTATTACAAACATAAAAAATGTATATTTATTAAGGCATATATGTGTGCACCCATATATACTCAGATAAATATACCTAATAGTGAAGTAAGAAATTAGACATCAATAAACATGAGATCATAAAATATTAAACTTAATACATCATCAAATTCTAATCACTAAATTGAAATATAAAAACCAAATCCAAAATCTGGTGACTAACTCCCTAGTAGGAATCTAAGTGTGGGGTGCCTATACACACTTTTGACATTGATATTACTAAGTTGATTGGGGACTATACATTTACTTGATACTTTAAAAATCTTCTAAGCTTAGTATGATCCTAGAACATAGAGATGAGAAACCTAAGTTTCTAGTCTTTAAATCCCCAAATTACTAAAAATGTGAGTTAACTTACTAACCAAAATGAATTCGAGGGCTTGATCCTTATGGTCATCCAATATTAGAATATGTAAGATATCATTTTGCATCAAATATCTAACTTTGAATCATAGAAATACTATTATATCTTAGCAACAAGATGCCATCATGACCTTGTTTTGCAATTCTAGAAATTATAATCTTAGTGACCACAAACAATTACTATACATTTTCTAAGTCTGAATGTTGCCTTTCCAACAATGCTTTCCTATTGGAGAAAAATGTGTAAAATCTATTTAACTATTTAATAAATCAAAAAATCAAATCTTTTGATCTCATCCTACATGTAAGGATGGTTTAAATGTTGTACGTAGGCCAAGACATTTAAAGTTCTTATAATCTCTCTTTGTGCATGGTGACTTAAGAATTACTTGAGACCCTTTAATAACACTAAAATGGCTAATGTAGGACAATATTTAAGCGATCTACATAGCTAAAGACTACATGTATGGTCTAAAATGGAGTTATGATGCCCATGAAATGTTAACACCTCTCCATCTAGGAGGAAGCATCACCACAACCTAAATTACCCTATCTACATCAACATCACCATCAATACTTTCCCCAGCCTCTCCCCCTACTGTGAAACCCTCTTCTCCACATATCACAACTCTCTCACTTTTGCTTCCCATTTCAAACTTACCAAGGTCACAATTACTCTACTAATATTTTTTTGATAAAGGAGGTAGGGAGAGGGACATGAACTCGAAGTAACAACTAAAAAAGGTAAAGTCTATGGCCATTACAACCAAGCAACTTGCCAAGAAACTAGAATCAACAAAGAAATCACTCCCATGATATAATAAAAAACAAAAACCAAGAAATAGCAAAGAAACTAATATACATCATGAGAGAAACAATAACTAATCAAAGATAACATCAAACTAAACCTACTAAACAACATACAACAACAAAAATCAACCCAATATAGAAGTCAATATAAACTATTTTTAGATAACATTGTTGTAATAATAATAGGTCTTATAATGACATAAGTAATTAACCTTAAAAAACTTAAAGGTCTTAAAGTTATGTAAGTTTAAAATAATAGAAAGCATAGTTAACTTAGATATCTTAAAATTTTTCACTCCTCTTCTTGAAGTGATAAGAAAACTAGAATATGAAAGATAACTAAGTTTTTTTAATATTATTCCATTCTTTGGTTACCTGGGTTAGCTCCCCATCCCAATCCATGACATCTCTAGCCTCCTATTCTTGATCCTTCTCCTTCCATGCTGAGTCTACTTCTTTGGTCTTCTACAACCTACTTTTGCCAATGACCACCCCAAGGACCATTCTTTCCATTATCTCCCTCTGGATAGTACTGATAGTTTCAACAAAAAACCCCAATTAATGATGGTATCTTTGTACATTTTGTCCAGGGATTCCATTTTGATTTGAAGAGTATCTAGTCTACTTGAAATCTTTCTTTCAAGCTCTATAACCCTTTTGAAAAGGGAATCCCTATTCGTGTTTATGTTCTTCTCTTCCACATTATGACTTTTTTCATCACAGTTTAGTTCATTGACCTCAATTGGATCAGTATGGTTCTCAGTAACCCCTCTAAGGTCAACCTCAATAACTACTTCATGTTCACCCATATCCATGTTCTCATCCTCCCCATAGTAGCTAACATTCTCTTCCTCTATATAGTCTGCATCATGTGTCCTAATTATCAATCTCATCTTCCACTTCAGTCTTTGCCTCAAGGAATTTGTATTCCCCCAAACCCATAGAGGTGTCTTTTTCATCCTTATGTTTCTTATTGTTGGTGTAAATAAGTATTTACTATTTACACTTACTTAAGTTTACTTAGGTTAATGCATTATTTTAATATTTTACATTATTTTATTATTTTTATTTGTGAGACACTTAGGAGTTTGCGCACCTTTTTGAGTTGTCATGTAGACAACACAGGAGTATGCAACTCTATTTAAGCACATGGTGTCTACAACACTATTTTGCATGTCCCACCCTTGTAGGCTTATCCTCTCATCACCACACTTACTTTCGTGCTTAATGGAGGATAACCCATATCTAGTGGACATGTGCTTGGTTGTATGACACATCATGATGCTAACTTCTATGCATTCTAGAAGCTCTCCTGAGGCCTTTATATTCAGGCACTCCTAGTGTACTCTTAGATGATGAACCAGTTATTGAATACATTGTTATTCTCATCATACTCTCTCTCTTTGTTCTAATATGTGCTTGTGTTTGAGTTCTTAGTTCCTGGGTGAATTTTTCCCTTAGGCAAATTCTTACATGGTACCAGAGCAACTTGGAGATTTTCTCATCACATAGCCATTCGAGACCATGCTTGCTTCAACACCTTAGCCTGAATCCAGAGTGCTGCAGAAATTGGGAGTGTCTAGCACTAGATTTGACCTCACCATTACGTCTAAAATGCTGAACAAGTGAAAATTGACTATAAGCATGCCTACCTTGGCTCTGCTAGGAATAAGGTGTCTCAACCTTGTATAATTCCTATTCTTATTATTCGTTTTGTAAAATGTATTTCTTGCAAATAATGTTGATGTGTCGACATCTTGAATTGTGTGTAAGGAGATCATGACTAAAACGGTTATGACGAATTCCTATGACACGTAAGAGCTATGTTAGGAAGATTCAATGACAGGTGAATACATGTGGCAACTAAGATATTTGAGTACTATACACTCTACCCCAATAGAGGGGTTCGGGGCATCAGCCCAAAAAAAATTTTGGGGTTCCTATTTTCTCAGAGAATGGTAAAAACCTAATACAGTTTACCTTTTGGGAGTAGCCCTAAAGTGAAGCACATGTTATAAGCATTTTTAGGGTTGCAAAGAGATGCGATGTGAAAAAGGTGTATTGTTGGTACTGCGAGTAGCTACTAGAGTCTTCTGTTGTTGATGTTGAACTTGCATTGCAAGTGTATTGTAACCTTGTGTTGAAGATAATACATTGTGCAGGTTCTCAAGGGGTGGGGTTGTTTTACTGAAAGGTTTTTCCCCACCAGCAAATACTTGTGTTATGTTTTCCTTTCTCTGTCTATTTTATGTATACATGGTTGGCTGCAATATTGTTATTCACATGATATTGAATCTGTAAGTGTAGAAGATTTTAATAGGATTTGCATCATACTTTCCTTATGAGATTAGTGTAGGAAGCTATTTCTGCACTTGAGTTTCCTTACAAGTGGTATCAGAGCTTGATCAACTTTTGATCCTATTTGTTGGGTAGGTTTTCTGAGCTAATCTCAAGTTGAGTGGGAGTCTTGTGCAGAGCATCCTAAATCTTATTTGTAGATTGAGATGGCGAGTTCATCATATGGAAGAATGGAGGTGGAGAAATTTAATGGCACTAATTTCGAGTTGTGGAAACTCAAGATGGAAGATATGTTGGAAGATCATGACCTATTGGAAGCAACTACAAGTGCTACAAGACCAGCAACTATAGCTCAAGTAGATTGGGATATCAAAGATCATAAAGCGAAGGGTCTCATAAGACTTTGTTTAACCGATGCAGTCCTTCTGAATGTTCTAGATAAGAAAATTGCATATAGTTTGTGGGAGAGACTTGGGGCCATGTATCAGGCCAAATCTTTGGTGAACAAGTTGTTCCTGAGGAAGAAGTTGTATTCTTTGCGAATGGAGGAAGGTGGATCCTTAACGGATCATTTAAATGCATTTAATTTGTCGGCTACACAGTTGACATTAGCTGGTGTCAAGTTAGAGGAGGAGGATCGTTGCTACAAAATTTTGTGTTCTTTACCAGATTCATGGGACCATCTTGTGATGGCTCTCGAAAGCACATTAGTCACCTTCAAAATGGATGATGTGGTGTCTTCGCTACTATCAGAGGAGATGCGAAGAAAGGCTTCTATTTCAGAAAAAGAAGCCCTTGCTATTCGTGGGAGATCCACAAAAAGAGGGAAAATAATGACAATAAGTCTGACAATAAGGGTAGATCCAAATCCCGTGGGAAGTCAACGACTTCCAATAAGTCCAAGGCAAAATGTTGGAACTGTGATAAGACTGGGCACTTCCATAAAGACTATAAAGAGCCTAATAAGAAGAAAAAAGCCTCAGATTCTGGTTCTGAAAAATCTCAAGAAGATAGCGATGCATTCATCGTAGCTTTGGCAACACATGCATCTAATGATGTATGGTTGGTTGACTTGGGTGCATCATTTCACATGACCTCTCATCGAAACTGGTTCTCAAGATATGAAGAGTTTGATGGTGGAAAGATGTACTTGGGTGATGATTCTCACCTAAAGATAGTTGGATGCGGAAGGGTCACTATCAAATTTCCTGATGGATGAGTAAAGGGAATCAATGGAGTTATGCAGATTCCAAGTTTGGCACAAAACCTATTATCTGTGAGTATGCTGAATGATGTAGGTGTGCAAGTTGGTTTTTCTAAAGATGGATGTAAGATGATGAGAGGAGCTATGGTGCTTGCTAAGGGTACTAGGAGAGGTACTTTGTTTCAGCTTGATGCACACATTTCTCAGTGTAATAGTTCTTCTATTTCAAAGAAGAGAGTAGCTATCACTTCATCCCCACCATTTGAGTGAGCAGTAAAGAAGATTGTGGTTAGTGGTTCTGATGGTAGTGCAACAAGTGTATCTAAGGGTGCAAACACTTTGGAAGGAAAGCTTCCTATAGAAAAGATAATGTTGTGGCATTTGAGATTTGGTCACATTGGTGAGAAGGGTCTCAGAACCCTAAAAATTAAAAATCTCATTGAGGGGTTAAATGATTGCAATCTCGAGTTTGACTTTTGTGAACACTGTGTATATGGTAAACAAAATCGTGTTCAGTTTTACTCTAGTTCTCACAAATCTTCTGATGTTTTGGATCTTATTCATTCTGATGTATTTGGTCTTGTAAAAGTTCCTTCAATCTCCAAGTCTGTATTTTTTGTATCTTTCATAGATGATTAGAGTAGAAGGACATGGATTTATTTCCTTAAAATTAAGACACAAGTCTTTAGTCGATTCAAGGAATTTAAAGCCCTTGTAGAGAATTAGACTAGTAAGAAGATTAAGTGTGTGAGAACTAACAATGGTGGTGAGTTTTGCTTAGCAGAGTTTGAACAGTTCTATAAAGAACAAGGTATCGAGAGGCATAAGACAACTCCATATACCTCACAAAAAAATGGAGTTGCAGAGAGAATGAATAGGACACTGATGGAGAAGGCTAGGAGTATGCTTAGTGGAGCTGGTTTAAAACAAAGGTTTTGGGCCGAAGCTGTGGCCACTGCTTGTTATCTGGTTAACAAATCTCCTACATCAGCCCTTGTTGGTAAGACACCCATGGAGGTGTGGTCAGGTAAGAAGCCTTCAATTAGACATCTTCGTGTTTTTGGTTGTGAAGCTTATGCACATGTTCCAATGGAGAAAAGATCTAAGTTGGAAAACAAAGTTGTTAAATGTATTTTCATCAAGTACAGTGTTGGTGTGAAAGGATACAAGCTTTGGGATCCTGTGACTAGTAAGGTGTTGTATAGTAGAAATGTTATTTTTAGAGAGCTAACATCTTCTCCTATTGTGCTACAACCAAATGAAAAAGAAAAGGGAAAAGATGTTGTTCAGTTGCCTCCTACCCATGAGAAGACTGAACAGAGAGACCATGTTGGGTCTAATGATGAGGAGAGCTCTTGCAGCTCTGATAGTTCAGAAGAAGAGGAAGAACAACCTCAACCTCAACCCTTGAGGAGATCCATGAGAGAAAGAAAGCAACCAGAAAGGTTTGGTTATTCTATGTTAGATTCCAATTGTGCTTTTGCTTTGATTACTAACACTGATGAGCCTAGATCTGTGAAAGACGCTTTGGGCATGGAAGATGCAGGTTCCTGGATTGAGGCTATGGATGATGAGATGGCTTCATTAGAGAAAAACAAAACATGGGACCTTGTACCTTTTCCTAAAGGGATAAAATCTGTTGGCTGTAAATGGGTGTTCAAGAAGAAATTCTGTGTAGATGGCAGTGTTGAAAGGTACAAAGCTAGATTGGTTGCAAAGGGGTATTCATAGGTAGAGGGAATAGATTATGGTGAAATATTTTCTCCTATTGCAAAGTTGACATCCATTAGATTTCTGTTATCTCTTGTTGCATCATATGATTTAGAGATAGAACAGATGGTTGTGAAGACAACTTTCCTTCATGGTGATTTGGATGAAGAGATTTATATGTCACAGCCTGAGGACTACATTGTTAAAGCTAAAGAATCCTTAGTTTGTAGATTAAAGAAATCTCTATATGGTTTGAAGCTCAATCTCCTAGGATGTGGTACCTTAAGTTTGATGCCTTTGTGTTGTCAATTGGATTTTTAAGATCGAAATCAGATCATTGTGTTTATTTCATAATTGAAAATGATCGCCTTCTTATTGTTGCATTATATGTTGATGATATGTTGCTCTTTGGGAAGGGTAAGGGTATGATTTTTGATTTTAAATCTTAGTTGTCAACATAGTTTGAGATGAAAGATCTTAGGGAAGCTAGGTACATCTTGGGTATGGAAATCAGTAGAGACAGGTCTAATAGAAAACTTTGGTTGAGTTAGAGTAAGTATGTGAAGTTTGTGTTGGAAGGTTCAACATGGCAGATTGTAGACCACTATGTGTTCCTATTCCTGTGAGAACAAAGTTATCTGTAGATGATTGTCCAAAATCTCCTAGTGAGGTGGAGGACATGAGTAGAGTACCTTATGCTAGTGTAGTTGGCAATCTTATGTATGCTATGGTCTGTGCTAGACCAGACATTGCCCAAGCAGTGGGAGTCCTGAGTCGATTTATGGCTAATCCTAGACGAATACATTGGGATGCAGTTAAGCGAGTATTCAGATATTTGAGGGGTACATCAGATTACTCCATATGTTATCATGGTAACTCTTCTAGATCTCTGAATTCAGTTTGTACTCATGGGTTTGTGGATTCAGATTGGGCAGGTGATATTGACCGCAAGAGATCCACCAGTGCTTATGTGTTCACTATGTTTGGTGGTGCCATCAGTTGGATGAGCAAGCGACAACCTGTGGTTGCTTTGTCCACTACAGAAGTTGAGTACATGGCTATTACTCATGCTCGTAAGGAAGCCATTTGGCTTAAGAGATTGTGTTCTGATGTTGGTGTTGATGCAGAACAGATTACTATTTGGTGTAACAATCAGAGTGCTATTTGCCTTGCAAAGAATCCAACTTTCCATGCCAAAATGAAGCACATTGATGTGCTGTATCACTTTTTGAGAGATATGGTGGAAGATGGAAAGGTAAATTTTGAAAAGGTAGATACTGTGAAGAATGTTGTAGATGCATTAACGAAACCAGTGGGCGCTGAGAAGTTCAGATGGTGTTCGGAGTCTATGGGCCTTTTGGCCTATAGAGGTTAGTTCCTATTGCTCTTACAAGGTGTTCGACAAGTGGGAGAATGTTAGGAATAAGTTGTCTCAACCTTGTATAATTCCTATTCTTATTATTTGTTTTCTAAAATGTATTTCTTGAAAATAATGTTGATGTGTCGACATCTTGAATTGTGTGTAAGGAGATCATGACTAAAATAGTTATGACAGATTCCTATGACATGTAAGAACTATGTTAGGAAGATTCAATGATAGGTGAAGACATGTGGCAACTAAGATATTTGAGCACTGTACACTCTACCCCAATAGTGGGGTTCGGGGCATCGCTCTGAAAAAAAATTTGCGGTTCCTATTTTCTTGGAGAATGGTAAAACCCTAATACGGTTTACCTTTTGGGAGTAGCCCTAAAGTGAAGCGCATGTTATAAGCATTTTTAGGGTTGTGAAGAGATGTGATGCGAAAAAGGTGTATTGTTGGTACTGCGAGTAGCTACTGGAGTCTTCTGTTGTTGATGTTGAACTTGCATTGCAAGTGTATTGTAACCTCGTGTTGAAGATAATACATTGTGTAGGTTCTAAAGGGGTGGGGTTGTTTTACCGAAAGCCTTTTCCCCACCGAAAAATCCTTGTGTTATGTATTCCTTTCTCTATCTATTTTTTGTATACATGGTTGGCTACAATATTGTTATTTACATGTATTGAATTTGTAAGTGTAGAAGATTTTAATAGGATTTGCATCATACTTTCCTTATGAGATTAGTGTAGGAAGCTGTTTTCGCACCTGAGTTTCCTTACAGGCTCAAAGTTGACCATGAGGCAATTTTTTTTTGCAAATCGGACCCCAGAGGCCCCGATTTGCAGTATGGGCCGAACAAATCCGGCACGGCCATCTCTTGAGCATCTAGCGGCTTAGTCTACATAACCGCCGGGGGCCTTCATCAACAAATCCAGTGTCTCAAGCCCTTTTGGTTTTGGAGTGTGGCCTTCTTATTTTAAAGCCCTTGTAGGTTACCCACACACCACATGTGGGATTAATATCACAAATCCCTGCAACTTTCTATCGCAATTGCAGGCCAAATTTTTGATAGGGTTTGCAGTTGTAAACTTTGACTTCACTCTGTGATTTCGATAGCGGCAGAATAGTCTGCGCACTGTAGATCTCAACGAGTTTTGTTCTTTTCGGTGAATATTCCATTTCACTTAGCATTTTTTGAGGTCATGTTCCCTTTTCCACCATTGATGTCAATTCCTGGTGGTGAGTTCAATCTTTGGCATACAGTTTGCATTTTTTGGTTGCAAAGTTTCCCACCCATGAAAAAGTCTTTTCCTGTCCACGTGGAGGCCTGCAACAATGCTACACGGTGCTCCCTACCTTGACTATGACCTTTGTTTTGATCTCAGCCACGTAGGACCCTGTCGCCATGTCCTCACCAAGGACACGTCATTAGTTAGAATTGCCATGTTCACCACGTGGATAGCCGACCACCTTTGCCACGTCAACATCCATGTGCACAGATCCATATGCCATGTTTCATACATACAGTATGGACAATTAACTCACTTTCCATGTCATCTAAGGGTGCAAATTTTTTGCTGACGTCAGCAGAATGCTAGGTTAAATTTGACGACCATTTGACCATCATTCCTAGGAATTTTACAACTATGTTGACAGTCATTTGACCTTCAAATTTAGCATCCCACTTTCTCCTCCTAACCCCTCTCCAAAATGCATTTCAGTTTGGCAGCCTAACTTTGCGAGCTCATAACTCAGACATCGAGACTCTGATTCAGGTACAATTTTTTATGAAATCAGGTAGAATTTCTTGAATTTTCTAGTGGTGGTGTTTTTTTTTGGTTTTGGTGCATAGATTTTGTAGAAATTGCATTTTTTGGTGACTGTACCTACATAATCCTGCGTTTTGCGACCTCAGAAGCTTCGTACGAGCACATCTAATCACTTTTTCAAGTTCCTTTTTTTTGAAAGTGCATGTTTTTTTGTCTACTTTCTAGATTTGAAGTTAGATTCTAGGGTTATGTGGACAAATTTCTCACTTTTAGAATTAGGCCTTCTTTGGCATTGTAAAGCTTTCATTCTTTCTCAGAATTATTGTAAATCTGAGCTACAATGCTTAAGTGATAGATTTCAGCTTTATAAGGAAGTTGTAAAAGCAAAATCAGAAAGTCCACTTTGTTCATTTTGACAAGTGACCCATTGTAAATGCACTACTTATAAAGTGCCAAAAGCATCTTTTTTGGGGGGGTCTTTTGATTGAGTGAAAGGGGGGGTGTGTACAGTGTTTCTTATGTCTCTATCTTGTGCTCTTTTTATTTTTTGCATCATGAGTTTTAAATGTCCTCCTCTAACTTCACGCAACTATTCTACATGGAAAGATATTGCATGGAGTAGATTAATGGAAAAAGGATATAGTCTTTATGTTGATGGTACAATTACCAAACCTACTGATGCTAAAGAACTCATTGATTGGACAACTCAAGACTGACAGGCTTTAGGTGTAATTAGGAGTTGTGTACATGGGGATATTCTCTTTCACATTAAAAATTGTTCAGAATCTAAAGAAGCTTCGGATAAACTTGAACAGTTGTATGGAAAAGTGGATGAAGAAAAGGGATTTCAGATTGAAGATGATCTACTTCTCTTGGATCCTAAGAATTATGACACAATTCAAGATTATATCATCAAAGTCAATGAGTATAGAGCACTTCTAAAAGATTGTGAAAATCCCATTAAGGATGATAGGTTGATTCATCACATCCTGAAGAAGCTACCTTCTGAGTAAACCAACTTTTTTTCGAGTTTTAATACTCATAGGTTAACCATGGGATCTGCTTACCAGAAGCCTTCCTTTGATGGATTTGTAGACATGTTGATTGTTGAACAATCTCACTTGGTGGATTTTGGACTTCTCAAGTCATCTAAGACCAAAGCCTTGGTGGCTAGTGATGATTCCAAATCTAGTCAAGGGGAAAAAAGCAACAACAAGAAGAAGCAGTGGAAGTAGAAAACACACTCTGAGACACAACATGACTCCTCTCAACAAGGCAATTCTTCTTCAAACAAGAAGGGAAGTAATGAAAAGAAGTACAAAATCTTTTGTGCATATTGTAAAAAGCAAAATCATGACGAGCATCATTGCAAAACAAAAAGAATCGATGAGTTAGAAAATCTACTCAAGAAGAACAAGATTCAAGTGCCAGGTACTTCCAAGGGTTCTACTCCTACCTCTTCAAAAGGTAAAGGTCAATGACTTATGGAAAACACAAATTCTTCTTCGGAATGGATACTTGACTTAGGTGCCTCATACCACATGGGTTCTTCAAGGGAAGACTTTTCTTCATTGAAGCAGTTAAAGGTACCACACATCTTTGTGGGAGATGATGCTAAGATGGAAGTTGAAGGAAAAGGACATGTAGAAATGGAAGATGGAGAATTCAAAGATGTGCTCTATGTTCCAAATCTAAGCTCCAATCTCCTATCAGTTTACCAAATCACTCACCTTGGAGATGGTCATAAGGTTGGGTTCCTTCCAGATTTAGTGATGGTGCAAAGTCTTAAAGATGATTCATTAGTAGCAGTGGGGAAAGTCAATGATGACAAGAGGCTTTATTCCTTCTCCCACTTTGTGCCTAAGACTCCTTCCCAAGCCTTGTTATCTCGCTCTACTTTAAACATCAACTTATGGCATGAGCGGTTTGATCACCTTGACTTCTGCTCTCTTCAGCAACTTTTCTCAAAACACATGGTCAAAGGTCTACCTAATCTCAACTTTTCTAAGGGAGAGTGTTCATCTTGTTTAATGGATATGAATCTCAAGGAGAAGTATGATAAAGGGAAGTCTTCTCAAGCTCCAGTTGTTCTTCAGCTAGTTCACATGGTATTAGCAGGTCCCTTTGCAATGACTTCAGTCAACCAAGGCCACTACATACTCACATTTGTTGATGACTTTTTGAGATTCACTTGGGTCTTCTTCCTTCATCACAAGACTGAAGTAGTTCATAACCTTCAAGACTTCAAGGCTCATGTTCAACACAAGTCAAGGAAAGCCATCAAAGTATTAAGGGTGGATAATGAGAACAGATATGTAGACCGAAGACTTAAGAACTTTTACAGAATTGAGGGTATTGATCTTCAGAACTCACCAGCATTTAGTCCGCCCAAGACAAATGTTGCAACTATGAGGATTAGGACTCTCAAGACCATGGCAAGTTGCATGATAAAGGCCAAGTCTCTCGATCCTACACTTGAAGTTGAAGCCATTAGAAGTGCTACTCACATACTTAATAGGTCTCCTCATCTAGCCTTAGATGGCAAGACTCCTTTTAAGGCATGGTGCGTCAGAAAACTAGTTGTGAGTCACTTTAGAGTCTTCAGTTGTCTAGCATGGGAAAACCTTTCTTCCAAGGGTTGCCAGGCACCATCACTTAGGCCTTGTACTTTTATTGGTTATGAAGACAATGTGAAGGCTTACAGACTGATGGATCAGGAGACACATGAGATTTTTGTGGAGAAGTATGTTCACTTTGAGGAAAGTTCTCCTAGCTTGTCCTCTACTCCTCTCCGCACTTCATACATAGTGGAAACTAATAGTGACACCAGCGATAGTGCTTTAGCAGGTTCAGACACGTGGGGTTCTATCGACAGTTGCAGTGAGAGGTCACATCAGTCCAGTCCATGTGTTTAAATTGCCACAGTGAAAGGTCCAGCACATCATGGTTCATCTCGTCTTCCAGCTCCAGCTTCAGTTGACTTGGGAGACAGACTTGAGGACTTACATCTTCTCATTGATGATTATACTTCTACAGTTGTTGTGAGGGCTCACTCTGACCCTCATGCCCATTCTCTACATGATCAAGCTGAACAGATTGGCGTGATTGTGGATCCTTATGAACAATAATTAGTGGAGGTCTCTTTGTCACTTGAGGAGATAGATGGTTAAGTGGAACAGGTTCAATAGACATCCTTGCCAGATCTCCATTCATTCTTTTCAGCACAGTTGGAAGGGGTGAACTTTAGCATCAGTACAGTGATACTTGAGTAGGTTTCAGGGCTAGCATGCATCTTTAGGGTTGTACCTTTGTCACTATTTCTTCCTAAGGGAAGGAACACCATTTTGCATTCATGGACCAACTTCTTCATTGGAGTAGCTTTCACTTGTCGACATTCTTCTTTTGGGGGGGGGAGCCTATTCTGTCTCTCTTCCTTCTCTCATTCTCTTATGTATATACTAGATGTCTATCGTAATGGGGGGGTCTTGATTACTCCATCCATCGATGCATCCTTAATTATCTCTCTTTTTGGGGGAGGGTTTTTCCCATGAGGTTTTCCCTCTTTCCCCACTTTATGGGAGGTTTTTTTTATCATTATGTACATGGGTACCTAACATGGCCTACTAGCCGGGACCCATTATGCATCTTCATCCTAGTTCGTAAGCTTAAGGGCATTCCCCTAAGTTGCACTTAAGGAGGGGTGTTGGTGTAAATAAGTATTTACTATTTACACTTAAGTTTACTTAGGTTAATGCATTATTTTATTATTTTTATTTATGAGACACTTAGGAGTTTGCACACCTTTTTGAGTTGTCATGTAGACAACACAGGAGTACGCAACTCTATTTAAGCACATGGTGTCTACAACACTGTTTTGTGTGTCCCACCCTTGTAGGCTTATCCTCTCATCACCGCACTTACTTCCATGCTTAATGGAGGATAACCCATATCTGGTGGACATGTGCTTGGTTGTATGACACATCATGATGCTAACTTCTATGCATTCTAGAAGCTCTCTTGAGGCCTTTATATTCAAGCACTCCTAGTGTACTCTTAGATGATGAACCAATTATTGAATACATTGTTATTCTGATCATACTCTCTCTCTTTGGTCTACTGTGTGCTTGTGTTTGAGTTCTTAGGTCTTGGGTGAATTTTTCCCTTAGGAAAATTCTTACACTTATGTTATTTTTTTGCTTTCAGATGTTTTTTCTGTTGAGGTAGCCACTTTTTGTCCACCTTTCCCTATAGAAATCTTGTCTTTACTCTCCTCTTCCCCAGTATTGTATTTGTCAACATCAATAATGTCTTTTATTCATCCTCCTCCTTTTAGGGGTGGGGCCTTGGCTACTTTGGGGAGAATTCTTCCTTTTTGAAGGGGTTTCAAGAAACAAAGTTTCATCAAGGGTTTTTTAAGGACTACGAGCCAACATAAATGACTCAGTAGTGGATTTTCTTTGGCTCCCAGGGTTAATATTTTCTTTGCTATGGTTTGCAATAGGGGTCAAGTTTATTTCTTCAATTCTAATAGACAAGTTGGTCCCAACCAACTCTTTTTGATGGGTCAAGCTCCTACTAAAAGTTAGGTGATAGGAAAATGCATTTTTCTATAAAACAATAATGCACCCTTGATGGAGGGGTAGGTTGTCTCCATTTTCAATGCTACCCTTTAAAGAGGAAACCAAAAAGAATGGAACATTAGTTTTCTCCCCATGGGATAGGAAGATCAACATGGGAAGTGATAGGCATGATAAGGGTTAAAATATAGATGTAAAAAGAAACAAAATTTCAAAGTTATTTTTGAAATCTTAAAATTGAAATTAGAAGTCAAACTAGCCAAGAGCCTATAAGACAATGGTAAATTGTGAACCTTTCACCTTGGAATTCTTGAATTGAAATTTACTTAGACTTAGTACATAATAAAATTTTATCTCAATAAATAATAAATAATCTAAGTTTAAGCCCATATTACCTATAAAACACAAGTACAAATCAAACTTACTCTAAAAAAAAAAAAGAAAATGTCTAATTCTCCATGATATATAAACAAAAGTTTATTTAAAAAAATCCATTAAAATTATGATCATATGCCCAAATTCACAAAACAAGAATTATCTCACCCAATATCATTTGGTTATAAGCTAAACAAATTATTAAACTATTTCTTAATTTTTAAATAGTTATCAAAATATTGTTTATCCAAAGTCAAGAAAATCTTCTTTAATTAGTTTATTATTAGTTCCTACCATGGGCAAGAATACTTATGCATTCATGTAAGTGCTAATATGACATTAACTTGAAGAATCAAATAAGAGAAATTAAAAATTTATATGGTACTTACAATGTGTCTATCTATTTTCATTTTTCCTTATTTTATAAATGACATGTTGTGCTCATTCTATTGGTGCATACTCTTTTTGGTAGGGAGATAAATCAATTTTCCTTAACAAAATTTACATATTTTTTCCAACAACAATGACCTCATGCATCAATGAGAGCTTTATCTTTTTCACAATTGTGAAAAATTAATTAGAGTTTCCAAAAAGTAATTATTTTATCGTCCACCTCACTATCTAAGACATAAATGCATGTCTAATCAACAATAATAACTAAATAATTTTCCTTGCCAAAGATTGTAAATATATCAATCTATTATTTTTAACATCTTGTGAGTTTACTTGGGGGATGATTGGTTTTCCAATGAGGTAGTCAAGAAAGAAATAGTGATGATATGGACCACCGGAGGGAATATTCTATCGGTCACAAAAGGCCTAATTGATTAGGAGAGGATCTAGGGATGTACATATGAAATCCCTAGTTAATTATGGAAACTAATGCAAATATGTGTGGCAACCAATGCATTTATGAAAAATATAGGAGGAACTGGTGGATGATGCATTTGGTGTCTAATTGACATGCTTTATAAGCTGCTTATTTACTTTTCCAATTCACTGGAATTGAAAGAAAAGGTGGTTTTGGACAGAGCAAATAGAGGGCAAAGAAAGGTGAGGAAAGGACTATGTTTATGCAAAAGGCTATCACTCAGTTTACTAAGATGGTGGGAGAACATAATAGAAGAGAACTAGCTGGAGAGGTGGAGGAATAGAAACAAAGAACCAAGGTCTAGGAGAAACTCGAAAAGGGAGGCATCGCTAACTACATTGCCAAGCTTCATGGGTATGACTTAGAAATTACCAATCTCATGGTAAATTCTTCAAAGGATGGCATCGTATTGATGGGGTGTCACATCATGTCAATGTGGAGGTCATCACCTATGTTACTGAAATTCCTAATGATGGTTTAAAGTTCTACAGAGACAAAAAAGTCTTTGTGAATGTGGTGAAGGATTTTGCCAAGAACACAAAAAAGAAGAAAGAGCTAGAGAAAAGTGAGACCTATTATGAGATGGACCCGATTAAGATTCTTTGGAGGTCTATGTTGAGGGCCATCATTGAGTTTATTTCTCTAAACATGAGGCTTGATAGGGTTAGAACCCAACATTTTGTTTTGCTTAATCATTTATGTTGTGGGGCTAAGGTTTCTTTTCCTTTTTACCTATATTCTTCCATGAACAAGAATATTTTTAGGTATAAGAAAAACCCTAGTGCTAACCCTACCCTGCATGAGGGGTTACTTCTTTTGCTCTATGAATATTTTAAAGCTCAATCTAGGAGTAAATCCTTGTCTCATGTTGTGGTTGCTTCTAAGGAGATGGGGAGCAACAATTTCTCCTCAGACACAGAGGAGGAAGAGGGTAAAAGCACAAATCTGTGTCACCGTTTGTGATACCAAAATTGTTTTGGTCAAATCTCATTGCTCTATCGAAACTCAATTTTTTTCAAAAACTAAAAATACCATTTTATAAATCTCAAATTTAATATCATCATTATATAAATTTTTGAGTGTTTTTATTAGTTATAATATGTTATAATCTCAAAGTATTATAAGTCGATATTTCAACATTTCAGAAGATGCTCCCTCAAAAAAGGAAAAAGAATAGTAAATCATATCAAAAAAATTTAAAAATTATATTTATCTCTGGAGGAGAGAATCCTCTTCACAAATATGAATTTTTTTTTCAAGAAGTTATAGATTTGATAGGAAAGTTTTGACGAGAGGAAAAAAAGTTGGATTTTGAGAAGGTCAAACTTGAGTACTTATAACAAAGAAAATATACATAAAAAATAATTATTTCTTTTTTTTTGCACTAGCTATACATGCCATCTACAAGATATTTTCAAATTAGAACAAAAAAAGACGATTTGCATATACTTGTTTGACGGGAACTACACCCTATAATATTTACAGTTAAAAAAGAGACTTCAAAATAAAATAAAATGAATAAATTCTTACTCAAAAAATTATAAAAATTATAGGCATAAAATTCATCCAATTCTACACATTTCATCAGTTTACATTAGCTTCATATTTTAAACACAAATGCCATTTTTTTTGTCACTAATGTTGAACTATCACATTCTAATATCACATTTCTTTATAAAAGGTGACATAGGTTTGTGCTTTTACCCAAGAATATCATTTGTTGGGGAAGAAGAGTAGGGGAGAGACAAGGATACTCCCACTCCAAGTGAATCTCCTTCTAGGAAAAACCCTAGGGGTCATGTGCCCAAAATAGCTAGTTAGGGGAAGAAGAGTACAATGAGAAAGGAGAAGACATGGACACAGATGACGAGAAAAGGGGGGTAGATGTTGAGACTAGAGAGGAGCTGGCTAGTAACCCCAAAAAAAAAAAGGGGGGGAATAAAGAGGAGGACATGCCTCTGGAGGGGAAAAATGATATAGGTCTAGATATCTCTATGCTCCCTCCACTTCCCATTCCCCCATAGAAGCAAGATAAGGAGAAAATGGAGGAGGGAAGTGGTGAGGTTGTAATAAAATACATGCATATGTCTTGGGAAAAAATCAATGCTAGAACCTCTAAAATGGAGATTGTTAGAGAAGTTATGAACCCCCAAATCCTTGAAGAAAAAGTGGTTAAGATCTAATTAAAAGGAACTAATAAAACTGGTCTAGGTGGCAATCACTGACAATGCGAGGGAGGTGGGTATGAATTTTCTCAACAATGCATAAAATAGAATGATTGATAACTTTTGATCTATAAAATGGATTGTTCATGAGTTGGAGGAGGTAGAAGATAGAATGAGATAGTTGGAAAACCAGGGGAAGAAGAATGAGCAAGGGAGCCTGACAGACCAGGGGGATCAAATCAAGATGGTTGAAAAAAGGATGCAAGTTATGGAGAATTTCAACCACAACATGGCTAACTAGATGCTTACTATTTTGAATTCTCTCAATGGAAATATTGTCAGTCTTAGTGGCAAGTCGAAAGCTAGTGGTTTTTTCGTGGAGAAAGATGGGAAGGAAAATGATGAAGATAGGATGGAAGAGGACACCATAATGGACATAAGCCAAAGCCACTTGGATCAGAGCTATGAGAAGAACTAGGAGCTCATGGAGGAGGAGATTCAAAGAGCTTGTGAAGCAGCAAAGACCATCCAAGACCTCGAAAGGAAGGTAACAGAGTAAGTGAAGAATTTTTAAATTATGTCTTTGGTTTCCGTCGTCTCTGTAGGTTTCTTTCTTTTGTTCTGGCCTTTCTATTGGTTGTCATTCTATTGTTGGGCATTTTTTGTTAACTTGTAGCCCTTTGTTATGTAAGAACTTTTGAGTTTCAGGATTCTTGTAAAACCTATTTTTCTAAATAAAAAAATCTTGTGAGTTTAAGTTTATTTTAAAGCAAACTTAAAAACTAATTATCATATCATTTTAAAATACATTTATTTAATTTTTTTCGTCACAATAATTTAAAATTATTTTATTATAATTTTAAAATTATTTTTATTATAAATTATAATTAAATTAATAAATAACAAAAAAAACATTTTTAAGAATATAATTATTTGATAAACTTTTACTAAAAATATTTATAAATTTTGTTACAAAAAAAAATAAAATTTAGTTTTTAATGTTTTATATTTTATATTTTAAATATATTTATTAGTTTTGCATTGTCCCTTACTTTTGTCAATTGTAGAATGCTAACTTTTTTCACACTATGTTTAACTAGCTATTTTTTCCAATCTTGTTTTAATTCTTTTTTTGCATTTTAAAATTTGTAAAACTAATATTGTTCTTCAAACTTACTAACTCTTTTGTTGGTTTGGATCAAGTAGTCAAAAATTTATTTTTTAAAATTTAATATTTGAATTTATATTAGAAAAGGTAGAAACGAATACTTCATTGATTTAACTCAATTTTATAATTGTTATTTAAATATTTCTTAAAATAACATAATCCTTACTCTCTTTTTTAAATTTTCTTCCAACTATCTCTATTTAGTATCCCTATAATAACATGTCATTCTCTCTCTTTGAAATCTCTTCATATCCTTCATATCTATCATTTCTATCTATAAAACTCTATTATCATTATCTCTCTTTTCAATTTTTCTTCATATATATAAATCTCCATTTTCCTTCTTTTCTAACTATAATGATGAATATATCTCTTTTAACTCTCTCTTTATATATTTTACTCTCTAATTTCCTTCTTTCCTAACTATTGGTAGGAACTTTGATGCAATGTGTCTCTTGTATAGAAACCAATCCAATGCAGTTAATTAATTTATTGGCGGCGATAAGAAGGAATTAAGTCAAGAGAAGCATCGACTAAGTAAATGAAATGCTGGAAGAAGGGACAAACACATTACTATATGCCTTGTGTGAATGATTATGAATACAACTAATGCAGTTTATTCGAACAGATTCAAGTTGAATGGGCTTAGCAACAATTGTTCTTGCTAATGAGATTGACCTATCTTGAGAGCATGGAGAAGGAAGGAAGTGATATCTTCTCTATTCATGGTGTTCATAAAGTTTTCAAATCAAATTGGCTCTATAAAACAAATATGCCTAAATGATAAAAATGATGCATTTTTAAGGGCAATTGAGATTTTTTCTAGGTATACAAGTAACAAAGAAAATCAAAATATCTAAAGTTTAAAATTTTAACAACAAGAGCAATCCTTTATAGATTAAACATTAGTCAATTGATTTTGCTATCAACAAATGTTTAAACAATAGTACAATTTTTAAGAATATTATGTTGAAAAAGAGAGGGTTGAAATGAAATAAAACACATTCTATAAATAAATCATAGTTGGATGAATTTTTTATAAAAGTATGAAGGAAATATACCTTATTTCGAGAAAAATAAAATAAAATCTACAAGAAAAAGTCATGAAAAATTAGCTAGATTATAGTGAAAAGAGCATTATGTTTTTTTCATAACTTAATTAGAAAGTGAGGGAGTACTAAAAGATGAAACTATCAAATATACTCCAGGGAATATCCCTTAATGTATGAACTCATTAGGGTTGAATTAATTTTCTCTTTTATAGTAACTATTAGAATTAAGAAAGAATAATTTTTTCTAAGAGAAAATAGATTTCTATAGATAATTTCTAACACAATTATAAGTTAAGATAGTCAAACCTCAATAGTATATCACTACAAAGATCAATTTGGGGTCCTTGCAAATGAGCTCAAGAAAAGCCCTAGGACCTAAGGGCCCACCAATGAGTCATTTTGAAATGCTTCTAATAATGCAATTTTTTCTTATTTTTTTATGATATGAGACACAATTTGTTATTGTATCTTTTGTAGGCTAAATACTATTGCAATAGCTTTAACTTAACTACTAATTAATCCTTTTAATTTCAACGAATTACATCTATGTATTTTTATTTTGAATTTTGATCTTTGATTTTTCTAATGTATATAAGTGTGTTTTCTAATTTCTAAAAAAAATTAAACTATTTTAATCAGTTTAATTAGCTCACATATATGGGGTCTTATAGGAGCGGATTTTCAGGAATCACTACCCCTACTATTAGGTGATATTTTAGCATGTGTCCCTTCATAAATCAAATTTATATAAGAAGTTTTATGGATTTGATTGTGTCTATTTTTTTTACCATCAATGTTTTGGATATAATAGTTGATAGTTGCTCTATATAATATGTGTGTGTGTGTGTGTGTGCACGTGCACGTGCGCGTGTGCACGCGTGCGCTTTCTCTTGTGCAAGTATATTTGTTTTCTTCTTCTCGTTATGTATGTGTATTGTGGTTCTCTTAGGTTCATTTTTTCTTTCATTCTAATTTCTTTCTTAATCACCTTTATTTTTATTATTAAACTCTTTTGTGCCCTTTATCTTTCTTGTCTCATTTATTTCATTAGATGTTGCACTTCTCTCTTTTTTTGTGCTTTACATAAATTTTCCTGCTCTCCCTTTCTTTTCTTATATCTCTTGAGTAAGGCTCAATCTGCATATCTCTACTATCCTGCTCTTTCTCATCTTGATGATGGATCATTTAGAATGATCCAAAACATTGATGGTAAAAAAACACACACAATCGAATTCATAAAACTTTTTATATACAAATGGATTGTGGAAATCTGATGATGTTAAAATCAAATTTAATTCAATCATCTTAATTAAATTTTTGGAACTCATAGACTATTGTTTAAAGAGGCAATTTAAAAAGATGCTAATAATAAAAACTAAAATATGCGATAGATAAAACTTATTGAATAGTTTATCAATTTAAATAAAATACTAATACACTAAGATACAACTAAGTTATAATAGTAGCATTACATTTATATCATAATATTTTATTAATCTAAACATGTACATGTATTATGCAAAGTTTCATTGAAAAACGTTTAATAATAATCAAATATTAAATAGATTAAATTAAAAATTGTTAAATTTTTAATTTTTCTATTCTATCTAGTTAAACTATTATAACTTACGACAAATACAAGTCACTATTATTGTGTTGTAAATCAATTGTATCCATTGTGAAGTATGAGAGTTGTTGAGAAAAAAAACTATTTATATTTATTTTCAATTGGATATTTCTTTGCTGGTACATGAGACCCCTTCCTATCACACCTCTTTGACTCCTTCTCTTGTCCATTTAAAATCTAACCAGGTTTGGTTGACTACACTAATGTATTAGGAATAAGTAATAAATTTGGAATAACCTATAATTGTATATTCCTATCATAACTCAATTGTGTATATTTTGATTCAAGTTCAGTGACCCAATTTTCATGTACCAATGTTTACAGGAACCCCTATCTCATAGTAATGAATAGAAAACTTAGTGAAAGTTTAAAGGTGAAGTATTGGGACATCTAAGAAAGTCACTAATATAAATTCTACTCCAATACAAGCATGGTTAATCATATAAATTTCTTCAAGATTGAGTCCACCTTGCTTGCAATCCCATTTGTAAATAAATTTCAACATTTTATATTAAGAATATGAAAGTTTAAAATGCAAGCAAGAATTATTCTCAAATATCTATAAAAAAAGGTGCAAATTCAATAAATATAAACGCTAATAACTATATACCTTTAACTCACAAAAAAAAGAATATTACACTAAACATTGTTTTATTATTAATAATTATTGAGAGTTCAAAAAATGAATTTACGATAAAAACGAGAGGCTAAGCCTCACACAAAAAGAGTATGAGTAAATGATTACATTATGAGTAACAAAATAAAATAGCCAAAAAAGATACTAGAACAGTTAATGCAAGAAAGTCGAAGTTGTCCATCATTGAGAGCCCTCCAACCAAACAAGGCTCATCCTATTCTAGATCTGATCAAACATGATATTGTTTTAACTATAAATTAATAGATTATTGAATTAATTGTTACGATTTCAAAACAATATAATATAGAAAAAGGTCGAAATGAGGTTGGTCAATTTTTTAACTGCAATGATATTCTTATCAAATTATAAACAAATCAAAGATTATCGAAAAGCAAGAGGACTTTATATAATTAGTTTATTAAATAGAACGCAATCCAATACAAATATTTTAAGCTTATAGTTTAGCTCTACTCGGGGCGGTGGTAAACAGGTTAGTATTGAAAAAACACAAAAAATTAAACAAGAAAAATTCTAGCAACATTATAAAACGACAAGAAAACAAGAGAGGGCTCGTGTTATTTTTCTCTACTTTTGACAAGGCGGGCGAGCATGAAAATGATACAATATCCCATGTAACACGCCAACCAAACGTTGTTTTTTACTTATTCCATGTGCGATCGGTTAAAACAATACAATTTCCATCTTGGACATAAAAAAAAGGTTGTTTTATGTGTGCCGTTTTACATTCTTGACTATGCTGAAACACGGACAAATAATTTCGTCCCCACATATTTGACGGACTCCTCGAAACCCATTTGGCTTTACATATCTAACTTTGGCTTATCTTAGCGAGGAAGACAATGACAAATTTCAACTCTACGTGTTCACAAACCGACACATTGAAACTCCTCGAAACTGATCTGGCATTTCATATCTTACTTTGGCTTATCTTAGCGAGGAAGACAATGGCAAATTTCAACTGTATGTGGTCATAAACCGACACGCAATGGTATCCCTCTTGCCAAAATCCCTCATTTTCTGAGGCTACTCTTTCAGACTCCACCAAATTATCAGTCTAGGAAGTTCAAACCCTTTTTGTATTATGCCCACAATATCATTTTCTTCTCGTTTGTTATCTCTCCAAGTTATTTACTATATATACTTTGTCGCTCTTCCATTACATTTCACAGCACAACAGAACATTTCATTTTACTTGTTTTCATTGAAATCAATGGAGAAGCACGCTGCATTAAAACGTGAGAGGATGGAAGGGAGCGATGAAAGCGGGAAGTTCTGTGAAGAACCAGAGTCCAGTCCAACAAAGAGGATTCGGAGGGAGACAATTGTGGATGTTGTCAGCGAAATCTTGAGAAAGATGGACAGTGAAGAACTGGATTTGGAGGTTGAAGAGATAGAGGAAGAGATGGTGTTGGATATGATGAGGATGTTACAAGAAGAAATATATCCAAGCTCTTCCTCTACTAATAGTGATGATACAGGAACAAGCAGTAGTTTTAATGACGAGTTTGATTATTTGTTGGGTGTGAGTGATGATGAAGTGGGTATTCCATGTAGCCTTTCTTCGAGTGATTATGATTACGATTGCATTGAAATAGGAGAGGCTGAACAGCAATTATTATTGCAGGTTTGGCTGGAGGACAGTGAGTGCGAGGAGCAAGAAGGAAATGACTCAAATTCAATCTTTACACATGTTTTGCTGAGATGAAAAAAATATTAACAGAGTTTCAAATTTGTACAGGAAAAGAAACTTGTATTTGTTTATGAGCTCAAGGAAATATTTTACAAAGATACTTTAAGAGTCATTGACATGCCAACTAATGCCAACAAATAATGCAGCCTGCCCCTTTCCCTTTCTCCCTCCCTCATGAAAATCAAATTCTACATTAAGAGAAAAAGTATACAGCGCATTGAAACTACTTGATGGCTGGCATTTTAGACGGTTTGATAGTTTTGTTTTTGTCATTAGTTTAAATTTTCAGTTTCCCGCAAACTAATTACAGGTGAGTCTTTATATAATAGTACAATTTACTATAATAAAATTTCTATGATAAATTTATGTTTTACTTAATAACATTAACTAAAACATGTGTCAACAAGTGATACTAAAACATATGTAATCAAATTTGGTTATCAAATAGTAATCAACAACCTCCTCATCATGATCATGGCAGAGGAAATGTTAACAAATCTTAAATATAAAAGGTGTGGAAGTTTCATTGACAAAAATAGGGCTCCATTAAGATCTCCAACAAGGGAAATGGCAATCTTATGTAAGCCAGAATTTTTAAAGAGGCCTTGCGACTATTTTCCACTTCAACCTTAGGATATGAAAAAACAATAATAACACTTATAGCCAATTCATCTAGATTTTGAGTAGTAGCCACACAAAAAAATGTCATTAACTGAAACAAGGCCACAATAAGAAACAACATGTAGAACAAATTTTAGAGCATGCTAGTCTACTAACAAAGTAACAAAGACTTAAATAGACTTGACTTGCTAGAAAAGAAAAACAATGAAGAACTCCAAAGGATGATCATGCATCATTTCCATGAAAAAATCAGAGAACTTAAAAATGGAACCCGACCTCTACATGCCAAAAACAACTTCCACATTATCAAGACTACCCTTTCCATCACCCATCTTCCTCTTACTTTCTCCTACAAAATCTTTAACATCTCTCCATTTTCGAAGTCATAGCACCACAATATCGATAACCCCGTCTACATTTGTATCACCATGTTGCATAACCTCTTATGCCAGACTAGGAAATTGCCCTCTCATATCACACCTCTTTCACCATTGCTCCCATTCACTACTAATTCACTACTAATCTACTAAGATAAGTATGTCATGCTTAAAGAGGTTGATGAGCTATGAGATAGCCATACTAGCCCAAGATCTGGTAGAGAATCCTTGGGAAATGGCAAGGGATTTTCTAGATAGGCAAAGGTTGGACCAAATCAAACTTTCACCATGAAGGATTTTGTTATCATGAAAAGATAGGTTAGGGAAAAAACCTCTAACATGTTCCCAAGCCTTCTAGATGGATTTAGAAATAGAAGATCCTTGAATAAGAATTGAGAATTTTCACCTAATAAGGTCACATAGTGGAAGATTCTTCCAAGGCTTTGCATTTCTAGGGAAGCCACACTCAATGTTGTTTCTAACCAAGACTTTCCAAGGTTTAGAACCTTCTAAAGGTTGAAAGATCCATTTGGCAGCAAGGGCAATCCCTTGAATTCTAAGGTCCTTTAACCCAAGCACCCCAAGGATCTTGCGAGTCTGGCACCAATCTCATTTAATAGCATGGAACTTTCTTTTGCCTTACCATTAGACCAAAGAAAATTCCTGATGGCCTTCTAGATCTCAAGGATCTGATAATTTCTAAACATTCAAGTAGAAGAGTAATACACATTATAGAAATAGAGGACTTTTTTGCAAACTTGAATCCTACCAGCCAAGCAAAGAGTTCTATTATGCCATTTAGACAAATTTTTGCTAATTTTTTCTTTAATCCAAAACCACATATCCTTTAGAGATGGTTCAATAGAAAAATGGATGTCAATATATCAGACAACTTTCTGAAGGTAATCCCATTGATAGTCATACTTGCAGATCCAATCAGGAGGTTGGTCCTTCAAGCCAAAGATAATAGATTTGTACTAAGAAAGGTGAGCACTAGAGATAGTACAAAAGAAACTAAGCTTGTTATGTAAAATTTCAAAAAAAAAATCAATGAGCTTAAAAAAAGGTCATTGTCATAAGCAAATTGACAATTAATCAAATCAAAGTTATTCAGTAAAGAAATACCCTTAACACAAGGAGAAATAGAATTGTCTTTAATAATATATGAAAGGGCACTAGAGGTAATCATTAAAAGAGCATGGGAAAGGGGCCAGCCTAGTTGAATATATCTGCCAAGAGTAAAAGGATCAGAAAGGGATCCATTCTCATCAACTTGGGCAGAAGCATCCCAAGGAAGCATTTTAACAGTATTGCAAAAGTACCGAGGAAATCCAAAAGCCTCAAGCATCATGAGAACAAATTCTCATTCAACTCTTTCATAAGCCTTTTTGAAATCTAGAAGAAACATAGACACATTTTGTTGAGAGTTTTTAGCCCATATCATTGCTTCCCAGCTAGTAATAAGATTTTTGAGAATGTACCTACCTTTAATGAAACTATACTAAGTGGAAGAGACAAATTTAGGTAGAATCTTCTCTAATCTAAGGATCAGAATATTAGCAATTATTTTGTAAGAGACATCAAGGATAGTAATACGCCTCTAGTTTTTAATCAAATTCTTATCTCCATCTTTAGGGTTCAACTTGATGATTCCTCTTTTAATAGAGCCTCCCAAGAGCCATTTTCAATGACTTTTGGATAGATGTCTTGAAGGTCATTACAGATCCAACTAATGTTGGCTTCGTAGAACTCAACTGAGAGATTAATAGGCATAGGGGTCTTGTCATGTTTTAAGGTATTGATGGCTTTTTTGTATTGCCTCGATAGATATGCTTTTACTTAGCACAATAAAATTATCATTTGTAATCCTGATAGGAATAAGAGACATACATTTGTCTCTTAGAGACCTAGCTTTATCACTATCTTTAGAGGTAAAGAGATCTTGGTAAAAGTGGGAGAAAGCCTTTTTAATATACTCAGAGTCAACAATCTCATTATCATTAATAAGAAGTCTATCAATAGATTCATTTGGTTGTTTTTTTTAATGAGGTTAAAGAAGATTTTTGATGCCCTGTCATCAAATTGAAGCCAGTGGGCATGGGACCTAATGAAAACTCCTTTGGTTTTGATATGATGATGTTGTCTAAGAGCATCTTTCACTTTGGAGACTTGTTAAACAAGGTTTCTATTAGAGGGGTTAGACTGAATATTAATTTTGGTAAAGGTCAGAGGAGAGCTTTTTCTCCAAGAATCTATAATCCTCGATGTTATTCCTCCCAATGGTTTGGAGTAGATTTTACCAGACAATGATATTATAATTCCATCTATCAATAATATTGAATTATATTGAAATGATTTATATAATATAAAAAAAATTTAAGTGCAATAGTATTCCTTATCAGATTATAAACGAATTAGAGATCATCAAAAATCTAGAAAATTTTCTATAATTTATTTATTATACTTAATGCAATTATTTTAGCTTATGGTTTAGTTCTAATTTGGGCGGTGGAAAACAGTTAGTATTAAAAAAATCAAAAACTTCAAGAAGTAATTTTCTAGCAACAATACAAAACAACAAGAAAACAAGGGTGGTCTTGTGGTATATGTCCCTACTTCTGATATGGAAGTATATGGTTCCAGCTTATTACATGTTAGCATCAAAACATGACTCTTCCTTGCTAACAGGTCACGTCATTTGGATTGAGTACGAAAATGACATGTGCAAGAAATACCAAAAAAATAGGTGGAGCAATCGATTAAAACCATACAACTTCCATCTAACATGTCAAAAAAGAGTTATTTTAGGGCTTGTTTTGTTGTGGGAATAGGAATAGGGGAATATGAATAGCTATTCTGGAATACTTATTTTGGAATAGAAAATGGGACTACGTATTCCTATTCTCTGTTTGGTTCAACCAATATTTGATGGTGAATTTGCAGACCCCAAAATTTATGTTTTCTAAAACAAATAAAACTAGAATAGGAATACATATTCCAATAACACCTATTTGGGTGGAATTGCAAAACCTCATTTTTGAGCCAAATTGGAATACGTATTCCTATTTTACTTCGTATTCCAATTCTGATTTGGTGCATCCAAACAAAGAATTCAAAATTCTAAGAATTTACATATTGCTATTCTACTTGTATTCCCATTGCCAAATAGGCCCTTATGTGTCCTACTTCACATCCTTGATTATGATTAGGACAGACAAAAACATGCGTCCCCACATAACTGACGGACTCCTCAAAACCCATTTGGCATTACATACATTTAACTTGGATTTTTCCTAGCGATGAAGACAATGGTTATTTTCAACTCTATGTGTTCATAAACTGACACACAATGGTATCCCTAGTCTTGCCAGAATCCCTCATTTTATCAGGCTATTCTTTCACACTCCTCTAAATTATTACTCTAGGAAGCTCAAACCCTCTTTGTATTGTGCCCATGATACCATTTTCTTCTCATTTGTCATCTCTCCAACTTCTTTACTATATATACTTCATTGCTCTACCATTACATTTCATAACAGAATAGAACAATTCATTTTACTTGTTTTCATTGAAATCAATCGAGAAGCTAGCTGCTTTAAAATGTGAGAAGATGGAGAAGAGTGATAAAAGTGGGAGAGTGTATGAAGAACTAGAATTCAGCCCATTACATAGGATTTGAAAGAAGACAAATTTGGATGTTTTTTGCGAAATCTTGATTAAGATGGATAACGAAGAACTAGGTTGGACATTGAAAAAATAGAGGAAGAGATGGTGTTGGATATGATGAATATGTTACAACAAGAAATATATCAAAGCCCTTCATGTTCTAATTGTTATGGTAGAGGAACAAGTACTAATGGGTCTGATGAATTGGAGTCCGTTGAGGAATGTAAAGATTTGCAGTTTTAATGGTGAACTTCATTATTTGTTGGGTGCGAGTGATGATGAATTGGGTATTACATGTAGCCCTTTTATGAATGATTATTATTACGAGTGCATTGAAATAGGAGAGGATTCAAAGGAACTTCCTATGGTTTGGACTTCAAGAAAAAATGAGGATCAATGTGGTCAATTTGGACATTGTGTGCACATCTAAGGGCTATGGGTGGCTTGGGTGTTAGAAAAGTGGGAGACTTCAAAAAAACTCTTATTATTAAAATTAGTTGGTGTTTTGTCCAAGGATCCAGCTTGGATGATAATAGATAATGAAAGCCAAGTACTTTAATGACTCCCCCTTCACCTCCTGACTTTTTGATGCAAATCTCCCCTATGACTCTAGGATTTGGAACAATGTCATCAAAACTTGAACTTCCCTACAAAAGGGTTTGTGATGGATTGTTAGCAAGGGAAGTAGAGGGCTAGTTGAATCGAGGGCAAGCCTCTTATTTTTAGTACATTTTGTCACCTTAGGAATGAGTTAAAGGAAAACTTGGGACATTTTCTCAAAGTTTTCATAACTTCTCTTTGTGCATGGTGACTTGAGAATCACTTCTAAACCTTTAATAACACTAAAATGGCTAATGTAGGACTATATTTAAGGGATCTACATAGCTAAAGACTACATGTATGGTCTAAAACTAAGTTATGATGCCCATGAAATGTTAACACCTCTCCATCTAGGAGGAAACATCACCACAACCTAAATTACCCTATCGACATAAACATCACCATCAATACTTTCCCTAGCCTCTCCCACTCCTATGAAACCCTCTCCCCCACGCATCACACCTCTCTCACTTTTGCTTACCATTTCAAACTTACCAAGGTCACAATTACTCTACTAATTTTTTTTGATAAAGGAGGCTGGGAGAGGGACCTAAACTCAAAGTAACAACTAAAAAAGGGTGAAGTCTATGGCCATTATAGCCAAGCAGCTTGCCAAGAAACTAGAATCAACAAAGAAATCACTCCCATGATATAATTAAAAGTAAAAACCAAGAAATACCAAAGAAACTGATACACATCATGAGAGAAATAATAACTGATCAAAGATAACATCAAACTAAACCTACTAAACAACATACAACAATAAAAATCAACCCAACATAAGATTCAATATAAACTATTTGTAGCTAACATTGTTGTAATAATAATAAGTCTTAAAATGGCATAAGTACTTAACCTTAAAAAACTTAAAGGTCTTAAGTTATGTAAGTTCAAAATAACAGAAAGCATAGTTAACTTAGGTCTCTTAAAAGTTTTCACTCCTCTTCTCTATGTGATAAAAAAACTAGAACAGGAAAGACAACTAATTTTTTTAAATATCATTCCATTCTTTGGTTACCTGGGCTAGCTCCCCATGCCAATCCATGACATCTCTGGCCTCCTATTCTTGATCCTTCTCTTTCCAAGTTGAGTCTACTTCTTTGGTCTTCCGCAACTTGCTCTTGCTAATGACCACCCCTAGAACCATTATTTCCATTATCTCGCTCTGGATAGTATAGATAGTTTCAATAAAAAACCCCCAATTCTAGATTAATGATGGTATCTTTGTATTTTTATTTGAAGAGTATCTAGTCTACTTGAAATATTTCTTTCAAGCTCTATAACCCCATTGAAAAGGGAATCCCCATCCGTGTTTATGTTCTTCTCTTCCACATTATGACTTTTTTCATCATGGTTTAGTTTGTTGACCTCAATTGTATAAGTCTAGTTCTCAGTAACCCCTCTAAGGTCAACCTCAATAACTACTTTAGGTTTACCCATATCCATGTCCTCATCCTCCCCATTGTAGCTGAAATCCTCTTCCTCTATATAGTTTGTATCCTGTGTGTCCTCGTTATCAATCTCATCTTCTACTTTAGTCTCTACCTCAAGGAATTTGTATTCCCCCAAACCCATAGAGGTGTCCTTTTCATCCTTATGTTGCTTATATTTTGATTAAGTAAAAATAGGTTTTAAAGGACCCAAAACCTTTACATTAACAGAAGTCTATAGATAAACGTCAGAGAAAAGAAGCACAGAACAACATGAAATAGACCTCCATCAAAAATAGTTATGAGGTCACACAAAACAGAGCTAGAAATAATAGTAAAAGTACAACAAAACAACAAGAACCAATCAGCTAAGAAGTCTTTATCAGGTCAACAGCTTGGTCTACCAGAGTCTACATATTTTTAGCAATAACCTTCACCTCGTCCTTCTTATTGACTTACTCATTCTTTTTAGAGTGAGAATGGGTTCATTTTCTTGGTCCCTAAGTCTTAGCCCCTAGAGGAGAATCCTAGCCCTTGTCACTCTCATTCCTCTTCAAGAGGTTACATAGATTGTCTGCTATCTATTTGAATAATTTATCCTAATTGCCCAACTTTGTTTCTTGTTTCGAAACCTTCTCTTAAATACTGCTTATCTCTTTATCCATAACCCTTTGTTTTGCTTCAAGCTATGGTACCTGATGTTGCATATGTTATGTTTTCTTTCGAATGTTCTTTCTACCAAAGTAGCCTATTCTTTTCTTCCTTTCCCCATAGAAATCTTGTCTTTACTCTCCTCGTCACCATTATCTTATTTGTCAACATCAATGATGTCTTTTATCTATCCTCCTCTTTTTAGGGGTGGGGCCTTGGATGCTTTAGGGAGAATTCTTCCTTTTTTAAGGGGTTTCAAGAAACAAAGTTTCCTCAAGGGTTTTTTAAGGGATATGAGCTAGCATAAACAACTCAACAGTGGATTTTCTTTGGCTCCTAGGGTTTGCATTAGGGGTCGCATTTATTTCCTTAATTCTGACAGACAAGCTAGTCCCAACCAACTCTTTTCGATGGGTCAAGCTCCTACTAAAAGTTGGGTGATAGGAAAATGCATTTTGGTGCAAAACAAAATTTAACCCTTGATGGACAGGCAAGTTGTTTCCATTTTCAATGCTACCCTTTAAAGAGGAAACCAAAAAGAATGGAACATTAATTCTCTCCCCATGGGATAGGAAGATCAATGGGGGAAGTGATGGGTGTGGTAAGGGTTAAAATATAGATGTAAAAATAATCAAAATTTAGAAATTATTTTTTAAAATCTTCAAATTGAAATTATAAGTCAAACTAGCCAAGAGCCTACAAGACAATGGTAAATTGTGAACCTTTCACCTTGGAAGTCTTGAATTCAAATTTACTTAGACTTAACATAGAATAAAAACTTATCTCAATAAATAATAAATAATCTAGCTTAAGCCCATATTACCTATAAAGCTCAAGTACAAATCAAACTCAAACTTAAAAAAATAACAAAATGTCTAATTCTCCATGATATATAAATGAAACTTAAAATAAAAAATAATAATTAAAAAAACTTTTAATTATGATCATATGCCCAAATTCACAAAACAAGAATTATCTCACCCAATATTGTTTGGTTATAAGTTAAACAAATTATCAAACTATTTCTCGAATTTTAAATAGTTATCAAAATATTGTTTATCCAAAGTCAAGAAAATCTTCTTTAATTAGTCTATTATATAGAAACCAATCCAATGCAGTTAATTAATTTAGGGGTGGCGATAAAAAGGAATTAAGTCAAGAGAAGCATTGACTAAGTAAATGAAATGTTGGAAGAAGGGAAAAACACATTACTATATTCCTTGTGTGAATGATTATGAATACAACTCATGTGGCTTATTCGAATGGATTCAAGTTGAACGGGCTTAGTGACAATTGTTCTTGCAGATGGAGTTGACCTATGTTGAGAGGGTGGAGAAGGAAGGAAGTGATATCTTCTCTATTCGTGGTGTTCATAAATTTTTCAAATCAAATTGAGTTTGTTTAACAAATATGCCTAAATGATAAAATATGATGCATTTTTAAGGACAATTGAGATATTTTTCTTGGAATACAAGTAATGATGAGTATAAAAATATATAAAGTTAAAAATTTTAATAACAAGACCAATCCTTTATAGATTAAACACTAGTGAATTGATTTTGCTATGAACAAATATCTAAACAATAGTATGTAATTTTTAAGATTATAATGTTGAAAAAGAAAAATTTTAAATGAAATAAAATACATTCTATAAATAAATTATAGTTGGATGAATTGAGATAAAATTATGAAGGAAATATACCTTATTTTGAGGAAAATAAAATAAAATCAAGAAAAAGTCATGAAAAATTAGCTAAATTATGGTGAAAAGAGCATTATATTTTTTCATAACTTAATTAGAAAGTGAGGGAGTTCTTAAAGATGATACTATCAAATATAATATAGGGAATATCTCTTAATGCATGAACTCATTAGGGTTGAATTAATTTTCTCTTTTATAGTAACTATTAGAACTCAGAAAGAATAAGATTTTCTAAGAGAAAATATATAGATAGTTTCTAACACAATTGTAAGTGAAGATAGTCAAACCTCAATAGCATATCACTAAAGACATCAATTTGGGTTCCTTGCAAATAAGCTCAAGAAAAGCATTAAGACCTAAGGGCCCACCAATAAGTCATTTTGGAACCCTTCGACTAATGCAAATTTTTTCTTTTTTATGTTATGTTGCATAATTTGTTATTCTATTTTCCATAGGCTAAATACTATTGCAATAGCTTCAACTACTAATTAATCTTTTTAATTTCAATCAATTAGATCTATCTATTTTTATTTTGAATTTTGATATTTGATTTTTCTAATGTGTGTGTGTGTGTGTGTGTGTGTGTGTGTGTGTGTGTGTGTGTGTGTGTGTGTGTGTGTGTGTGTGAGTTTTTTAATTTCTAAAATAAATTAAATTATTTTACTTAATTTAATTAGCTCGAAATGCGTCTTATATGAGCAGATTTCCAGGAATCACTACCCCTACTATTAGGCAATATTTTAGCATGTGTCCCTTGATAAATCAAATTTAATTTAATCATCTTAATCAAATTTTTAGAACTAATATGCTATTGTTTTAAGAGGTTATTTAACAAGATACTAATAATAAAAACTAAAATATACAATAGATAAAATATATTGAATAGTTTATCAATTAAAATAAAATACTAATACACTAAGATACAACTAATTTATAATAGTAGCATTACATTTATATCATAAATTTTTAATTGTTAATATTTATATATTAAAAATGTGATTTTTCACATATATAAGCATGTATGTATTTTGAAAAATTTCATCTAAAAATGTTAAATAATAATCAAATATTAAAATATTAAATAGATTATATTAAAAATTGTTAAAGTGTTAAATTTTTCTATTCTATCTAATTAAACTATTATAACTTAAAACACTTATGACAAATACAAGTCACTATTATTGTGTTGTAAATCAAATGTAATTATTGTGAAGCATGAGATCTGTTGTTGAGAAAAAAAAACTATTCATATTTATTTTTAATTGGATATTTCCTTGCTAGTACATGAGACCCCATCCTATCACACCTCTTTGACTCCTTCTCTTGTCCATTTAAAATCAAACCAAGTTTGGTTGACTACACTAATGTATTAGGAATAAGTAATAAATAAATTTAGAATAGCCTATAATTGTATATTCCTATCATAACTCAATTGTGCATATTTTGATTCGAATTCATTGACCCAATTTTCACGTGTCAATGTTTACAGGAACCCTTATCTCATATTAATGAATAGAAAACTTAGCAAAAGTTCATACGCGAAGTATTGGGACATCTAAGAAAGTCACTAATATGAATAATACTCCAATACAAGTATGGTTAATCATATAAATTCCTCCAAGATTAAGTCCACCTTGCTTGCAATTCTATTTGTAAATAAATTTAACATTTTATATTAAGAATATGAAAGTTAAAAATACAAGCAAAAGTTTTCTCAAATATCTATTAAAAAGGTGCAAATCCAATAAATATAAACGTTATTAACTATATACCTTTAACTCACAAAACAAAGAATATTACACTAAATATTGTTTTATTAATAATAATAATTGAGAGTTTAGAAAAATGTATTTACAATGAAAACGAGAGGCTAAGCCTCACACCAAAGAATATGAGTAAATAGTTACATTAAGAGTAACAAAATAAAATAGCCAAAAAAGATACTATGAACAGCTAATGCAAGAAAGTCCAAGTTGTCCATCATTAAGAGCCCTCCAACTAAACAATGCTCATCCTATTCTGGACCTGATCAGACACGATATTGTTTTAACTATAAATTAATAGATTATTGAATTAATTGTTACGATTTCAAACAATATAATATAAAAAAAGTCGAAGTGAGTTTGGCCAATTTTTTAACTGCAATAATATTCTTATCAAATTAAAAACAAATCAAAGATTATCGAAAAGCAAGAGGAATTTATATAATTAGTTTATTAAAGAAACGCAATCCAATGCAAATATTTTAGCTTATAGTTTAGCTCTACTTGGGGCGGTGGGAAACAGGTTAGTATTGAAAAAACACAAAAAATTAAACAAGAAAAATTCTAGCAACATTATAAAACGACAATAAAACAAGAGAGGGCTCGTGTTATTTTTCTCTACTTTTGACAAGGCGGGCGAGCATGAAAAATGATATGCGCTCGACGATGCAATATCCCATGTAACACGCCAACCAAACGTTGTTTTTTATTTATTCCATGTGCGATCGGTTAAAACAATACAATTTCCATCTTGGACATAAAAAAAAGGTTGTCTTATGTGTGTCGTTTTGCATTCTTGACTATGCTGAAACACGGACAAATAATTTCGTCCCCACATATTTGACGGACTCCTCGAAACCCATTTGGCTTTACATATCTAACTTTGGCTCATCTTAGCGAGGATGACAATGGCAAATTTCAACTGTATGTGGTCATAAACAGACACACAATGATATCTCTCTTGCCAAAGTCCCTCTTTTTCTCAGGCTATTCTTTCAAACTCCTCGAGTATCAGTCTAGGAAGTTCAAACCCTTTTTGCATTCTTCTCGTTTGTTATCTCTCTAAGTTATTTGCTATATATACTTCGTCGCTCTTCCATTACATTTCACAGCTCAACAGAACATTTCATTTTACTTGTTTTCATTGAAATCAATGGAGAAGCACGCTGCATTAAAACGTGAGAGGATGGAAGGGAGCGATGAAAGCGGGAGGTTCTATGAAGAACCAGAGTCCAGTCCAACAAAGAGGATTCGGACGGAGACAAGTGTGGATGTTGTCAGCGAAATCTTGAGAAAGATGGACAATGAAGAACTGGATTTGGATGTTGAAGAGATAGAGGAAGAGATGGTGTTGGATATGATGAGGATGTTACAAGAAGAAATATATCCAAGCTCTTCCTCTGCTGATAGTGATGATACAGGAACAAGCAGTAATGGGTCTGATGAATTGGAGTCCACAGGGGAATATAAAGATTGTAGTTTTAATGCTGAGTTTGATTATTTGTTAGGTGTGAGTGATGATGAACTGGGTATTCCTTGTAGCCCTTCTTCGAGTGATTATGATAACGATTGCATTGAAATAGGAGAGGCTGAACAGCAATTATTATTGCAGGTTTGGCTGGAGGACAGTGAGAGCGCGGAGCAAGAAGGAAATGACCACTTCCGTGTTCATAATCTTTGTATGGTTTCGACTCAAATTCAATCTGTACGAATGTTTTGCTGAAATGAAGAAAATCTTAACAGAGTTTCAAATTTGTACAAGAAAGGAAACTTGTATTTGTTTATGAGCTCAAGGAAATATTTTACAGAGATACTTAAGAGTGATTGACCTGCCAAGTAATTAAGAAATTGAACAAATACTGCAGCCTACCCTATCCCTTTCTCTCTCTAATGAAAATCAAATTCTACATTAGGAGAAAAAATATTCAGAGCATTGAAGCCACTTGTTGGTTGGCATTTGAGCGGTTTGATAGTTTTGTTTGTGTCACTGGTTTAAATTTTCAGTTTTTCCCTGAACTTACTGGCGAGTCTTTATATAATACACTACTACATAGAGTGTGATATAAAGACATTTTTTGTGACAATTTATTGATCAATTGTCTTAATCTCAGACAATAAAAAAGTTTAGTATCGTGGTAAATTTTGTCATTAATCGAGTGTCTTTAAATATTGTCTTTAAATATTGTCTTTATAAGACAATATCTAACAAAAGTAATTTTGTCTCATAAGAGACAATTTCACGGTTGTCTCTTTGAAGACAATATATCTTCAATCAAAACTATTATCTCTAGAGAGACAATATGTGTTTATTGTCACTCTAGAGACATTATTAAACAAATCTATTATAAATTATTTTAAATTGATGATTATTTTCTTTTCTTTTCTAATTTTATCCCACATAAAAATTATGAATATAATCAAAAGGCATCTCACAGTTCCTTGTCTTAAAATATGCTGGAAAGGAAGAAAACTAATGAGTACCAACAGGTTTAATAGCATTACGCATTCTATTAAGTGCAGTTTTGATGCATTCTTTCAAGTTTTCATTTTTAGTCAACAGTATTGTTTGCATTGTCTACCGTGGCCACAATCCCATACACAGAGACAATCAGTTTTCCTTCTTCTTCCTTAACATCTCCAAACAAAGAACAAAACAATGATTGAAATATTTTACAAAAATCCTTCTCTACCTTGCCTTCCTTTGAATCTGAATCAGATGACTTGGCCCTTGAAGACTCTAGATTGAAATTCATCATCATTACAATAATGGAGTCTGACACCATATCACTTATGGGGTCAGGCACCCATTGTAAGACGACATAATCTGTTCCTTCTTGCTTCACTGTAACTTTGCCATGGACTTTAAGAGTGGGAACTTCATCATTTGAAATTTCTACACCCTCGTACAATTGTTGGAGATGGCTCTTAAGTACAAAGAAAGCTCCCTTATATGGGATTGATAGTCGCTGTGTAACAGTTCCTGTTGAAAGCTAGGTGAATACATGAAGATCTTCAAGAGCTATCATCTGGTATGTGAAACCTTTTCTCACCAGTAAACCACTCACTTGATTTCGTTCTTCAGGCATCTTTTCTGCTAATGCCTTTGCCATCTTCTCAGCATTAAAATGCATCTCTGCTATTTGACAGTTCTTTGGTGACAAAACCCTCATATTTTGGTCTACAAACTAAGAAAGTAGCATCTGTTTAAGGCATCCCATTTCATTTGCCTCTCCATGCACAAGAATTATGTTAGGTGGACGTAGCTCATTTAAAAATGCACTTGTTTGGCTGAAATCAGCATGCGCAAAAAACAAAATATAGTGGACCTGCATATTCAATGGAGCTTGCAAGCCATTCATCAATGTCACCTCCTTTGGTTCATTCAGTATAGTCTTTGCCAGCATACCCTCAACTACATACCCAGGAATCACACATGCATTCTTCCTATTATGACACCAAATATCAAATAGTTGCCTCGACAAACCACTCTGCAAGCCACCTGGACTAGCCATGACTACTAAAGGCCCATCATCCTCAAAGTTCTCAATGCTTTTCAGAGGTAAGATGTGTTTGAAATCAAATGGATTTGAACCTTCAAATTGAGTACGTATTCTGTCATTCATTGCATTGATGTATGTTTGATAAATAGTCATACACCTTTTTGCAAGAGAAGCATAATAAATGGGAATATTATGGAGCTCTAGATATGCTGCCCAATATTCATCAAGAATCAAAAGAAGCTCCTGAGCACGACCCAGTGCATATGCAGGAATGAGTATTCTTCCAACCTGAGACACAACACTGTGCACAACATCAATGAATCTTTTCTCTAAGATAGCTCTAGGCTGATGAATTTGCACACCATACGTCGACTCAATTATGCAAACATTAGGTAGAACTGTGGAGTTTCAGCAGCATGAAGGTGATGATCTGCCTCACACGAGTAATCCCCAGTATATAATACATGCACCCCTACAATGTCAACCATGAACATTGCTACACCAAGGACATGCCCAGCTGTGTAACACCAGAATCGGATGGCATTCACCTCCAGAGTATGGTGGAAATCAATAACCTCAATCTTATCCATTGATCGAATAATGTCTTGCTCATCAAATAACATATCATGCATTGAAACCTTGCTTACTTTCACATAATCATAAAGTAGAAGTTTGTAAATAGCTTTGGTTGCATGTGTCATGAATACCCGTCCATTGAAAGTTGTCTTCTCCAAAAAGTAAGGAAGTGATGCTGCATGATCCAGATGGAAACAAAATAGTCTTGTTCCTGTAGGTCATGTAAACACAAGAATGACCAACTTCATTGCCAGCCTCGAGCGAAGTGATGATCAACTGACTGCCTCTCTGCACACCATCGATTCCTTCCGCTTCAATGTACTCATGGTTACTAGTTCACAACTGAAGCCTTCACAATTTTTCCTTATTCAGTGTTTATCGCCTTGGAGAAATGGAATGAAAAGTGAGGAATGAGAGATCAGCTGGCATGCTGGTTTGGTTTCAGTACCTGTTTCCTATTTTCTCACAAGAGAGCAAAGATAGTCTTGGGACAACACATGCAGGCGAGACATCCAACAGTTGTAGAAAACATCAATACAAAAATTCAATGTAATTATTTTCAATATTCAAGAAAGTAACAGAACACACTAACTTGGACCAGAAAAAATATTTTAATTATTTTATTTCCAATGCTCGGTTTCTTACAAAATGATGTGGGAGCTCGTCACCACAACCAAACAAGTATATTATGGATATGGGATGACCATAATTGAATAATAACATTGAATTGCTTTACTCTATAACATCAATTACACCTACCACCATATTTAATGGTTCAGTACAAAATATCCTTGATTTAAATACATATTCTACTAAAGAAAACCATAAGCAAAGATAATCTTCAGATGTGAAGTGAGATGTCACTCTTTTTATAATCCAAGATCTTCAAATTCCTACACTTTTTGTACAATCTAATATGGTACAATCCCCAATGATGTGAATGCCCATCTTAGTGGGATATGTGGCTTGCAACTCATAGTGGACACCATCAAGCTCCTGTCTAAGTCCGTCTTTGGAGGTAGCATAAAGCATTTTTACTTTGATATGAGATGCCAGAAAAGACCTGATTATATCATTAAAAAAATCCACACATTTAGTCACCACATATAGATTTTGAATTTATACATTGATGTGCAATTTGTTTAGTTAAATTGATAACAAAAAACAAAGTAGATAAAATTGCATCCAATTGAGCACCACCTACTTTAATACTCACTTTATTTTGGATCTAGAAAATTATTGTTTCAAATTTCAATTGATTCAGCATATTTATTTATGAATTACATTCACATAAGAAGAATGAATGAAATAAAAAAGAACTCACCAGCCACTTAAGAATATATAGCTTTTTTGGTTGTTGTCAACAGCTACAAAATTGAAATCAAAACCAACATATCTGCAGTCATTGTCAAGGGAGTGAGGCTATGAAATCAGCAGTCTTTTATCGTACCTCTAGTTTTGTTAGCGAAGAGGTTTGTTTAGTTTTCTTAGCTATCTTGAAAAACTATACTGATGCACTGTCTTCTGCATCAAGTACAAAAACATGCTTTTGCAGCCGTCCGACACACTAATGCTAGTAGTTGCCTAGTTCAAGTACCATCAAATATGTCATTAATGGCCAAGTTTCTTTTCAACCAAGTTAATGTCTCACCAAGAGCCTATCAAACAAACTCTTAAAAAGGGTATCAGTGATCACACTAGAACGTTACATTCTTAGCTTGTTTCTTAAATCAAACAAATCAAAGAGGAAGATACAAGTTTTAATGATAGACATGTAGATTTACAGATATCTGCATAGGCTGTAGGATGTTTATATTAATATAGAAACCTGAAATCAGCAATAGGAAAAGTTTAAAACATGATATTTTAATAAGATGCAGAAAATCATTACTATTGTACCTTTTACCAACCATATCCAGCTTTAAAAACACAGAATAAAGACAAATGAAACAATCAGCATCAACATTCATTGTACCTACACTTAAAAAAAGAAGCAATCAGCATCATGAAACAACAACAGCAAATAGGTAAAAGGCAAGAGTTGGTATTTTGAAAAATGAAACTGTTCAATCTTTAAACTCTAAAACTAGATCTATGATAACTTAGATATATATATATATATATATATATATCCAACCTATATTTAAAGAGATAATATCAGCAGTAAATGGAAAATTTGCATGCAGAGTTTCATGTTGCTAAACCTACAAGTAGAATATACTAGTCAACACCAACTCATTTGGGAGCTAAACAAAATGATCTATAATAGAAATAAAAATGTGTTAAAGCGAAACTAAATGACATGAAATCTTTTCAACTTACATCCTATCCTAGAAATGGCAAGCAATACCCAACACCACAAAATAAGCTAAAAGAATATTAGAAATGAATAACAATATTACCTAGATCTGTTGTAATATGTGGTAACCTCAAATTTAACCAAAAAATGTGTAGAAAACAATTAAATTAGACAATATACATACAAAGAGTTCAAAGACTCTACTACCAACTCAATGTTCTTAATTAAACACCACAAATCACTACTACTTCATTAGCTTATACATATAAAATAGAGTTTGTTGCATCTCCAAGAACAAAATGTAGCAAAGCATGCAGAAATAACACTGGCAGACGCATAGCCTAGAAATAGTGCATGCATTATTTTTGTAATTAAAAGGAAAAGTTCTAGAAAATGTAATCTATGATTTATGTTATCTTCTAGGAATTGTTTTTATCCATTCTTGTCCAATTTGTTCTCCTTCTACGAGGGACTAGATCAATTGTTGTTTCAGATTGTTCATTGCATTGAACATCTTCCTCGTTATTCTTGTCTCTCAATTTTTGAGATCCAACAATGGCTGCATGTTCAAATTCAGGATTATTGAATGCATCATGTGAATATATTTCCTCCTCGTGCTCACTTCCAGACACTTCAGTAGAGGAGTTTGACTTTTGAGTTGCCTATACACAACACAATTTAACGATTAAAACATAATATATCTAATTAAATTAATCCATATCATAAAATATGTTAATTACTTACATCAAACTGATCACTAGTGATTAATTTCTCCCCTCGTTCAACCAAATATTGTCAAAGGCCTTGGGAACCATGTAGGAGAGCATACTTTAAGTCTCTCTCTGAAGCCTCCTTTTCAAATTGGTGAATCTATATTAACAAAGAAGACTAAACTTATAAGGTCCAATGACTAATTAAATACAATTAACTTGACTTTTTATTTAAATATAAAATATAACACATTAAATATTAACTTACCATTGCACCACGAACACTATTATATCCTCCAGATCCAAGTTTATGAGATCCAATCTTTGAAACTCGAGCTTGGGTTGCAATCCTTGTATTACGAAGACGTCTTTTACCTCCTTTTTTAGATGGCATATAGTTTGGATTGTCAACAACCTTCCTCTTAAACTTGGCATCTTTAATAATTCATCCCATGTCACTTGGTCTGTGATCCAAGCTGGACGCAGATACTTCAAGTTTTTTGCCAATTTTGACCTTAGATTATCTCTTTTTGAGCGAATGTACTTACATGCAATATCTAGAATAACATCTCTATTAAAACCAGGATTACCAAATGTTTTTGCGACATCTTTAAAGAGTTTTTCCTTTTTATCCTCTGGTTGTCTCCTCCAATCCCTTTGGATGGTATCTCCAAATAGGTTTTCTGCACGGTGATAAATAAAGTGATAAAGTTTTAAGCCTGTATCATCCTTCAACACATTGCCTCCAAAGGTGAGTAAAATTGTTACTTCTTGCAATCCTTTTGTAGTTACTAATGATACATTTGAGGTCTTGGGAGTTGAGGCAAATGCCATTACGGGCACATCAATTACTTGGTCATTTACTTCCTGTATTTATAATGGAATTATGAAATCAGTTAACACCCTACCAAAAATATTAAACTATTACCAAATCTAAAACAAGAATAAAGACATTATTCATAAATGAGAAATGACATAATAGACAATGCTAACAAATAGAATATACAAAGGATACCAATTATTTTTCACACAGTTATGCGGCAAAAAAGGAATACTAGTTTGTTTATAATATCATTGATGTCATAATTGATAAATACATGCATACACATATCAGTATTGTACTAAGAGCAACCAAAAATAGCAAAAATAGTGAGGTGCCTCCCAAAACTGAACCAGACACGCACACCAAAAATTACCTATACAATATTACAAACCTATGATAGCAGACCAAACTATTTAACCATCTGTCCTTATGAAACAAAAAATAATCCTTATGAAACCAAAAATAATAGTTCTGTTAACAGGAATCTGTATACTATTGTATCGACAAAATTCATTAAAGTAGTAACTTTTAAGTAAATACTTGTATCGACAAAATTTAGTAATGTAGTAACTTTTAAGTAACTACTAACAGTCCTTAAACATATAAACAACTTCCACCAAAAGCAGCCATCTAAAAGATGATTAAAACCATCATTTAGAACTATACAGAGCTTCAATAAGGCTCCAATCTTTTCCCAGCTCCCAAAGCACCTCTGGTTAGGTGTCAAGCTTTGCAGTTTGTAGGCAACCACATACAGCTAATTTTTTGAGCTGTCTCCTAATCTTGGATTTTCCTGTGGTTATATCCATGACCGCTCTGTTCACGAAGCCATCCATAATCTGAATGAGAGAATTAAGGGCATTATGAATAGCAAGACTTTATTCAGTCATCCTTCTTTCTAGTTGATCGATTCTCTAAATGACAACAAGGGGTCATCACGAGCCTACATATCCTAGTTTTCTTCCTCATTATTCTAAGTAGCCACAAAATTCTTGTTATCCAGGGTCTCATTATTATTATTATTAATAGACTGTTGAATAGGCCTAATAACTGAGATGAAGGTAATTTAGTTATTCCCACGCAATTTATAAAACTTCTTCTCTATCGGTAGGCTTATAAACAACTTCTGATCTATTGGTTAACCACATTAAACATCCACAAAACATATAAACATGAAAAGCACAAAAACATTGACACAGAGGACACCAAGATTTACATGGAAACCCAAATTGGGGAAAACCACGGAGAAGCTAATTGTCATAAAATGAACACCCGTTAAGGTGACACCAGTTAAGGTATTTTTACAAGAGGCTCATTGCAATTTGGGTCACTACCCGTAGGCTCACTGCCAATGTGGTTGCTACCCAAAAATATAATGAAGACTCCCTGCCTATACATTCAAGCTTGTAGCCAGAATATAAGAAATGAAGATTGAATCCACCACTAAAGACGGTCACTAATACTCTGCAACACAATCTGCCACTACTTATATTCAAACAATATACTTCAAGATACTATAAGTCATGATGAGGAGAATGCCACAGTGGATTATCTGGGATGATTGCAATAGTTGATGCCTTATGTATCACATGTAGTTGGGAGAGAATCCGAGGCATCAATTTCTCATCGTGAAGTTGAAGGACAAAAATAAGCAGTGAAACATTGAACATTGATGTGTCTTGCCATCAAGTCAATATGAACATAAAACATGGATCTGAAGTATGCAGGTAAAGAAAGCATATGAAGTCAGCAATCATCGAACATTGATAACAGTTATGATTTCAGCAGGCATGATCTCTCAGCTATTATATATGTGTCTTGCTCATAAGATCAAGTAAAAGCAATACATTCAATCTTGGGAAATTAAAACAATGGAGTGGAGAAAGCCAAATCAAAAAGTCTTTCATTGCTGAGTATTACATAGGAATGAAGTGGAGATAGGTGAGTCTTTAATGCCAATAAACAATGATAACAAATATTGAAGGCCTCGACAGTATGAAGGCACAAGAACTATGATGAAGGAACACGAACACTATCAAAAGTGGCAATAGTAGAGATACGGGAATCAATGCCACGAAAGGATGCAGATTTCAATATCCAGCCTTCAACATATGAATACTCTATTGTAGGGAAGAGAAAAGGAAGAAAGGGATATTGATTTTCTCAAGGTATCTAGCATGATTCAACAGGGGGAAATGATAACCATGCACAACCATGAATCTACCTTCTAAAGTAAAATAACACATGATATGCAGGCTGACAAGGGCAAACAGAGGAAGGAGGTCAAACCTATCATAGCCGTATTGAGATATTCTCCCCTATTCCCTATTTTCCAAAACTTTGTTGATGAAGTTGTGATAGATGCTCAAGCTTTTCTCTACCGCCCTTATACCAGAGTTTTCCTACCCTCTACCATCAGCTATAATCTTTGGCATGACAGCGAATGTCGGGCTCCCAATATTAACTCTGCCGCTAGATCAAGAGTTTGTGAAGTTCAAAATGTTTATTGTTCTTATGGATTTAAGTATTTTATGTTCCAAATGTTTTAAGACATCGATGATCGGTATCATTTTTTCATTTGGTATAAGATTGAAATTTCTATTGACCTTCCAACCATGTAGTAACTTGTGAAAGTTTCTCTAAATTTTTGAGAATTATTTTCCAATAAGTTGTAGAATATTTAGTAGATTATTTAATCATGAAAACTCTTGTGACTCACTGATCCTATATCTCGAACATCAGAGAAAGAGCCAAATCATGTTTTGCTGGTTGGGCTCCAAAGCAACAGAGATACAATCTGCAATTACTGTAAGAATTCCATTGTATTCACTATTGTAAAATAATGTACTAGAATAGTTTTTGTAAATGTTATTTCTCAAGATTCATAATTATTTATCTCATTATAGTTTTATGTTTAGTGTTTTCCAATTTTCTAATTTTAGTTGTGTCCTACCTCATTCTGGTATGTGTTAGAAGTTTCGAGGCATTCTTGGCTTCTTGTCACTGAAAGGGTATAGGTCCATGGAAATAAGAACAATGAACCTTAATAACATGCCAATTTCAATTGGCAAATGAAACTAAGATCATGTGATCTCAAACATCATAAATGAAACTAATACATAATCTGTATTATACAACTCTGAGAGTAGCACTTAGAAATAGTCCCTTTATTACAAGACTTGAAAGTAACAAATATAGCTCTATAGCCATAATGAACACAATTTGAGGAAAGAATCAAACTTTGAACATATGTTCAATATGTTCAAACCAAGTCTATATCACTAATTGGAAGAAGTCCCTCACATCTCTTTTGAAACACATAAAACCCAAAAATGCTTAACAAAACACATTAGAAGTTAAGAAGCGTCATGCACAAACAGAAATCGATACCAAAGTAAAATTATAGAAAGGGGAAATACAGTGAACATAATGCAACTTCTGATCAGTTCTTAAGCATAACTTAAACAGATTCTGGTACAGATGCAGGGTTCAGGGTGATTCAGGAATGTATTATGGCCATTGCTTTATTGTAGCCTTGATATAGCTGTACACAAAATATACACATAAAATCAAGAGAAAATAAACAAAACTAAACATCATATGCATAGAAAATACAAAGTAACAATTACAAATTTATATTCATAGAGAAAACAAATAAAGTCAAGATGCATGAACTATGAGGTTTGAGCCTTGCATATTGATGAAAGGTGAATGTTGAAAGTTACGGTGAGTTTCATTTTTTCTTTCTCATGTTGTCCCCTTACTATATTTCATAGTTTACCATAATTTCAAATTACCCTTTTTCAAAAAGAAAACATGATTAACCTAGATTTGTCCCAGGTGCGCTCTGTGTTCAGACAGGGCCCAGTTCACACTAGGTATAGGTCCAGGACAGAATCCAGTAACTTAGATTCTAACCAAACAATAGAGCAGCAAATAACTAATAAACAAGAGAAGACTAAAACATACCTTGAAGAGAAATTATGATAGGAATAACTATGAATGTGTTAAAATTTTCCATTTCACTAAGTTATCCAAATGCCACTCTTTCTATTAGCATGTACACAAGATTGATGCACCAAAGGCTAAGATATTGTCTCTATTAAATAATGGGGACCCAGAACACTGCAAGCACACTCAAAAGCAAACTATGCTTTGTAAATAGTTTGTGCCATGTAAGTTGACAATAGCAAGCCGTGAGAGCCAACACTACTGTAGAAAATTGTTGATAACATAACTAATTTTCAGGCAGTTAAAAACATAAAGCCCTTCACATTCAGTTCTCATTAATTTGTTCTAGTGCTCTTACATATATGCTAAAATGTATGTTGTTCAATTTTTTGAAAATCCAAAAATGTTAATGATTAGGCTGTTTGCAATTAATTTAAAATAGAGAAAGTAATCTCTCTAGCCCCCAAAAGCGATTTTGACATAGAAAAAGACTACAAATAATCAAATGGATAATTGTATTGCAGAGGGCCTTAACATTGGGATTTGGCTTTGAGATTTGAGGTTACTTTTTAATCCCAGGGTATTGTAATGAAATGTTGACAGAGAATTATTGAATGAAAGGTTAGGTGCATTGAGATTTGAGGTCAAGATTTTATCTTCTGATGCTAATGAAATGTTGATAGAGCATAATAGAATGGAAAGTAATTTTTTTTTTAAACAATAGGATATTCTTTACCCAAAAAAGAACAATTTAGATTTTAACATCAAAAAATTATACATTTTTTATAAAACTTTTCTTTTATTCCTTTGACACCTCATATGCTCACTAATGTTGTCTACTTTTAGGCATTACAATCAATTATAGATCTATATTGCTACAAATAAATGAACTTGACAACAACAAGAATAATATAATATCGATAGACAATTTTACCTATTCATCTGCAATGGTCTTTGTAGTCTGTAGCAATGCCCTTTCCCATAATTGAATTTGTTTAATCATTTCTTGTCCGAGTTGAACATTTTCAGGAGTATCGGGAAGGAGCCTTAGCATTCTTGATTGTGTGTCTATATTACTCCTTAACGAAACTTGTTCCATTGTTGGTGGAAGAATTCTTACTGAACCCATATTTGATGTCCTTCTAATAGGGGCATTCATTTCCAACTCAACACTAGCTATGTTATGAACATTGGTGTTTGATGTAGAGAATATGGTATGGGGTTTTGCACTTGATTCTACTCTTGTCATTGGATTTTTTTGTCTAGACAGAATAGGTAGACCATGAGCCTCTCCACCAATAGATTGCACACTTGTTGGAGTAGCCCTTGAAATATCCTACATGCACAAATAAAAATATTTTGCTGGTATGAAAAGGAAAAATAATGTAATCAGGCTTACACAATAATATGATGGGACCCAACCTTTTGCATCACAGTAGATGTATTGGTAGGCATAGTTGGATCTTGTGTGCCAACATAATGCATGGTCAAATGAGTTACTTTATAAATTTCTTGTGTATAAAAAACATTAAAATTAGTAACTAAATAAACTAAAATATTTTAATTAAATGTATAAAAATATAGATCAAATTTTACCACTAGTATAGTACTAGATGTACTAACTGATGTAATAGCAGTTGGAATGACTTTTGAGATGGCCTGCATTCCACAGATGTAAAATAACATTATATAAAAGGTAACATCATATAGAAGGTAACATATGACAAATAAAATTATAAAAAATAGTTTTCAATCTTACCTCTTGCACCATCATCGTTATCTGTTGCCCTTGTCCATTTTTTAACATTTTAACTAAAGCATTTAAAATCAATGGATCCCCCATAGAAGCATTTGCAGCAGTCTGAGCCACATTCTTTAAGAAGTACAGAATGTTAATTTAAAAAAATTACGAACATACTTATTAAACAACATATGCAAGCAATATTACTAACAAATTTAAATTCACTCCCCTTTGACAATAACATGTACAAATTTCATTAAACTTCAACATAAGCAATACTCATTATGCATTTTGTTTGAGTTTTTGGTATTACATTTCCGTTGACTAGGTGGTGATTGCATAAAGTTTGTAGGCTTCATTTTGTGTAAAGTTTCACAAAAATTCAATTTAGAATTTGGGATGTGCTAGATTGTGTACCTTCACCAAATAGAAAAACGTATTTACAACAAATGCTTCAAGGAATAGAACATAAATAAACTAAAACCATAAACTTTTTCAATTAAAAAAGTACAACTTGTATGCATTGATGTTACAAACATGCACTAAAAAAGAATTCAAATTACTAAATGTTCATTACATTTTGTGTATAACTAGAAACTCAATACTCTAAATATTTAATAGTACTGTATTAAACCCTTACAATAATCTTGAAGTTAACATGGCAATAAAACCATATCATCCTCACATGAAATGTCCTCATCTGATGGCATAAATATCCCATCACCATTGGGCCCTAAATCCACAAATAAATTAATACCATCACTTTCATGGTCTTCATCACCTTCAGCTATAGGTAAATGAAAATTAATTAAGTCATCATCTTCATGAACTTGTTGTCCATGCGGTTCCTCATGTCCTTCAAGCACTTCAATAAACCCATCATGCTCTTCATCGTGGTCATATACATCATTGACAATACAATTTTCATCATCAACATCATGGTCATTTATGTCTTCAAGTGGAACTTCAACATCTTCAAGTAATTCACTATCCTCAGCTTCAAAAAAAGTTGTTCTCCGTCCTCTTGGATCATAATCAATGACAAATGACCAACCAGGTTGCTCTAGATTTGGAATGAGAAATATCTGGTCACATTGATTTGGAAACACATAAGGTTCAGAAGTGGCCTCAAACCTAGATGTATTCATCATATAGAATCCATTATCGTGCAAAAAGATTGTTTTTTCATCACTCACTTTGATTAGCCTATACCATTGAACACAAAAAACAACTTTCTTGAATGATGTAAAATCAAGTTCTATAATATCCTCCAACACTCCATAATATTGAAGTGTGCTTCTAATTGGTTGTATATCATTTGCATGTGAGCAGCAATCCACCTCAAATGATGCTGAAACTCCATAGTCATAAGTCTATCTCTTCTCATCAACTCTTCTTATGCGAAAATGATGACCAAGTTTCCACATCGCTTTGTAATATTTTACCTAAATTCATTAAATATATTTAGTGGTTACATTCAATGATACAAAATGTAAAAGAAAATACATTAAACATGTCCAATATGTTAATATATATGTATCACTTCCCCATTCACAGATCCTCAAACAAAGTTTAATTGTTGTGGTGTCACTCTATTCTTCTTTTTTGTTAATATTGGTCTTTAGCCAATTCCATGAGCATCTCTCTGTCCATTTTTTTTATGGCTGACAGGTAGTCCTCGAGCAGTGTTTTGCCCATATTTATTATATATGTTGGCCCATTCTTGTTCATCCTCTAATTTCTTTTGTTCAGTATACTTCTCCATCCAGCCTGACATAAAGTTGGAATTATATGCAATATACAAATGTAATGCCTCCCACTCAATTGCATCTACAATGAAAAATAAATTTGTTCAATATGTTAATAAATATATGAAGTATTTAGTTGTTAAATTCAACATCAAAACAAATTTCTATTTCATCATTTTTGCATACCTTTTATCCTCTTTGATGTCCCTTGACCCTCTAATTTTTCTCCTTCAAATGAGTGAGGTTGGCTATAACTCCATAATTGTGGAGCTTCATGGTGCAATTGAGGCAAGTACTCACTTAAATGAACAATTTCCTGAAAGACCATGTAGCGCGAAATCATGGATCCTTCTGGTCAAGCCTTTTGCCTAACAATTTTTTTTAAAACCTTCATATATCTCTCCACTAGCTACATTGTTCTAATATGAATAGGACCACAACTCAATCTCTTCTACTAAGTGTACAAGGTAGTGCTCTTGAGAATTAAAAAAGCTTGGAGGGAAGCACATTTGAATATCACACATCAAAAGTGATATATTCCTCTTCCAGTATTTCAAATCTTCCTGATGTATCTCTTTAGATGAGATCCACCTACAACATTAGCATGTATTAGATAAAGATTAATAATATCTTCAAAACTGAAAGTATTAGCTTGTCTAAAGGCACAAGTAATGAAGCACTTCAAATGATAAGATTCTTGGATGATTATGCATTATTGATTGAAAATACCTCAAATATCTAGACATTTTGTAAATAGCTAATCTGGCATCTCGATCGAAACTACTTGGTATTGTTGTAGGCAACACATACTGCGCAACCATTGATGAACACCATGTTAAAATATGCGTGAGTTGATAGTTTCACTTGGATATATAAATTTTTAACAATGTTTCTAGCAAATATAACATTGAAGAAAGTTACCTTTATCCAATTATGCCAATCATGTGTTTTTATGCCTGACAACTCTGATCCATCTCTTGTTAATAAGTTTTTCAATGACGTGCCAAATCTAGAAGGAAATCTTAATATTTGCATTGTTTCAATGATGCTTTCTTTCTCATTTGACGTAAGAATCCATGGAGCATGAGCATATGAATTATCTCCATGTAACCACATGTTTGGTATGATATTGGCAACTTGAAGGTCCTTTCACATTTTTATTTCTGCTTCAAGGCTGTCTCCGTTTAGATGTTTCCATAAGCACTCTGCCACATTTTTCCCAATGTGCATAGTATCAAATAGGTGGGCTAGTGGTAAATTCTCATAATATTCTAGTTTATAGAAAATTGAGAGTCTTTTCATTCCTAATGGAATTCTTGCCCCTTCCTCTTTGTCATACATTGCTTACCACCTACTAGGGTTGATTCTCCTTGGCTTCCTCATTTGCACTTCATGTCCATTGAACCTAGTTTTTTGACAGAGTCGATAGCGATGATTTTCTGGTAAGAAATGTCTATACTCATCATAGACTATTTTCTTGAGATCTTTTGACTGCCTAGTCAAGGTTTTTGGCCCACATGATGGACAACCATGTTTCCCCTTTGTTTGCAACCCTAAAATAAGAAACTGGAGTTAATAAAAAGTAAAATGAACAAAACAATTGAAATTTTGAAAAATTAAATTTATCATATATTACCACAACAAATGGAGAGTCCAAGGGCATCATGTATTGTCCATATAAGTATTGCATGAAAGAGGAAGTTTCTATCATTGATAGATTTTGATACATCATACATATTTACACCTTTCCACAATTCACGAAGCTCATCAATGAGAGGCTCCATGTACACATCCATATCCTTTACCTGATACTTCCCTAAGTAAAATAACACTAGTAATAAGGTTTAGTTAAATTGAAGAATTCATATAGAAACTTCAAGAAAGCATTGCAATCACATATGTTCTAATACCTGGTATGATAAGAGTTAGCATTGCATGCTCCTTCTTCACTGCCATCCAAGGAGGGAGATTATTGTTAATAATTAACACTAGCCAAATAGAATAAGTTGTTCTAAGATCTCCAAATGGATTGACACCATCCATTTCTAGAGATATTCTTGCATTCCTTGGCTCATTTCTTAAATGTGGCCATTTTCCCTCAATCTCTTTCTAGTAGTTGCTATCTCCAGCCATACGCATGACACCATCTTGGCTTCTCCCATGTACATGATAACTCATATGTTTTGCCAACTCCTTACATTTGAACATTCTCTCAAACCTTGGTTTTAGTGGAATATGTCGTAGAACTTTATGTGGAACCTTCTTGGATACTTGGTCTTGTCGATACCTACTTGTGTACACACTGGGCATTGCTTCAAATTTGCATTGTTTCCATAATACAAAATATGGTCATTTGGACATGCATCATATATATTGTACTCCATTCCAATATCTTTCATTATTGAAGATACTTCTCTATGAGAATGAGGTAACTTATTATCCTTTGGAAGTATTTTGTTTGCCAAAAGCCTACATGATAAAACAATGATTTTAATAAGTATGCACAATACTTAAAAACACTGAGACATTAAATGGACTTCATTTATTAGAATATCAAATCCTACCTTAATATGTCAGTGAAGCATGTATCTGTCAATCCATGAGTCACCTTCAAGTTCAACATCAACATAAGTGTCGCCAATATAGAAGTATCTGCATTTAAATAAAGAGGCATCCTAGCCAACTGAGCTATGGGTGAATCAATAACTTCTTCAGAAGATGTGTAGAAGTCTTGGATAAATTCATTAAGGCCAGCTTCATTAATTTGTGAAGTGGTTTCATCCATATACATGTCTTTCTCTTCATCTTGGGATTGACTATCATCAATATCATTCACTGGTTCTTCAACAATATTGGGAATCGGAAGTGGCTTTTCATCAAAAAAAGTTTGAAATGATCAATACTAAAATATTAACTAATAAGGATATAAATTATTTATTTTAAGATATGTTAATTACAATGTACCTCTTCTATGTAAACTCCATATTTCAGTCTATGGATACCAACAAGTCGTCGCTTCTTTAGTTTCCTATTTTCGCACCTTTTGCAAGTGCAATATATCATTTCATTGAAGTATGCATTTGTACCTGGAGTAGGTCTTGGTGCTCATTCATCTGAATATTTAGATGATGACGATGTCCTATTATCCTAAATCCACCATGTACTATCAACAATAAGTGTGCTAATTTTTTAACTTGCATAGTACATATTCTTCAAGAGCTCATGATTGGAACTGGAGAAATTCAAAATTTGAGAAATATAATTTGAATATCTGCATTTCCTTAGGTATCTCAAGATAATATCTTAGAAGTATTTGTATCACTATTTAACAAAATTTTAAAGCAAAAATGGATGTGACCATAGGTAAGCACCATCTCATCATAAAATCATGACTAAGCACCATCTCTTCATAACCATACCTAAGCACCATCTAAGATACATGGTTCTCTTCAAAAATCTCTCTCGCAAACCTTATGATTTTCTCAGTTCAATATCCAAAGAGTAAGATTAATGAATTTGTCTCACTTATTACCCCTACTATCGTTGTATGGTAAGATTTTTGAAGATGTTTTTCTAATTTCAAGGGTTTTATCGGTGACAATGACATTTTATAAATAGCATGAATTACTCTAAATAAAATTAAAACTAACTAGTTTAATATTTTAATAATACTAATTACTCTATGTTAAATATCAAATCATAGTTAATGTTTCATTTAAATTAAATGATATTACAAGTACAAAAAACAACATAAATACCTGGTCCGCCATTTTGTGTGGACACCAAGAAGATATCCAAATAGAAAGCTACAAAAGAAGATTGTAGAGAATAGTTACAATCATTACATAAAAAGTTGTTAAAATATAGGAAAATATAGGTCAATCCTCCTTATTCCATAATTTCCAGTACTGACAATTTAACAAGATGAACACGCATAGATAGTTACTAACTAGGTAATATTGAATGGTATTACATCAAATCCTATATATAGCATTCATATTAAAATTATCTCTACAACTAATAAAAAGGTATTTAAATAGTAAGGAGAGATGTAGAGTTTAGACAAAACTTATATGTAGATGCTAACAATAAGCTAGTGATTCTCTACCCAACTGAAAAAAATATTTAATTGCGGCATAGTTTTAGTATGGTAGTACTCTTCTCAAAGTGCACTCAATAAAAGGATGAACAACAGATGTTGAAGTAAAACAAAAGAATGGCCATCTATGGGTTTAAACACCACAAAGATCCACACAACCTTAAAGGATAAAATGCCTAATAGTGGTGTGTCTCTTTCTGAAAAGCCTAGCAAAGACTCCACCTCAAGTCAACAATAATTGTTGAAGAATATGAAAACACAATAACAATAGAATTGATAACTATATCTGAAATTTTCCAATATATATAGAATAATATGTGATTTTCATGGGGAGAACATGACTTTGATAAGAAGGGTGAGACGTAAATAAGACTAAGTCAATATCAAAGCCTGTAGGATAAGGAGTCAACAAAAGAAGAGTCAATGGGATAAACCTTTACCATTGAACAGAAAGAACATAGAATTGAGGAAGTAAACAATTAAACCAGAATATGAAGTCTACAACAGTGAGAAATATATATCTGCATAATTAGAGAACATATGGATAAAGAGGTGTGTGTATATATATATATATATATATATATATATATATATATATATATAATTTAAACAAACCTTCATTGGTAATATCTCACCTAGCCATGTCAAAAATAGAACATCGACCATAGTTATGGTAATAGATTCATAAAGTGATCATGTCAAATATGAATAGTAAGAATCCATAACTAAGAACACTATAACTGACTTAACATTTCTTTACCCGATCATGGAACTAGAAGAGGAAACCTCCATCATGCAACAAGATATAGGATGACACCACAGGGGGAAGAAATATGGAAGGCATGGGTATGCTACAGAGATTCCTTGAGAAGACAAAGGGAAGATGAAAATAGAAAGAGAAGACAGTGAGAAGAGGAGGAGCCAATGTATTTGAGAGTAAGATGGTAACAACCATTGCCACATTTTTACAAATTGATGAACCAACTATTGTAGCAGATGCAAAATGGACTTCAATTCAGCCTCCAATTAAAATCACAGAAACTAGAATCAATTGGAACAATGTAAAGATGAAGAAGATAAAGGGAAAGGGTTGGACAAAGTAATCTTGTGTAGAAGGACAGGGGAAGATATGTGGAGAAGAAAGATGGAAAAACATATGTAATTATTATAATAAATCAGTATTTTGTGAAATTCTTTGGTGTACTCATCTTGACTGCTTTCTTCCTTATTCCTTGGTTGTGGTGATCCTCAAGATTGTTAGATATATGGTAATGAAGTATAGTATTGTTATTGATGTTTACTATTGTCTTGAATCATTGGGTTATTGTCAAAAAAACTTACTGCTCGCTGTCAAACAGTAAATTCTACATATTTTATGAGAAATGTGCCACAGTAACTGCGTATTCTCATTTCGTGGAGAGAGGGAAGATTGTTAAAGGTTTTTTGTTGTTGAGATTGTCATATCATGAGCGTGCACCATAATGTTGTTCCCCATAAAGGTATGGACCAAGAATCAACAAGTAACTGCTATTGCAAGTAATTACAGTGAATCAACATTCTTAAAAAAATATAACAGGGGCTTGGTTAAGGTTAGCAAGTGTATTTGAGGGTTTCTATACAGTAATGATTTGATGAATGAGGTGTTAGGAGAAGGGCTAGTGGTTCTTGATGGTCACAAATGGGCACATCACTGGCGGACAATAAATCCATCTTTCCATACTGACAAGCTCAAGGTTTTTTCAACTGGGTTCCTCTTTATTCAAATAATTGGATCCTATAAAAATGGTTAAACTTTTTATATGATGAGAAATTTTTGAATAAAACTATAGAAGATTGTTTATTTATGTTTTAGATCGATTACTAAAGTAGGGTATAGTTTGTTGCATGGTGGAGAGCACTGTGAATATGCTGCAAAAGTGAGAGAAAATTGTAAAAAATGGTGAGAAAGAAGTAGGTGTGGCTGAGGAATTCAAGTGTCTACTTTCAGATGTTATTGCCTGCACAGCATTTGGCAGCAACTATCTCCAAGGAAAGCATGTTTTTTCATTTGCTGGCACAACAAATGTCCTTGGCCTATCAGGATTGTGTAAAATTAATGCGGGTTCCTTGCTATAAGTGAGATTCAGTTATTTGAAAGTTATGTTATGTTTCTTCTTCAAATATTTGCCTTTCAAAAGAAATAGAGAAGTACATTGGAGGCTCAAAAAAGAAATTGAGAGTGCTTTGAAAGATCTTATTATGAAGCGAGAAAAAGGTGGTGCAAACACTACTCAACACTATGGTAATGATCTGCTAGCTCCATGATGAACACAATTAAAGAGATGAAGAGATTTGAAAGCTATGAAGGCCTCACAATAGAGGAAATCATAGCTGAATGCAAAAAATTTTTCATTGGCCGACAAGAGACTACAAGTAATTACTTAACATATGTCATTGTTCTCCTAGTGATGCATCCTGAATGGCAAGAGAAAGCACGCTCAGAAATACAACAAGTCTGTGGAAATTCCCATCCAAATTTCGAGACATTAAACTAATTAAAAATTGTAAGAATTGAATAACATATTTGTAACCTAAACTTCATTACTCCCACTACATTAGCATTTTTCTAATTGAATTCTGTATTGTGGACTATAGTTAGGATACACCATTAGGAGGAATTGCAATCCTAAAGGTACATAGGTCCTTTTCCCCATGCTTTCATTTTATCACGATGCATCTCTGTGGGGAGTTGATGCCAATGAATTTAATCCTGAGAGGTTCAGTGATGGGATAAGTAAGGCTGCTAAACATGAGTCTACTGCATTTATCTCATTTGTATATGGATTAAGGTCCTTTGTAGGCCAAAATTTTGTTATGCTTGAGACCAAACTTAGATATGTAATTTGACTGTTACATTTACAGTAGTTCTTGTAAAAGAAGGTGCAATGGGTATGTGTACAGAAGTATGACATCAAATGACATTTTTAAATCTCAAATATTTATTTCATTCAACTATAATAATTTTGATCAAAACTAACATCTTAAATTAACATCTTACAATTAATGAAATCAAGATCATAATATCATAACTATTTAAATGCCTGCAACCCATAAATCTTTCCCTGAGCATGTAATATTTCAGAGCACGTCTTTTTCTCATAATTGGTGTTGAAAGTGATGTGGATGATTTTTAAACCTTGCATCACTTCCTTGACATTGCAATGTTCACATTCAAAGTATGTTTGATGAATTATTCACTCCTTTAAACTATTTCCTTAGCCCCTGGAAGTTCCCTTCATGTTTCATGTGTAATACAGTGCCAAACTTATCGCTTCTCATAATCTTGGCTCCAGATTTGATATTGAAGACAAGACTTCTCCACCATCTGTTCGGTACATGAAAACAAATGACAGACTCTGAGGTTTTGAAATATTCCTTAGCAACCATAGGAAATTCCTTTCAAGCACAAATGCTTCAATTTGCATGACTATTGTTTATGAGTATAAACCGTGTATGATGAATGAATCTCCTTTGAAAACAAGTTCTTATTGGTTTAGCATTCTGAAGAGGTTTGCATTAAGCATGATGCCAGATTTCCATCTACGCTTGAATTTCATGTTCTTTTGCTAATATCAAATTACTCTAGTCGATTCCTTTTGACCAAACTTTCACATATTCAAATTTGATTTCTACCTTTCTTTCTTGGTTGCACATTAAGGATATTGATATTGATAAAATTCTTTCAAACTTGGCCCAAATCTATTCTATTTCAACCAACTTCTAATCACTCAATTTCAATTTGCGTGTAACAAGACTTTCTAAGAGATTCGAGGAATTTCCTTTGATAAAACATGATTCTTTGAATTCACAATCTTGACTTGAGAAAATTTTTGAAACTGGAGAGCTAAAGGGCAAGGAAATAATTCAATTTTTGCACCTAATTCATCAGTTCTCAGCTACAATAGACAGAACGCTGGGGATTGACACTAGAGCTACCAAGATGAGAAAACAAAAAGAAGCCAAATACCCTGAAAAGATAGGAGCCTCGTCTCTGATGGGTGATCTCTGATTAGGTCACAACAAGTAGTACAAACTTAATAAACTAGTTGTCAATGCATGATAGAATTATGATAAATCATATGACTTTCATTGATTTCTCGAAAGGGAGAAAAACATATGCCAAATTTATCATCTTGAATTGGATCAATCAATGATGAATGTCCGCAGGCAGGGAGTTCTGGGTATTGCAATAGATACACTAAATTGGAATGCATGCTACGTTATATTTAGCATTACAAGCATATATGCTTTATGGATTTGCAAGATCCAAGTGATTGAGTTCAGAAGAGGTATGATTCCTCTTGACAGGTTTAAAAATCTCAGAATTTTTCAAAGTTGGTGGTGGTTGTGAACTTTCATCATTCAGAAATAATTTGTTTCCTAAGTTTTGAGTGTCTGGGCTATGTTGAGAATGGTGATAATCATTACTACTCTATAAGAATGATGCCCTCATATAAGCAAGTGAAGTCATTCATTATAGTAAAGTTCAAAGTTTTCCAGCATTTATCTTCTTATAAATCTTGGAGGGTGTGGGTAGGGGGAGGGGGGTGGGTTGTGGGGAAGGGGATGTTGGGGGATATTCCCTAGATATTGTGTGTATTAAGCATGAAGCATGTAACCATAAGAATGATAAGTATCTTTTGATGTCTCAGCGAATTCTTTATAATGAGATTTTGTCAGCATCAGTTTTAAACCTAAACTAGGGTGTGATTGGTTGTTAGTTCAACCATTTTTGGACTATTTAATTGCAAGGTTATCAATAAGTTTTAGTCTTCTACTGTAAACTTGTCACGGGTGTGCCCTACACAACGATACTGTTGTTATGGATTGCTCCTGACATGATTTTATAGCTACAATCCTATGATATTATGGCTATTGTTACTATGATCTAAACATAGATGGTAATATCAGGTTTCTTCATTTTGGGAGCTTGGAATGCATCCATAAGACCTTCACAGTTGTCATGTAAAAGGACAAAATGATAATGTCTTGTAAAGGTGAACAAATGGAGCTCCCAAATTTAACACATCCTTTGATTTTTTTTGAGCTTGATGAGCTTGAAAGAAAGTGGAAACCTAAATATGAAGCAATTTGATCTGCCGGAGATTTGTTTTCTAGAATGCTTTGTGTTGCTAGTGATTATATTTGTGTCATTCTAGAAACTGATGGCCATGTCAGCCATGTCCATCCTACTGCTCAAAGAATAGCAACCTTGAACAGTGACGGTTGAACATGTACAAACCTTCCTTTACCATGTCTCTTCTTTCTCATTCTTCAACTACTAAAAGACAGTTGAAATGCACCATTTGTATCCTTCAGCTACCAAAAGATAGTTGAAATGCAACATTTGTCTCCTGGCCAAAGGAAGTTGTTTGCAAATTATGTAACTACCTTTGAGGATAGTAAAACCCGTATTGATATTTCTAACTGATAAGCTCTGTTAAGGTAGATGTGATATTCAACACTGACAGGGCAGAGTTAAATGATACAACTATACATTTTGATATAGATGAACCAATGAGCCCAAGGGATAAAGGAAGATACAAAGAAAAACTAGGGGTTTCTATCCAAACTAAATCTAGCATAAGGAAAAATTGGTTACAGTCAAAGCTTGTAACAAGCGAGAATAGATTAGCTTTAAATCTCAGAAAACAAGAAACAACCATCAAAGTTCATTAGGAAAAGCCAGTGGAGCTCATCATTAAAAAAAAACAACTTCAATTGCTGAAAGGACACTTTTTTTTACAACCAAAGGTAGAACTATCTTCTAAAATCTGGTTACACCAAAGAAGAAATATCTTCCGAGTGAGAAATGACAAATTTACAATATGAAACTTACTATGTACGAGCAAAAATTTAATCTACTCAAGATTTCTGAGCAAGGGAGCACACTGTGATCAGAGAGATTTGTAAGCCTACAAAAGCATGCACAATTAATAATGACCAACTCTCACGAAAATAAGTCCACATTCCAAATCAAAAGCATGGCCCCAAACAAAACCCTGAATGAATCTATAGACTTAATCTGCACATACCTAAGAGGCTAAATGTAGTGATATTCCAGGAAAATCCAAAGGCATGTGAGGTCAAATTTGGAGAATAGGTGGTGTTCCCCAAGCACAATAGCCAGAATTTATATAGGACACTAAGTCTACAGTGACAATCATCTTAGTGATAGGACCCATTTTTACCTTCAATAGACTAAACTAAAATTGAAATCCAAGTTTTTTTGTATCTACATAGAAAATTTTGAAGAGAATCTCACCATTATATATATGCAAAACCATTTTTTCCTAGAACATAAACTGTAAAAAGCGAGAAAATATCGTTTATGTCCAATTTCAGGGCACGGAGGCCGAAATGCAACGTGAAAGGTTGCTAGAACTAAACAGCAGAAACAAATAGATCCTCCATTGCTACAGGGCAGCAATACGGAAAATCTCCAGGGAGCCAAACTGCGGAAGAAGACTGCAGCGCCTAGGGCATAAAAACTAGAAGATATCATTCTTCTTATTCTTATAGCAGAAATACCCCCTATCCAAGTTTCGTGCCTCTGATTACTCCATTTAGAAGCATTCGCATGAGTACCCACTATAAGATTCAGGGCCTCTGATTACTCCATTTCGACGAGTTTTCTCGGTGATCCCTCAGAAAACTCCTTTTGATCAATGAGTTTGCTTTGTGCGGTGAGTCTCTGCTGCAAGAGAAAAGGAAATTAATAAAAAATCTATTCCCATGCGTTTAGGTATTGCTTTAATTAGAGCAATTAAAAATTAAAAAATATAATGCAATTTTTTTAAAGACAAAATTATAATTTCGTCACAAATTATTATTATTAGGTTTGTGTGATTTTTGCTATTGTCTTTATTTTAAAAACGAAAAAAATAGTTTAAATATAAAAATATAATAAAGAAAAAATATCAATTTTGTCTTTAAGTATTGTCTTTAATACAGCTACCATGTAGTAGTGATAGTGCAATTTACTATATAATAAAATTTTTATGATAAATTTATGTTTTACTGCATAACATTAACTAAAACATGTGTCAACAAGTGATACTAAAATATATGCAATCAAATTCGGTCATCAAATAGTAATCAAAAATCTTTTGATCATGACCATGGCAAAGGAAATATTTCACAAATCTTAAATATAAAAGGTACGGAAGCCTCATTGACAAAAATAAAGTTCAAATAAGATCCCCAACAGGTGAAATGGTGATCTTATGTGAGCCACAATTGTAAAAGAGGCCTTGCCATTATTTTCCACTTCAACCTTAGGATATGAAACAACAATAACTAGCAGTCGCATGCTTTTGTACATGCAATGAGTGTGCCAATAGGAGATGAGATTTAAGAGAAAGACTTAGAATGAACATTAAATAATGTAGATATAAGTTTTTTTAAAATAAAAATACAAAAATGAAAAAGTTGAAGATCAAAATATAGAGATAAAATTTACAATATTTAGTAAATTTGAATATTGCTTAAGAAACATATTCAATAATTTCAAGATTTTATAGTTAAATTCAATTTATCATATATGAAAACAAAAAAATCATTAAAAAAAACCATCAAAAAATTTATTACGAAGAAATACAAAAAAGAAAAAGAAAAATAATGACATCTCTAACAAATATTCTATTGACTAAATAAATTATAGAAACTAAAAAAAAATATTTAGAGAAAAACTAAATTAATATAAAAATAATAATTTAAAGTAATTTAAAAACTAAAATCTAAATCAATTTAAAAAATCAAAAGTTTAATAAATAGAGATCACAACATAATCTAATGTGGAGATCACAAGTAACTATTTTTTAAATAAATAAGAAAAGAAAAACAATATTTAAAAGTAGATATTTAAAATATAATCTTATGTGAACAAATTAGATTATTAATAATTTTTAATTTAAATAACATAATATTTATTAAAATATTTTAAATAGATTAATAAATATTATTTATTTAAATTAAATTTATCAAATATCATTTAAAAAAATCATAAAAAAAAACTATTATGAAAAATTAATAAAAGAAATATAAAAATATAATATGTCTAACAAATATTCTATTGACTAAATAAATTATAGAAACTAAAAAATAATGCTTAAAGAAAAAATTAATCTAATATTAAAAAAAAATTTAAAATTTAAAAACTAAAATCTAGATCAATTTTGAAAATCAAACGTTAAATGAATAGATCATAACATGAGCTAATGTGGAGATCACAACTAATAAATAGAAAAAGAAAAACAATAGTTAAAAGTGGAGATAACAACTAATAAATATCAAAACAAGAGTTAAAAGTGGAGGGAGATTTAAAAAAATGGCTGGTAAATAATTAATGGGAAGAATTTTTCAATTTTCCAGCCAAACTGACAACTTTTCCGACCAACTTGCAAATTTTCCATCGAAAATTTAATTTTCGGGAACAAAGTTCCCACAGATAGCCTATCGGCTAAATAACACCCATAGCCAATTCATCTAGATTTTGAGTAGTAGCCACAAGAAAAAATGTCACTAATTGCAACAAGGCCACAAGAAGAAGCAACATGTAGAACAACTTTTAGAGCATGCCACTATACTAACAAAGTAACAAAGACTTAAATAGACTCAATCTTGGTAGAAAAGGAAAAAAATGAACTCCAAAGGATGATCATGCATCATTTTTATGAAAAAATCAGAGAATTTAGAAATGGAACCCGGCCTCTACATGCCAAACATAACTTCCACATCATCAAAACCACCCTTTCCATCACCCATCTTCCTCTTACTTTCTCCTACACAATCTTTAACATCTCTCCATTTTTGAAGTGGTAGCAACACAACCTCGATAGCCCCATATACATTTGTATTGCCATGTTGCATAACCTCTTATGACTTGAAAATCAAAAATCAAGAAGAATATTTTTCATTCATTTATTTACATAAAACTGTATGAGTACATATATATTTGTGTACCAAACTCATGAAGCTATAGGAAAGGAAACAATTATAAGAAATGAAAGAATTAATTTAGGAAAGAATCAATTCAATATTAGAAACAGTCTGATATTGCAATACTCCCCCTCAAGTTGGTGCATAGATATCCCACATGGCCAACTTGCCCAAAAACTTCAAGAACACTTGACTTGAAATTGCTTTGGTATGAATATCGACTAGTTGATCTTCTGATCGAATCTTAGGTAGCTCTAGAATCTTCTCATCCAACTTCTCCTTAATAAAGAATCTATCCACCTCCACATGCTTTGTACGATCATGTTGAACCAGATTATGAGCAATATCACATGTTGCTTTATTGTCACAATATAGTTGAATTGGCTGGCTAGGTGGATAGCCCAAATCTCTTAGGAGAAGTCTTAGCCACAACGCTTCACACACTCCAAGTGCCAGACCTCTAAATTCTACCTTTGCACTTGATCATGCAACAACATTCTATATTTTTCTTCTCTATGTAATGAGATTACCTCCTACAATGGTGAAATAACCTGAAGTAGAATGCATGTCGTCTACTGCTCTAGCCCAGTTAACATTAATATATGCATCCAAACTTTGATAATCCTCATTTTTAGTGAATAAAATTCCTTTTCCAAGAGTAGACTTCAGATACCTCAAAATGCACATAACTGCATTCATATATTGCTCTCTAGGATTATGCATAAATTGGCTAACAATACTTAATGCATAGGCAAGGTCTAGCCTTATGTGTGCTAAGTACATCAATTTTCCTATAAGTCTCTAGAATCTTCCTTTATCAACTGGTACCTAATTAGACTCAATACATAACTTCAATTCTTCTTCCACAAGTGTATTAGCAGGTTGACATGTTGACATACCAATTTCCCGTAACATGTTTAAGGCATACGTTCTTTGAGACAGAAATATCCCTTTATCAGATTGAGACACTTCAATCCTAAGGAAATATTTCAAGGGACCGAGGTCTTTCATTTCAAATTCTCCAAACAAGTAATCTTGTAGAGCCCTCATTTCTTTAGATAATTTCTTATAACTATCATATCATCCACATGCACAATAAGTGTAGTGATTTTACCCTGCTAATTCTTTATGAATACAATACGGTCTAAATTGCTCTGATGGTAATCAAAGGCTTTAATTGACTTTGTGAATCTTTCGAACCATGCCTTCAAAGATTTTTTCAACCCATATAGTGACTTCTTTAATCTACACACCTTCAAACTATGTATTTCTGGTATCATACAGTTGGGTGGGAGTTCCATGTAGACTTCTTTGGACAACTCTCCATGTAGAAAGGCCTTCTTCACATCAAACTATTGTAAAGGCCAACCCAAGTTTTTAGCTAGAGACAGAAAGACTCATATTGTATTAATTTTAGCTATAGGTGCAAATGTCTCTGTATAAACAATCCCATAGGTTTAGGTGTACCCTTTTTCTACTAGTCTTGCCTTAAAGAGTTCAATTGTACCATCTACTTTGTACTTAATAGTATTAACCCTTCAACATCCAACTAGTTTCTTTCCTGGTGGATGGTCAACAAGTTCTCAGGTATTACTTTCCTATAATGATTTCATCTCCTCATTCATAGCGGCTTTCCACTTTGGATAAGCTAAGGCTTCCTACACATTATTAGGAATAGATACAGCAGATAATTGATTTACAAATGACTTTTTTGATTCTGATAAACAATGGTTAGACACATAATGACTCATAGGATATTTGACTTTACTATAAAGTTCAAGTTCATATGTGGATTTAGGGATACCTCTGGTGAGACGTTGAGGTAGTTGTTTTCTAGATGGTTCAAGAACATCCTTGGTAAGGGATTGGTGTGGTGTGAGGGACTCAGATGGAGGTGGACCCATGGCCTTAGTTTCTGGGTGCTCATCACTAATTTGATCCAAAGTTTCACCTACTTCTTGATTAACAATTTCAAAGAGTTCCCCTTCTTCAGAGATTTCCAAGCTACACACATATTTAGGGATGTGAACATCCAAATCTTTAGAGGTGTTATCCTCATCTTCAAAGATGTCTAAGCTACCTACATCTTCAATAGTACTAGAGGATATCCAGTTGATCAAATATGCTACATAGATAAGTGCTTCACCCCAATAGGATAATGGCATATGGGATTCAATTAGAGAAGCAAAGACAACCTCCAACAAGTGATGTTTTTTTCTCTTGGCTACCCCATTTTGTTGAGGTGTATTGGAACAAGTAGTTTGATGAATATTTTCCTGTGCTTCCAAATACTGCTGAAGTTTAGAACTCATATATTCACCTCCACTGTCACTATGAAGAAATTGAACTTGTGCATTGTACTAAGTATGAATCATGTTATAAATTTTTTGAAATAACAAGTTCACATCACTTTTAGACTTCATTAAGCATACCCAAGTCATCCTAGTACAATCATCAATAAAAGTAACAAACCAACATGATCCTCCCAAGATAACGACTTTGGATAGATCCCAAACATTAGAATGTATGATCATAAATGGAACTAGACTTTTATTCAAAGTTAATGGAAAAGAAGCATGATGGCTTTTTGCAAGTTCACAAACTTCACACTAGAAGCTAGAAACAACAAATTTTGCAAATAAACTAAAAAATAATTTCTTTAGGTAACCAAAGGAAGCATGCCCTAGACGTCAATGCCATAACCAGATTTTAGATTTTTGCTTGTCCCCCTTTGAGCCATCCATCGCTAGAGCTTGACGCAACTTTTCTGAACTCTTTGACACCAAGTCCAAGTAATATAGCTTCCCTCACCTAACACCACAATTAATCATTTGCCTCAATTGGATGTCATTAAACACACAAAAATCAAACCAAAAAATTAAAACACAAAGTAAAGTGGTGGCGATTTGGGAAACTGACAACAAATTGCAATCCAAAGACAAAACCATTAAAATAGAATCTAAATTCAAAGTATCAGTGAGAGGTAAGGATCCTTCTCAAATAACTAGGTGACGAAGTACTGCTCTGATACCACTGATGACGGTACGCTTTGATACCACTGACGAAGGGCCACACCACCCTTACCAAATCACAACCAAGAATGCAACAATATGAAGACAGAGAGAGATAAATGCTTCCCAAGAAATTTTATTAAACTTGAAAATCCTTAGAAATTACAATAACATTTCTACAAGATCTCTCAAGATCCAATCCAAACCCAAGCTAGTCCAGATCCACACTCTGGTAGAAACCTCTGAGATCTCAACTTGTGCTTGCAAGCCACCAAGCAACCTCCTTGTTTCTAAATTGCAGTCACTAGCTCTTCTCACAACCCTAATACAAGATCCAAGTGTAAACTGCCTCACATTCGGCGCTCTGTCTACACACTCACAACTCCATCACAATCCTACTATAAACTACCTCACATTCAGCGTTTTGTCCACAGACTCAGGAAAAATCACTCTTCATTTCCTCCTTCTCTTTCACACCTTGAAGCCTTCATACCTTGAAGCTTTTACCTTCCAAAGCTTCAACTTCCCAAGCTACTCCTTCTCGAGATTCTCCTTCTCAAGCTTCTACTCCTCGAGCTTCTCCTTGAGCTTGATTAGAAATGCTCATATGCCTTTCTTAAATAGGCACTTACCACCCCATGCATGACTTATCGACAACCTTCTAGAATTCCACCTACACAATATCCACAACCTTCTACAACTTCCATAACCTTCTACAATATCCACAACTTTCTACAATATTCATAACCTTCTAGAATTCTTCCCACACACCTCGATAAATGGAATGACAACCATTTATTTTTTATTTTTTCTATTATGCCACCTATGCACTTCAAAAATAAAAATCCTCTTTTCTTTTATTTTCTCCTTTTTCCCTTTTTTTATTTTTTTAAAATTATTTCTCCTCTAATTTTCATCACTTTCTCTCTCCTCTAGTTTTTTTTTTTTTTCCCCAATTTTTTTTTCCAATAATTTTCCCATGCAAGATGCTCTTGCATCAGATTCCCCCGACAGATAGAAAAGTGTGTCCCACACTTTGACACCAAAAAGAAAGTTCTACAACCATCTTCATCTTCACCAAAGGTTTCCACCTCAACGGGGACAACAAAACCACCATGCAAATCTTCCACATCTGCATCCATATGTCAAACACCAGCATCTCAACCATCCAATTAACATGCTCACTCCCAGGAACAAACTGCACATAATGCTTAATCAACAAAATTTCATTCACATCAACAACTAGTGAATCCACACTAGCAGCAACAAACCCCACATCAACAACAACAAACTCCATATCAGCACCAACATGTAGATCACCATCAATACATGCCAAACTCTCAACACCAAAAACCTCATTGCTTACAACAAGATGCTCTACAATACATAACTCACCTCCAACAACCGGATCATCCATGACCAAGTGCTTTGCAACAGTCAAGTCACCACCAACATCAACTAGATCATCCACAACCAAATGCTCTACAGTCTCCATGTCAAAATCAACCAACTGATCATGAAAACCAACCTCTGTCCCAACATCAACAATGTTAGGAATATCTTTAGCAACAACCTCTAGTTGCTCTGCAGGTTCTGCATCAGACTCCACAAACTGATCAGCAAAACCAACCTCTTCCACCTTGACCTTCTTAGCTTGATCAGCCAATCTAGCATCCAACCGAGAAAACATCTTAGAAAAATTCCTCTCCACTATATCATGGATTTTTGCAATCATCTTAGGGTCCAATCCTCTTGGAGCCATCTCCCAAGATCTTCGTAAACCCTCTACAACAATTCCTTCCCATGCTCCTTGTGACAACCAAATTGTTTGCAAGTTAGATTGCAACCTGCCACCTCGCACGAACAATCAGGAACCACATCATAGGTCTAGGACAATAGATTTGCAATCCACCAGCTCTCCACAATCATGCCTCAACAAGTCTAGTCTTCCATCTCCGCATCAATCGATCAATTTGCATGTCCTCCCAAGGTCCTAGTGCAAACTGCCTCAGCTTTGGCGATCTGTTTACACACTCAGGAACTCCCACTCTAATAAACTTCACCCAACCAAGGTCTTGGTACAAATTGCCTCACACTTTGATGATCTGCTTGTACACTTAGGAACTCCTACTCTGATAAACTTCACCCAACCAAGGTCCTGGTACAAACTGCCTCACACTTTGGCGATTTGCTTGTACACTCAAGAACTCCTGCTCTGATACCACTAACGAAGTACTGCTCTGATACCACTGATGATGGTACGCTCTGATACCACTGACGAAGGGACACACCACCCTTACCAAATCACAACCAAGAATGCAACAATATGAAGACAGAGAGATAAATGCTTCCCAAGAAATTTTATTAAACTTGAAAATCCTTAGCAATTACAATAACATTTCTCCAAGATCTCTCAAGATCCAATCCAAACCCAAGCTAGTCCAGATCCACACTCTGGTAGAAACCTCTAAGATCTCAACTTGTGCTCGCAAGCCACCAAGCAACCTCCTTGTTTCTAAACCGCAGTCACTAGCTCTTCTCACAAACCTAATCCAAGATCCAAGTGTAAACTGCCTTACATTCGACACTCTATCTACACACTCACAACTCCATCACAATCCTACTGTAAACTGCCTCACATTCGGTGTTTTGTCCACAGACTCAAGAAAACTCGCTCTTCATTTCCTCCTTCTCTTTCACACCTTGAAGCTCTCACCTTCCAAAGCTTCAACTTTCCAAGCTACTCCTTCTCGAGCTTCTCCTTCTCAAGCTTCTAGTCCTCGAGCTTCTCCTTGAGCTTGATTAGAAATGCTCATATGCCTTGCTTAAATAGGCACTTACCACCCCATGCATGACTTATCCACAACCTTCTACAACTTCCATAACCTTCTACAATATCCACAACTTTCTACAATATTCATAACTTTCTAGAATTTTTCCCACACCTCGATAAATGGAATGACAACCATTTATTTTTTATTTTTCTATTATGCCACCTATGCACCTCGAAAATAAAAATTCTCTTTTCCTTTCTTTTCTCCTTTTTCCTTTTTTTTTTTTATTTTAATTATTTCTCCTCTAATTTTCGTCACTTTCTCTCTCCTCCAGATTTTTTTTTTTTTCAATTTTTTTTTTTTTTCCAATAATTTTCCCATGCAATATGCTCCTGCATCACTAGGGCTGAAGAGCCATTGACAGTGGAAACAATTTTTTGTGAGGATGGTTTAAGGGATGAGACCTGTCTAGAATCAAACGTCATATGATCTGTAGCATCGGAATCAATTATCCATGCACTGTTAGAAACAAATGTAGACATATTTAAAGACTTACCACCATTACCTACCGTTGATGCTAATGCCGAGATCTGTCCAACAACATTATCCTCTATCTTTGTTTTAACAAATGTTGCACTTTGTTTTAACAAACGTTGCACTTTGTTTTAACAAATGTTGCACTGGAGGTCTTCTTGGAATTCTTCTTCCATGAATCATAGCTATGATCCCACCATTCTAGATACTTAACAAGTTCAAAGCAATGACTTTTGGTATGACCTGTTTGATTGCAATGTGTGTATTTGTAGGTGGATTTATTAGCACCATTAGTGATCTTAGGTTGGTTTTGAGGAGGCCCATTCTAATTAGATTAGTTTTGAGTTACCATGGTTGAAACTTTAGTCTTTTCTAGTTCTCCAATCATTGTTGTATGTCAAACAAATTCATGGTGGACCAATGCATAACATGCTTCTAATTAGGGAATAGGATTCTTTCTCAAAATTTCACCACAAACTTGTTTGAAGTCACCATATAATCCAGCAAGAAAAATATGCACCCTTTGGTGCTGAACTGATTTTCGGTAAGATTCAACATCATTCTCACTTTCCATGATCACTTTATCACAATGATCCAACTAACCAAAAATCTCGGTTAATTTTCCATAATACAGAGAGAGTGTTATGCCATTCTATTTGGCAGAGAAATCCCTCTGATTCAAGACAAACACCTGCAATTCATCTGCTCCATCATAAAAAGCCTTTGAAAGAGCTTTCTAAATATCTCGAGTAGTGGGTAAGTGAATGTATCGCTTCATAATTTTTGGGGACATAGATATCAATAGCCATCTTTTGATCTTTTGATTATCTGCATACCATTTCTCACATCCATCATCCTTCTGGTAGGTGGTTGTGAGTTACCATGAATGAAAGAGAGTTTCTCCTTTTCAGCAATATGCATCTCCATGATTTGAGACCACAAATCATAGTTTGTTTTGTCAAGTGTAATCCCTGCCTTGAATGATGAACCTTCAAATTGAATAATAATGGGAACAGATTTTCTCTCAAATACTTTTGAATCTAAATCAACCACGGTTCAATGAAGGGATACAAATGATTCAAGCTTCAAAGCTCTGATACCAACTTGAAAATCAGAAATCAAGAAGAATATTTTTCATTCATGTATTTACATAAAATTGTATAGCTACATATATAGTTGTGTGCCAAACTCATAAAGCTATAGGACTAGGAAACTGCCGTCTCTCATCACACCTCTTTCACCATTGCTCCTATTCATTACTAATCTACTAAGATAATAAATAATTTTGAAATAGTCACAAATTCAACTTTTATTTGTGAAAAATAAAAAATAAATTGAAGTACTTTTTTTTTCAAAAATACTACTCAAGAATAAGAAAATATAATATCATCAGTTTAAGAAATAGAAAAAAATCCAATGCAACTATATTAGATTAAAGGTGAGGAACAGGTTTATATTAAAAACAAAAGATTCAAGCAATGAATTTTTCAAAATGTTCTAAGAACATGTTAAACCAAGAAGATTACAATAGTGCATTGGTGGTATTTGTCTCTACTATTGACAAGGCTCTATTTGTCACCACCTAGAATCATCACGTGTCAGCGTTGGAACATGTCTAAGTTGGGTTTCTTTAGTGAGAAGATAATGTGATTCCCAATTGTTTGTAGTAAAACACCGATATGAAAATGGACCCCACTTGCAAAATCCATTATTTTCTCAGGCCGTCCTTCCAAACTCGTCAGATCAAATTTTCCTTCTGCTTTACTATGTTTACTCCATCGGTCCACCATTACATTAATAACGACAACAAATTGCTTCGTTTTTACTAGTGTTATTTCAAACCAGTGGAGAAGCAAGTTATAAAACGTCTAATGTGGATGATGTTTTTTAAATCATTAGTAAGATGGATTACAAACTTGTACAGAAGGAAAATCGAATATGTTTATGATAAGAAATTTGTAAATTAAGTTAAAAACTATTTATCCATATAAATTTTAAGGAGGTGAAGCAAATATAATGATAAAGAGATTAGGAATCCGAATCTAACCTATGTCATGTATGATTATGTTTAAAAGTATATTTACAAGGGCTATTAACATTAAGATTATAGTCATGAAAAATTCAATTATAAGGAAATAATTTGTATAAAGTTCAAAAAGTTACAATTTATATAATGTTAAAAAATTTATTCTACAAAATAGATCAATTACCAAGAACAATCATGAAATATCGATGTTTTAAAAATAGAAGCTAACATCTATCTCACAAATATAATATTATTTCTCCAACCTCCACAAGCTATACACAATCATAGCTTCACTACGACTACCTTAGAAAGACTAGATCCACATTTATTTTGGAGAGCAATCACATATAGGAAAGACCAATTTTATATTTTATCTAGAATATTTAGATGGAATTGAACCTACTAGCTAACCTAAATCTACTATTTCTAAAATCAAAATGCTAGGAAAAATAATGAATTTGTAAAAAAAGTGTTATCAAAGTTTATTGAAGTATCTAAAATATTACTCTAAATTTTCCTAACGAGACTTTGATCTCCCTACTAGAGTGTTTTTTATTGGTGAATATTTGTAATTTTGTGAATTTTAGAAATATTTTGCTAGTAATTTGGCTAATAATTTAAGATTTAATGCAATCTAAATTGCCACATTTTTATTAAATTGAGTTCTAAAATATTTTAAATGGCTCAATAATTTTTATATTTTAAACTCAAAGATTCGCCACAAAATTCGATACATGACCAAATTTGATTCACCTAAATATTATACTATATCAAAAAAATAAAAATTAATTCACCAATAATTATCATAATTATTAGTTACTTTAGGGATATATTACCAATATTTAGTTTTCACTATTTATTTAAAATATTATCTAATTATCCTCATAATTTCCATGAGATAAAACATGTTCAATTTTGATTTGTAATATTCCATGATGATTAGCGAACTTCCTCTTATTATTGAGATTCACCAATATTTTCTACTAAAAAATTATGATTCCAAAATAATCGTCTATGTAAATAATATTTAAAATTAAAAAAATGAGAGATTTGCCAATAAAAATAATGAAAGATTCGCCAATAATTTATATCTTTTTGTGGAGAGGGGTTTCTTAAAATTTACCCCACTCCCTACAATATCTAACAATTTCACTTCAATAAAATTAGTGAAATGATAGAAATAAGAATCATATCTCATCTCTCTTGTAGAGGAACGATCTTCATTTATCTTGAGAACCCTTAGGTTATTCTTTTATGTAAGCATACTTCCACTATCAAATTCACACATGATAATATTATATATGCTCACATTAAACTTTGTATAAATTTTAATTCTAAATCAAAATTTCAAATTACTTGACTCTTTCTTAAAATGGAATTGTTTAAGATTTTCCCAAATTGAGTCACCAATATTTTAGTGTTTCTAAATTTTTTTTATAAAATCCTAAAGGTTGCCATAAGTCACCTAGCAAGATCAAACATCAAAATAAACCAATTAACAAGATCAGACATCCAAATTCCATTTGTGGTTAAAGGGGAAACTAAATTTATAGAGTCCATACAATAAATAACATAGTTCCACATAAAGTAACAATTGTATTCTATAAAAACATGGATAACCAATTATCAAATACAAAAATGTATAGCCAAAGGAAAAAATAAATTAACCAAGGCTTTACTATTACATCCAACAACACTAATTTTAGCTTCATTACAATTACACCAAATAGAACCATCCACGTTCAAAAGGAAAAAATCAAAGCAAGTGAATGTCATTTTGAAATCCTAGTAACATTATGAGAATATTTGACCTAAGAGAACTAGAAGAAATTGATCCAACGAAATAGCCTAGTTCTCTATTTTTAGAAAACTTTACCAAAAAAGGTTGTTTTTAATATTGTGTTAAAGATTCAAAAGTCATTTATAAAGCTCGCAAGATGAAGCATTGGTATCTCTAGAAGAACTGAGAATTTTTATCTAATAAAATTTTCCAAGGATAAATCTAAAAAAAAATCCTAAGAGGTCATTATATGCAAAGAAAAAAAAAAAAACACTTAGAGAACAAATTCAAGAAATAGCATTAGTCTACACACACACACACACACACACACAAACACACACACACACACACACACACACACACACACACACACACAAACACATAATGTGATGTATAAAGAATGAAAACATGTTACCAACATGAAATATATATACCAAAATCAATGATTTAAAATTTTGTACAAGTCTTCATATTCAAAGTGGATTTTTTTTTCATAGCAATTTCTTAACATAATATTTTTCTAATTTATGTCAAATTCCTAAACTAGGAAACTAATATTTTTATTGTAATATTAATGGGAAGAAACAACATGAGGAAACTCTCATGTTAGTCAAGAATTCAAACAAAATAAATGAATAAGAGGTTATTCCAACTATGTCATGAGTAGCTCTAAACACCCTTAAAATGAGGCTCAAGAATGAAATCCATTGAATCCATAAAATGTGTTCAAATTGACTTCATAGTCCTTTCATTTTAAATTAGTGGAAGGAAGAAAAAAGTCAAGCACATGATAGGCCCGATAGAGGAAATCTAAGACTATGGGAGGTATGATGGAGGTCATATCTAAATAATAAATGGTCAATCTTAAACATCACATGTTAAGGAAAATATTAAGTTTGGAAAAACTAAGCTAACTTTGATGATTTAAAACTTTTAGTCTAAGAATCAAACCTTAATATGTGATTTTTAAGCCATTCGATAATAAATAGTAGTAAGTACTAAAATTTTTATGTCTATAAAAATAGCGAAATATATTTGGTTAATGTGGATGAAGTGGTCGTACTTATATAGGATTGAATAGCCATGGTAGTAATATGAGATACTTTAGAAGAAAACTATTGAGGCTCAACATAGGAGCTTGTTATGATGATGTTGTTTTGTGTAACATATTATTGTATCTATTCCAAGTATCGATTAGGAATATATATATATATATATATATATATATATATATATATATATATATATATATATATATATATATATATATATATATATATATATATATATATATATATATATATATATATATATATATATATATATATATATATATATATATATATATATATATATATATATATATATATATATATATATATATATATATATATATATATATATAATGTGATGTACAAAGAATGAAAACATGTTACCAACATGAAATATATATACCAAAATCAATGATTTAAAATTTTGTACAAGTCTTCATATTCAAAGTGGTTTTTTATTTTCAAAGCAATTTCTTAACATAATATTTTTCTAATTTATGTCAAATTCCAAAACTAGGAAACTAATATTTTTCTTTTAATATTAATGGGAAGAAACAACATGAGGAAACTCTCATGTTAGTCAAGAATTCAAACAAAATGAATGAATAAGAGGTTATTCCAACTATGTCATCAGTAGCTCTAAACACCCTTAAAATGAGGCTCTAGAATGAAATCCATTGAATCCAAAAAATGTGTTCAAATTGACTTCATAGTCCTTTTATTTTAAATTAGTGGAAGGAAGAAAAAAATTCAAGCACATGATAGGCCCGATAGAGGAAATCTAAGACTATGGGGTGTATGATGGAGGTCATATCTAAATAATAAATGGTCAATCTTAAACATCACATGTTAAGTAAAATATTAAGTTTGGAAAAACTAAGCTAACTTTGATGATTTAAAACTTTTAGTCTAAGAATCAAACCTTAATATGTGATTTTTAAGCCATTGGATAATAAATAGTAGTAAGTACTAAAAAAATTATGTCTATAAAAATAGTGAAATATATTTGGTTAATGTGGATGAAGTGGTCGTACTTATATAGGATTGAATAGCCATGGTAGTAATATGAGATACTTTAGAAGAAAACTATTGAGGCTCAACATAGGAGCTTGTTATGATGTGGTTTTGTGTGACATATTATTGTATCTATTCCAAGTATGGATTAGGAATACGATAAGAGGTATACAACAATCACACTATACAAATATTCCTAAATGGCAATGTTTGATGCATTTAGAAGGGTAATTGATATATATTTCTAGGAACACAAGTCACGATGAAAGTAAATAATGTACAAGTTTAGAACCAATCCTTCATAGATCAAACATTAGTAAATTAATCATAAAATATGAAATGTGAGGCCAAATGTAAAGAGTGCACCTGATTGCCTAATAAATCATTTTTTTCTATTGTCAACATACTTAAATTCTTTGGGGGTTCAAATATGATAGAATAAAACATAAACTAGATAATACTAAATTTTAAACATTAAGCCATAGCTAAATGGGTAACTTGAAAGGAGACTATGTACCACACTATTCAATATAGTGAAAACAAAATATTTGTATGATATATCAAATGATAGAATAAACATGGTGAGAGTTAGCTACTTATGGTATCTTACCTCTCTCTACTAAAATTTTCTAAAAAAGATACAAACTAATATGGAAATTTTGAAGAGATAAACTATATGAAAATATGATAGATGGAAAACTAAGGATCAACATATTGTATGGGTAAACTAGGAAGATCAAGCCTACACAATCATTAAGTACTTTTGCAAGGGGACTGAACCAATTGGCTAAATGATCCTTGTAGACAAAGTGAATCAAGGGGTCCTTAATGTGGGATTTGATCAATTTCCAACAAATTATGGAAGGTTTAGGGGAAAATATAGTGAAAATATGACTATAAGAAAGCATAAGAAGATAGAGAGCTAATAGAGAATTTCTCCATTTGTCTAGTGTGAAAGAATTGGATATTTAATGGAAAGTTAATTCGTACAATAGTAGATAATTATGTGTTTTGGCTTTAGTATCATAAACAAGAGATGGAAATTTATTCTATTATGCTCTTAGTACTTTTGTATTATATCACTTATGATGATAGTTTTCATAGGAACATTTTCATTGGTGTACTAACATGAAGGTGAAAGCATTTGAATATGCAAAAAAGAATAATTTAATCACTCTTCAATGTTAGTAGGATTTCATTTTATTCAATGTTTTTGATAAGTTTCATTTAATGTGAAGTATCTAACTGAAAGAACTTGAAATTTGGCATAAATTTCAAAAGTATTGTCTTTGTATGTCCACTAGCACCTGCACTAATGATAATTTCCATTTCAAAATAAACACCTTTGGCTCTCATTGCTAGAGAAACTCAATCACCAAAACAATTTCTATCTTGCAATTGACATCTCTTATCATGGATCAACAACTACCTTCCTTCCATGTCTTTTATTAGAATAGTTGTATTCTTGTTCATTTGTCAATTATTTAAAAAAAAAATCATTAAATTAGTTGGGATATCATGTTTAGAAAATGATATAATAGTTAATTAGATGATATTTTTTTGATTGCTTCAAACCATATGCCTTCTCATGACTTCACTTAATCACACCCCGCTTAATACGTATGTGCAATATGTAGAATTACATATGCAACAACTAGAAAGATATTTGAGTCTCTAAAATGCATACTCATGAATATCAAATCCATAAAAGTAATCAGAAATATATAAACTTGATCATATTTATTGGATAACTCTGGTCAACATCTTGTAACCTTGCGATGATCTCTACTCATGGTGGGCACTTCTCTAGAGCATTAATCCCCTCCATATAAAAAACTATGTTGTCTAGATCTTTGGCTTATCACCACCTCTAATGGCAACCCCCCATCCTTGGGGCCTCCTTCAATCCTAACAAGAAGCTGAATTCTTGGGTTGTCATAGGGCTTCTAGATGATTTGGTGTTTCTTCACAGTACTCACTCCAAGGAGAGCCTAGAAAAAGGTGTGAATGTTAAGATCCTCAAATATTTTTTGGAAATATGTGTTGGTGGGATAGTCTAGCCCTAGTGCTATTGGACTAAACTCAAGCCTTCCCCTTCAAAATTCATGACATGGTTTAACCATCTCCAGTGTTCTCTAAGTCTAGTGGTTGTATTGGGCATTATCAGGTCAATCTTTTGGTGCAACAACAACTCTAGCTTGTAACAAGTGCCCCACCTAGAATTATCCCAATAGTTTCTCATGGGAATAATGGTTCAAAGATCCTTCTCCTAGATTCTATGGTGAAATATATTTCTAAGAGTTTAGTGGGTAGGCTTTTGTCTTATAGGCCTACCATTAAGATGTTTAGGATATGGGTTTCAAAAAAATGGAAACTTAGAGGATTAGTGGAGGTAGTTATTATGGAGAGTGTTCTCTTCGTATTCAAATTTTTTGTTAATGAGGAATAAAATCTTGTTTTTCTTGGAATATGGAGTTATGGTAAACATTATCTGGCTTTTGGAAAATGGAACCTAAGTTTTAACCTTAGTGTCAATCTCCATAGAATGGCCATAGTCTAGGTTAGAATACTAGGTCTTCCTTTAAAGTACTGGGATAAAAAAAAAATCAGGTGGATAGGAGATTCTTTTGGTCATTTGATCTTATTGATATGGACCTACATGGAGTCTCAATCACTTGGTGCACAATCTTACTCAAGGTAGACTTGATAGAGTGCTTATCTTGGATGACTAGAACATTCTTCCTTACACCTCTCTTGATGTGTTCCTTAGGATTGATTTCAAACCAATATATGGTTTTGTTTAATTGGTTGAGTTGGTGTTCAAACAATCCAATAAACCCTCAAGGTATGAGATAATGTAGCATTCCCATCCTCAATTTCAAGAGTGTGTTACTCAATGGTGCAATATGGGAGTCTAGAGTACTGCCATTTTTTGCATAGCTAAGAAATATGAAAGTATTAGAAAGGAGGTTATGGGATGGAGCAAGTCATCCTTTCGAGATATTTTCAAGAAAAAGATGGAAATAAAAGATAAATTAGAAGAGGTTTAGGAGGGTATGGAAAAAGGAGACTATCTCTTGCTACTCATGATGGAAAATAGGATTGTGAAAGGAAATGGAAACTAATCGCAGGAAGATAGGACATTTTCTATAATATAGATCTAGGGTTAAATGGCTTGCTGAATGGTTCGATAGGAATATGACTTTCTTTCATAGATTGACTTCCAAACACAAGAATAGTCCCACTTATAAGCTCCTTGAAAGTAGTAATGTTGAACTTACCAATGAGGAAGAGATTGGGGATTGGACCACTAGATACTTCTAGGAAATTTATAACCCCCCTCCAACATAGGTGATTCATAATATAGAGGAGGATTTAATTGAATTCATCAACCTTGTGGTTGATGACAGGAAAAATCAAGAATTGAATAGAAGATATTTTGAAGAGCGGGTAAGAGAGGTGGTTTTTTCCATAATAACATATAAAGCCCTAGGATTGGATGGCTTCCCCCTAACATTCTTCTAGGAGTTTTAAGACATCATCAAATATGACCAGGTGCATGCGACACATGATTTTATCAGGACTAGTAGAATACTCAAAGAACTTAATTAGATCTATATTGGTTTGTTCCCCAATGTAGGAGAATCTTCTCGATTGGAGGAATTTAGGCCGATCTTCCTGTGAAATACCATTTACAAGATTCTATCCAAGGTAGAGATGAATCACATAAAGCTTCTTTTGGATGATACAATCAGACCCACTAAGAATGGTTTTGTTTCTTAGCACCAAATTTTGGACATAGTGATAACCTCCCATGATGTTCTACATTCGATGGAGAAGACTAGAAACCTAGGTATGGCTATGAAATTAGATAACTCAAAAACTAAAGATAAAGTTAGGAGAGAATGTTTTATTGAAAATTATGGAAAAGTTTGGCTTTGGGGAGGGATTCACTTCTTTATTTGGAGAAATGACTAATTTTGTCTAATTCTCATCCTTGGCCAATTGGTCCACAAGAAATTGTTCAAACCTAAGAGGGGGCCATAAAAAGGGTACCCTTTGTCACCTTATTTATTGATTTTGGTGAAAAAAATTATGGGGAGAAATTTCCTTTCTATTACTGCCTAGGGAATGATTATGGGAGTTAAACCAACAAATTCTCTATTTCCCACAATTTTTTAAAAATTTGATTGAAAGGCATTCCCTATAGAGTTAGGCCATGATAATGATTCTCACTTTTCATCATGAACAAAGCATATCAAAAGTGGGATTTTTACAGTTTTGCATAAGGCTTCGCATAAAGCCTACTAATTTGTTTGAATCCGATAGGCCTTCATACAAAGCCTATTGAAACTTTCTTTGGCCACCAAAACTGGCTTTTTAAGTGCCATTTTACCATTTGGAAATTCATTTTTATAGAAATGAATTTGATGAAGGTCTTATAGAAAATTTTGTGATGCCTTCAACTACATCATTATTCTGACCTACCATTTTTTACCTCCATCAAGCATTCAACATACCAGGTATGTTAAATTTTTTATTTTTTCATTTTGATTATTCAATTATTTTTTATGAATTTTTAGTAGTTTTTAATGAATATTTCATTGATTTTGATGAATGTTTACTAGATTTTGATGAATATTTAGTTGTTTTTAATGAGAATTTAGCTATTTTATGGGTATTATTTTATTTTTAGTATACATTAGATAGTTGTATGTTTATACGTTGTGTTTTAGTTTATATGTTAGAAAATATTTAAAAAACATAGTTAAAATTGTAGTCAATGGAAGATATAATATGTTCAGAGATAACAAATATTAGGTAGTTAGACACCAAAAACCAAAAATAGGATTAGATGTCGAAACAAAAATGGTGAATAAAACTCTACATGAATAAAAATAAATAAAAAACTAGGTTATCTAGAAAATTCTCTCTCTAATCTCTCTTACCTCACTTTCTCCCTCTTCAATCTCTCTCTCTTTCCTCACTTTCTCTCTCATATCTTTCTCTCCTCTCTCTCTCCTTATTTTCTCTTCTCACTTTCTCTCTCCCCACTCTCTCATCCCTTTCTCTCTCCTCACACTTTATCTCTCTCCTCACTTTCTCTCTCCTTAGTTTCTCTCCCTCGTCTCTCTTTCTCTCTCCTTACTCACTATCTCTTCCCATTCTCTCTCTCCTCTCCTTACTTTCTCTCTCATCATTTTTATCCCTCTCCCTACTTTCTTTCTCCTCACTTTATCTCACCTTACTTTCTCTCTCTTCTCACTTTCTCTCTACTCACTCTACCATCTCTTTCTCTCTCCTCACACTTTCTCTCTTCTTGAAATCTCTCTCTTCCCTTTCTCTCTTCTTACTTTCTCTCTCCTCACTCTCTTCTTACTTTCTCTCTCCTTACTCTTTCTTTCCTTACTTTCTCTCTCCCCACTCTCTCATCTCTTTCTCTCCTCACTTTCTCTCCCTCTTCTCTCTTTCTCTCTCCTCACTCTTTCTCTTTTCATTCTCTCACCTCTCTCTCTTCACTTTCTCTCTCTTCAATCTCTCAATCTCTCCTTACTTTCTCTCTCTATCTCTCTATCTCTCTAGATCTCTCTTCTCACTTTTTGTCTGCCCCCCCCCCCCCCCCCCTCTCTCTCTCTCTCCTACATTTAATTTATTTTGATTAACACCTAATATGACTTATGAACACCTTAGATTAATAATTATAAGACCTAATAGGACATTATACATGACCTCTTAAGACCTTAGAAATACTTGATAGACTTAATAAAATGACCTTAAATTAATGATAGAGCCTATCATGACCCCTTAATTAGTACATGTTCTTGTAATTATATGGCATCCCCTTTTGACCTCTTATGGTCTAGTAATAGTAATTTAACATTTAGTTTTCACATGTTACCCATAGATAGCATCCCATGATCATGGACTACCTTAGCCTTAGCCTCAGCTTGAGGATCAGGGAGATGGTTAAGGATAGGGACATGATGAGGGGCAGGGATAGGGACCACATGTTGATGTGCCACATGTCTAGCCTCATGTTCCTTATATGATGACTATATTCTAGTTTGCGACCATAGAGACTACTAGACTAAGATTAGCTATTGAGAGATCTCATGATCATCTATACAGAGGTATGTCAGCTAATTTAGACTAGTCTTGATGAGCTTACTAATAGGCTTAGACCACATCTACATTTGTACCATAGTCTGTAGATAGGATTTTCAATGAGCTTAGAGAGGAGATAGTGGATGGTATATCCTTAGAGAAGGTTCAAAGCCCAATTTCTAAGGAGATTATTAAATGAGAGGTCTTCCCATTTTATGAGGGGGAGACCAAGGTCAAGACATATCAAGTTACCACATGTGTTGTACCATGAAATGCGTGTATGATATACCCTCAATTCTTAGTAGCAAATGGTTATTATCCTAAGAATGACCAAATTCTATTATATTTTCCCCAATAGCTGTATGTGGAGATCCATTTGGGGCACTACGTCAACTATATAGATATTCTAGGATATTATGGCTCGGGATGTGATAGACTTTTGTGATCATGATATGTATCATGAGCCGACTCATCCAGTTCCTCATCATCATGCATTGGTGGTGTCTAGGACCCCAATAGTGACTCTAGTGATGACTGCTGCTATAGATAGACTTATCATTTCTTCTTAGAGGGAAGCAACTGATTAGATAGGATACATTGCATCTATAACTAGGAGCATTACATATGACACTCTGGATAGATATCTTCTGAGTAGACCCAATCAACATAGATCATCTTCAAAGGCATTATAGAGCACTTCCCTATCCACTGATGAGATCTATAGAGTTACACATATTCCTATCTTAGTAGATATACATAGACTCACTAAAGAGCATAGACATATGGAGATGGCCTTATATCTTCTAGATGATCTTTTACAAGCACATTCATACATTACAAATACAAATAGGATGTCTTTACATATTATCATAGAGATAGTTTCATAGAGGCCTATATTTCAAGCAACTCATGAGATGACATCAGTCATGCATAGTAGAGTACACAACACTCTACACAAGACTTTGGTGTACAATATTCTACACAACATTTTGGTGCTCAATGGCCTAGCACTCAACACTCAACTCATCACTCAAATGCACAATAGTTTGTTGCAGCTCCACCTAAGGGGACCTTAGGATTTAGTCAAAGTGTTTATGTTTCTAGTGATGGACTTGATGTGCTTGATTGATCAATAGTTATGAGATTTGAGTCAGATCCATGTTTCCACTAAAATAGGATCATACATGGACATGTTATTTCAGTCTACTAAGTCTACACCACTTCCATCCAAGCCTATTACTCCTTTGCACTCCTAACTATTATAAAGGATTGAGACTATTGGAGATGGATTTTCTATTGATGACACCTTATTACGTGTCACTAATGACTCTGTTGCTCCTCAGACCCAGGAATCTCTTTTAAATTTTAATTTTACAATAATAAATTTCTATTCACAAGTATATATTTATGTAGTCATATTTCCTAATGAATTTTATTTTTGTAGCCACAAGTAGGATAGAACACTTCTTTTAGTGTGGGCTTTTGTCACAGTGGGAGTAGAGATGTTATTGATGTGAGACCTACTACTTGTGGGGTTACAAATATGATGGATGTGACACCCACTAGTGCGTAGGTGATTTTTAAATAGAAATTTAAATTAATTCAATACTAGATAGATGCACTTGCATCAATGTATTTAAATCTCTACAAATATTTAAAAATAGTTCCCATGTATATATACAAGTATATGTCTAATGTATTATTCTAATTTTAATCTGTAGGGCTCAGTTGATACTCCATAGAAACATGAGCCTCATGAGTCTCAATCAAAGGGTTGCTCTATTTATATGTGTCTAGATGACTCCCTTGTTTAGGACACATGCACATGTTTACTTTATTATTGATCTTATGGAGACATACATTTATGATTTGACATTTATATATACATATTGATCTTTGCACATGTGTGTTTAGAATTCAGTTATGATTAGACCCATGATTGGTTCAATTTATGATTAGACATGTGATATATGTTTCTAGTTGGTGGTCCATGTAATATATGTATTTAGCTTATGGTTAGATGTACATGATTGGTTCATTTTATGATTATATGTATATGGTTCAACATTAAAATGCATGATGAAAATTAGTTATAGAGACATGATTGATAAAAATGTATATGTACACATGTATATACTCCTAAACATCATATAAAATGAACATGTAAGTATTCAATATAATTCCTACATGTATTACATGAAATCAGTGCATGTACAATTATATAAGTCGTAAGTTGCATGAAATGAGTTCATGTACAATGTATACACGTATAAGTCCTAAGTTAAATGAAATGAACAAATGCATACATGATATAAGTCCTACAAGTTAGGTATGAAATGAACATATACACATGTCTACACATATAATTGTCCTAAGTTACATGAAATGAATATACATGAAAATTCATAAATGTATTAAATGAAGATACATACATACATGTAGATACATATAGTATATACATTTTAACTAGATCAAAGACTGACTTGCTAAATTTATAAAATAGGTAAGAAAGTCCTAGAAATATGAAATATCTAAGCAAGTTCTACAAATATGAAATATCTCAAGTGGTTCCAAGTGGTTCGACACACTCATTGAGAACATTTAATATTCTCTCATGGTCCTCAATATCTAATATCCGTTTGTGATGTTCACCTTTATGTTTAAATGTATATAGAGAAATGGAGATGGCAATAACATGATGACTATATTGAAGCACTTTATTATCAGGTTGCTAATCAACAAAGTGAGTTTTATGATTCACTATTCTGTGTTGGCTGAGATATGTTCCCTCCATAACAACACAACCTACACACCATACATTTAAAAGTTAATTTAATGTCTACATGTTATAAATAAATTTATCATTTAATAATTAATGCATATATATATATATATATATATATATATATATATATATATATATATATATATATATATATATATATATATATAAAACACAATAAATAGTAATTCTCTCCTTCATTTCTAGGCTCAACAATAACTACAAAGACTTTTCCTATACACAATAAATATCATACATGTATATCTAAGCTCTAAATTGTCTTTATAACTTTAATATATTTATTTATAATATTTTAAATTGTACTTACTAATTCAAACTAGTCTAGAAATATGGCTATAATCAGTAGAAATCAAAGGAATATCATCAAATTTTTTATCTTCATGTCCATTAAATGTATTAGTAACAACAAGTGGCACCAAAGTCCATAGTCCTACATATCCATGATCCTGATTGGTGCACTCATTGTAATTCTCAATAATGTAATAACAACAAAAACATGAATAGTCTGTCATGTACAATATCCAATTACAATAATTGGTACTCATAATAGAATGTAAGGATTGTGTTTTATCTATCATCTTGCAACCATGTATATTTTTTCTAGCACACCTAAAGACACATATTTAATATATAAAAAGAAATTTGAGATGAAAAATATATATTCATGTACAATATGTATAACTTAAATTAGATAAGAGAAAATATATATGCATGCACAAATTTTCCTAGTATCTCCCAAAAGACTCTATATATTATTGCTTGACTCATTGTTGATGATGTACCAACCTCATTTGATGCAAAGTGTATCTTGCACCATTCAACAACGTTATGTGCATTATTTATGCTAACTTCCTTGTAATTCATTTGATAATTTTGTAGAGCACATTCCAACACTATCATGTTCACCTTTTCCATGTCTACTTTCAAAGAAACTCCATACATGTGGTATGTTTTCATTACAATGATAACAAAAAAGTGCATAAAATAGTCTAGATGATTTGCATTGTGAAGGAAACCCACCTAATCAAACATAATGTTTATTGATACTTATACCTCTTTCTTTGATATATGAAAAAAAACTTGTTGAACCAATGTTCTTCATAATGGATATCATGTTCTTTGTCATCACTTATGTAGAAGTGATATTCTTTCTTGATGACTCATGCTTCATCTATGCTTTGAATACCATCCAAATATAATTATGCATGAGGATAACACACTTATAACAAAATAGTTACCTGATTTGAAAACTAGTAGTCTAATTGAATAGCCTTTTGATGAATGAAATAATCATTTTCTACAAAGTCAACAATTGATATAATGGTTCCAAGTGAAAAGTTATCTCTAACTGTTTGAATTTTTTTTGTTTGCCACTTTGCTAAAAAATAATAATGAATATATACGGTTGTCTCAAACTTTTCAATTTGTCCATAAATGCTCCAACACTCATCTCCTCTTCAACATATTTTAATCTTTTTTATCCTATCCCAATTTTAGTTTCATTCCTTACATACTTGTGACCCTTGCAAGTAATCATGTTTGTGACATCAATATCTTTATTTTTCAAAGGAAAATTATCCAAATTAGAACATGTGTCACATGTTCCTATAATGCAATTAATTTGAGCAACATGATCATATATTTTGTCACAAAAAATGAGATAATCTCACTTGCTCTACTAGGAGGGGAATTTTTATAACCAAAACTTTCTTCTCTAATTTTTTCATAAATTTGATAGTGGAGGACAAATTCAATATGTTAATGACAACAAAAAGTTTCAAACACTTTTTTTCCTAACATAACATGGCTTCAATCTTTCAAATAATGTCTTCCTAGTCTTTATATCAGGATTTGAACTACAAAATGAGACATACATTTCATGTTGTGTTATGTCCAACAAATTTTTTCTATGATGTTAATAAAGATTAGCTCTAAGCCTATGTCTAAGAACATCCCTACTATTTGATGAAGCACGAGTATTATCATTCCAAAATGATATTACCAAATTTTGGATTCTATTATCAGACCTATCACAATGAGGAGCTCTAACAATGATTTCCCAATTTCCTTCCAAAGTGCTATCATCCCAAACCATTCTCCTCTTAACATATTTTCATATGATTTTTCTACTAAAACCAATATGTTATGAAATTGAAGATATTTGTCTATTTTAAGGTATACTACTACCAAGAATAGATGTCAACGCAACTCTTTTTGTAGTACTCTTATCTTTTCTTCGAGTTGTCTTCCCTATAGAACTCAAACATTTCTTAAAATTTTCAATAATATCACTTTGCACATTAGGAAAGTTTCTCTTTTTTCATGTTCTGTCTACACCTAGCAATTTTAATGGCTCTTGGAAGTCTTTTCTAAATGAACACAAGAAAGTACTTGGGATTTTTCAAGTGTTTCCAAAACATAAAATTTACTTGTTATTTCTTTTACTATCTAATTCGATGGTCTTTTTTGGAAAGACTTAATGATTTAATATTGGCAAGTAATTTCAATTTATCCACATCCATTGGAAGTAAATGATCTAAATTTCTATGAGTGATATTTTTCTTTACACTTGTTGCTAGTCATATGCATTCATCCATACTAATTTGCGAAACTAATCCTAACCCTTCTCTAACTTCCATTACTTCATGTCTTGAATTATCATATCCTAAATTGTCATGACTAAAATCTTCTCCAACATGTATATTTCCATCTTGTGATTGTTTGTTAAGAGATACATGCATACAAATGAATAAAATTATAACACTATTTATAAAATTAAAAATATATGTGCATATGAATTTACACATGTACATGCCTTCTCTTGTTTATGATAATTTGCTAAAGTTTTTTCACAATTTTTTTGTTCTACAATAGCTGATCTATTTCTTATAGACTTACTTTGTCTTCCTTGTCATCATCCCATCTTCATTCTTCAAAAAACTATCAAAATATTTTGAATTCTCTTCGGGACCGTCAAAAAAGTATTAAAATATTTCACATTATCTTTGGTCTTCTTACCTTTTCTTGAAAAATAGAGAATTCCTTTTTAAGGTTTTTTGGATATATTTGAAGAATAAAGAAAAAAGACTTTTTATATCAACCAATTTATTTATTTTTAAATCAATATTGGTCGATAGGCTATGTTTGAATGCCCCTTGGCTGACACGTACAAAAAAATTAAATGGAAAGAGAAAATATGGGGCTTCATTCTTGGCCTTGTGGAAGCCTGTTGAGAAAATAGGGAACTTCAATTGTAGCCCCACGGAAGCCTCTTAAGAAAACAATGGCCTTTGTTTGAAGCTATTGGAATTCTTTAGAATAACTAAGAGGGGGTGAATTAGTTATCCAAGATCCAGATGTACAAATAAAACTTTTCAATTCTTAGTAGACACATATCCATAAAACCTTATTATGCATGCATCCATTAGATCATGCAAACATTAAATTTTGTAGGTTATTGTCCTATGTCAAAACAACTTTGCAGAAATATAAACATGAAACATAATAGATTCAATAACACAATTGACACAAGGATTATTTGTGGAAACCCAACTTGGGAAAAACCACTAGTAACATGCTAAATTTTCACTCTTCTCAAGTGATGCCCTATGAAAGGCCAACATTGTTAAAGGTTACAATACACACTGTTAAATGTGACCTAGTTAGAGGATTTCAATCACCATGTTAAGATGAAGCTTTGTTAGAGGACTTTAGACCATTCAAATAGAATTTCATCTAGTAAAAGGATTTATAAATGACTGTTAGGTCAACCTTAACCCAAAGGATTTACCCTATCTTGATGCATTGATTAGAAACTAACAGTAAGGCTTAATTTGATAAAAAATTACAACTCACTTGCATATTACAAATCTCTATTATAGTCCTCCATTATGCTTGGCTTTCACACACTTTAGCTCTAATAGCTTGTTCTCACTTCAAGCATTCATACTCTTAAGGCTTCTTTCTTTGCATGCCAATTGTAGTCTCTTATATTCGACCATTGAATGAAGCAATATCCTAGACTTCTTGTCTTCCTTTGGTTCTTGTACATGAAAACCTTTTCTTCTGACAAGCTCTCTATATAAATAGAGAATTAAGATATTATGCCCCTTAACCACAATCATCCATTTTAGGGTTAGGTTAGATTAGGTAGGATACAATGAATTTACCCACTTTTTCATTTGGTTCCTCTAGAAACTTTTTCTATAATCTTCCTTGAATTCATCAAAAAATGTTTTATGTTAATTTATGTGCCACCAACTCATCATAGTTATCTTCCATATGCTTCACACAGTTCAAGAAAATAAAATAGTCATCTCAGATTCATCAAATCTACAATATAACATGAATACTGGCACTCAGCATCAATATATTGTCACTCAACTTCTATACTATTCTTCCACTTGGTCAACTCTAGCTTACATGGAAAACACTAAAGTTTACTGATGCTCGGCATCAACTAAACTTTTCTCAGTATATACTGACACTCACTTGGTTTCCACTAATTTTTCTTAGCTTGCACTAAGCACTTGGCAAGGCTTGATAGATACTTTTCATACTTGATCTTCTTCCACTCTTAACTTGAGTAATTTTTCATCTCAAACTTTAAGTGGATAAATAATACACTATAGTATCAATGTCTTATTTGGTCTTAGTGCTTCTTTTACAAACCAAATAACTCAACCTTCTTCTAGACCTGCTATTGTTATGTCCTCTTCTCAAATCATCTTCATCAATCAACTAAATGATAACTTTCAAACCAAAAAGCAATTGCCTCACCAAAAAGTAGCAGGTTTTACATCATTGACAAGATGATGATTGTTCCATTATAAATTTTTGACTTCAAAAAAATCTTATATCAACAATCTCCCTCTTTGGTATTGATGGCAAACCAATACCAACAACAATACCAAAAAGAAAATAATTTTTTTGAATTTCTCCCTCTACTAGTGTAGTATATGTCCTTCCTCTCTATAGGGTAATGTGAGCTTTGTCAAGTTACTTTACTATATCTTCTCTCTCTGAATTATATCTTCCTTAGTACTTTCTCCCTCTTACTAGGTAGATGTATTTCTTCAATTTTGTCTCCCTTGATAGGTCATTTCTCCCTCTTTAGGTTCTTCTCTTTATTTCTTCCTCTTTGACAACAATGCCAAAGACTTGGCATCTCTGTGTGTAGATATAGTTAATTTTAGATTGTCCCTCTATCACCTTTCATATGACTATAAATATTCTAATTTAGTTCCTTTATTACTTTAGGCAACTCATAAAATAATATCCACTACATCAAGTTGTATGATACAACATTCAGCTCTAGTTGATGTAGGGCACTACTAATGCTTCTTAGGTAGCTTTAGATAGGGGTATTACCTCTAGTTTACCTCTTAGATATTCATGAGCATCCTTAGGTAAATCTTTTGTGAATATATCAACTATCTACTCTTTTGTATTCACATATTCCATCCTCACTTCTTTGTCTTGAACTAACTCTCTCAAGTAATGATACTTGACTACAATGTGCTTAGTTTTTGTGTGCATCACAGGGTTTTTTGATATATTTATAGCACTTTTGTTATCACAATAAAGTGTCATAGGTTTAGTGATTTCATCCTTCATACTTTTGAGTCGTTGTTTGATCCATAAAATGTTTGTACAATTTACTGTAGCAACCACATATTTAGCTTCAGTAGTTGATTGAGATATGCAATTTTGTTTCTTGTTGGTCTAGGTGACCGACCTCTTTCCTAAGAAAACTGCTCCTCCACTTGTGCTCTTTTTGTCATCAATGTTTCTAACCCAATCAACATTAGTATAGACTCTCAACTCAAATTTTTCATTTTTCTTGTAGTATAGATAATAGTCTTCTATTCCTTTCAGATATCTCATAATTCTCTTAACAACCATCAAATGATTATCCTTAGGATTAGCATAGAATATTGCAACAATCAGTACAAATTATGCAATGTCAAGTCTACTATGCATTACATATTGCAGTTTTCCAATCATAGACCTGTGCAATGTTTGATTAACATCAACTAAATCATCATTCCTTGACAACGTGTGTCCTTTCACCATAGGTGTGCTAATTGGTTTTGAATCTTATAATCCAAAAAATTTCAATCTTTCCTTCACATAGTTACACTAAGTGATCATGTATATACCATAATTCATTTGATATACTTACAAACCAACAAAGAACTTGATCTCTCCAAACATAAACATCTCAAATTATTTCTTTATTTCACTAGAAAATTACTTACATGATCTATCTTGACCTCCAAATATGATATCATCAACAAAAAATTAAGCTAGTAAAATATGTTTACCTCCTTCTATCTTCAAGTCAAATCAAATCTTCACAAGAAAATTGTGAAGCCTTTCATAACATGCTCTTGGGGATTTCTTTAAACCATATAAAGATTTGTGTATGCCATGTTCTTGTTGTTAGCATCAAAAAATCCTTCTAGTTGTTCTATGTAAACCTCTTCTTCTAATATGCCATTCAGAAATGATGACTTCACATCCAATTGATAAACTTTGAAAGCTTTGTATGTACAGTAAAAAAGTAGAGTTCTTACTCCTTCCAATCTCGAAATAGGATCAAATGTTTCTCCATATTCTATTCCTTCTTTTTGTGTGTACCCCTTGCAAACTAGTCCTACCTTATTCCTTGTGACTTCACCATTTTCATCTAACTTGTTCTTGTACACCCACTTGGTTCTAATCACATTCTTTTCCTTTGGTCTAGGAACTAGATTCAACGTCTTGTTCTTCTCAATCTATTCAATCTCTTCTTTCATGACTTTCCTCCAGTTCCTAATTTCTAAGGCATCTTTCATTGTCTTAGGCTCATGCATGCTCAACAAATATCTATCACTTCTCAGTTTGTTTCTTGTCATTGGTATAGCATCTTTATCTCCAATAATTTGTTCACAAAAGTGATGTCTTTTGACATACTTTGACATTCTTTGTTTTTCTCTACCTTCCTCATTAGGTATGCGAAATTCTAAATCACTATGTAGTTCTCTATCTAGTAATCCAACATCTCTTTGATGTACACTTATCTCAAAATCAGAATGTGCCTCAGCTTCTATCTACAACTCAGTTTTTTATTATAGCTCAATTCCTAAATGCAACTCAACATTCATTTATTGTGACTCAAAAGTTACTGAAGCTTGCTTTTGATTTGCAACTTGATTTAAAAATTCTTCATCAAAAGGCATAGCTTCATAAAAGTAAACAAAATATTTTTACTCCTCTAGTTCATTCAAAGGTTCAACCTCATGTACTTTTGTATATTCATAAAACTTCATGTTTGTACTTTCCTTCAATCAACAATTTATCTTCCCTCAACCTTTCAAGGACACTACGAATAAGCAATAAATGTTCATCCAAAGACTTACTAAAAATCAAAATATCATCTATATAGAGAATCACAAATTTTCCCAAAAAAAATTTTAGCACCTCATTCATAAGCCACATGAAGGTTCTTAGCGCATTTGTTAGTTCAAAGGGCATGACTAACCACTCATATAAAACCTCCTCGGTCTTGAATGTAGTCTTTCACTCATCTCCCTCTCATATTTATATCTGGTGATAGTCACTCTTGACATCTATCTTGTGAAGTACTAACCTCCACTCAAGCAGTCCATAAGATCATCCATCCTTGGTAAAGGAAATTGGTACTTGGTAGTTATTTTATTTATAGCTTGAGAGTCTATACACATTCTCCACTCTCCATCCTTCTTTGGTGCAAACACTACAGGTACTATATATGGACCTAGGCTCTCTCGAATCAAAACTTTCCTCAACAACTCCTAAACTTGTTTGTTTAGCTACTCAATCTTAGTAGGAGTCATCCTATGAGTAGCCTTGTTAGGAAAACTAGCTCCAAAGACTAAATCTATTTGATGAATGATTTTCCTGATTGGTGGCAACCCTTATGGAACATTATTAGAGATGACATCTCTATACTCACTTGATAGACCCAAAACTTCTAGTGGAGCTTCACTACTACCTTCCTTATCCTTTCTAGGAATTAAAGCATAACACATATGCTGATGTTTCATGCCATCTTGAAATTTTCTTCCATCAACAAGACATACCCTAGCACTACTGCATACCTTTTTACCATCCTTTATTAAGGGATTCAATTTGTGGAGAACTCTATCCTTTGTCAGAGAGTATATATTTGCATGTCCATCATGTATAACATGCCTATCAAACTACCATGACCTTCCCAATAATAAATTACAGACATCCATTGAGATGATGTCATAGAGAGCCTTGTCATGGTAACTCCCAATCTTGAAATTTACCAAACATTGTTCACTAACCAGGACTTTATGATCATCCTGCACCCAAGCAATTTGATAGGGATGGAGATGTTTCTCCCTCTTGAGCTTTAGCTTTGAGACCTTTTCTTCTAACACCAAGTTGTTAGTGCTCCCACCATCAACAATCACATCACAACATTTACCCTCACACTTGCACCTAGTATGAGAAAACCTCCTCATTTATCTTGGTTTAGTATCACTGCTCAGTAAGACCCTTTCATTAACTAGAACTTATCCTCTTTCTGCATCCTCTAAATGCAATCACTATCTATCATCATCCACATGAGCAACCCTTGCTTAACCATCACCTTTCCTATCTATCCTTCTTTGGCATTAAGGGAATTCTTAGGCACGATGACTTTCTTCATTGTAGTGAAAATAGGTACCATGAAAGCCTCCTCTTCCTGAACCTTGTCCACATCCTTTACCTCTTCCTCTCTAATTTCTATAGTTTTTATCAAAGGGGCTATCAAAATCCTCATTCCTCTAGTTTTGGCTGGTACCCATATCTTCATTTTTCTTCTGGTTCTCATTTTGGCCTCTAAATGACCTACCATCACCCCTTCCTCCTTGATTGCACCCTCTTTTCCTTCCATCAAACTTTTTGTTTAACTTCTACTCAACTCGCAAGGCAAACTGGTATACCTCTTCAATGCTAGTCATTCTAACTAGACTTAACTCCTAAATTCTAGGTCTTAACCCATTAAGGTAACATGAAACCTTCTCCTTGTTTGCTTCTACATACCCCACCCTAATAAGGACTCGTTAAAACTCCTCTGTGTATTCCTGGATAGATTTTTCTGCTTTCTTTAACCCTTGCATCTTCTTGAACAAATCAACTTTGTAATCAATAGGAATGAACTACTTCTTTAGTTTGTCCACCATGCAATCCCATCCTGTGATGTTCTCCTTTCTTTTTCTATTTCTTTCCAACTAAACCTCTTGCCCCCAAATTTTGGCATAGCCTTTCATTTTTGCCTTCACAAACTTAACCCTATCAAGGTTCCCTATATCCTCATACTCAAAATGTTTCTCTAGCTCATTGATCCAATCAATCAACTCATTTGGGTTAAGATTTCTCGAAAAACATGCTGACGTCAATTTTAGGTCTTTTTCCTAGCTTGGAAATGGCCCTAAAAATCTTGTCATCCACCTAGTTTAGAACTTCTCTGTCTCATTCCCCTTCCTACACAATATTCCTTCTTCTTCATTGTCCTCTTCACTCTCATTGCCTACTAAAATATTCATCCCTCTACGAATCTCCTATTGAAATGCCTAAACTTGTCTCTAGAGGTCTCTAACCTCAAGAGGAACAAATCTAGTCCTTCCATCATGCTCCCTTCATGGAGACATATTCTCACTATATAAGAACCCACAACTACATTTTCCTAGTGCAAACTAGCTCACAGTCAATGCCCTGTCTACACACTTAGGAAACCCTGGCTCTATACCACTTGATGAGGGCACAACCCTAGACAAAATGAATACAACAAGAAAAAGGGAATATTATTATCATAAGTGATATGATATTAATTTCAATAAAATGAAAATAGACTCAATGACATGCCCTCGAGGCTTACAATGTTGTCTGATTTTGGAGAAAAACACTCCTCATAGTACTTTCTCCCAAACTCCACCAAAAAATTGTGTTTATAATGCCAAAAATGACCTTAAGTAGACCAAATTAGGTTTAGGGTTAGGAATACATTTTAAAATATGTCATTTGGAATCCACTACCAAAATAGAAGGTTCTAGAAAACATGTCAAAAGTTAGTACAAAATTAGAAGAATCGAGAAATAGTAGTCCAACTTCTAGGATGCTTAACTTTTGATCTAGGATTCCAATTGAAAAATTGTTTACGGTTTTAGAAAGCTCTCCAAGTTCTCTATAGCCCTATGGACCAAATTTTCTAATCCCCCATTTTTTGGGCCTGTACAAGGACATTTAGTGCCTCAAATATGACTTCAAATAAATCTTAGGGACTCTCTAGGCAACTTAAAACTGTAATAACTTTCAAACTATAAAGCCTTTTGAATTGATTCTTTTTCTAGAGTGCTTTAAATTATATTTATAATCATCCCTCCAACTTAAACCCTCTAACTCATCATAATTATGGATCAATTAAAAAAAATAACCTATTTTCTATATTGGCACATATCCCAAGGTGCTAAAAACACCAACCCAAAAAACCAATAGTGGTACTATGAGAGTTGGAATATCTTTTTGACCCAAATGGGTATCCAAAAATAAAAACACATTAAACAAAAACCAATAGTAAGCATATTTTTGGGTGATATAGGATTTTCCTTACACCACTAGATGCTCTTGCATCAAAGACAACTTTCAATGCCCTAAATGTTCAACCAAGCCTATCTAGAAGTGCAAGTACACATGAATATTTTGTTAGTAGCAACATAACCAAATCTGGTGAAGACAAGAATATTGAAGAAGGTATAACAATATTTGCAAGAAGAGAAAAATATGGTAATATATCTTTAAATGTTGGAGATGCAATGAGTTTGGTCATTATGCATTTCACTGTCCTAAAAGAGAGAAAAAGTATAAAGGAAATTTTAATCCTAGGAGACCTAAGAATTTCTTGTGTGCTAATGAAGAACAAGAATTTCATGAAAATGATCAAAATGAAAGTGATGATGAGCTAGGATTTGTAGTTATTAAGGAAGATGATCTTGATAGAGAAATTAGAGAAGAAAAGGTTCTAATTTCCCAAGTTGAAAAGAAATCTAATTGGAAAATAGACAGTGGTTTTTTTCATCACATGACTGACGATATGAATAAGTTTGTTAAATTCAGGAACTATGATGGAGGTATTGTTAGAGTTGGTAACAATGCAACCTATAATATTATAGGGATTAGATCCATTACTTTAGATGGAAGAACTAGCATTGATGATGTTTATTTTCTTGATGGATTAAATCATAATTTGTTGAGAATTGGACAATTGGTGGAAAAAGGGTATCAATTGTAATTCGCAGAAAAGACTTGCACTATCAAGGATAAAGATGGTAAGATTATTGGAACTAGAACTAGGTCCAGAGGTAATGTATTTTAGTTGAATCCCAATGAAATGAAATGTTTGGTTGCTAAAGTGGATAATAGTTGGTTATGGCATAGGAGATTCTATCATATAAACTTTGATAATATTATAAAAGTTAGTAGCACATTTGCAGTCAGAGATTCGCATACGATAATAAACCCTACAAATGTTGTTTTCAAAGAATGTATTTTGGCTATGAAGAAGAAGGTATCATTTCCCAACAAGAAGTTCACAGTTGGAAATATAGATGGAGTAACTGAGGGGGGGGGGGGGGGGGGGGGTGAGGGGGGGATGGATTAAGTTAATAGATGTCTTATAAACTTAGTTACTGTTGTCACTTAGGTTTGCACCCTTGTCCAAGGCCTATGCGCGAGGACAACCTAGTGAAACATGGAAACAACCTCCAAGATGTGGGACTTGAACTGCGAGGTTGAGTCTTCGAAGAAGGCTGGATTCCTCTTACTGTCAGGGCGTGCCTATCTATTCTCAGAAGAAAAGGGAGAAAGAGAGCACTAAAGCAAATCTACCTAGTCTAACCTAAGGCGGTGATGCACCAAAACAGAGTGTTCAGACTCATTTCTGCCCATATATACACTACAGAACTAGGGTAACATCCAAAGTCATATATTCATTCAGACTTATATCGACCAACAACCACATACAGATCAGGAAACCAACTGAATAAAACCAAGAACAGAAGATTTCACTTGTATATTATTAAATAGGCCAAAGATAGATACAGTATGCAGATCACTGATCTCAACCATACATCAATGAGAGGTAAAATGATACACATACATGTTGATGGCTAAAAGAGATGATACAGGATGCTTATCTAGCTCAGAGACAAAGGGATTTTTACCCTACAAGCCTGCAAGCAGTAGCAGAGAAAATCAGGGAGAGTCGACCCTAAGAATAGATCACCAAATTGCCTTTATAGATTAGGCATAACTGAAGATTTCTGCATTACATTCACTTCTCACCTACTGGCATTAACTTTCCATCCTGAGAATCCAATCAAAGATCTGATTGAACATGGCCTACACACCAAGAAATCTGATATCCCTATGAGAAAGAGCCTGGAGAAGACAGGAACGGTGCCACAACATTCCTTGACATGGTAGATGGATCGACCGAATGGATGGAGTGTCCTCTGTGCTTGGCATTCATTTCAAGTTGGTGGCAAATAATCACACCATCAAATTGTGGCAAAACCCAAATTTCTCATCATTCATGATTCGTGCATCCATCGAATCGATCAGTCAACAGGCTCAATGAACCAACTGGGCCATGCAGGCCAATCACACCTTCGATCTCGCCACCCTGGCAGTCTCTTTACATTTGACTGGGCGCTTACCACCCTTTCCGTGAGACTGGGTGCTATGTCACTATCAGCAAAGTCTTTGAAGATCCCAATAGCGCCATAGAGCCTAAGGGTTTCAACCTGACTGTGCCACCTTTACCATCTAACCGCAACCGCACGCTAACCGCTACGTCGACTACGATGATCACAATGACCGCCATCTATTAACCATCTTACTTACTGTGCTTCCAAAACCAGGCCCATGAGGACACGCGGTGCATGGGCGCTAACTCGCTATCATAAAATTTGTGCGGCTTCTCCATGGCGAGATAGCGCCCGCAGTTGATCTTCGCAGATCTAACGGTGTAGAACTCGCCCCTACAACGTGCTGGTCGTGTCAAGAAGCTGGCCCCACGACATGTCCATGACCTGACCTGGCATGTGTGGCGATTCCTGATTTGTCGTGGACCTTCAAATCCCTAACTGGGCCCATCCTATTTAGCACCACCTTAGCGACGCATCCCGGCGAGACTTGACCCCACCGACACGTCGAAAAAGGGTGCCAAGTCACGATGCTAAAAACCGTGCAGCTTTGCCATGGCGAGATGGCGCCTACCGTCGATCCTTTCCAATCTGACAGTCACAAAACTCTCCCTTCCATGACCCTCCTTTTCTCGTGATTCGCCAGGCCCGTTGATACATGGCATCTCCCCGTTGGTCTGTTGGTCACTTAAATCTAACTGCACCGGCAGCATGGAATGTGGCCCCGCCAGGACACGTGGTGCATGAACGCTATGTCGCCGATGTTAGCTCCTGAGTAGTTCTCGATAGCGAGATAGGGCCAGTCGTAGATCCTTGCGGATCCAATGATCGTGAAGACTCGCCATTCCTTCTGGAACTACTGGGCCCGCTGTAGGCCGTGCGCCGACTCATACACATGGCACCTCCTTATTTGGTTCGATGAAGACTAGCTAGCAACCCAAGACCTGATTCGCAGAGCGACCACGTGTCAGCTAGGCGCCATGTCGCTATGCAAAAATTGAGACCAAATTCCCATAGCGCCATAGCACCCACTGACAGCGTGCCTTGAGATTTACACGTGTCCCCATTTGATTTTCTATCTTGACGCCGGGCTGACAAATTGCGTTGTAGAGTACCGACGGGACCCATCTGCTTGATCTTTCCTCGCCACACTGAACTTTCTGTTTGGGCACTATGCCGCCATCAAAAAATGCATTGGTTTTTCGTTGGCACCATGGCACCTCGCCATTTTTTGAAACCTCTGGGCCATGAACTTGTTTGCCCGCCGCCATGAAGCTTCTGACCTGCCGTACCCTATGATCTGCGACCGAACTCTGAATGACACCTAGCAATCCTTGGTGAGACCTGGCCCATGTCGATCCACATGGCGGATGGTTGCTATGTCTCCATGATAAAATCCATGCATCTCCGCCATAGCGAGATGGCACTTACCATTGATCCGAGCTGATCCGACAGTGGTGATCATAAACCCCGACTGTGTTAGCCGTGTCGATAGAAACTTTGACCTGGCACACGTGGTTCCTTCTGATTTGTCGCCATGACACCTGATTCTGTCGGTCGTTGGAACTCGCCACCATGAATATTTCCGCCGGGTGCTATGTCGCTATGGAGATTTTCCAGCCGATATGCGATAGCGACATAGCGCCAAGGGCATCAAAGAACTTTTCTGACTAGCCAAATGCCAGACCCACCCCTGCAACGTGTCGACAGGGAGTCATCGCGCTATCATAAATATCGTGCATTTCCTTTATAGTGCGATGGCGCCAACCGTCGGTACCGCTTAGATCTGACGGCCAGAAACTCGCGGGTCATAGCATTAAATACTAATTCGAGACTAACCATTGCACGAGCCACGCATTCAAATTTAAATCCTTGGTGGTAAAACCAGAGGTAACACTTCTGGCGACTCGCAGGGGTCATGAGCCTGCTCAATGCATGACCAGTTCTTGAGAATGATCCATTGGGCCATGGAGTCAGAAAAGAGGGCCTGTAAGGTACAAAACTAAGAGCTGCAAGAAACCCTAACCCTTAATGAGGAAATCAAACCATTAAAAAACCCTTGAACTCTGGCTCTGTCCCTGCGACTTGGAAACAAAAATAGGACCTCCTCAACAACCTAAGACTTGTCAAAACTTCAAGAACTGGCGACTCAAGAAGTGAGCCATGTGCACGCGCACTTATTGCAATAGGAATGAATAGGAAGCATCTAGGCTAACTATGTACATGGATTCACAATCCTTCAAAAATAGGACTTCAAATGGATCCCATTGACTGGAATGGGCAGAATTTTACCATTTGGCCTGCTTAGCTAGAATGCATTGGCCTGTTTGCAACTGGAGATCAGATAGGGGCCACTCCATAGTGGATCAAATTTGGAGTGCCTTCCTGGTTTTTCTCTATCTGAGTCCCACTTGAGAACTAAATCTCCTTCTCTGAAGATTCTGGCCCTTGCCTTCTTATTAAAACTCTTCTTCATCTGCTGATGGTGTATCTCCAAGGTTTGCATAGCTTTGTTTCTCTTTTCTTCCAGTTCAATCAACTCTGCCATTCTCACTGACATGGGACTATTTTCAACCAATTCCAGCTGATGAGCCAACTCCAAGGATGGGAATTCCAACGAGATCGGAAGTCTGGCCTCCCTACCATATACCAGCACAAAAGGTGAATTCCCAATAGATCTCTTGGGTGTTATCCTATCAGCCCACAGAGCAGTCCTTAATTTTTTATGCCAGACCCTCTGATTGTCTTCTATCGTTCTCCTTATGATTCTGATCAAATTCTTATTAGAGGATTCAACCAAACCATTACCCTGCGGGTAGTAATTTGATGATGTGCTTAGATAGATATTGTGACTCATTGCCCATGCACAAATCTGGGTTCCAACAAAAGATTTGGCATTATCTGAGATGATAGTAGAAGGAGCTCCAAACCTAGATACAATTCCATCAAGGAATTCAACAACTAATGGCTCTGTAGCATCCTTCAAGGCAACTGCCTCTATCCACCTAGTGAAATAATCGGTAGCAGCCAAGATCCATTTATGACCTGCGCTAGATGGAGGATTAATGGGGCCTATGAAATCCAACCCCCACTGGGTGAAGGGCTGATCCACCTGAATGGGGTGAAGAGGAAGAGCTGCAAGTTTTTGTTTACCTGAGAAAAAGGCACATTTCTCACATTTTCTCACATACCTATAACAATCATGGAACGGAGATGGCCAATAATATCCAACCCTCATGATCTTCATGGCGGTTTTTCTTGCAGAGAAGTGGCCACCATCGGGGCCATCATGAAGTTCTTTAATCATCCTCTCAACCTGATCTTCTTCAATACATCTCAACAAGGTCCCATTAAAATCCCTCCTGAATAGGATATCATCAATCACAACATAGGGAATGGATTGCAGTCTATATTGCCTTCTTTTAGCTCTGTCCAATCCCTGAGGGTATCCATTCCCTAATAAAAAGTTCCTCATGTCATCCATCCAGCTCCTTGGGGCATTAACATTTCTTTCCTCCTGCTGCTCTGCAATTACCATAACAGTCCCTTCATCTGAATCCTGACATGATAACATTTCTTTGCATAATCCTCTCCCTCTTACCAATTTGGTAATCTGAATATCCACATCATATTCCATTACCCTAGTGATCCATCCAGCTCTCTTTTCACTGATGTCCTTGCTTAACAGGAAGTCTTTTACACTCACATGGGGCACCAACAAATGGATCCTATTGTGCGATAAGAGGTGTCTAAATTTCTTCAAGGCTCTAATGACTGCAAGGGCTTGCTTCTCAACAAAGCTATACTTATCTTCATACTCCTTGAGTCCTTCACTAAAGAAGGCTATGGGCTGCTCCTCATTCTTGTCATTTGTCTGAGTCAAGACAGCAGAAACACTTGACTCACCACCTAAAGTGTAGAGAATGAAATCTTTCTCAAAATTTGGGTTCATGAGAGTGGGGGCTGAGGCTATGGCTACCTTAATTTCTTCAAAACTCTCCTTCCCCTCCTTGGTCCATGAGAAGACCATATCTTTCTTAAGCATGGCTGTGAGGGGTTTCACCATGATGGCAAGATTAGGAATAAACCTTCTTACAAAATTTATCCTACCAAGGAAACTTTGCAGTCCTTTCTTGTGTTTAGGGAGGGGAAGGGCAAGTATGGCTTTTGTTCTTTCTAGATCAATGGTCAACCCATCCTTAGATACAATGTGTCCCAATAATTTTCCTTCGCTTGTAGCAAAGACACACTTGGCTGGGTTGAGGGAAACTGCAAACTCTCTACATCTTAGAAATACCTGTCTCAAATGATCAAGATGATCTTTTACATTCTTGGAATATACAGTTATATCATCAAGGTATACTAAGACAAACCTGTCGATTAATCTTTTGAAAGCTATCTCCATCGCCTTTTGGAATGTGGCACCTGCATTTGTTAGTCCAAATGACATCTTGCAATAAGCATAGGTGCCCCATTTAGTAGTAAATGTTGTCTTATATCTGTCAGATTCTTTAACCAACACTTGGTTATAACCAGAAAATCCATCAAGAAAAGAGAACCTCCTTGACCCACTGACCTTGGACAGAATTTGCTCCATAGAAGGGAGAGGATGGTGATCCTTAAGGGAAGCCTGATTAAGATCCCTAAAGTCCACACACAATCTGATTTCTCCATTCTTCTTCCTTGCAGGGACAAGGTTAGCCACCCATGATGAGTGTTTGATAGGAAAAATTATGTTAGCTTCAATCAACTTGGATAGTTCCTTCCTCATTAAGGGTTCAATCTTGGGATTCACTGGCCTCTGTTTTTGCCTTACTGGTTTGACCCTATCAACTAAATCTATGGTATGTTGAAAAAAACTAGGGTCAAACCCCTTTAATTCATCATATGACCAAGCAAACACATCATTAAATTCTTCACATAGATGAATGAAATTTTCTTGCTCAGCCTCATAACATACCTTTCCCATGTTAAGAGATTTTCCATCAGAAATAGTAACTGGAGCATGATCATCCTTTTCTGCAGCTAGATTTATTCCTTTGCCCCTTGTCTGATCATCAGGATTAAAGACACTCTCCAAGGTAATGAGACCCTTGGGCAGCTTGTTGGAACTGAGGTGAATGATCTGATCACCATACTGATCTTGTAGTCTTGACTGATTTCTTTCTGAAAATTTTGCTTCATTCTGCAAGAAACTCACAATCTGCTCATCAGACTCAAACACCTGCCAATGAGTATTATTATCAGGAACAGCAGGCCTTATTACCACCCTTATTTGTTTCTTCTTCTCTTCCTCAAGATTCCTTGGCACATCATAAGATGCACCCACTGCTGCAAGTCTATCAGCATATTTGTTTTCTTTCCTAGGAATGCTTTTGATATTAAATGCTTGGAAACCCTTAAGAAAATCCCAGACTCTGTGTTTGTAAGACTTGAGCAAGCCATTTTTGGTGATATTCTGATTTCTCACTTGGTTCACTACCAACTCACTGTCTCCATATACTTTCAAGTCTTGAATTCCCCTCTTTTGGGCAAGTAGGAGACCTTGGATCAAGGATTCATACTCGGCCACATTATTGGTACAACTGAATTGGAGCCTAAAAGAGAAGTAGTATCTTATTTGTGCAGGAGAGATCAACATAACACTGGCCCCTGCTCCATTTCTATTCCTTGAGCCATCAAAGTACATATTCCATATTCCACTCATGTCATCATTAGCTCCAACAAGATTAGGAACTTGAGCCTCCTTCTCTATTATGCAATATGTACTAAGGCCTGTCTCAAGAGTTTTCGACATAGGCTCAAACTAACATGTATTTGCCCACTCATCTAAGAAGAAATCAGGAATCTCTACTATGGAGGTGGTAGGCTCATTTACTATGTCATTTCCATCCATCTCCAAAATGGGGCAATTCATATTAATGAAGTTGGGAGTGTAGGGTTCAGTGTGATGAAGGGCTTGAGGTTTTTCTCTAATTGAAGCGTTGGCCCCATATCTGGTCTTAAATGACATATAAGACCAATCAGCAGATATGAATCCACCTATTTGGGCAGTGAAGTCTCTTGAAAGACAGATGGCAAAATAGGGCTTGACTTCAGCAACAGATATGTCTTGAATCATAGTACAACCAGGGCATGCATGTAGGGCCATTTCCACATTCTTAAGGATGCATACGGTTTTGACAATACTCCCATCTAATTGTAACACATCCCTAATAATGGGCTCATATTTCATTCCTAAAGCATCAGCAACACACCTAGGCATTACTGAGCTGCTAGCCCCTGAATCTATCATGCAATTATGGACTAACTTGCCCCCTATAATCAGAGAAACATAGAATGGAGGAGGTCTAACCTTTTTATTTGTCTCCACGTCACCTGATGGTTGTACTAAACTAGTGTCACCCTCCATGGTAGATGACTGATCTTTGGGCTCAATCTTTTCCAATTCTTGCTGTAGCATCCTTTTCTACATTGGTATGGTGGCAACTGCATCCCACATGGAAATTCTTACATTGGTTTTCTTCATTTTCTCTACCACACTCAATGGTGCATTAGGAATTTCGGCAGAAACTTTGGGAGCTATACCCATGAGAGGCCGAGATGAAGCAACATACGGATCACTTGCATCCTCCTTTCTTGGACCTTGCCTTTGCTATTGTGAAGTGTTTTTCTGCTCATTTGCTTTTTTTGTATGAGGTATAACACTCGAAGTTGAGGCCTGCTCAGGAGAAAGGGGGGCAGTATGTTCCATAGCTCTCCTCTTGCTTCTTGTGTTATGAGCAACGAAATCCTGGTTTACATTACAATTCTCCTCCATCTGGTGATTCATAAAAGAGAAATCACCCTGCCTCTAAACATATGAGGCCTCCTTGGGATGATCTTCCTTGTGTGATTGCTTTACTGCGGACTCCTGGACAGTTAGGGCAAAATAAGATTCTGCTTTCTGACATAGGCAGTAGGTATAAGAATAGTTACATAAAGGACAAAAGTCTTGATCTTGGGCTAAGTTATTTTGAGGAACTAAAGCTCTACTCTGATTTGAGCTTGAAGCAGCAGCATGACTATTTTTCCTATTTTGATCAAAAGAGCTATTCCAATGATTAGGAGGCCTACCACCACTTAGAGCCTGATGTTGTAATTGGGGGGGGGGGCTTGCCACTTTGGGCTTGCTGCCTTTCTAAGGCCACCACCTTGTTACTCATTTTTTGTATTAGAGAAAAACTATCCTCTAATCTCTTCCCTTGGTCCTTCAACTCCTTCCCCTGCTCTTGCAACTTTTTATCCAGAGTCCTCTCTCTTTTATCTATATTCAACACTAGACGTTGGAGCATTTCCTTGAGTTCCTCTATTCCGTTTGAGGATGTGGAAGCTTGGGGAGCTGGAGTAAGGGCTTGTGACGTAGAAATTGTAGGAAGGGGGGCTATTCCTGGTTGGTGGTTGGGAACATCAGGAAAGAAAGGCATAGGAGGCCTTGGAGCTAACTTCCCACCGTGTATTAGGATATTCTCAGCTTTTATAGCTGTCTCATAAGCATTCGGTAATGTATCTCCTCCCATAGTTTGGATAGTAGTGGCAATGTCAGTGTTGAAAGCTCTAAGGTAATGCAAGAAGGCATTACTAGGGGTAGGTTTCACTATAGTAGGTATTCTGTCCCATGTCTTTTGGAATCTGTAATTAAAATCAGTCATACATTCATGGGGGGCTCTTTTTATTGTAGTCAGATGCTCTAGCAGTGACAAATGGTCACTCTTATCCTCAAAATGTTTGCATAATCCTGCTCCTAGTCCATCCCAATCAGTTATGGAACCATGAGCTAAGCCTCTATACCACTGTAACACTTTTCCTTTTAAAGATGAGGCTAGAAGTTTGACAGCAACATCGTCTTCTGTAATACCATGAATATTGCAGACATTCGCTACCTCTTGGATATGCTCTAAAGGGGAAATAGAAGTTTCGCCAGTAAAATCAGATATACTTTTTAGTGCAGATATTGGTATATCATGTCTTTGGGCTAACAACAGAGGAATTCCACCGTTAAAGGTGGGAAAAGCATGAACTCTTGGCTATGCCATATAAACAAGTGTTCTATTGATGAGTGTTGATGGCAATCTAGGCTGAGTTCGAATAGTAGGGGGAGTAGAGACAGATCTTACAGGTATATCAACTATTATTCTACCCCTAACTGGTGATAATCAAGTTCTAGTCCTTCTTCTCCTAGGATTTGAAAGAGAAAGCTCTTGATACTGAAATTTACCTCTAGAAGATGCCCTTGTTTCAGTCCTGGGCATGAATCACTGCAAACTTGGTCTGGAACCAGACTTTTTGATGTTTAGAATTGCCAAGTACTTGAAGAATTAGCCTCTTAAAGGCTCGAAAACTAAAGCCAGCACTACTTCTTCAGTACTTATCTCTAGAATTCTTTCTTCTTGACACCAGTAGACCTAAAATCTTATGATATGAGTCCCACCGGGCGTGCCAAAAACTGTTGTCACTTAGTTTTGCACCCTTGTCCAAGGCCTATTCGTGAGGACAACCTAGTGAAACATGGAAACAACCTCCAAGTTGTGGGACTTGAACTGCGAGGTTGAGTCTTCGGAGAAGGCCGACTTCCTCTTACTGTCAGGGCGCTCCTATCTATTCTCAGAAGGAAAAGGGAGAAAGAGAGCACTAAAGAAAATCTACCTAGTCTAATCTAAGGCGGTGATGCACCAAAACAGAGTGTTCAGACTCATTTCTACCCATATATGCACTACAGAACTAGGGTAACATCCAAAGTCATACATTCATTCAGACTTATATCGACCAACAACCACATACAGATCAAGAAACCAACTGAATAACACCAGGAACAGAAGATTTCACTTGTATATTATTCAATAGGCCAAAGATAGATACAGTATGCAGACTACTGATCTCAACCATACATCAATGAGAGGTAAAATGATACACATACACATTGATGGCTAAAAGAGATGATACGGGATGCTTATCTAGCTCAGAGACAAAGGGATTTTTACCCTGCAAGTCTACAAGCAGTAGCAGAGAAAATCAGGGAGAGTCGACCCTAAGAACAGATCACCAAATTGCCTTTATAGATTAGGAATAACTAAAGATTTTTGCATTACATTCACTTCTCACCTACTGGCATTAACTTTCCATCCTGAGAATCCAATCAAAGATCTAATTGAACATGGCCTACATACCAAGAAATCTGATATCCCTTTGAGAAAGAGCCTGGAGAAGACAGGAATGGTGCCACAACATTCCTTGACATGGTAGATGGATCGACCGGATGGATGGAGTGTCCTCTGCGCTTTGCATTCATTCCAAGTTGGTGGCAATTAATCACACCATCAGATTGTGGCAAAACCTGGATTTCTCATCATTCATGATTCATGCATCCATCAAATCGATCAGTCAACAGGCTCGATGAGCCAACTAGGCCATGCAGGCCAATCACACCTTCGATCTCACCACCCTGGCAAACTCTTTACATTTGACTGGGTGCTTACCACCCTTTCTGTGAGACTGGGCGCTATGTTACTATCGGAAAAGTCTTTGAAGATCTCGATAGCGCCATAGTGCCTAAGGGTTTCAACCTGACTGTGCCACCTTTACCATCTAACCGCAACCGCGCGCTAACCACTACATTGACTTTGATGATCGCAATGACTGCCATTCGTTAACCATCTTACTTACTATGCTTCCAAAACCAGGCCCATGAGGACATGCGGTGCATGGGCGCTAACTCGCTATCATAAAATTTGCGCGGCTTCTCCATGGCGAGATAGCGCCCACCGCTGATCTTCGCAGATCTGACGGTGTAGAACTTGCCCCTACAATGTGCTAGTCGCGTCAAGAAGCTGGTCCCATGACATGTCCATGCCCTAACCTGGCATGTGTGGCGATTCTTGATTCATTGTGGACCTTCCAATCTACGACTGGGCCCATCCTGTTTAGCACCACCTTAGCGACGCATCCTGGCAAGACTTGACCCCACCGACACGTGGCAAAAGGGCACAAAGTCGCGATGCTACAAACCCTACAGCTTTGCCATGGCGAGATGGCACCTGCCGTCGATCCTTTCCAATCCGACAGTCACAAAACTCTCCCTTTCGTGACCCTCCTTTTCTCGTGATTCACCAGGCCCATTGATACGTGGCATCTCCCCGTTGGTCTGTTGGTCACTTAAATATAACTACACTGGCAGCATGGAATGTGGCCTCGCTAGGACACGTGGTGCATGAGCGCTATGTCGCCAATGTTAGCTCCCGAGTAGTTCTCGATAGCGAGACAGCGCCAGTCGTAGATCCCTGCGGATCCGACGATCATGAAGACTCGCCATTCCTTCTGGAACTACTAGGCCCGTTGTACGCCGTGCACCAACTCATGCACATGGCACCTCCTTATTTGGTTCAATGAAGACTAGCTGGCAACCCAAGACCTGATCTGCAGAGCGACCACGTGTCAGCTAGGCACCATGTCACTATGCAGAAATTGAGACCAAATTCTCATAGCACCATAGCGCCCACTGATAGCGTGCCTTGAGATTTACACGTGTCCCCATTTGACTCGCTATCTTGACGTTGGGTTGACAAATTGCATTGTAGAGTACCGACGGGACCCATTTGCCTGATCCTTCCTCGCCACGGTGAACTTTCCGTTTGGGCGCTATGCCGCCATCGAAAAATGCATTGGTTTTTCGTTGGTGCCATGGAGCCTCGCCATTTTTTGAAACCTCCGGGCCGTGAACTGGTTTGCCCGCTGCCATGAAGCTTCTGACCTGCCGTACCCTGCGATCTGCGACCAAACTCTGAATGACACCTGGCAATCCTTGGTGAGACCTGGCCCATGTCAATCCACGTGGCGGATGGTAGCTATGTCTCCATGATAAAATCTATGCACTTTCGTCATAGCGAGATGGTGCTTACCATTGATCTGAGCTAATCTGATGGTGGTGATCATAAACCCCGACTGTGTTAGCCGTGCCGATAGAAACTTTGACCTGGCACACGTGGTTCCTTCTAATTTGTCACAGTGACACCTGATTCTATTGGTCGTTGGAACTTGCCACCGTGAATATTTCTGCCGGGTGCTATGTCGCTATGGAGATTTTCAGGCCGATATGCGATAGCAACATAGCTCCAAGGGCATCAAAGAACTTTTTTGACCCATCGAACGTCGGACCCACTCCTGCAACATGTCGACAGGGCATCATCGTGCTATCATAAATATCATGCATTTCCTTTATAGTGCGATGGTGCCAACCGTCGGTACTGCTTAGATCTGACGGCTAGAAACTCGCAAGTCGTAGCATTAAATACTAATTTGAGACTAACCGTTGCACGAGCCACGCATTCAAATTTAAATCCTTGGCGGTAAAACCAAAGGTAACAGTTACTGTTGTCACTCGTTAGTCACACAGAAAAATGATGTAGCTCGGTAGATGTATGTTAACTTATTAAGCATTCACAAAGATTTAACATTTATGCATAAAAGAAATAACATCAACACAAGAGCACTAGATTTAATGTGGAAACCCAATATGGGAAAAACCACCAAGTAACTAGCTACCAATTTTCACTCTTTGAAGTGAACCCTATTAGTAGCCAACCCTGTTAAAGGTTACAAAAACACACTGTGAGGTGTGACCTTGTTAAAGGATTTAATCACCCTACTAGCAGTGGCCTTGCTAGAGGACTTAAGAAAAATTCAATAGAACTATCCACCTTGTTAGAGGATTTACAAAAAATGGTTGTTAAACCAACTCTGTTAAGAGATTTAGGAATTACTGCTACAATGGTGAGAAGGTAATAATAAGTGACCTGAATGAGATGCAACTAAACTTTTCTGATACAAATCTCTGTACTAGATTCTCTTTGATCAAATACACCTTGTTGCTCCTCAAGGATATCTAAGCCTTCTTCAAACTTCGCTCACACTTTCCTCTTCACATAATTAACTCACTTGCATGCTCACTCATTCATTCATCCATTCATACTTTATAATTCACAACTTGACCTTTTATTTATACCTTACAAATTATTAGGTCAGCTGATTTACAAGTTACAAATACCAATAATCATTATATTAGTCAACTACAAACATTACATGAAATAATTAAACTTAATTTTCCAAAACAATGAAATCCTTCATTAGCTGACCCTACTCAGTAAACATTGCTCCAGAAATGACTTCTAGTGTTAACCAACTGAAGCTTGGTAAACACTGTGAACTTTTCAAAATCCTTTAGAGACCGAGTGAACTCGGTAAACATTAACTTTCCTTCATTGACCTTGTGAGCTCAGTAGAAACTAACTTCTGCTACAAAAACCTTTGATGCCTGAGTGAGCTATGTAGAAACTGTCTCCATAGTGTAATTATCAATAATGCTCAGTAGACTCCGTAATTCGCTTTGCTGACCATCTAAGATCGGTAAACTATGTAATTTACTTTGCTAACCAACTAAACTTAGTAGAATCTATCTGATAACTAATATGACATTTTTTTAACATCAAAGACAACACACAATTGAACAATTATATCCAATAGTTCACAACTACAAAGAAGCTGGAGATTGTTCACACAGATCTTAGTGGTCTTGTTGGGTAAAACTATGTTTCAAATTAACTTAAGATTTGGTTTTTCTTTGGATGCCCACTTTATTCCTTTTGAATGCCAATTTGGAATCATAGACTATTGAAAGATATTGGGGGGATTTACTGAAGGGATAAAGATAATGAATTTAGTTAAACTAAAAATCACATGAAAGCATAATCTATATGTAATGAAGATTTTATTCTAAACAAATATTATCAATCTTATTCAAATTAAATCATTAACAAAGAAATCACACATCGATCTATGCTTGCTTTATTAAATACCACACTTAAATTTCTTAAGGGATATAACCAAATACTAACATAGGGATCAGGACTTTAGTAATGCAATTTGAAGAATGGAAAGTGATAGGAAGTGGTTTATGGCAAGAACTCTGTAAAATAGAGTGATTTGTGATAGGAAGTGGAATAGTATTACAGTAGGAGTTTGGGAATTATATGAGGCAGAGCAAGAATTTTGGATGGGAAGTTGTTTGATCTACAATTTGGCTAATGGACTTATGAAAGATTATGGGATTACCATAATCAAAATGATGTAACAATAAATGATGGCTGGTATATTTGGAGCAGAGTAGGGAAAGGATAAACATTGAAGTCTCTTGTTCTAATCTTGATGAAAAAATAATAATTCAATTTCTTGCATATAACAATATTCATTCCAATTTATAATCACACATTTATGAAAGAGATTGTACAAAAAATGTAAAACAAACATTCATAACTAAAATGATCTCACTAGGTTTCCCAAGAGGGGGACCTTCCTTTGGTTCACATGGTGAGAACTAAGTTAACACACACTACTACAAAAATTCCACTTTACTATTATGATGAACTCAAAAGAATAGTTTTAACAAAGCTTTTCATATAACATAATCCATACTAACTTGTGATTAAAAGCCTATTTATATAGGTTCAAATTATTTAACTGACTAATAACTAAACTATTATAGTTAATGGCTTTCATTCCAAACATAGATAGATCCAGATTTTAGTTTGGTCGTAGGTCACAAGTATTTAGTTACAAAATAGATATGACCAAACTAACATAAGGTCTTAATCAATTTTTACAACTATTTACAATACCATTTTCTCAAAATGGAATAGAAAGACAATGGCCCTAGATACTTCTCCACCTATGTGGTTGGTTCCATGTCTACTCATTCACCTATTGTTCATGTAGCAGATTAATCAAAATATGTCATTTTCTACATAATTGACCTCTTTTAGGAATTATTCTTCCATCTTCAAAGAAGTTCTAATTATCCTAATTTCCTATCAATTAATTTGGAAAAATATCACTAAAGACTATAGGAATAAGGAAAAATAGAGGAGAAAGAATCTTTTAAAAAGGACACTTTCGACACCCAACAGGTCCATCTAGAACAAGATGATTCTATGTTGAAAGGTATTTCATGATTTTTGTTGATGATTTCAATAGAATGATGTGGGTAGCATTTTTAAAAGAGAAGTCTTAAGCATTTGAGAAGTTTAAAGTATTTAAGAATTGAGTTGAGAATGAATATGATGTGAAGATAAAATGTTTGAGATAGAGGAGGAAAATTCACCTCTGGAGAGTTTAATATGTTTTGTGAAGATATTGGAATCAAGAGATTGTTATCTTCACCTAGGACACCAGAACAAAATGTGATTGTAGAAAGAAGAAACACATCAGTAGAAGAGGCAACAAGAGCGATGTTGTTTGAGAATGATGTATCCAAGACATATTGGAGAGAAGGAGTCAATACAATAGTGTACACTATGAATAGAGTACAAATCAGAAAAGGTATGAGCATGAGCCCTTGTGAATTATGGTTTGGTCATTCACCATTAGTTAAGTATTTTAGAGTATTTGGAATCAAGTGTTATATTAAGAGAGATGATGATATTGGTAAGTTTGATCCAAGAAGTGATTAAGGTATGTTTCTTGGCTATTCATTGGAAAGTAAGGCATATAGATGTTTTAATACATAACCAAGACAATAGTTGAGTGCACAATTGTAAAGATTGATGAAAAGTTGGAGCTGAGAAAGAATGTTAGATTAAAATTATGATGAAGAAGAAGATAATTCTAGAATTGTTAGAAAGAATATTGAAGTTTTCTTTAAGACTAATAATGATATGCAAAATGATGTGCAAACTATTGAGCAAAGAGAGAACATAGGTCTAAACCTAGAGATGAGATAAGAGATGAGATGTCAATTTCTACCTCTAACATGAACATGACAAAGAATAAACCTTCAAAATAGATAATTGGAAGTAAAGAAAAAGGTGTGATGAAAAGAAATAGAGTTAATGAGGAATCATGTCTAATTTCTCAATTTGAACCTAAAAGTGCAAGTGAAGCATGTAAAGATAGTCATTGGATTCAAGCAATGAAAGAAGAACTAGATTAAATTGTGAAGAATGAAACATGAGAGTTAATTCCTAGACCTAAAGATAAGAATGTGATATGAACCCAATGGGCATTCAGAAATAAGATGACTGAACAAGGTGAAGTTGTGAGAAATAAGGCCAAACTTGTATGCAAAGGTTACTCACAATAAGAAGGCATAGACTACGAGGATACACATGCCCTTGTAGTCAAAATGAAGTAGTAAGAATGTTCTTAGCTTATGAAGTGAATAAAAATTTTAGAGTATATTAGATGGATGTAAAATCAACTTTCCTGAATGGAGAACTTGAAGAAGAGGTATATATTGAGCATCCTAAAGGTTTTTCATTGACACAGGACAAAGATACGGTATGCAGACTTAAGAAAGCTATTTATGGACTAAAGAAATCAACTAGAACCTTGTATGAAAGATTGGATAAGTATTTGACAAAGCTTGGATTTTTCAAATGTATGACATATAGTAACTTGTATTTGAGAGAATTGAAAATTGCTTACTAATAATAGTAATATTTGTTGATGACATAATATTTGGAGGTAATGCCAAAGCAAGTGATAAGTTTGCTGGAGAAATGAAGAATGAGTACCATGGGAGAAATGATTTTTTTCCTAGGATTATAGATTATGTAGAACAATGCTAGTATTTTCATTTCACAAGACAAGCACTTCAAAGACTTGTTGAAGATATTTGGATTGGAAAGTTGTAAGCTTGTTGGTACACCTATAATAACTCATCACAAGTCATCTAGCAAGGATGAGGCACCTACAATTGAGAAAAAGAAATAAAGATCTATGATTGGAGGTTTACAGTATCTGACTCACATCAAACCAAATATATAAAATTTAGTTGACATTTTAGCTAGATTTCAAGCTGGTACTAGAGAGTATCATTATGCATCAGTAAAGAGGGTATTCATATATTTTAAATGAAAATTTGACTATGGAATTTAGTATAATGGATCAAGTGATTTCACCCTATGTACATATACTCATGATGTGGATTGGGTAGGCAATATCAATGAAAAAAAGAGCACCAATGGTGGAGAATTTTTTCTTGGAGGTAGATTAGTTTATTGGCTGAGCAAGAAACAAGATTGTAAGAGTACAACAAAAGCAAGGTATGTAGCAGCAACAAATAACTGTAATCAAGTTATTTGGATGAAGTAGATGCTAAAAGATATTGGAATTGAATTTAGAGAACCTATTATCATATATTGTGATAACATAAGTGTTGTAAGTATGTCTAAGAATCTTTTATTGCATTCTATCAATAAACATATATCTATTAAGTATCATATCTTGAGAGAGAAGCCAATAGAAAAAGAGATTATATAGGAGCATGTGAGTACTAAACAAAAAATGGCAGATATCTTTATGAAGGCCTTACCTAAAGATACTTTCGAGAACTTGAGAGGTATACTTGGGGCTATGCTCCTGCCTACTTCTAATAGATGATGCAAAGAGTGCATCAGTCCAATGATGCAAAGCACCATTGTTAGACTAGACTGAATTCTACTGCTTCCTATTTAGGGGAGTATCTCTAAGGAGTTGAGTCATTGAGGATTCTTGGTATTTGGTATTGAATAGTATCTTTTCACACTTGAGATGGTTGTAGATTAAAGTAGTAATATTGACATAATGAGGCCTTTGTCATTGATGTCAATGGGGGAGATATGTACATGAAAAATACCCTCTAGTTGAATGGGTGAGAGAATGCATAAGAAAAGTATGAATTAGAGAGAAATCTCTACTTTATTAGGGGTATTTAGAAATATTTTTGTAAGAAAGAAGGACAAATATCTCTATGGGAGAGATATGTGGGGTAAGTTGTTTATTATGAACAACTATTGCCAATCCTAAGAAGATGTAGAAGAAAGAAGTGTTCCAGAAGTTTTTAGATTTGATTGATGAAGAGGATTTGAAAAGAGGAGAACAACAACAATAGCAACAATAAAGTACTATTTGGTATTCTTTAAACTTAGATGATTTTTATCTATGTTTTCATCAATGCCAATGGGGGAAATTGTTAGGATAAAGGTTGATGATATTCCTTTGGGGGAGTATCCTAAACATTAGAGAGTATTGACATGTTGCATTCATGACTATGTTTTTCATTGATGTCAATGTAGCATTAAGTCTGTGAAGACTAACAAAGTAACAAATAGAGATCTTCATTATACAAACAATGTCTTGATTCTCTAGTGATGCATGTTAATGGACATGTTCTTCACCATGTCCTGATGATGTGGTTCAATGTGCATAACATAAGTTGAAGACATATGGAAGTTATACTTGATCTATAGAGAGCGGTACAAAGATAGAGTACCTAAGAAGTTATTTCTAATGTTTGCATTATGTCCTTTGATAGTGATATAATTTGTTGGTACGCAAACAACCTATCAATAATGATAGTTTGATGCTGATGTTAGTGGATGTACAAGCCCTAGTGTCACATGTGTGAGAAGTAATATAGACTATAGGCTGACAATGCTATTGTAATTGTGAATTAATTAATTATCTTATTATAATTAATTGGAAAGCCTCAAGGCCAACTCAAGGAATTATTTTGAAGATATGGTATAAAAGATAGATGTTTTCCTTATTTATAAAATGATTGTAAGATTGAAGTGAATGTGAAGTGTGAAAATGAGCTAAGTGTTTACTAAATGCAAATAAGTAATCAAAGGGATTATTGGATGTGAGATTTGTGATTTGGTTACAACATCAAAAGGAGAAGAAGTTTGGTTGATAGGATAGGAAGAGGAAGAAGTATTACTATTCATTTCTATTATTCTACAAGGACTAATATAGAGATCATTTGGATAGTGTGTTCATTAATTTTGACCTTGAAGTTGTTTGAGCAATGGGTCCAGCTATCTTCCACAACTCCTAATAGTGTTGAAATCTCCTAACAAGGATTCAAAGTATCCTAACATAGACTAATATGTATTGAATGTTGTTATTGACTCCTAACAGGGTCCATCCTCTAAAAAGGAATATTTATATTAGTGCATCATCTTGTGGGTACCATCCCTGCCATGTTTTTACCTTTGATCAAAGGTTTCTCTAGTTAACATATCTAGAGTTATTGTGCATGAGTATCTTGTTGTGGTTTCTAATTATACTACTCATATGGTTAAAGTTTAATAAGGTTGATAATTGTTATATTAATTGGATAACTAATTCACCCCCTCCCTCTTAGTTATATTAGTGGACTATATATTCTAACATTTTCTACTATTGGGAATGGAGAAAAAACTAAGAATGAGTCTTGTGAGATGGGAGAAAGTTTGTAAATCAAAATACTAGGAGGGCTTGAATTTGAGGAGAATAGAAGACTTAAATGAAGCTCTCACAAATAATATGGAATGGAGACTAACCAAAGATTTGGTTGGATGATGCAGAATTATGAGGGCCAAATAGTTGTAGGGAAGGCCTTTCACTCAAGTTTGATACAATGATGGTCTCCCAATTGGATCAAGGATCTTCAATAACATTGTTAAGAAAAAAAATAACTTAAGGGGAGGAGTTAGATGGAACATTGGGGATGGGAATTTAGTCAGGTTTTGGGAAGATAGGTGGGTTGAGGACTCTCCTCTAATTGCTACTAAATTTTCTTCTTTAACAGATGGTAGTGTGGCTAACTATGGGGTTAGGTGGCCAATTACATGGAAAATAGAAAGTCCTAAATCTAGGTTAACTAAACCTAATGGATAAATTTATATATGAGGAGTTAAGGAACCTCCTGAAAGAAACTTGTATCACATCCTTCCCATTTAGAGATAACTTAATTTGGGACAAAAAGTCTTGGGGAGACATTAGTGTGAGGTCAGCCTATTTTAGTATTATTGGGGAGGGATGTGTTGATCCAATAAATAAGATTGACAAATGAGTGTCAACATACTTAACCATACATGTTGAATACATAATGGGAGCCAAGGTAGAATTTCTTTAAGTGCCAAGCAAACTACAGTTGGTGCCGAGCAGAACACATTTTAGTATATACTGAGCTATACAGAACTCAACATGAGCCGAGTAACTCAGGAATCAGTAGGATCCGAGCAACTTAGGAATCAGTAGGAGCCAAGTAACACAGGAAACACAGGGGATGCTGAGCAATCCAAAATAGATGGTGTCGAGCATCAGTATTACCTCATGTGTCGAGCAATGTAGAATTAGCATAAGAGTTTGTGCCAATACAAACCAAGATGTAAAATGGTTATGCATGACTCATGACAGGATAAGGAGATAAGATCAAATCCTTCCATTTACCTATGTGATCCTCATGCAACCAATCAAAAAATTGGAATTGCATGCAGCCAATGGGTGAATTTCTAGGGTTTGAGCAGCAACATTTTATCCAAGGATGCATAACAATCCACTAATATTTATAAGGGAATCCTGATGCCATTGAACAAGTGTAGTAGAAGAAAGAAGGAAAAGAAGAGCCTTTTATTGAGGTCGTTACAGAGCATTGGTGTCAAAAAGATTTAAGTGGAAAGGATAGCATTTACACATCAAGTTGATCATAACAGAACAAGGAACATAATTAGTAGATAAGATCTAGCAGAGATCAGGGATAAACAAGCAGATCAAGAACCTGAAGATCAGCATTAGAGATTGCATTAGTTTAGGTGTATTATTCTAATACTCTCTCACAATTGTAATAGGAATTTGGAAATCCTATTGAGTTAGGTAGGTTTAACAGCCTTATGTAAATCCTTTAACAGGGTGACATTCTAAGTTGAATGTTCTTAAGTCCTCTAACAAGGCACACTCCTAACAAGGTGTAAAATTCCTTTAACAGGGTCACATATTAACAGTGTGTTGTAGCCTTTAACAGGGCAGGCCTTTAATAGGGTAACCATCAAAAGTGGTTGAAATCAATTGCAACAGTAATTTTGTGGGTATCATCCCCACCCCAGTTTTACCTTCTTATTCTTGAAGGGTTTCTGGGTCACCAAAATCTCAAGTGTTATGTGGTGATGCATGTATGTTTCACATGATTGTTTAATATTTATATGCATGCATGACAATTTTAGTTATATGTTATTAAGGGTATAAGAAGTGGTTAAAAGGCCAGTACTTCTGATTCACCGCCCCCCTGCCCTCTTAGAAGATCTCTTCGCATTAAGACATTCCAAAAATTAGTATCAGAGCCAAGTTCTCTCAAGGAGAAGCCTAACATCTTGGAGGAAAAGATCTGAAGATGGAAGTCTTTAAACTTGGGAAGATCATTGAGAACCAGGTGATAGATGTGCATATTGCTCTACACAAGGTAGAGGAAGCTAGAGAGGAATTGAGAAAATCCATAAAAAGAAGGAAGGAAATAGCTATAGCTGAAAATGATATTCATTACAAGGAGATTGACACCACACAAGTATTTGCCAAAGGAGATTCCAAAGAATTTGATGTAGCAATAACATAACTGATGGAGGAAAACAGAGCTCAAGCACAAGAGATAAGAACTCTTAAGAAATAACATGAATCACAGGCCATGATGCTATGTGAAATCACTGAACAAAAGAAAAGAGTAGTGGAGAATAGAGTTATGATGGAAGATGACAAAAGAAATCTTGCAAACAAACTTGAAGAAAAATGCACTGAATTAACAAGGATCTCAAACATGCAGATGGATACACTTGCCCAAATGATTAACCTTCATCATGAACTCAATATGAAGGATATTGAGATCTCTACTTTGAGGATACAGAATAAACAAGTGCAAAATGAATTGAACAGAGAAAAAGAAACAACAAAAAATCTCAACAAGTCAAGTGAAGCCATCAAGTACTTTGAACAGATACTGAAATCCCCAAGATTAGCCCATGATACATTAGGACTTGGATACAACAGCACTAAAGTTGGGGAATCATCAAAGAGTGTTGAGAAAAGGAGTAACAAAGGTAAGAATTCTAAACCCATTTTTCATTACTATAATAAAAAGGGGCATACTGCTAATGTTTGCAGGAGTAGAAGGATCAATCAACCAAACACACCCAAAAGCAAGGGTTACTGTCACAATTGTAATATGCAAGGACATATGACACAAGATTACAGGTCCATAAGTCACAAGGACAAAAAGATTTGATGGACATTGCCATAATTTCAAGTATGGACATAGAGCCTTTGAATGTAGATCAAAGCCTATGTGGACACCAAATCAACATGTAAGAAGCGACAACTATGAACATCACTACAATTGGGATTACAATACAAGGCAAAGTTGTCACTATTGTCAAGAGTATGGACATATACTCTAGAACTACATAAGAACACACTTCAAGGGGAACTATAAAAGATGGTTGAACCAAACTACTTGCTTCAATTGTTTGAAAACTGGACATGTCAGCAAAAATTGTCCAACAAAGGCCAAGGCACCCAAGACTGAAGTAAATAAGGGCAAAGAAAAGATTGATGTGGAAGACATCAGAATAGACATGAAGAAGACATGATAGAAAAAGGATGGATCAAGTACATCTAATGAAAGGGTTACTTCACCCATGAGGGCAAGTGATCATTTCTCATCCAACTAATCACAAGATAAGTCTATAAGGATGATACATATAAGGAAGTATCACACATCAACCCTAAACCATGAAGAAGCATATCAAATTATAAATCTGCATGAAATAAGATGCTAAGACTAAACTTGAATGATGATGTCGAGTTGTCTTTGATGCCGAGTGAAACTGCTTTGGATGCTGAGTTAAGAAGTCAAGAGGAGGCCGAGTTATTAACAAAGTATGTAGATGTCGAGTAAGTACAGCTGCCGAGTGGATGTTGAGTTGAAAAACCTTTGGAAGTTGAGTGATAGGTGTACGTAAAAAATGCATTAAATGCAAGGTTTTTTGTTTCTTAAAGGTGAAAATTGATTCATTTTTGATCCATTCAAACGAAGAGCGATTACCAGGAGCACAACTGAGCAATTTTCAATCTTTCAACCAGTGTTTTGCAGCAATTCAGCATCTACCCAAGTGATCTAAGCATTTATCTAGGTATTTCCTTCAAGTGTTGAGATTTATAGTTTATGAAGTTTGCTTTAATCATTAAACCCTAGTTCAGTTATAAATGGTGTCTAGTTCAAAGACAACCCAAGGGAAAGAGAGCCATGAAATTCAACTTGTCAGTAACGAGGTTAAGCAACTTGAGTTTAGACCTATACCAGAAGTTGCATATAAAAATGATCTCGTTGGTGCCCTATCCGCCATCCTTGAAAAAGTTCTTATGGTCTAGGATGAGCGAAAGTGTTATAATTGCAAAATAGGAGCCATAGGAGACTTGGAAATCTTTAATGCCTTTGACAAACTCTGTGATAAAGTTATACTGAAAGATGAATTTTCTATCATAGAGAAGAAGGGTTTAACCAAAGCCCTAGTTTTTCCAATCGTATTCAAAATTGAGTGGATACACATAATACTTAGCAGAATCCATGATGGATAATTCTAGTTAGAACAAGGACCAATCAAGATTACCAAGAAAATGGTTCATAGGGTTACAGGTTTTCCAACCCTAGATTGGCCTAAGACATTGAGAAGTGAAAAGAAGGAAATAATTGAGAAGAACACAGGTGCAAAATGGAACAATAGAGGCATGACCATAGATAACATAACTGATCCCCTTCTAGACTTTTCTATAAGGATCATATCACATAAATTTTATCAATCTAGCAGGTTGAATAGTGTACCCTGCATAGCAGTGGATGTGGCATATAAGCTTGTAAAGAAATACCACACCTATGACCTTGCAAAGCTCATGTTGCAATAGATCAATGAAAATCTTGGAGCTATTAGAAAGTCCAAGGGAGCACAGTGTAAATTTGGTTTAGTGTTGGTTTGTATGTTCTTTTATGTGATGAAGGAATTCCCTTCATTTGGCAAAGTCGACTGGAGTCAGAATAGAACCATTGTTGATCAAATAAATGATTTCATTGCACAAATGGGAGATAGCTTTGATAATCAAATGTCTATCTATTTTGATGATTTAAAAAATGCAATGAAGAAAAGAATGAGGATACCAGTTTCACTAGTGGAAGAGCATGTAAATGACATATGCTTTCTGAGTGACATTGATTATACTTACATTCAAGCAGTCCTTCCAAGAGAAAGATGGCTTGGACCATTGGGATATGAGCTTGATGTTGACCAAGCTTCTACAGCCATCACAGCATTACTTGTAGAGGAAATGGACAAATCTGCAAAGGCATTTGGAACATATGACACTGTCAAATCAAGAGTTGTTACAGAACTCAAGACAATGACAACAGGGTAAGTGCACAAAGTTGTGGTGCCAAAAGGGGGGTATAAGTGGACACGTTTTTCCTGAAATCTGCAAATTTTGAACTTCAACAAGAATTTGAAGATAGTTACACTCAAAATTTTCAGATATGACAAAAACAAAAGTCGTAGTCCTTTGAATCTAGTTTATAAACTACTAATTTTTTTTCAAAATGGTTTAGTTTTAGGTCCTCAAAAAAGGGGGCCACAAAAAGTGGTACTGTTTATTCCAAAAAAACATAACATAGTACAAAGTGTGGGCCCCCTAAAATTTTAAGTTTTTTTCTAAAATTCTTTAATCGCTCTGGTCAAAAGTTACTTAACACTATGTAGTTTATCCTAGATTTTTCGAGTAATTTTATAATGTGTATTTTTTTTTTAATGAATTTTTTAACTAGACACATCCCAAAAACATGAAATATCTGTGTGCTCCCCCTAGAAATAATTGAAAACTAATCTAAAATCAAAACTTTTTTTTTTCAAAGTGTGTAGAATGGAGTCTAGTTTCTAAAAAATTAAGTTATTACAAAATTTGATGAACGAGCTAAAATCTATAGCCCAATTAGTACGTGGTGGTTTTTGACAAAAAATGAACATACATTCAAAAGAAATTATAGATGAAAGGCTTGAAGTAGTTCAAATTAAAAATAAATTCTATGGTTAGATAGCTAACACAGAGACCTATAATGCTATGTAACCTGATCTTATCGATACCCAACCATGAGAAATCTTGAAGGGGAGCATAGAAGAAAAAACAATCATTTTTTGTATGTTTTCTAGAAAACACGTCTCAGGCTTGTTCATCAAATCCGAACCTTTGGGTTGGATCTCCAAGGCAAAACCAAACCTTAGGCTTGGGTTTAATTAAGGTTTAAATATCATGTGCGCCCTATAGCGCGCACGTGCTATTTAAACCTCAGTTCTAAATAGTGCATGCGCGCTATAGTGCGCATGCACTATTAAGATCTAAGTTGCAAAAAAGAACTACATGGGGGGGGGGGGGGGATAGGGGAATGGCTATGTGTGTGCGTGAAAGAGATAGAGAGAAATTAGGGGATAGGAGAGGGGAGAGAGTAAAGGATGGGAGAGAGAAAGTGAGAAAGAGTAGGGGTGGCAAAGAGAGTATAGAATGAGAGAGAGAGAGAGAGTTGGGGTGACAAAGAGAGGAAGTGTGAGAGAGAGTAGGGGTGGAAAAGAGAGAGTGTGGGATGTGGGAAAGAGATTTAAAGTAGGGGATGGGAGAGAGAGGAAGTGTGAGAGAGAGTACAGGTTGGGAGAGAGAGATTAAGAGTAGGGGATGGGGGAGAGAGAGAGTAGGCGATCGGAGACAGAGTGGGAGAGGAAGAACTTGAGAGAGAGGAGGATGGGAGTGCATGTGTGTGAAAGAGAGAGTATGGAATGGGAGAGGGGGAAGAAAAAGTAGCTCAAGAGAGAGTAGGGGATGGAAGAGAGAGTAGGCGATGGGAGAGGGAGTGGGAGAGGGGGACAGAGGGGGGAATAGAAATGTGTGTAAGAGAGAAAGAGAGATAGATAGAGAGAGAGAGAGAGAGAGAGAGAGAGAGAGAGAGAGAGAGAGAGAGAGAGAGTAGGGGATAGGAGAGAGTGTGAAAATTTAAGAGAGACTAGAGGGTAGCAGAGAGAGAGTGAGAGTGAGAGTGAGAGAGAGAGAGTAGGCAGTGGGAGAGGGAGAGCAAGTGAGAGAAAAAGTAGGGGATGGAAGAGGAGAGAGGGGGGATGGATGTGTGTGTGTGAAAGAGAGAGAGTCAAGAATGAGAGAGGGGAGAGAGAGAGATAGAGAGAGTAGGAAATGGTAGAGGGATGGGAGAGAAAGGGAGAGAGTGTGTGTGTGTGTGTGTGTGTGTGAGAGAGAGAGAGAGAGAGATTAGGCATTGGGAGAGGGAGTGGGAGGGAGAGAGAGGTGGAATGGAAGCATTTAAGAGATAGAGTAGGGGATGGGAGAGAGTAGGCAATGGGACAAGGACTGTGAGAGAGAGAGAGAGAGGGCGGGGAATGGAATGTGTATTTATTTATAAGAGAGATAGAGTAAAGGATGGGAGAGAGTGTGAGAGTTTGAGAGAAAGTAGTAGGGGATGGGAGAGAGAGTGAGAGTAAGGGATGGGGGAGAGAGAGAGAGAGAGAGAGAGAGTAGAGAGGAAGAAAGAGAACTTAAGAGAGATAGATAGTAGGCGGTAGGAGAGGGAGTGGGAGAGGAAGAGGGAGAGGGAGAGAAATAGGGGGGATGGGAGTGTGTGTGATAGATGTAGAGAGTAGGGGATGGGAGAGAAGAAGAAGAGTGGGGGGATAAGAGTGTGTGTATCTATGAAATTGAGAGAGTAGGGGATGGGAGAGAGTGTGAAAGTGTGAAAGTAGGGGGTGGCAGAGAGGAAAAGAGAGAGGGGGGATGTGAGTGTGTGTGTAAGAGAGACAGAGCAGGGGATGGGAGAGAGTGTGAGAGTGTGAGAGTAGGGGGTGGCAAAGAGAGAGAGTACGATGATGGGGGAGAGAATGTAGGCGGTGGGAGAGGGAAAGAGAGAGGGGGGATGGGGGTGTATGTGTAAGAGAGATAGAGTAGGGGATGGGAGACAGTGAGAGTGTGAGAGAGTAGGGGATGGGAGAGGAGAGAGAGAGTAGGGGATGGGGGAGAGTGTGAGAGTGTGATAGAGTAGGGGATGGGGGAGAGAAAGTAGGCGGTGGGAGAGAGAGTGGGAGAGGTAGAGAGAGCTTGTACAAGATGGGAGAGAGAGTAGAGAGGGAGAGAGAGAACTTGAGAGCGAGAGATAGTAGGTAGTAGTAGTGTGAGTGGGAGAGAGAGTAGGGGGTGGTAGAGAGAATATGACGATGAGGGAGAGAAAGAAGGCAGTGGGAGAGGGAGAGAGAGGGGAAATGGGAATGTGTGTAAGAGAGACAAAGTAGGGGATGGGAGAGAAGAGAGAGAGTAGGGGATGGGGGAGAGAAATTAGGTGGTAGGAGAGGGAGAGAGAGAGGGAGAGAGATAGGGGGGATAAGAGTGTGTGTGAGAGATCTAAAGAGTCAGGGATGGGAGAGGAGAGGGGGTGAGAGAGGTAGAGAGAGTAGGTGGTGGGAGAGGGAGAGTGAGAGAGAGTAAAGGATGGGAGAGAGTAGGAAGAGAGAGAGGGAGGGGATGGGAGAGAGAGTAGGGAGGATGGAGAGTGATGTGTTTTGAAAGGAAGTGTGAGAGAGAGTATAGGTTGGGAGAGAGAGAGAGATTAAAAGTAGGGTATGGGGGAGAGAGAGAGAGTAGGCGATGGGAGACAAAGTGGGAGAGGAAGAACTTGAGAGAGAGGAGGATGGGAGTGCATGTGTGTGAAAGAGAGAGAGTATGGAATGGGAGAGGGGGAAGACAAAGTAGCTCAAGAGAGAGTAGGGGATGGAAGAGAGAGTAGGCAATGGGAGAGGGAGTGGGAGAGGGGGAGAGAGGGGGGAATAGAAATGTGTGTGTGTGTGTGTGTGTATGTGTGTGAGAGAGAGAGAGAGAGTAGGGGATAGGAGAGAGTGTGAAAATTTAAGAGAGACTAGAGGGTAGTAGAGAGAGAGAGAGTGGAGAGGGAGAGAGTGAGAGTGAGAGAGAGAGTAGGCAGTGGGAGAGGGAGAGAAAGAGAGAGAAAAATTAGGGGATGGAAGAGGAGAGAGGGGGGATCTTTTCCTTTCCATGAGGGGAAGGAAACAAGTCTCTTGATGTCCTTTGCCATCGTGTAAAGGGAGATAGTGGAGATGATGAGGCCCTCCTAACACGCTCACTCAACCTCTTGTTGAGCTCCAACTGATACAAAGAAAGTAGATATGAACCAATATTTATTATATGTTGAAATCAAATATATGTACACAAAAAATCAATTATTTTCTTACCGCCAACAAATAGTCACTCTGTAAGTTCACCTCAAATGCTCATGGATGGTCAGGCATGATGAGACCCTACAACAATTCAATAAATATAATCACTTATAAATACACATATCACCAACAAAAATATTGTACCCAAGTAAATATCACCAAAGTCATCTTATACCCACCAATTCCAACCCAAGTTTTGATTGTGGGTCCAAGATATTTAGAGCATGTGAAATTTGATCTAACAACTTATTTTTTGGTTTAGAGAGAAAATACATGTCATAAATGGTAAGATAAGGTCCAATAAATGAAAGGAATTATTTGATTGAAGTTGAAATAGAGAAGCACACTTATAGATAAGGGTAACCTTGAGTTTTTAAAGAAAATGAATCAATATAGGACTTAAATAATAATTTGAAGGTCCAATGAGTGTTTAAAGGAGAGTGTGAAATCAATGTAGGAACCCATAATATATATTAAAATGGGGCTAAAAATAATACCAAATAAGTGTTCTTACTTTTTCAAATGATACATGTAGTCCCCACTTTATTGGAAGCACGTGTCCACCTCATGCACACAATAAAGTAGAAGAAAAAAAGAGAAAGAGGTAAAGATTTTGGGAAAACTACAAGGAGATTAAATATCACCAAGCTGAAGGACAAAAGCTCCCAAACCAAGAATATTAACTATTACATTCATTTGCAAGGATACATAAAAGAACAACAAAATCCTAAAGCTTACTAAGATTCCAAGTCAACTAGTTGAAGAGACCTCACTCAAGAAAATGTCTCAATCTCAAGCATCGTGTTGTAAAAGCTATAGCAAAAGCTCAAGTGGTCACTTGAGAAAAGAAAAAGCAAAAATTAAAGATAAGAAAATACTCAATGATTTATCCCACTAGCATAGCTATAAGAGTATGAAAAGAAGAGAGAAGGGCCATGAATCCAAAAGTCTAGTAAGTTATCTTATCCAAGTTTATTTTTTATGAGAGGAGGACGAGGATGAGAATGAAAGAATGTAGAATTTTGTTATGCTAGTTCCATTCATCCCAAAGAAATAGTGAAGGAGAGTTGATGGTGTTGATTCCAAAAACTATAGTTTCTTTGAATCATAAGGATATGCCCAGTTCTATTATCAAGTTCAACATTTGACCTTGGCCTATGAATAATATTAATTTAAAACACAAATTCTCCTGCACTTATGACTCTACTAGACCAAGGTGAGTATATCTAATCACCAATTATATCTTTAAACTTGACTATTATTGATAGAAAACATATAACTTCCATCTTGTAGGTCCTACTCCTAGTTGCAATCAACTTGGAATACAACTAATCTTCTATTCCTATCTTTACTTTTAATTTCATTATCTCCTACTCTTAGTCCTCATACCTTTATTTGATTTTCCTACTTCTTCTCTACTTCTAACTTCAATATGTGCTCCTAGTTCTTCTTTATCTAATTCTTTCACTACCACTTCTACCTTCACTCATAGTTTTTGAATTAAAAGTAGCCAAAACTAGGGGGCTGACCCTTTAACAACAAACTAACCTACTATTAGCAGATAACCATTAAACAAAACTACGCATTACCACTTAGTAAAACAAAAACAAGGTTTCGATCCATAATTAAAAGAGTATCAGTAAGCCTAACATACATACTGCTTGTGTAGAAACCATAAAAGCTATAGTAATATATAAAAAAAGGTTAACATTAGAAATTTTGAGATTAACTATTATAAACAACAACTAAAATGAAGAAAATTCTTTCATACCTCCGTCAGTGGCTGTGAGCTAGCCACAGCTGCGGCCACTCCGCTATCAACAGACTGTCGCAGATGAGGAGGTGTGTCCGACATCATGAGCTGCATGTCATACAATACACATTACATATAACATGAAACAACTATACCTATGTGAAGCTCATATGATGTCTATGCTCTGACTCTATGGTAAAGGTTGAGGGTCTTGTGGAGAACTGATGCACATGCATAATTTTTTTTTGTCAATCCCTAATATGATTACATAATAAATATATGTATTAATAAAAGTGATTAAATCGATACATACCTCAGGACTCATGGAAGGGACAAAAAATGGGCCTGGAGGATCGCTGCTAGGCCCAGCAACACTCTGACCCTGAATTTTGAACAATGTCAATAGATGCTAATTAATTAATCATTCACTATACATATGAAATGTGATCAAATTAGTAAATTATAATTGTAATTTACCTGTGTGTCAATGCCAAATGTCTCGTTCAGGGGCTGATCGGTGACAAGCCCATCATCTGCACCATCTCCAGCATGAGTGTCAAATGTGCATAGGGATCCACATGAAGTGCACATGTGACCACGATGCACAGAAGGCTCCCCCTCAACTAATGGGCTCGTGGAATGGATGAGGGTTTGCGTCAAAGCATTAATGGTCCCTAGAGTGTTGGCCTCTACATTTTCCTTCACAACTAAAGGAATAGTCACATGCTCATGTTGTGGCTTGACCACAGGTGCCCTAACTACATTAGGGTCACGACGTGCTCCTGGCCTCTCAAATGATGAGCCCCACCTCTACCCTAGGAGTCTAATATATCAAAATAATTGGGGATCTCCCCAAGGACAAACTCATAATATAATTTCTTCAAAAAATACATGGGGACCTCGTGATTATTGCAAGGAGGGGCATCAAAAACCATCCACCATCTATCCCAAAAATTATTTCTAATAGCATCGTGTATGCACCAATGGATGGGGAATCATTTAGTACCCTCTCTAATAGTATTTTTCTCACCGGGTTTTCTAAATAATGCACATATACTAACTTTTGGTATTTCTTTTTTTTTAACATCTTCATATGACAATTTATTTGCATAAAATCTTTTTGGTTCATCCCTCTTAACCCGCCAAATATCTAACTGACCACTAACTAAGGCTATCTGGGTGTTAATGGATTCGAGGGATGATGCCAATTGAGCCCTCACTGGATTGGTTTGTTCGGATTCTTTCAACCAAGCAATGAGTATTTCTAATTCAATTTTTCCTCTCACTATTTCATTTATTATATTTTCCTGTGTGCCTGGTGGAGGTCTTGCAATTGGTTCGGGTTGTGGAATTTGTTGTTCTTCTTGAGCAGGGTTTTGGTTTCGGGGTTCTTGAGGGTTTTGATGTTCTTGTGGATTTTCTAGTTGATTATGAACATTTCCTAATAAAAAATCAATTGAAATCCAAATAAATAAACAAATCTAAATGAAATCTGTAAAAACCCTACAAAATAATATAAAAAACTTACAAAACAATATGAAAAATATATCAAACAATGCAAAGTTAGGTTTATATCACTTACGACATCGTCATGGGTGTGCTTGTGGTCTTGGATTTCGTCGAAAATGAGGTATTTTGGCAAATGGTGGTGAAATTGTTAAGTCTTCAACTCGTGTGCGCGCTACTCATTGTAGGAGTAGAAGAAAATACTAATGAAAATGATGGGTTGCGGGTCTACAGCCCATCATATATACTTTTTATTTTTTTTAAAGCACGTACACACTTTTAAAAATAGGAAAAAAAATTCTTTGTCACATTTTTGGCACCACAACTCGGTGCATATGCCCAACAGTGAAGAAAAAGGACAAGCTGCTAAACAAGATAAAGAAGAAATTTGGTGTTGAAGAATCAAGTGCAGCAGGCGAAGCAGAAGAGATTAGTGAAGGAGAAGAAGAAGGTGAGCCAGAACAAGGGCCACTTGAATTGTCACAAGGCCAAAGAGAGGACAAAGATGAGAGTGTCGAGGAAGAAGAAACCAAGGAAGCACCCATCAAAGGCAGAGTCATCAAAAGGAAGGCAAAGACACCTCCTGCTTCTCAGCCTTCACCAAAGAAAGCTGCCATGCAAACACCCAAGAAGCCAACAACCAGAGCTACAACAAGGGCCTCTACACAAAAGACCAAAAAGTAAGCAACAAAGAAGAAGAAGTCAGTCAAGAAGGCACAGGAAGAGCCAAGGAAAAGGAAAAGATATGTGGCTCAACTTGATACTAATGAAGAAGATCAAACTAAAAAGGTAAGTCATCTTCCTAAGTCTTCAGTTGATATATTATGTGAGAAGATTAGGAATGGAGACTTAAGTGAAATAAAAGGGATTGATTTCAATAAGTTAAGTAGAGAGGAACAAAATAGCATTGAAGAATCAGTCTATGCATTAATGGCACAGTTAAAGTATACACGTCTTGAACTAGATGGACAATTGCCAAAGGAGTTGTCTAAAATTATAGAAGATAGATTGCATTTATGTCTGAAAATGGAGAAGGTGATGAGGGAATCAACCCTAGCAAGCATACTGCCTGATTTAACCAAAGAATAGATAACTCAAGTAGTCAAAAGGTATAACACTAGGTTTACACCTAAGTATAGGGCATTCTCCATCCTACAAAACAAAATTGAAGAAGTTGTACAAAGAACTACAAGAGCATGGAAGAATTTATATAAGAAGACTGAAGATGTTCTTGAAGAGGAGTACAAAGAAGAAGCTGCTACTAATCCAGAGGAAAGAAGGAAGAGGAGAGAAGAGAAGACAGAAGAAGAGAAAAAGGTTGACGAAGAGGAAAACAAGAAAGAAAGAGAGGAGGAAGGAAAAGATGAAGACAGAGGTACTCATGAGTAGCAAAGTGTGCAAGACACACAAATTTCACCTCCTAGTTCTCCTCACTCTACTACCACACCTGCATAAATCATAAAGATTAAGGATGTTGTTGACACCACATGTCAAAACATCAATCTGTTAACTGCTGAGGATCTCACTAAGATTCTTGACCAACCAACTCTACAAGCACAATTGTGTACAAGTCTCATATTGGTCAGTGTAGATGATCTCCAAAAGTCAGTAAACAAACTCAAAGAAGCCAAGGTGTCACAACAAGAACCACCTCAAATCATTCAAACTACTGGGCTTACATTTCTACCACCTCCATCACCACCAAGAATAGTCATTCAAGCTCATTAGGAGCTAAGTGCAACAATAGAGGAAGTCATAGGCATAACAGTACAGACAACAAGTATACCTCCAATAGTAGTGACACAACAAGAAGAAGAAGCCAAGCAAGAAGAAGAGGACAAAGAAGAAACACAAGATAAGTAGGAGTCTGCAATACAAACTTTGGTTGAATTGCCAAAAATAGGAACTCCCATCAAACCCATTCATAAGCTAAGTACTGAAATGATGACCTTACATCTTAGTACACTAAGCTCAAGTTCTACAAGGGTAGCCAAGACCATTCATTATGGCATTCATGAGCTTGATGAAGAAATTAAAATACCCTATTATGATTCAAGCACTCTAAATGAGGAAAAGATGAATGAAATACAAAGTGCATTGGATAAAAGAACGAGGCAAGAGGCAATGAGGAAAGACCAAAAATACAAGCACGTAATGAATGAAATCAAAGATATATTCATGGATGCCTTCAGCCTACAACCTCCGGATTCAAGCAAGCCAATCGTTGAGCAAATATCTCATATAGTTTACCAAGTAAATAATGAAGACCATGATACAAATGCAAAACTCATGGAATGATCAGATAAGAAGTTTGAAGGAAAAGTCAACTAGAAGATAGCTAATAACATAATTTTGGGACAAGTTGACCTAGCTAAGAAATTGGATAATGTAAAGATTGTATTAGGGAATTTTTTTTCCATTTATAGTAAATTGTGTGATTTTTCCAGGTTCACACAAGAAATAAACCCAAAAATTTTGAACCTTGAGAGCACATTAAAACTCTCCAGCAAGCAACTACCCTCAAATCCTACATAGAGTGAAAATATATTTTCTCAAACACTTCACACTCAGAGGGAATTAGCTGCATTATCAGCAGAAGAGGCCACTATTAAAGAAAAGCTGATGCAGATACAAGCCTCTATCACTCCTCACTTGGAAATATTACACAAGGAGCAAATATATGTAGAAACAGTCCTAAAGAAAGATCCAAATATTTCTACTCATGAAGGACTTGTTGATCTAGCTGCAGAGGTTGCAATCCAACACAAGTTATTGGATATTGCATTGAATAACTGGGATGCAGCTCTCCAAATACTCCTTGAGGTAAATAAGACATTTTTGGCCAAGCATGGCATTACCATTTAGAACCCTTTAACATCAGTGTCAAAAAGGGGGAGACAATAATCTAAGGGGGAGATAATATTGGAGAGATAAGGAGAAGATAAAATGATAACAGGATAAAAAACAGAGCACATTAGGCTCAATGGTACAAGACATCAAAATTCCTAACATGACAAGGCATAATCAACTCAAGGGGAGTCACAAGTTAAGTATTTTTGACACTCATGTCAAAGGGGAAGATTGTTGATCCAATAAATAAGATTGACAAATGAGTGTCAACACACTTAACCATACATGCCGAATACACAATGGAAGCCGAGCCAGAATTTCTTTAAGTGCCAAGAAAACTATAGTTGGTGCCAAGCAGAACACATTTTAGTATATGCCGAGCTATATAGAACTCAACATGAGCCGAGTAACTTAGGAATCAGTAGGAGCTGAGTAACTCAAGAATCAGTAGGATTCGAGTAACACAGGAAACACAGTGGATGTTGAGCAATCCAGAATAGATGGTGTCGAGCATCAGTATTATCTCATGTGCCGAGCAATGAAGAATTAGCATAAGAGTTTGTGCCAATACAAACCAAGATGTAAAACGGTTATGCATGACTCATGACAGGATAAGGAGATAAGATCAAATCCTTCCATTTACCTATGCAATCCTCATGCAGCCAATTAGAAAATTTGAATTGCATGCAGCCAATGGATGAATTTCTAGGGTTTGAGTGGGAACATTTTATCCAAGGATGCATAAGGATCCACTAATATTTATAAGGGAATCCTGATGCCATTGAACAAGTGTAGTAGAAAAAAGAAGGAAAAGAAGAGCCTTTTATTGAGGTCGTTACAGAGCATTGGTGTCAAAAAGATTTAAGTGGAAAGGACAACATTTACACATCGAGTTGATTAGAACAGAACAAGGAACACAATTAGCAAATTAGATCTAGCAGAGATCAGGGATGAACGAGCAGATCAAGAACCTAAAGATTAGCATTAGAGATTGCATTAGTTCAGGTGTATTATTCTAATACTCTAACAGGGTGTATTATTAGTTCAGAGAGTGTATTGAGTTAGGTCGGTTTAACAGCCTTATGTAAATCCTTTAATAGGGTGACATTCTAAGTTGAATTTTCTTAAGTCCTCTAACAAGGCACACTCCTAACAGGGTGTAAAAATCCTTTAATAGGGTCACATATTAACAATGTGTTGTAGCCTTTAACAGGGCAAACCATCAGAAGTGGTTGAAATCAATTACTGCAGTAATTTTGTGGGTATCATCCCCACCCCAGTTTTACCTTCTTATTCTTGAAGGGTTTCTGGGTCACCAAAATCTCAAGTGTTATGTGGTGATGCATGTTTGTTTCACATGATTGTTTAATATTTATATGCATGCATGACAATTTCAGTTATATGTTATTAAGGGTATAAAAAGTGGTTAAAAGGCTAGTACTTCTGATTCACCCCCCCCCCCCCTTAGAAGATCTCTTCCCATTAAGACATTCCAACAGGATGCTCTTTCAAAAGATGGAGGTACATTTGGCAGTCTCACTTCTTGCCCAAGAATAATTTATTTTGGTGTTCTATTATGTGTAGTATCCTCATCATTGATAGCCTTAAAAGGCATAGTTTCTAGATGGTTAATCGGTGTGTGTAGTGTAATTGTGAGGAGGAAACTATCTCTAGCCTACTTATCCATTACTCCTACTCTGCTAGTATTTGGAAAATTTGTTTTAATGAGATGGGGACTATTTGCATCTTTAATAGTGATTCTTAGCAATTCATTCTAAATCAAAATTGTCCCTCCCACCACCCCCTTATTAAAATGGGATAGAAATCCATCCATCCTTGTATTTGTTGGAATATGTAGAAAGAATGGAATAATTGCATATTCAAAGAGAAATATATCCCCCAAGACATAGTTTCCTCAATAAATATGGCTCTAATTAGGGAATGCACACATAATTGGAAATGGAAACCTCCCCCCCAGCCACCTACATAACAAGATAAGAGATGGGAAGAGGTGTGGGATATATCTCATTTAGTGTAAATAATGGATAACATGAAGGCCCTTGAAAGGAAGCATACTAGATGCAAATGGCCCCCTCTAAACTAGTGGACACACAATTTTGATGGATCTAGGAGAAATGGTAATGCAACTTTAGGATGGGGAGGACGGGTGATCTAAGATGAACAAGGAAATTGCATTAAGGGTTATGTAGGTAGCTACGGTTAAATATCTAGCAATGAGGTGGAAGAAATGGGTCTTCTATGGGGTTTGGAGATAACTATTAATTTCGACATTCAAAAATTAGTGGTTGAGGGTGACTCCTTGCTTCTCATTGAGACTATTAAAGGGATTCATAAGTTGAGTTAACATGCCATGATGATAATTAGGGATGCTCAAATATATTATTAAATAGTTTTATTTATACCACTATCTAACATGTGTACCACAAGGAAAACCAAGTGGTAGACAATCAAACTATGTATGGACATGATCTCATCAATCACCACACTTGGGAAATGGAGTATGATATTACATCGGTGAATTCAATGCTTTTTCAAAAAGGAAAATTTTTAATACAATGATTGCCATTTTAAACAAGTGGTTTTTGGGATTTGAATCTATGGTGGCACCTTACAAGGAGGGGCATTTTATGATGATGATTTTAAATTGGACCACCTTTCTAATAAATATCATAATTATGATTATTTATTCCAAAAGTAGGTCCATGATCTAAAATATGGAGCAAGTTTTTACAAGCCCAAAGGATGATACTTTCCAACTCTTGACAACCATTTTTATGAAAAGACTACGGAAAAGAGATGAGGTCGCATGAGAGAAATATTTTTTTACTTTTTTTTCATATGCAAAAAACCCAAGTGTAATCAAAACACCATAGCTCTTATTATTGATGAGTATTATTGTTAGGAAAGAAAAGGTTTTTCTTGGTTCTCTATGTATTTCTCTTTATTTTTTTGGTACCCTTGCTAAGTAGATAATGAAAGTTATGGATGACTTGGTGATCAAGCTTCAAGATGACAAAGCCATCGAGAGTGCCAACGTTTAGATTAAGCCACCTAGAATTGAAGAAGTTACATGAAGGGCAAAGTTTCTTGGACTTACTTGCAAGAAGGGGGTTTTTCATTTGTGAGATTGATTGAAGGCCATGATGAGAGGGTCTCAAGGTAAATTATTGACTCCTGGAAGAAACATTGGGTGATTGTGAATGGAGTCTCCTTTGAAGTTATTGCGGAGTTTATTGTGAAAACCATTGGTCTTTCTTCATAAGGAAAACATTGGATAAAGCATGAGAGTGTTGTGGATGAAATAAGCTTGACAAAATTCTTTCAACCCAAGGAGGCTCATGTTCGTGTCCATGGTAGATTTTCTTGTGAGAAATTGCCCAAACCCTAGGATATGGTTTCCTATGTAATTATGAGATACATCACCATTGAAGATAGGTATAAGGTGATTTACTATTAGAAATTTCCCATTCTCAACCACTTTAGGAATATAGAAAGTATTTATTTTCCTTGCCTATTATTATGTAATTGTTTACAAGATTTTGTTTGGAATGTGCACAAGAAGAGAGAAGAGGGGAAAAGCTTCACCATATACCATCAAGGCCTAACATTTCTCCCTTTTAATTTTCATAAAGGTCTTAACCCTCAAAATTCCTAGCATGGCCCCATCCCACTCAAAATGACTAATATTTCCCAAACTTCATCCCCTTCTAAGAAAATTTAGGATAATAAGGAGCCCTCTAGGACTGCTAGGAACGATAAAATGGAGAAAATTGAAGTTTTAGATGTGGAAAGTAGTTGAGCTATGACCAAGAAGGGAACACATAGGTCTAGTAAGAGATTGAGAGAGAAAAAAGCCCTCTACCTCACCAAGTACTTGAAGAAAATAATTAGTTTTTATTGTATAGAGAAATATGGGAAAAAAGGAGGCCCTAGAACTAAACGGAAAGCCACTAGGAGAAATTATGGCAAACAGGAAGAGAAGAAGATGGCTAGTGAAGACAAGAATGAGGAGACCATTGTCAGGAATTAGAACAATCCTATGCCTTCCTATTTGTTGGATATTTTTAAAATGGAGACCAATTCCACTAATTCTAAGGGGGATAATATGGGTGATTAGGGGATGATTACCTCCAGTATTAGGATTTTGAACTTGGAAATTCAAAACCAGGGGACTAAGAAGAAAGTTGAGGTTTGGGTTGATAAACATCTAGGAGGTGATAAACCCAAGGAGGAGAATATTGTGTCTCAAGCTACTACTAATTAAACCAACCCCCCCCCCCCCAATTAAACATGATTTTGTTAAATAGGAGGAATCCATTACTAGTCAACTAAAAAATAATGAGAACGAGGACAAGTTTGATAAGGTAGAAAAAAAATTATGTGCATGTTATGCATTTTACAGTGACCTACCTTCATCTTCTACATCCTAAGAAGGAGGAGAGAAATGATACCAAGCACATGGAGACCAACTGTTCTCTTTATGACTTCATGACTAACAATTGGTTGCAGCTTCTATTAGAGAACTCGAACAACTAGAAGGAGAGTTAGCTCATGGCCCCTAGTCATTCCCTTTTTGGTGTTTGTGTTTAACGATTACTACTTGGCCCATGGGGCTTGTTTTGTTATCAATCACTAGACTTTGTTTATGCTAAGAAACTTAAATTGGCCTAGGTTTTTGTATAATTGTGACAATATGTTAGCTACTAACCATAGTAAGTGTAATATAGAAATATGTTTGTTTAGGGTTTTTATATTAAGGAAGGGGCTTGATTAATTGTATGGTAATGACTTCCAATTGATCTTCAGCTATTTTTTTTGTCAATTGGGTCAACCCTAATTTTGGCTTCTTTTTAATATTAAAAATAATTAATTAATTGATCATTTAGTGTAGGAACCTTTCGAATTGGTGCTCTTACTAAATCTAGGCCAATGAGTTTTTTGGAACCCTTGGTACTAATGTAGTCTTCTTCTTTTTATGTTATGTGACATAATTCGTTGTTATATCTATGTATGTGATGTACAACTTTGCTTTTGTACGGTAAATCAATTCTAACTATCGTAAACTAAGAGTTTTGTTCTTGAATTGAAATGTATTCCATGCATTATAGTTCACATTTTATCCTCATTTAGATAGTTTCTTAGTGGTACAGGACACCCCCTTCCCATCCCACCTCCTTGACTCCCTCTGCTATCTATTTAAATAACCTATAATTGTCATATTTTGATCATGATTCAGCTGCGTATCTTTTGATTCAAAATCATTGACCCTATTGTCATGAGTATGGTTCACAAGAACCCTTATCTCGTGAGAATGAATATAAAACTTAGTACTCATTATATTTAGGTAATGATCATAGAAGTGAAGCACTAAACTTCCCAAGATGTCACTCATTCAAGTACTGCTCCATCTCACATTTAGCTAACCATAAATTATCCTCCAAGGTTAATCCACTTTGTTGAAAACCAGATTTGTAGAAACCAAAAAATCAAATATTTGTATAAGGAACATAAAAATTAGAAATAAAAGTCAAATTTACTCTCAAATATTAGTAAAAAAAAGAGTATTTAATAAAATTATAGAAGAGAATAACTATATAAATTATACTCCCAAAACAAAATATATTATACTAGATATCATTTGACTATAAATCGAACATAATATTGAATTATATGCTAACAATTTATCTAATATGAAAAAAAAGGTCGAAATAAGTTTATCCAAATTTTTAACTTCAATAAAACTTCTTATAAAATTATTATATGTTGACAATTTATCTAATATGAAAAAAAAAGGTCAAAGTGATTTTATCCAAATTTTTAACTTTAATAAAATTCCTTATAAAATTATTAACAAATTGGAGATTATCGAAAATCAAGGAATTTAAAAAGAAAAAAATTTATTAAACAAAATGCAATCCAATCTAATTATTTTAGCTTATAGTTTAGTTCTACTTTGGTTGGTGTGAAATAGGTTATCATAAAAAGGACAAAAATAAAATAAAATGTAATCTTCTAACAATATTTTAAACCTACAATAAATTGTCCCTTCCATTGATAACGGATGGCATTTGGATTTAGAACATAATTTTCAATATTATATCTCCTTGAGCATGAAAATGATATGCGCTCGAAATTTAAAAATAAAAGGTGGAACATACAATAACGCGACAACTAAAGGTTGTTTTTTGTGTGCTACTTCACATTGCTCACTGCGGTAAACCGCCGAGGAAGACAAACGTGTTCACAAAAGGACACTGTGAAGGCGTACACGCAATGGTATCCCTCTTGCGCAAATCCCTCATTTTCTCAGGCTACTCTTTCATACTCCAAATTATAAGTCTAGGAAGCTCAAACCCTTTTTATATTACGCCCACAATATCATTTTGTTCTTGTTTGACATCTCTCCAACTGCTTCACTATATATACTTCGTCGCTCCGCCATTATATTTCATATCATAACTGAGCAATTCATTTCTCTGTTTTCATTGAAATCAATGGAGAAGCACGCTGCGTTAAAACGCGAGAGGATGGAGAAGAGCAATGAAAGCGGGAGGTTCTATGAAGAACCAGAGGCCAGCGCAACAAAGAGGCTTCGCAAGGAAACAAATGTGGATGTTGTCTGCGAAATCTTGAGTAAGATGGATGATGAAGATCTGGATTTGGAGGTTGAGGAGATAGAGGAAGAAATGGTGGGGGATATGATGAAAATGTTACAAGAAGAAATGTCTCAAAGCCCTTCCTCATCTGATAGCGATGATACAGGAACAAGTAGTATTAATGGGTCAGATGAATTGGAGTCTACTGGAGAATATAAAGATTGCAGTTTTAATTCTGAGTATGATTATTTGTTTGGTGCGAGTGACGATGAACTGGGCATTCCATCTAGCTCTTCTTTGAGTCATGATTATGATTACGAATGCATTGAAATAGGAGAGGCTGAACAGCAATTATTGTTGCAGATTTGGCTGGAAGACAGTGAGAGCGCGGAGAAAGAAGGAAATGGCCACTTGTGCGTTCATAATCTTTCTATGGATTCGAATCAAATCGTGTCTGTACAGATGTTTTGCTGAAATGAATTTTTTTTTTTATAGAATTTCAAATTTTTACAGTAAAGAAACTTGTGTTTATTTGTTTTTGAGGTCAAGTATATATTTTACAAAGATACTTTAAGAGTGATTGACCGGCAAACTAATTAATAACTTTTAAATGTTTCCGTTAAGTAATGCAGCCTCTCTCGTTCCCCTTCTCTCTCCTCGATGAAAATCAAATTGTAAATAACGAGATAAAATATTCACAGTTTTGAAACCACTTGTTCCTTGGCGTTTGATAGTTTTGTTTGCGTCAATTTATTTCGAAGCGGACTGCTTTAAACATTCAATTTCCCCGCGAACCTGTCTATTTTTTTTCAAAAGAGTAGATCCTACGCTTATAATAATTCTAACATTTTAGATTAACTAACAGGTATACAATTTTAATAATTTTATTAGTTATTGGAAAGAAAAAAGAATTTAAAATCTTTTTAAAATGAAAAGCTCTGACTGATATTAAAAGAAGAAAAAATTAAAAAAGTTAAGAATTAAATCTTTATAATAAAATTTCAAGTAAAAAATTAAAAATGGAAAAAACAAAAACTATAGATCATTAACAAAAATAATAGATATTTTAAACATGAATTAAAGAGTTTAAATATAAAGTAATTTATTCATACTTAGTTCTTATGGGATGTTTCATTAGAAATACTATAAACAAAAATGTTCCATTAAGGAAAAATATCATTAAGGAAATAATTTTTACAAAATAAAAAAAGTTACACCACCAAAGATAGCAATCATCAAAGCATATATTTATTTATTTTCTAAAAATTTAACAAAATTATAAAAACCATCTGACAAAAAATCTATTCCAATCATAACTCCAAAAATGTTTTCTATAGTCACGCTTAGATAGCATATATATCTTTCTATTATTAATACCAAATATTATAGGTAAAGCAAAAATATAAATTAACAAAATCTATACTATCATCTCTGATATCACCAATCTTATCTTCACCCACATTTATTTTTAAAACACTTTTTTAGAATGAAGATATTTCAAAATCTTTTAACCATATGAAAATATTTAAACTAATATTTAGAAGAAGTTGATCCACCTATATAACCAAAATCTAGTATTTCTAAATTGAGGTACAAGAGAAAATGGTGATTAATTAAAAGAGGTGGTTGCAATTCTAGTTTATTTTAAATGCTTAAAATACTTTTTCAAAGTCTCTTGACGGAACTATGATATATCTAGAAGAGCCAACAATTTTATTTTGATTAGATTTGCAAAAAAAATTAAGACATGACTAATGTTTCAATATATCAAGCCTACATATTGAAACAATATGAGAACTTCCTATAAGAGCCCAAAAATTAAACAAAAACAACATTAAAAAAGAGTTAGTTCGAACTATATTACCACTACCTCTAAAGACCTTAGAGTAAAGATAAAGTGGAACAAATTCTAAAAATCTTCAAAATCATTTTATTTTTATATATTATGAAATTAAACACTTATTTTAACAAATTTAAAATAATACTTAAAAGTGAGTATAATTTATTTTTCCTATATATTTTTCTACTCATTAAAATATTCAAATCTAGATTTTTCATCAATAAACTAACATTTACTAGAAACATGATAGACCCCCTTAAGATGACTCTTTTTATTATTATTGAGAATTAATAAGTGTCAAAATTTAATAAATTTTCTAATGTAATAGTTGGAATAATACAAAAGGGAACTAGTTTTATAAAGATCGTGAATTACATTATTGATTATAAATGTAGCTTATAAGATTAATTTATTTTTCTCTCTAATAATAAGGCATATAATCTTAATCTTGTATATTTAGAATTTTTATAGTTACATATATCTTGTTATTAGAGAAATACCATCTAGACTTTAGATTTTGTAAATTAATATTTTTTATGATAGGTAAAAGGTCATGCGATATCCTTGGTGTAGTACAAGTTACATAAATATCTCACAAGATTTTGATCAATTAGCTCCTACTTTTTATTTCAAACTTTATACCTTTACTCTTGATAATTCCTTGTGAATATAATCTGAAAAGTAACATTGGCTACGATCAAGTTGTTAGAATAAATAATGAAACTTATCTCTTCATAACTTAATTTTTAAATAAAATAATATATAGTGAAATATTTAAAATAACCAAAAAAATGACACTTATTAACATTAAAATTCGATGATATCAGCTAAATTGATCAATCATACAACTTATACATAGGGAGGAAAACAATGAACAAATCTAAAGGAAGACCATGTGTCATTTCCATGAGAAATTAGAGAATTAAGAAGGGAAACACCACCTCTATATGAAAAAAACATCATCTACATTATCAAACCCATCCTCTCCCTCACTTATCCTTTACTTTCTCCTATAAAGTCGTTAACACTTCTCCATTTATGGGGTGACAACATCATAACATGAAAGGAAAATCCTCCTATCATGATGCCTCTTTCACCCCTTCTCTCATCCATTACTAATCTACTAAGATAACAAAAGGAAATTTAAATAACCACAAATTCAATATTTCTTTATGAAAAATTAAAAATACAATTCAATTTTTTTTAGAAATATAAGTATTTTACAAATTAATTTAATCAAGAATAAGAAAATCTATTTAATTTAGGTTATGAAATATTAAAAAAAAAAAATTTTACTTGGTTCTACATTGGCTAAGAAGGAACAAGTTTATATTAGAAATAAAAGATTCATGTAGGGAATTTTTTAAAATGATCTAACAACATGGGAAACCAAGACGATCACAAGATTGGGCTTGTGGTATTTGAATCTACTATTGGAAGGCAATATTTGTCTCTTAGAATAATCACATTTCAGCATTGGAACATGGTTTTGACTCACTAACACACTATGTTTGGATTGAAAACATTATTCATAATATTATATCTCATGGAATGGAAAAGTCTACACTCTCTTAGCACAAAAAAGTTTTTGCTCTATAAAAAAAATTATAACATTGCTAACACATTAGAAAAAGTGTATTTATATGTGTCCCATTTACATTTTTGACTATGGTAAAGCACAAACAAAAAACGCAATGGGCCAACATATTTGATGGACTTTTTGAAAGCTATTTTGCATTACAAAAGATAAGATTACTTCATTTTACTAGTTTTTTTTTCAAATCAGTGGAGAAGCAGTTTGGAAAATGTTAGAGAATGGTGGAAACTGGTGAAAGTGGGAAGTTCCATATGAAGAAGTAGAAGCCAACCTAGCAAAACTACTTTAGATGGAGCATAATATGGATTTTTCTACAAAATCTTGAGTAAAATGGACAATGTAGAAGAAGATGATTTGGAACTTGAAGAGGTAGAGGAAACCATAGTGTGGGATTTGATGAAGATCCTTGATGAGGAAATATATCAAAGTGCCAAATGGTCTCTTCTCTATTCATAATCTTCATATAGTTTCAATTCAAAAATAGTTTGGATAAAATTTCTACTTGAATGAAAAAAAAAACTAGCCTTGCAAATTTGTATAGAAAAGAAAATTGTATACATTTATAAGAATCAAAAAATCTATTCATAATTTCAAACTAGTTGATCAACATTTTTTATTGTTACATTTTTTTTTAAATTTAAGCCACAATTATGATTCAATGTTTTCTAGTAAGGACATTGTTATACTGAAAGAAAACTATTAAATGATTTTGATTATTCATTAAAAAGGGATTCTTAGAAAGTGGTGTGTTTATTGATAATTTTTTTCGAATAAAAATTCTCCATCTGAAATATAAAATCACTATTATAAGTGTTGGAAAAGATTCCTCACTTTTATTATATTAATAGTCATTATTATAAAATTATTGGTATGCAAATGCCTATAGGTCGGATCATCACTTTCCAGTTGGTTCCATTGTGTTTTTGAGAGTGCATCCATAGAAGAGCCCCATCCATTATGGGAAAGGCTTTAAGTGGGCGCTACATTTTGTCAAACCATTTGGGATCCCTGAGAGGATTGGTCATGTCGCTTATTGACTAGCATTTTCACCTATCCTATCGTGCATCCATGATGTTTTCCATGTGTTTCTTTTGAGGTTCTACATTCCTAATCTAACCCATGTACATGACTAGGATGCTTTTCATGTGGAAGATGAGCAACTTTCTTTGGAGCCCATTCATATCCTTCAACATCAGAGGCTAACCCTCAGAGGTTGAGATCTAGAGCAGGTAAGGATCCAATGGGACCCAAACAATGAGACTTTTGCTACTTGGGAGGATGATACGGAGTTGAGAGATTTGCACCCTTGTCCTTTAATAGGCTTCCATGAGTAAGCCAATGCCTAGTGGGGAAAGATGTAGTGCCTCTCATGATTGCATTTTGTACCTTGTTATATTTTGGATTTGAGAGATATTTTGATACTTATGTTGGATTATATTCAAGATGACTTGATGGTCAAATACTACATTTTGATTGCTAGTATCATAGATGATAGATACTATGTTGTTCAATTTTATAATATATAAATGATTATGTTTATTAATCTGACATAATGCTTTATGATGATATCTGGTTATTTTGTATTAGAACATATACTTTGTATATGATTATATGGTGGATGTATTGGACTATGGATACTATGACTTAATGCTACATATATTTACTTAATTCTTACTTTGAGATGTTTTATGATGCAGTAAGTGATGTAAATATATTATTTTTAATCTAATTAAATAAATGATTAATTATGTGGTTTAATGCACTTATCACTTCACCTATATGATTATATGCAATTGCACTTGACTGTGTTGTTTAGTGTGTAGGATTTATATGCCCAACAATGGCGCATGGAGTTAGTGATTCAACTATTTATACCTAGAAATGTTGTCCCTATATCAACAACCTATCTTCTTTAATTGTTAATGAAACCCTCCAGTGATTTAATAAATTTGGATTCATTTGCATTTTTTATGAGACCAATATTATGTCTGTGCATCTAGATATCTACATTTGTCATAGAAATAATTAAGGAATGTTGGTGATTTAATGTTTTAAGGGTATTTTGGTTTTGAATTGAATTATTTTAATCATTGGCAACTTTGTCATAGTTGAATTCCATTTAATTGGAAATACCTGATTTTGTCTAGGTTAAAGAGGGATTTATTTTAGTGTGCCAATTATTTTCCTATTTTAATATTTTACTTTTAAAGTGAATATACATCCCAAAAAGTGAGTTATTCGACACTTCTCACTTTTGAATTGAAAATGTGAGGGAAAAATCCCAAATCATGTTTAGGAGGCATTGTTGTTTTACTCGTTGTGGGAGTTATGGGCATGGGATCATCCCGAGATTGATCTCATTTGATTCAACTTGGGATACCTCAATTTGTCAAGACTATTGGCAGGTTTCATAGAGAGATTATTTATTGCAAGCATTTTTATTTTTCCCCTTTGGTTGCAAACTAAGGCTCTTTTATGCTTTAGCTCCGTTCTAGAGCTTGTTTCAATTATTGATATGTTAGGAGGTAGAAAACCAGTGTTTGCCTTAGTTCTTGTATGTTGGCTCTACCTAGTTGGCTAGGTATGAGCATTTGTTTTCTTTTTGGAGTGGGGTTTGGGGGTTTCAAGCCATTATGTTGGTTGTTTTTGTATATGAACTTTGAACCCAAATTTTATTTTACATACAGGGTTTTTATACCTGATAGCAAAAAGGGTTTTAATTTTGTTGATTTTAGTCAATGTTGGTTTTTGGGTGTTTTTGACTTCACCTCGATTTGCATGTTGCCCAATTTTTGTTGATGTTTCTTGCCACTAATGTTGGCTATGGACTTAGATTATCCATACTTCTAGCGCACTCAATTGAGTAATTTGATGCTTGTTATTTTTATTGTTTCTCATCCTGCCCTCGGTGTTTATGATCTATGTGTAGTTGGTGTGCTCACACATGAGCATGTGAGCATGCACTTGTTGGGTTCTTATGAGAACTGAAATCCTGGTTGCTTTTAGTTGAGTTATTTTCATTGGGGCTGGGTTGGGAAAATACATTTCCTACAGGCACTCATCATGTGATGAGCACGGGTATGTAGGGTAGACAAGTGGAAGGGCTTATCTCATAACCCCAAGTCATGTTCCCGACATATCACTTATATCTATATAAGTTACTAGAAGGTGACAACCTCATAATAACTAATATCATGATATACATTTTGAGTAAATGTTGAAATTGATCATGAAAGACTTTATCTTTTAAATCAACAACTAAGTGCTGGATGTCATTAAATTTATTGTCTATAAGTTGTTTGTATAGATATATGATAGGTATTTGGTGAATATATTTGTAATGTCCCCATTTTAGCAGTTGACCAAGTGTGTGCGCATTAGCCTTGTTCTACATGGTCCCGAGGGCTAACGAAGGGTTTAATGGGATCTTGGAGTGTTTTGGCCTAGTCATTTCCAGTTTGGGCCAAAACAAAGTTGATTTACTTAGTTTCAGGCATACTTACTATTTTTAGTAAGTCGGCAGGACACAGTGCAGGTCAATTTTGGTGATTGGATTCGATACTCCTCGGTGAGAGCTTTCCGATGAGCTATCACTCGCATTATTCGGAGTCCGATTGCTAATACATTTTAATGCCTGAAGTTTTATTAAAGTAACGTCTAATTTAATTGTAAAATATTAAAGTGTTACTTTAATATTTATTTTATGGTGATGTGTACCCAAGGGAGACATAAGGGGTATTTTAATATATGTTTTATATTACACATCTTTTATCCCACATTGCCCATATGAGTTGAGGGGACCCGTGGGAATAGAATAAAAGGAAGCATTTGTGGCTTCATTAGACAGGTTGAATATGAGAAGAAATTGGTGTGTGAGTTGCAGCTTTGTTTTTGGCATTTGAGGACGTCTATCCTCTCTTGTAACATTCTAGACGTCATTCCCTTGGGGTTTGGCCTTTGGAATTCTTTCTTATTGGCTTCATTATCAGGCAGTTTAGTTGCATTTCCGGCTACAGGCAGATTTGATATTTTGCTCATATCTTCTTCACTACTTGTCCGACGCTTATGCCGCTTGGAGGGAATGGTATTATGAAGGTAGTGGACTGATTGGAGGACAAAGTATTGTAGCAGCAAGTTCGTAAGCATGGGCTGGAGTATTATGACAATATTGCTGAAGTAATTAGTGAGTTGATAAATTTGCTATGTATTTGATTTTATGAATTCTGAAAATAACATTTTATTAGCAGCAGTTCATTTTTACTTTGCATATCATTGTAGTTGCTTTCTTGTTTATGTTGTATGATACCAATTCCATGCACGAAACACAACAAACAATAAATGTTTGATTTCCGGAATTATAAGGGGTTTAAAACATTAAACGGAGAAATAAGAAGTTGAATGCAAACTGTTTGACATAATTCCTTTCAGCAATTTGGTTTAGTTTTTTGGGACATCCAGGGGTGCCCATTACAGTGGTATCAGAGCTATAAGTCCTGCCATCCTGTGGAGGTCTTATAGGGAATTTGGAACAGCCGGATAGAGGGAAAAAGTAAGTAAAAAAAAAACACAGGCTAAGCATTTATGTTTGAGCATGCGACAGGGGTCTTATAATTTTCGCGATACAAGAGCAAGACAAAATAGGATTTCAGACTTGCAAAGCAAACAATCTAGTACATCCATGCAGGGGGACATTGAATTCAACCATACAGACACAGAGGAGATATTCTGTGATCAGGACAATAATATGGGTGATCGAGATGACAGGAATACAGGATTAGGCGGAGGCAGAAATGCTGGTCCAGATCAAGGGGAGGTACTGTTCCGACAGTTACTGGATACATTAGAGCAAGGGCAGCGTATGAAGCAGGAGTAGAATAGGCGAATGGACATGATGTTGCAGCTCATGGCTAGACAGATGGGTGTCAATATTAATCCAGGTGATGCCAACAACAGAAACAATAACAACGAGGGAAACAATAACAACGGGGGAAACAATAACCATGAAGACCAAGGCAACAACAATGGTCCTGAGAATAACATTAATGGTAATAATGGACACGAAAACAATGGGAATGAGGCTGATAACTTTAGACACGTTGCATGCCCAGCACGGACTGTGAGCTCGAGACCTCTTCTACCCACTTTTCCACCCAGAGATCCGGTTCATCCAGTAAACGAACCGTAGATTACCGAGTTACAGGATTAGTTCAGGAGGGACTGGGAGGCTAGTGGACCAGAGTTTCAGGCGGATATTTCTCTTAGAGATTATATGGACTTGAGGATGAGACACATGCCTAAAGCAGGAGGGAGGAATCAAAACTTTGAGCTGAGGAAGAAAGTTGGAAAACTTTCTTTACCTTATTATGATGCTTCAGGGAAGATGACTGCACGAGCTTGGGTGCAGAAGGTAGATACATACTTGCAGCTTAATCCTATGCCTGAGGAGGAGGCTATCAAGTATGCGGCTATGCACTTGGATGGCGTTGCACATGAATGGTGGCATCATGGCATGGTGACTTTGGGGCATAATCAGATTACATCTTATGAGGAATTCACTGAAACATTGATTGGGAGATTTGACACTAAGGATCCCGAGTTACATTTCAAGGAGCTAGCACAGTTAAAACAGTCAGGTTCTATGGATGCTTACATTGCCGAGTTTCAGTGCTTGTCTGTACTTGTTACTGATATCTCTCCTAGGAGATTGGTGGTGTTATTTTGTGATGGTCTTGCTGATCCATTATGAGGTTGGGTGAAGGGACATGATCCACTCACGTTAGCTGAAGCAACTAAAAAGGAACGAGATTTAGCCCCTTCAGTATACAAAGGAAAAAAACCATTCAACAGATTCTTCCTACCGCAAGGACAAAGACAAAAAATCATTTCAGAAAGAGTATAGCAAACCCAAAGAAGGATCAAAAGGACTAGACAATGAAACCTTGAATGAACTTCGAAAGAAGAAGCTGTGCTTCCATTATAGAGAGCCTTGGGACTTATCTCATAAATGTTCTCTCAAGGCTAAGGCAAATCAAATGGAGTATTTTTCAGCAGAAGAGTCAGAGTCAGAAGGGGAGGATCAGCACTCCGATTCAGATGAGGGTAACACTATAGAGGAGAGCAACATTCCTAAGGATGATAGATCGTTGGCACGCTTGATAGGGGCCCAAAAGGCAATCACATTTAAGGTCAGGGGTACTATCCAGGGGCAGAAAGTGATATCTCTTATTGACACTGGGGCTACACATAACTTCATAGATGCACAGTTGGTAGCCAGGAGAGGGTTACAGACAGAGGAGCATGATGGGTTTAGAGTCATGGTGGCTAACGGTGATAAGTTATTATCCACTCAGAAGATATCTAATCTTCGCATCAGGTTTGGAGATGGCTACGAGTTGGAAGATGAGTTCTATGTTGTGGACATGGGAGATTATGATGTCATCCTCGGCATGACATGGATGGCTTCACTAGTTGAGTTCACACTCAATCTAGCAAAATTGGAGATGAGATTCTAGCATGAGGGGAGAACTGTGGTACTTAGAGGGCTTTCAGATGGAGGTTGCAGAATAGTGTCCTTGAGGAGAATGCAGAGACTTTTTCGTCATGATGACATAGAGTGGGCGGCAGAGTGCCACATTATGCCAACTTCACCAGAGCCACAAGAAAAGAGTCATCCACTAGATGTCCAGAAGATACTTGATAGACACGCTAAAGTATTTAGCGATATTCCTCATGGGGTTCCTCCTAACAGAGGGATGGAACATGTTATTGAGCTCGAGGAGGGAGCCAAACCAGTTATGATTACTCCCTACCGTCATCCTAAGAAACACAAGGATGAGATAGAGAAGGCGATTAAGGATTTGTTGGAGATGGGGCATATCAGGCCCAGTAAGAGCCCTTTTGCTTCAGCAGTAGTATTGGTAAAGAAGAAGGATGGGACAATGTGCATGTGCATCGATTACAGGGCACTGAATAAGAAAACAATTAAAAACAGGTATCCCATTCCTAGGATTGATGAGCTGATTGATGAGTTGCATTGGGCATGCTTCTTCACCAAAATTGATTTGCGATCCGGATACCATCAAATCAGGATGAGAGCAAAGGACATTGAGAAAACAACCTTCCGATGTCACTATGGCCACTTTGAGTTCATGGTTATGCCATTTGGTCTAACCAATGCACCTACTACATTTCAAAGTTGTATGAACCAGGTATTCAGGAAGCAGCTGAGGAGATTTGTCTTGATCTTCTTTGATGACATCTTGGTCTTCAGTAAGACCTGGGAGGAGCACTTACATCATCTGGAGGAGGTGTTATCTATTCTGGGGAGAGAGTCATTGTATGCCAAGGAATCTAAATGTGAGTTTGGCATGACTGAGCTCCTTTACCTGGGGCATATCATTAGTGCAGATGGCGTTCGGGTTGATCCCGAAAAGATTAGAGCTATTGTAGAGTGGCCTACTCCCACAAACCTTACACAGCTTAAGGGATTCTTTGGTTTATGTGGTTTTTATAGAAGGTTTGTTAAGGGATTCTCATAGATTGCTACACCCTTGACAGATCTTACCAGGAAAGGAGCCTTCGTGTGGACAGGGGCAGCACAGAGGTGTTTTGAGCATTTCAAGCAGGTAATGTCTTCATGTCCAGTTCTAGCTCTACCGAATTTCACAAAGCCTTTTGAGCTTCATTGTGATGCATCAGGTGATGGGATTGGAGCAGTATTGATCAAGGAGAAGCATCCCATTGCATTCGAGAGTAGGAAGCTCCGAGGAGTTGAGAAAAGTTATTCTGTCTATGACCGGGAGATGTTGGCCATAATGCATGCATTGGCCAAATTTCGATCATATTTGGTAGGTGGACATTTTTTGATCAAGACTGATCACAACAGTATTAAATACTTCATGAGCCAGCGTGATCTTAATGACCGGCAACAAAAATGGGTGACTAAATTGCAGGCTTATGACTTTGACATAGAGTTTGTCAAAGGTAAGAAAAATGTGGTGGCTGATGCCTTATCTCGGAGACCTCACTTATGTGCTCTGGCAGAGATTTCAGGAGATTGGAGAGATTGGATTATAGCAGAGTATGTCGGAGATGCTTGGGCTTCTAGATTGATTTCAGGTACCATACAGGATGATCGCTATGAGGTGATAGATGGATTGATCAGAGTTCAGGACAGGGTTTATTTGATTCCGTCATCACATTTGAGAGAGGCGATATTGAAGGCATTTCCTGATGCACCCACAGCAGGACATCCGGGGGTCTTCAAGACCTACAGGCAGATCCGAGAGCGGTTTTCATGGAAAGAGCTCAAGGATGATGTTCAAAGGTATGTCAGGGAGTGTATGGTTTGTCAACAGAATAAGGGAGAACACACATTTCCTGCAGGTTTATTACAGCCCTTGCCCATTCCTGATAGGAAATGGGAAAGTATTTAGATGGACTTCATCACTGGTTTACCACGAGTGCAGGGAAGGGATTGCATCTATGTGGTGGTGGACCGCTTGACGAAGTTTGCTCACTTCTTTGCTATTTCGTCCACTTACACAACAGCACAGGTGGCAGATCTTTTCTTTAAAGAGATATTCAGGTTACATGGGCTGCCCAGATTCATTGTCAGCGACCGGGATAGTAAGTTTATGAGTGTTTTTTGGCAAGAGTTGTTTAGGTTGTGTGGTACAGATCTTACACCTAGCACTAGTTATCATCCGCAAACAGATGGGCAAACAGAGATTGTGAATAAATGGGTGGAAGGATATTTGAGGAACTATGTAACTACACAACAAAAGGCTTGGATCAGATGGTTGCATATGGGAGAGTATTGTTATAACACCACTTATCATATGTCCATCAAGATGACTCCTTTCATGGCACTCTATGGTTATGAAGCACCTAGCTTCATGGATTTAGTTTTGGGGGACAGTAGAGTGCCCAAAGCCAAAAACTTATTGCAGGATAGTCAAGACATCCTGAAAGTGCTCAAAGAGAATATACAACAGGCCCAGAATCAACAGAAATTGTATGCTGATCAGCACTGAATAGAGCGTAGCTTCGAGGTAGGGGATATGGTTTACTTGAGGCTACAACCATATAGACAGTCATCGCTCAAGAAGAGCGGAACTAAAAAGTTGAAACCTAGATTTTATGGTCTCTACAGGGTGATTCGCAAAGTGGGCAAAGTCGCCTATGAGCTTGAGCTTCCAGAGGGCAATCGAGTGCACAATGTGTTTCATGTGTCTAGGCTTAAGAAAGCCATTGGTCAGAGTGTAGTGCCTTCTGCAGATTTACCCCCTTTGGATGAGGAGGGGAAGCTTGTGTTAGTACCTGAGGCTATTCTGGATACCAGAGAGAGGAAGCTTAGAAACAGGATAGTGAAGGAGTATTTGGTCAAATGGAAAGACCTGCCGGAGGAAGATTCTACATGGGAGAGTGAGCAGGTTATTCAGCAGGCTGGACTGAGGTTGCTTGAGGACAAGCAATTTCAAGGGGGGCGGACTGTAATGTCCCCATTTTAGCAGTTGACCAAGTGTGTGCGCGTTAGCCTTGTTCTACATGGTCCCGAGGGCTAACGAAGGGTTTAATGGGATCTTGGAGTGTTTTGGCCTAGTCATTTCCAGTTTGGGCCAAAACGAAGTTGATTTACTTAGTTTCAGGCATACTTACTATTTTTAGTAAGTCGGCAGGACACAGTGCAGGTCAATTTTGGTGATTGGATTCGATACTCCTCGGTGAGAGCTTTCCGATGAGCTATCACTCGCATTATTCGGAGTCCGATTGCTAATACATTTTAATGCCTGAAGTTTTATTAAAGTAACGTCTAATTTAATTGTAAAATATTAAAGTGTTACTTTAATATTTATTTTATGGTGATGTGTACCCAAGGGAGACATAAGGGGTATTTTAATATATGTTTTATATTACACATCTTTTATCCCACATTGCCCATATGAGTTGAGGGGACCCGTGGGAATAGAATAAAAGGAAGCATTTGTGGCTTCATTAGACAGGTTGAATATGAGAAGAAATTGGTGTGTGAGTTGCAGCTTTGTTTTTGGCATTTGAGGACGTCTATCCTCTCTTGTAACATTCCAAACGTCATTCCCTTGGAGTTTGGCCTTTGGAATTCTTTCTTATTGGCTTCATTATCAGGCAGTTTAGTTGCATTTCCGGCTACAGGCAGATTTGATATTTTGCTCATATCTTCTTCACTACTTGTCCGACGCTTATGCCGCTTGGAGGGAATGGTATTATGAAGGTAGTGGACTGATTGGAGGACAAAGTATTGTAGCAGAAAGTTCGTAAGCATGGGCTGGAGTATTATGACAATATTGCTGAAGTAATTAGTGAGTTGATAAATCTGCTATGTATTTGATTTTATGAATTCTGAAAATAACATTTTATTAGCAGCAGTTCATTTCCACTTTGCATATCATTGTAGTTGCTTTCTTGTTTATGTTGTATGATACCAATTCCATGCACGAAACACAACAAACAATAAATGTTTGATTTCTGGAATTATAAGGGGTTTAAAACATTAAACGGAGAAATAAGAAGTTGAGTGCAAACTGTTTGACATAATTCCTTTCAGCAATTTGGTTTAGTTTTTCGGGACATCCAGGGGTGCCCACTACAATATTTCCTTGATATTCTGATATGAGAATACTGCATTGAGTATTTGGTGAACATCATTTAGTTGACATTTTGATAGGCCATTACTTTGAGTACTTGGTGAATATATCATTTGATTGATGTTCCTACAGGCCAATACACATGTTACCTAATTTGATATCAAATGAGTATTTGGTGCATGTCATGTGTTGATATTTTGATGGGACAATACCCATATGATATCATATATGGAATATTTCCTTGATATGATTTCTTAATATTACCAATGATGTAATATTTATTGTATGTCTTTTGTTTATCCTCCCTAGCTAAGAGGGAGTGTCAATGTTTAGTAGTTGCAATCGGATAAACCTTACAATATATATAATTAGAAGACATTATATATATATATATATATATATACAACCAAGAGTAAACAAAAAATAACAATATTGCCCAAATAATTTTTGCTCTACAACTTTCCCGTCTTTCCTGTCGCTTGCAACTTTTACGTCGTCCCCCCATCCTACTTCCATGCCCTCTCAATCTTGGGAGGGATGGATCCCCCCACCCCCCCTCTAGATCCTACCCCTACTTGCCTAAATATGGAGTTGGTGGCAAAATTCCAAAATAGTCACTTTCTTCTACAAGAGGATGTTGCTTTTCTAGTAGAACCTGGTTCCATCCCTAATTACCATGCCTGTGGGCCCTAAACCCCTGAGCATCCCCTCAAATGCTACCACTTTATTGGTGATCCCAAAGCCAAATTGGCTAGGGGTTGTTGTTGGTTCCAAGATTTTTGTGGATTCTAAGCAAAACTCATGTTCTTCTTTGGACCCACTAGACCTCATATGTCACTTCCAGATTCTATGGTGGATTCAATCTCCTCATGTTTTACCCTTAGCCATGCTATAAATTTTGTCTCTTTCTGGCCTACAGTGGACATGGTCCAAAAATGGTGCTCTACAAAATGGAAACTAATAGGTTTTTTTTTCATATCTACGATGGTGAGTGCCCTCTTCTTATTCAACTTCATGGTTGAGATGGATAGGGATTCAGTCATGGCTAGGTTCTAGGGCTTTGGAAAACATCATCTAATGATGGCGAACTGCAAATCTGAATTTAATCTAGAATGTGATCTATACAAATCTGCCTCAGTCTAGATACACCTCCCTAGGATGCCCTTGGAGTTCTAGGATGAGTGTGTTTTTAGATGGACTGGTAACTCCTTTGGGTAGTTCATAAAAGTGGACTCGATGACTTGCTCAAAGATTAATGTTTTCTTTGCTAGGTATTGTGATAATATGGTAATGAATAAACCCCTCCCCACCATGGTGAATCAAAAATCTGAATGGGGTACTTGGTTGCAATCGCTAGCTTATGAGAGTGCTAGCCCCTTCTTCCGGAAGTGTAACAACTTTGGCCATCTTTTTGTTGATTTCCCAACAAGTGAGAAACTCAAGAATAAGGTCTTAGGTCTAGATGCTAAGGTGGTTGAAAGCTTAAAAAAATTGAAATGGATGATATCTCTGAAACCTTGAAAAGCTCATAACCACTTGGTTTGGGGGATTCTTAGATAAATGAAAGCCCCAATATTGAGGGGAAAACTAGAACCCTTGTAAACGCCCAAAATGAGAGGCAAGGAGAGGAGAACATAGGTAATCTGCTTGAGGTATTGGAGGTGGTTGTGCATAAAGAGGAGGAGATTTTAGACATTTAGACCCTGGAAATACCATATCTAGTTGACGGATCATTGGGAAAAGAAATGGCTACGATAGGGGCAAGGAATGCATGCAACCCAACCCTTGTAGTGGGAGCTAGTTCACCTTTCAAAAATGAAGCCCTTGTGGTTTCCCTACCAAGTATTATTGAAGTTATTTCACCTACTTCGAGGTGCCCAAACCTTGATATTTTTAACAAGGATTTTGAATGGACAGTCCTGAAGAGAAAGAATAGAGGAAGGAATAAAGTGGATGTTGGATTAATTGAGATGGTTGGCTAACCTCCTATTAGGATCATTCGTCAAAAGGAAATAGGAAAGGAGATTTCTTAGGAAAAATAGAGAACTCTAAAGGAAACCAAGAGCTATAAAAAATGAAGGTCATATCTTGGAATGTGAGAGGGTTGAATAGCCCTAGGAAACAGTGTAGAATCAAACAAAAGATCATTAAACTCAAGTCTGATTTGATTCTTTTGTAGGAAGTTAAAATGACTATGCAAGTCATCTAAAGAGTGGCTAGATATGTTTGGACAGGTGCTAGCTATACATATTTTTAGGCTAATGGTGCTTCTAGAGGGAATGCCACAATGTGGAATCCTAATAACGTGTTGGGAGTGGATGTCTATCCTAGCACCCATTTTGTTGCCACTAAATTCACCAACTAGTCCAGTAGCTAGACTATTTTATAAATTTTATGCCCCTAATACTCGTAATGGTAGGCTTGCCATTTGGAATGAGGCAACCACTATGGCCAATTCCATAAGACCAAGAAATATCTTATGTATGGGGGATTTCAACACCCCTTTGTACCCCTCAGAGAAGATGGGGGAACAAGAGGAATTCTCAAATAGTATGCAAGATTTGGAGGATTTCTTGAGAAGAAATGATCTGATAGATAGTGATCTCCAGGGTTTGGCCTTCACCTGGTCTAACAATAGACTTTGGGAAAACTTAATCCAAGTTAGGCTTACCATTCCATGTTGCTTTTCTATTGGACACAAAATTTAACTAGATGGAGGCCTTTTAGAGATGATATTATGTGGCACCTGCAAAAATATTTTAGAGAGTATATTGCATGTTGGCAGAAGGATTTGATGGAAGGTACAACCATGTTTTGAATTGCTAGAAAACTGGATAGAATCTATAAGGAGGTTAAGGAATCATGCAAATCATCATTTGGGAATTTAGCTATAGAAAAGAAGGATATGGAAATGAAGTTAGTAGCTTTCTAAAATCAAATCACATAAAGTGGAGCTTAGGTGGTGCAATAGTAGGAGAAGAGGGAGTGTCAACACAATGGAACTCCCTCATGAATCAAGAGGAATTCTTCTAGAAATAGAGATCTAGGGTCCAATTGTTAGAAGAGGGAGAAACAAAACATGGTGTTCTTCCATAGATCAGCCTCAAGAAGAAAAAATAGAAATACTATAAACACATTAGAGGATGATAATAACTAGGAGGGCACTGAAATGGACCAAATAGAAGAAAGAGACAACTCATATTTCTAGGAAATATATAATCCCCGATTGGCTTAGGTTGATAGTAACTTACATAGTGATATCCTAAAAACCTTTCAACTAGTGATTAATGACCTAATGAATGAGGGGATTTTGTGTAAGGTCAAGGAGGAAGAAGTCAAAGTGGTTGTTTTTAGTATGAATCAGTACAAAGCCCTTGGCCCTGATGAGTTCCCCCTACCTTCTTCTAGAAATTATGGGACATTGTTAAGTATGATGTTATTCGTGTTGTAGGGAAATTTTTCATAATGGGGAAGTTGTTAAAGGAACCCAATCAAACCTTAATTCTTCTCATTCCTAAGACAAAGGACCCTAAAGGATGGAAGACTTCAGACCCATTAGTCTTTGTAACACTATCTACAAGATCTTTACTAAAGTTATGCTAAATTTCTTCAAGCCCCTCCTAGACAAAATCATTAGTCCTCATTAGAATGGCTTTGTTCTTGGTAGAAAGATTCTTGATGCGGTCATAACTACCCATGAGGTGATACATTCTATGGAAAAATCTAAACCCAGGGATGGCCCTTAATCTAGATCTATCTAAAGCCTATGATAAGGTCAGGCTTGACTTCCTATTTGCTATCCTTGCCAAACTTGGCTTTGAGGAGAATGTACTAAGAATTATAAAGAATGTTGTCACTTCTCTTACTTTCCCAGTGATTTTTAATGGTGCCTTGGGCAACCTTTTCTCTTCCTCTCAAGGTCTTCATCAAGGTGACCCCCTATCTCCTTGCCTCTTTATTGTTGTAGTGGATGTATTAAGCAAAAATTTAGTCTCTTTATCTAATTTTGGTAGAATTTAGGGCATCAATCATACATCACAGTGCCTCCCTCAATTCTTATAGTAGTTTATGGATGATACGTTCCTATTTCGCATCTCTTCCATCCATGAAGCCACCCTATGCTAGTCTTTGGCCAATGCATAAACTACCAAAGAAGTAAAGTTTTTTTTTTTTACACTTGTGCTAGTTTGTGAGAAAGGGTTACTAGTATCCTTGGATGCCAGGAACCAACCCAACCTTACACCTATCTAGGTCTATCACTCACTGTTAAGGAGGTCTCCAAAAATTTATGGAATGGTCTTGTTGAACATTTACAAAGGAAGTTGGCAGGTTGGAAAGGAAAAATATTGAGCAACGCTGGGAAATTCCAACTCCTCTCATCCTCCCTACAAGGAATCCCTATGTATTTCCTATATATTTCCAAAATTCTAGGCAGATTTAGAGACATCATTGAGAAAATTCAATGTATTTTTCTATGGTCCAAAACTGAAGAAAAGGCTAGAATGAGCTTGATTAGTTGGGAGAAAGTTTGGAGACCTAAAGCTCATGAAGGATTGAATTTAAGAAGAACTAGACACTTGAATAAGGCCCTATTAACCAAAATTGGCTCAAATTTGGTAAATACCCAAGGTAGTTGGAGCAACATCATAATGGTAAAATACTTTGGGGGATTGTTTTCCCACCAATTTACATCAACACAGGCTCTTCCCTAGGGCTCTAAGATTTGTAATAACATTTTTAACACCCAAAAGATCTAAAGAAAGGGGTGTCACAAGATCATGGGGAATCATAATTCAATTAACTTCTGGGAAGATCAATGGATCCATGAGGACTCCCTCAGGAAAACTATGTTTTCTCCTTTATGTGAGATGTGCACTAGAATGTATGGCCCTTAGACTTGACCCTTTATCACCTCAAAAAGATAATGGATTACTTTCTAGAATCTTCAGCCAAGGGAGTTGAGTTTAGCTTGGGAACTATAGGATCTCTTACACACCTATAGGATTCCCCTCATTCCACTTGAGGCCTCCTTAGTGTGTTAACTCACACCTTCGAGGGTGTTCACTATCAAGTCTACTTATCTTTGTGGTCTGGTGAGAGAAGGGGCACATGCCTATAGGCTAAAAACTTGGCACCCTTGGATACAACCAAAAATAAACTTCTTTTGGTGGTCAACTCTACATGGGTCAATCCTCACTATTGATAACCTCTAGCATCTAGGTTTCCAACTTGCCAACTATTGCATTTTATGCCTCGAAGATGTTGAATCTATTTCACACCTACTCATCCAGTATCCCTTTACCATGGATGTCTAGAGGGAGTTTTTTGCTTTATGGGAGGTCCATTGGTGTATGGATAATGAGTTGAAGTAATTTTTCCACTAGGATGGTCTGACTACCCACCCTTACCTAAGAAACCTATGGTCAGTTCTCCCACCATACATCTCATGGAAAATTTGGAAGGAGTGAAAAAATTGGATTTTTAGGGAGCAAGCCACAACTAACTTGGGGGTGGCTCAAAAAGTTATTAGGCTCCTAAAAGAATGCATCAAGTTTTGGCACTAGAAACCCCCCCTGCCCCATCCCTCGAGTGAAATTGATATGAAATGGGCTTTGGGTTGGCATGTGGACCCGATGGTGGAACAGTTTGACAACTTCAAAATCCTAGCAAGAAAGGAGATGGTTTGGCACCCGTCCCCCACCCCCCACAAGATCAAGCTAAATTTTGATGGGTTGGCCATGATGGCCATCTTTGATGTGGAAGGTATCCTTTGGAACAACATGGGAATTTTGTCAGCTACTTATTTGGGTAATTATGGTGGAGGCTCTAAAAATAAAGCCAAGGCACTTGCACTTCTTTGGGTTACAAGAGTTCAGTGAGTCACTAAGCTAGTCATAGAGGGAGACTCTATGCTAATCATCAAGGCCGCTAAGGGAGAGGGAAAATGTACTTGGTTGATTAAAATGATTATCAATGAAATATGAAGGATGATGGAATATTATCATGATATCCATGTGGTACATATATATATCAAGAAGGAAATAACGTGGCAAATGACCTTGCCAAAGTTGGTCATGATGTCACACAATTAGTGGAATGCGATGACATCAGTTTATTACCATCATCAACTCATGTTGTGATGGAAAGGGAGCATACCTTCTATAATGACACATGAACTATCAAATTAGGTGGTAGGTCTCCTTTTTAACACGTGGACATTGGAATGTGGCACAATGTAAAGGGTTTTCTTGGCATGTTTGGATGTTAATTAACATTTATGTCCCAACTACCATGAATATTGATTAGTACTATAAAAGGGAAAATAGGGGGGATTCAACAAGATTTAAAGAATGATCTTGTAATGATCATAAAGATAGGTTGGTTAATCCTCACAATTGTTACAGTTGGTGATGGTTGTTTGTAGATGGAAAGGGACTGCCCAAACATGCTTTTTGGGTGATGCGACGCGCTCCCCTGCCCACAGGTGGTTAATTATGTGGTGTTCCATGTTCACTAACAGTCATGGCTTTTGGTGCAATGGCAAATGGGCCCTACAATTGGTATCAGAGCCTGGTTTTGGCCTAGTCATGGGTTCAAATCTCCCCGGTGCCTTCCCGACCTGCGTAAGCACCTGGTATGCACGTCGAGGGGGAGATTGTTGGGTGATGCGACGCGCGCCCTTGCCCACAAGTGGTTAATTATGTGGTGTTCCATGTTCACTAACAGTCATAGCTTTTGGTGCAACGGCAAATGGGGCCTACAATGCTATGTTTGGAGATTATTTTTTTCTATGAAACTTTGTGGATTTATGATGACTATGGAATGCTTTTTCATTTTCTTCATTGAGGCTTTGCATTTTATATTTTGCAACTCCAAAACTTGGTGCAAGGCTATGTCATTGAAAGAGTAAGTAGTGGACCTAGGTGACGACATGGGCATTAGTGACTATATTGAACTAGTGGCTATGGAGGAGTGTATCAGTAGAAATGAAGTGGTGATGGTCTACATGCAAGAGGGAGGCCTTTTACATTATATGAAGGGCATGGTTAAACACAATGAGGTCATCTCGATGCAAATCTTTCAAACTTGGTAGGATAAAAAAGTTATTGTTAATGACATGAGCTTTGAAATTTCTAAAGTAACATTGTGAGGGTTGGGGATTTTTTGTTGGATGGAAAGAAATGGCGAAAACAAGTTAAGGTTAATGAGGAGGAAAGCTTGCAAAACTTATTCAAATTCAAGGAGGAACTGAAGTGATTGTGTGGTGGTTTGCACAAGCTACCCTTCCTAAGCCATGGCATGTCATCTGCTACACGATCATCAGATACACTACCTTGGAGGACTGCTACTAGGTACTATATTATTATAATTTTCCTATCCTCAGTCATTTAAGAAATCTCAACTATATCTCCTTTTCATTTTTCTTACTGCATTCGCTAGAGGATAGCATTCTTAAGGCTAGAAGGAAACATGAGGAGGGGAAACCCTTCTACCTTGTCCACTAGGGCCACATGAATAAACTTTTCATCCAGCATGTGTCTCAGAGTCCCCCTCTCCTGATTAACCCCCTTGTCTTTATCACCCCTTAGATCTCCCTAGATCCCAACCCTAGCTCTACTCTTAAGAGGTCTAAGAAAGCCCATGCCACCAGAGTCAAAATTAGCCTTGAGGTTAAAGTTAGCATTATTGAGTTTGACTTATACACCAAGAAGGGCTAGTAGTGTGCTAGGAGAACTAGCAATTGCCTCTAGCTAGAGAAATTTCAAACCCCCCTCCCCAAAGTATGACTCCAACTCTGAATCCTTTGATAGTGAGGATAAACCTACTAAAATGAAAAGGCTCTACCAAGACATTAAACCTACCCTTAACTCTATCAGCCCATCCCATGTCTTTGATACCTAGGAAGCTACCCTAGCTCGTAGTGGGTGGGGAGGGGAGGGACATCACCTCTCCTAGGAAGGAAACCCCCAAGGGTACTAGGAAGAAAAGTAAACATAGCCACACTAAGATGCAGATGACGAGGCTTGAGAAGGCCACGAGGGACCTGGTGGATAACCGTACCACTATCTACCACATATTTGAAACCCTGGTTGAGTTCTCCATTGAGGTTATGCACTTTGCGACCACAACCCTTTGCTTTCTACAGGATAACAAGAGGAAAAGGACCTGGGAAAGATAATTGAGAAAACCTATTCCATCTATAGGTTCTTGGCAAAGGATTGGCTAAAAACTATCTTGGATAGACCAGTGAAAGCGGAGGAGGAGGATGTAGTGAGGGAAGCACCTGAGTAGAAGAATAGTAACTAGGAGAAGGAAGAGGACATCTAGCCTGGGATCTATTGTGTTTTATTTCTAATTTTATGATTATGTCTCTAAACTTTGCACACCATGAAATTTTTTTGGACTGTGTTGATTATTTGGACCAATAGTAGCGATGTTTATAAATGGTGTTGGTTTATTATACAACTTCTTATGCGTAGTAGTTTAAGGACTGTGGCTAATGACAATTTGGCTCTGAACATATTATGGTTTTTGATGTTTAAAGTTGGTATGGGTTAGATATCTAGGAGTTAACCTATGTCTGAATTCTAAGCCTTTTTGTACTCTAGGGCTAGCCCCCATCTTTTTGGTTGCTATCAACTTCATCAAAAACTATAGTTTATTATTTAAAGATATAATATATAATATATATAAATAAGATATTTTAATTACATTAAGGAACAGACATGTCTCATGAAGAGACATGTTCATTCTCTAAATGTCTTATAAATATCATTGGTGGCTACAATTGTAAAATACATTACACAATGATAGTACCATTACATTTGTAGTGATCTTTGTAATTTAAAACTAACATTATACTAAATTGACAAAAACCAATCATGTGTTCAAATTATGCAACTAGTGTACTACATATACAATATGTTTAAAATATCTAAAAGAATACTTTGATACTAACCTTACAAAAATATAACTAATAACTGCACTCTGACCCTTAAACTTGAACCCTTAAACTTGACAACAACCATATCCATAATAGAGTTAAAAAAATTGGATCTAATTTTTTTTTAAAAGGTTAAAAATATTGCTATTATATTGTTTATTTGATTTATAAGAATTAGCTTAATTCTACTTTAGACAATGTGAAATAGGTTATTATAAAAAAAATAAACAATAAATAATAGTAATTTTCTGGCAATATTTTAAACCTACAATAAATTGTCTGTCCCATTGATAACACATTATTTGTCTTTCCTCATGAGATGTCAGATTTGAAACACGATTCTCCCTCATGAAAATGATATGCCCTCAAAAATTAAAAAATAAAAGATGGAGCGATCGGTGAAAAGCATACAATAACGCGACAACCAAAGGTTGTTTTTTGTGTGCTAATTCACATTGTTCACTACGCTAAACTGCAGACAAAAAATCATGTCCCCATTCTTGACTGACGGACTTCTTGAAACCGATTTGGCATTACATATCGAACTTTGGCTTATCTTAGCGAGGAAGACAATGACAAATTTCAACTCTACGTGTTCACAAACGGACACATTGAACACGTACACGCAAAGGTATCCGTCTTGCTAAAATCCCTCATTTTCTCAGGCTATCCTTTCATACTCCAAATTATAAGTCTAGGAAGCTCAAACAGTACCTTTTGTATTACGCCCACAATATCATTTTCTTCTCGTTTGTCATCTCTCCAACTGCTTCACTATATATTCTTTGTCGCTCCCATTACATGTCATTGCATAACTGAACAATTCATTTTACTTTGTTTTCATTGAAATCAATGGAGATGCACGCTGGAAAACGTGAGAGGATGGAGGAGAACAATGAAAGCGGGAGGTTCTATGGAGAACCAGAAGCCAGCGCAACAAAGAGGCTTCGCCAGGAGACTTACAATGTGAATGTTGTCAGCGAAATCTTGAGAAAGATGGACAATGAAGAACTGGATTCGGAGGTTGAAGAGATAGAGGAAGAGATGGTGTTGGAGATGATGAGGATGTTACAAGAAGAAATATATCCAAGCTCTTCCTCTGCTGATAGTGATGATACAGAAACAAGCAGTAATGGGTCTGATGAATTAGAGTCCACAGGGGAATATAAAGATTGTAGTTTTAATGCTGAATTTGATTATTTGTTAGGTGTGAGCGATGATGAACTGGGTATTCCACGTAGCCCATCTTCGACTGATTATGATTACGATTGCATTGAAATAGGAGAGGCTGAACAGCAATTATTATTGCAGGTTTGGCTGGAGGACAGTGAGAGCGCGGAGCAAGAAGGAAATCACCACTTGTGCGTTCATAATCTTTCTATGGATTCGAATCAAATCGTGTCTGTACAAATGTTTTTCTAAAACGAATTTTTCTTTTTTATACAATTTCAAATTGTACTGGAAAGAAACTTGTGTGTATTATCTGTTTATGAGGTCAAGTAAATATCTTACAAAGATACTCTGCAATAATTAATAGGTTTTAATGTGCCAATTACAAATGGAATAACTAATGCAGCCTCTCTCGTTCCTTTCCTCTCTCCTCGGTGGAAATCAAATTGTAAATCCAGAGATGAAATATTCACAGTTTTGAAATTAACCACTTGTTCGTTTGATTCGAGACAGTTTGATAGTTTTGTTTTTGTCACAATTTATTTCGAAGCTGACTGGTTTAAACATTCAATGTTTTTTTGGTTTTGTTTTTTGTAGTGAGCAAATCCTACGATTAAGAAATCGTATAATAATTCTAACATTTTTATTATTTATTGGAAAATAATTCTTACAAAGGAGTTGTTTGGTTAAGGATATTGGCAATTTATATTAGTGTAAAAGTTATAACTTTTTAAATTTATTTTAATATATGAAAAGTTGTGATTAATATAGGCAGAAGTATAGAATACAATAGTAAATTGTGAGCCTCTTGAGTTGGAGTCTATTTGAGCTTAATAAGTTATAATAATAATTAATCAAATGTAAACTTACTCATCCATACTTCATGGAGAAAATCATTAAGAAGATAATATTTACAAAATAAAAAAAAGCTATACCACGGAAGAAGGAAATCATCTAAAGCATATAATAATTTATTTTCTAAAACTAAAACAAAATTATAAAACCATCTTGCAAAAAAACCTATTTCAACCCCAACTCCCACAATGTTTTCCACAGTCACATGGATAGCATGAATCTCTTTCTATTTTTAATACCAAATATTATAAGTGAAGCAAACACATAAATTAACAAAATAAACAAAATATGTACTATCATCCCTTATATCACCAATATTTTCTTCACCCACATTTATTTTTAGAACACCTTTTAGGATTTAAGATAATTTCAAAACCTTTTAACCATATGAAAATTTGCAACCTAATATAAAAGGAGAAAAAGAAACCAAAATCGAGTATTTCTAAATTGAGGTATAATAGAGAAAATGTTGATTAATTAAAATAGGTAGTTGCAATTAGAGTTTGCTTTAACTATCTAAAATATTTTTTCAAAGTCCCTTGACAAGAGCCAATAATTTTATTTTGATTTGATTTGCAAAAGAATTAAGACATGACAGATATCTCAATATATCAAGCCTGCATATTGAAACAATATGAGAACTTCCTATAGGAGCCCAAAAATTAAACAAAAATAGCATTACTAAAGAGTTAGTTCCACCTATACCACCACTACCTCTAAGACCTTAAAATAATGATCCAATGAAACAATTTTTGAAAAGCTTCAAAATCATTTTATTTTAATATATTATGAAATTAAACACTTATTTTAACAATGTTAAAAAATGAAATTTGTATAGCTTGAGTTGGCCTAGTGGTGGAGAACATGTACTCTTGAAAGATAGGTCACTAGTTCAAAGAAGTCACAAGTTCAAATCCCACTAGTGGGTAGCGTATGTATGCCTTGTTTGTAGTGCAGTTAGGTACCTCCCAAAAAAAGGAGTACAAGGTAGTCCCATATCACTGTCACCATATGACAACCCAAAAACTATGGCTAGTGTCGTAGACTATAAAAGCCCCATTCATGTTTTCCATATATATTTTTCTACCCATTAAAATTTCCAAACCTAGATTTTTCATCAATTAACTAATATTTACTAGAAACATCACAGACCCTCTTAGGGTGACTTTCTTTATTTTGTATTGAGAATAAAAAATTTAATAATTTTTCTACTAGAATAGTTTGAATGTTACTAAAGGGAACTAGCTTTAAGAATATATTTAACTACATATCTAATTATTAAATTAGCTTATACGACTATTTTATTTTGTTCTCTAATAACAAGGTATATGATCTTAATTCCATATTTTGAATTTTTATGGTTACACTTTTTTTTTATTAGAGAAACACCATATAGACTTTAGATTTTGAAATTAATTTAAATTTAAATTATTTTTTAAAAATTATTCTTATAAATTATGAATTCATGGATTGCATTTTAGTATTAAAATTTTAATGAATACAAAATAGTTACTAGTATGTCTTTATAACATAGTACAATATAGTATACATTAAAAATTCTATGATAAATTTATGTTTTACTACAGACTATACTAAATAATAGAAGTATATAACTAAAACATATATCAACAATTGATATTAAAAATGTGTGAATAAAGTTGAAAATGAAATAACAATGGAAAACCTCCCCACCATGATTGTGGGAGAGGAAATGCTCTACAAATTCAAAGCATTAAAGATTTAAAAGCTTCATTAATTAAAATGGGACTCCAATAAGTTCCCCAACAAGGGAAATGATGATCATATGTGAGCCGCATCTGTAGAAGATGCCTTGTGCATATTTACATTAATCTTAGGATATAAAAGAACAATAATAATACCTATAGTCAATTTAGGGACCTTTTTTATTAGCTCTCTGCTCTTTTAGCATTGATGTAAGGGTAAAAGGGATTTAGATCGGGGGTTCAAGTGTTTAATTCTCTCTCAAAAAGAAGTAGTTTTTCTTATGCATTCCTTTTTTGTATCAAGGAATGACCAGAGTTTTTCTTCACTAGTTCTTTTCTTCGAGAGCCCTTTTTGAACTAGTATTTTTTTTGTGATTGTGCCTCAAAATTTAGATAGATTGGATATTTTGTGAATTGATTATGGATATTTAAAATAAAAATGACAAAAAATTATACATTACAAATTACAACAAGGCCACAAGAAGAAACAACATGTTGAACAAATTTTAGAGCATGTCACTCTAGTAACAAATCATGAAAGACTTAAATAGACACTACCCTCACAAAAAGGAAAACAATAAAGAACTCCAAAAGAAAACTCCTCCTCCCACCCTTGCTTCCATTCATAAATAAATATCAAATAGCTACAAATTCAACTTTTATTTGTTAAAAATAAAATTCAATTTCTTTTTGATAAATGCTAGTATTTGACAAATTAGAAATTAATCAAGTATCAAAAAATATACTTTAAAACAACTCAATGCAACTATATTAGTTTATTGTTTGGTTCTTTCTACTTTGGCCAGTGAGGAACAACTTTATATTATAAACAAAAGATTCAACCCAATGAATTCTTCAAAGTGTTCTAAGAACATGCTAAACGGAGAAGATTACAAGAGTGGGATCATGGTATTTGTCTCTACTTTTGACATGGCACTACTCTCTGTTAGACCATATGTTATTGTAACAAATCTCTATTTGTTTGCCATGAACAAAGTCAAGATTTTTGTAGTAGCTTTTAGTGGGTTTCTCTTCAATCTTCATCTTCTAATAATTGTGGACATTTCACTTCACACATATGCGTTGTCCTCTCACACATCCAAATCACATTGTTCAGTAGAAAATGGGCAATTTTCTACCAAAGTGTCATTTTTTCAATCTGGCATTTCCTAAAGTGAGGTTCAAAATGTATTCTCCATATAACCAAAGCTTTTATCTCTATGTCTAACCACTTTGGAGATCTTTTCCTCTTCTTCCATTCGGAAGGAAGTGGTGGGTCGTTGCTATTGCATGACTCTATTCAATTATATCTACTTTACTTTGAGAAATTAAAATGTAAGTTAGGATTGTGTTTTGCAATTCAATTGTCTAGAATGATAAAATTTAAGAAATATGAGAGGTTTTGAAATAAAAAACATATTCTTAAACTCAAGAGAAAGATGGAATTAGATCTTTAATTTTAAATTGCAATTCAACTAATTATTAGAAATTTTTGGATTAAATTGTGTAAATCTCCCATTAAGCTAGTATGTTGTTTCAAATTATATTCAAGTATTCATCACCACAATGGAAATCATTTTTCAGATTTTCTCTCATTTTTGGCTATTTGTGGTACTAAAAGACTCATAATGGTGTTGCTACTTGCTACAATGTTTGTGGAGATTTATAAATAAAAACATATTCCAAAGTGGTATTATCCTAGCTATGATTTTAGAAGTGATTGACATAAATCTCATGTCAAAGGATTCATTTTGACACAATATCAACATTCACATCTATTCAATTTTTGTGTAACATAAACACACCTTTGTTAAATTGACAAAGTGCTCCCTTTCAACTATTTCACATGTAGATCCTTGCCTTAGTCAAAGAAACTAGTTGAAGAAGTCATCGGACCTAGTCAACTTGAGAACTAGGTCAGAGAGCACTAAAACTTGTATAATCAACCATAAAAGAAACCTCCCTAGGACTAAAGGTGAAGTCCCGAATAAGAAAGAAGATCACATAGGAATCACCAACGCAGAAAAGATGTCTAAGAAAATACAACCATCTTCAAGGAATCCAATCCCTTAACATGGATAGCCCATTAAAAGACAAGAATACTAACGAAAGAGGTCTCAATATATTCAACTACCAAATATCAATAAAAAACCACCAAAAGAAAACCATTACAAAGGGAAGAGTAACAACCTTAAATATAAAAAGAGCTCTCAAAGCCCAAATGATAGAGTAGGGTACAAAAAAAACCATGAGCCCAATTCATATAAGAGACTTTTCCCACAGTTGCCAACTTGCCATATCATCCTTCACATACAACAAAAAAATAGTAACACCTATAGCCGCCACTAAAATACACAATGCATATAGGTTTTTAGTAGTAAACACAAAACACATTGTTTTGCAAAAAGAAACATGACAATGATTAATAAGAGCACCCATAAGAAGTGAAAAGAGACAACTAGTCTCTTGAAAAAATAACAAAGACCTATAAAGGATCTTCCCTTGCAGGGCATTGAATCACTCAAAACTTAGGCCATGCACAATTTCTATGAGATAACTAGGGAAAATTAAGGAAACCCCACCTTTAGCCATGCCAAAAATATATTCCTCATCATTAGAATCATCCTCACCCTTAACCACATATTGTACACATCCTTTGACAAACCTTTGCACCTCACCATCAATCACATGTCCTACACATCCTTTTTGAGATACCTTAGCACCTCACCTTCAACCACATGTCCTACACATCCTTTTCTAGACACCATAGCACCTCACCTTCAACCACATGTCCTACACATCCTTTTCTAGACACCATAGCACCTCTCCATTTGTGAGGTAGAAATACAACAACCTTAACACTCCCATCGATGATTGCATTGTCATCTTCTCTTAGGGTTCGTTTGGTTGCAAGAATATAAATATGGGAATATGATTACTTATTTTGGAATAGTTATTCTTGAATAGAAATTGGGAGTACATATTCCTATTCTTGTTTGGTTCAGCCAGAATTTGATGGGGAATTCTAGGACCCAAAACTTTCTATTTTTTCAAAAAGAAATAATACTAGAATAGGAATATGTATTTGAATTCCACCTGTTTAGGTGGAATTGCAAATGCTCATTTTTGGCTCAAAAATTGGAATATGTATTCCTAATTTATTTATAATCCAATTCCAATTTGATGCATCCAAATAAAAAATTTGCATATGCCTATTCCACTTGTATTCCCACTACCAAATAGGCCTTTAGCCTCTCTTCACCTCACCATCCTCGCCATTCTAGTGAACATACTCTAAACAAATCAAGAGTTTATCGAAGTGCAACTAGTTCATTACATAGAATGCAATCGAATGCAATTATTCACTTCATTGTTTAACTCTAGGAAAGAACAAATTCGTTTATATTAAGAAAAACTGAAAAGAATCAACCAACGAATTTTCAGAATATTTTAGCAGGTCATATTAGTTATCCCTACTATAGATAATGCAATATTTGTCTCGAAGCCTACGCTAATAGATTTTCGGTCGCTAATGGACGGCGTTGCGGATTGAAGACACGATGTTATTCTCGTCCAACATAAAATGGCTACGCGCTCTGGACGCGGAAAATCCAACATTTGCAGCTAACACGTCGAAAAAGAGTTGTTTTATGTGTCTCATTTTACATTCTTCACTATGCTCAACAACAGACAAAATCCAGCGTCCCCACATATTTGACGGACTCCTCCAAAGTCATTTGTCACTACATATCTAAATTGGCTTATCTTAGCGAGGAAAACAATGCAATTCTGAGCTGCCTGTGATGTTTACGCGGGCGGATCTTCCACAGTAGACACGTAATCTCCAAAATCCCTCGTCATCTCAGCCCATCCTTTCCAACTCCTCTAAATTATTAATCTCAGAAGCCCAACACACATTCTGTATTTTCCGGCCACAAAGTTTGTGATTTCTCCAACTTCTTCGCTATATATACTCCATGGCTGTGTCGTTACATTTCATCAGACAACAAGGCAGAGTAGATTTCAATAGTTTTATTTGAATCCAATGGAGAGTCACTTGGGAAAACGTGAGAGGCTCGAGTGGAACAATGGGAGCGGTGGGTTCTGTGAAGAACCAGAAGCCAGCCCACCAAAGCGGCTTTGCAAGAATTCCAATGTGGATTTTGTGTGGGAAGTCATAAATAAGATGGATAATGAAGAACTGGGTTTGGATGTTGAAGAGATGGAGGAAGAGATGGTGTGGGATATGATGAGAATTTTAGAAGAAGAAATAAGTTCAAGCAGTTCCTCTTCTGATGAATCGGAGTCCAATGGGAACACAGATTGTACTGCAACGAGTGACGATGAAGTGGGTGTTCCCTGCAGCCCTTCGCTGCGTTATGATTACGATTCATGCGGCTTCTTCGAATGCAATGAAATGGAGGAGGCTGAACGACAATTATTGCTTCACTTTTGGATGGGGTCTTGTGAAAGTGTGGAGCAAGATGGAATTGATTCATGATCTTCACATAGTTTCCAATCAAATTGGGTCTTGGTTTTGTAAGGATTGACATGTGTAGAACTTTTTTCATCAAATCTATAAAGAAACTTGTACATGTTTGTGATATAAAAAAAGGGTTTTTTTTGCAATATAAATTCAAGACTGATTAACACATACACAAGTTATTGGAATTCACGTGAATAAATAATGCAACAACTTTTGTTTCCTTCCCCTCTTGTGGGTGACATTAAAACACTAAAAAAGAAGTTTAGACTTTGTCTGTATTAGATAATGTAATTCTTTCCGTATAACTGGATGAAAATTTATGATTTAATATAACATCACAGTTTATGACTCTGAATTCAATTGAATTGTTCAATGAAATTGTTCAATATTAGAATAAATATAATATTATTTGTAGTTGTACACATTTTATAGAGTTAATAGTTTTATTTATTTAAAAAATATTTAAAATAGTTATATTTTATTGTTAAAATATTAGTGATTTATAATAATGTCAAATTTTATATCAAAATAACAAGTATATTAATTCTAATATTCGAATTATTTATCCAACAATTTTAAACAAAGATTTGATGGTTATAATTTTTTTTAACAAAAGACAAAAAAGCTCTCACACACACACACACAAAGAAATTGTAACATCAAACTACAATACATCAAATTTTCCTATCTCAAAATTAGCCACTACCAAATAGTGCTCCAAATAGCATTAAATGGATCTGACCTTTAAAAAACTACCTAAAGAACCGTGCTATTAAACTCTTACTATCTATGCACATAGTCTATCCTTTACAACCATTACAACTAGTTACTTCAAGGATTAGATTTGTTGTGATTTCAACTACATTTCCTCTCATCCTAAACTTCCCATCGTGAATTATGCAAGGATTATCTTTGTCTAGTTTTCATTGTCAAATTTATGGTAAAACATATACTTTACTACATCATTCAAACCTAGGTCTTCATGACCATCCTTGGGTAAAAGCACAAAAGTATGACTTTAACTTCAATGACATAAATTAGTATTATTGCTTAGAATTTAAAAATGAAGTAAACTAATAAAATGTATAGAAATGGATGAAGTTTAGGATTATTATTTATAATAATTTTTGCAATAAGAATTCATATATTTTCATAATTTTTAAGGATGATTTTTTAGTTGTTGAAAATGCTGAAAATTAGGGGTCTAGTTCCCACCACAAAACTATATGTAAATAAACATTTTTTTCCCTTTGATATCAGATTTTGTTTAAAATGGCCTATATAGCTAGACCAATAAAAAATTTAAAAAATAGGGTTTTGACCTATATTTTCCATTTTATAAAAATTCAAATTTCAACTCACCTAAAATTGATTATTTTCATCTCTCACCAATTTTTTCAAAACAAATCTATTCTTACCAAAAGAAAAATTATACATTTCCTCTAGAATGCCACATGTTTTTTCAATTTTTTGTTATAAGATTTAGTATTTTCTTCTTTCTCAAAATCAACATTTTCTTGAGTGTTAAAATACAAACTTGTGCTATTTTTAAATTACAATATACAATATCTAAGTAGAACACTATAAAATCTATATCCGAATATTCTTAACTTTGAGCTCTATAAAAGGGTGTTTATATGTAATTTTAAAAATATCATAAAAGAGAGTAAGAATTATTGAAATGTCAATTTTCTAAAATATTTTTATTTCTTTAGAAATTGTACACAAACTAGTATAAATATTAATTTAATAAAAATTTCTAATTGCAAAAGTGTGATAACATATATAACTTAGCTAGAATAAATTTATCTAGATCATATGTTTGAACACAATTAATTTTTAGATAGAAATACTCAAATTTAGTTATTTTGATAAGTCATCCTGAAATGTGACACGACATTGTACTTTTACACCCTTGGATGATATATCTTGTTTGTAAATTCTAGCAAATTTATTCTAGTAGCCATTGTTTATTCTACTTGTCATCACCCTCTTACTGCTTTATTTATAGAAAATAGTCTAAAAATTGTGTTCCATATTCTAAATTCCCAAGAATAATATGACTTAATTTTAAAAAGAACCAGCATTGAAAGTATTGAAACTAAACATAAACTCAATTTCTCATTTTTTAATAAACACTAAATAGCATAATAATGAGTCTTAATATTAGAATTATCCATTCATGAAGTACTTAGAGGTTCAAATCAAAGTCTTTGAAAAAGTTGACGTTTATGATAACAACTTGAATTAAAATTTGATTGAAGTATAATTTGAAGCTCATTTTATTCGCAAGTATTATTTTTAAAAGCATGTATATTTACTAGCAAAAAATATAGCTAAGTGAGAGATAACTGTCATCATTCTATGTGGATAGAACATATAGAAAATAAACATCACTTTAACTAAAGTTATTTTTTATTCTAGGTACTATAAAGCTTAGCATACCATTAACAAGACATAAGACTAATAATACATTTAATCTCAATTTTTTCTATATGTATTCCTTCTTTCATAATAAAGTTTTAATTTTATGTCCAAATTAAATCCCATGTCAGAGTAATACTTACCTTAGGATTTGTTTACCTCAAGAGGGTATTGGCTTCATTGTTTTTGGTTAGATGATTCTCAAACCTTAGCTATATCATTGTAATTTTTTTAGTATTTTTTTTGTGGGCTCTTTGTGGTAGAAAAAAAACTCATAATTGATTTGTTAATTTGATTAATTGGTCAACTATTGTAGATGATGTTACTTTTGGAGATCAACAAAGCTAGATTAAAATAAAACATTCACACAAGGTGGAAATATGCTAGCTACCATTTTATAAGTTCTTTCTATGGATTTGATCAAGGGATTTGTGTGAAAAAATATACATATTTATATCTAATTAATGTTTATGTTTAATATCTACCCATGAATTAGTAGCAAGGGACTTACCAAGGTGATAAGACAATGTTACTTAGAATAGAGTATGATAACATGTAATAAACTGTTGAAAACAATTATCTTCTAAGTATTATTTGTATTGAGAAAAGGATTTGTATGTCAATTATTTTCTTTAATTAATATTTTTTATGCGACTAAGACTAGATTGATGATATTGTACAAAAAAATTACATACTTAAGGTTCTCAAAAAAAAATAGTGTTATGCGCACCTAAGAAGACATCATAATCCTAAAATTAGGGCATTCGAAGAGGAGTATTTTCAGAGGCATTTTGTCAAATAGTTTTCACACAAATCTCCTATGCTTCTATAGTTGTTCATATCTTGAATCCATGAAAAGACACTAAACGATTCTTTGATCATTTTATCAAATAGTTCACATGTCGTGTTAAAGCTCACATATTTTTTATACATATCTATTTGGGAATTTTTATCTCAATTAAACAAACTTATTTTCTACTTTTATATAGGGTAGGAGATTACAAGAAAAATTTGTAGATTCTACGTTTACAACTATCAATCACATTTGGCTAACTAGGTTTTAAAGATGTATCAATAAACATATTTTTTGTATATAATCTAATCATAGAATTCTTTAAGGTACAACATTTTTTATGCATCTAAGCAAATAGTTCACATGCCTTGTCTATTTTTCCATATTTTCAAAACATATTTTCCAAAGAATTTCAAAATATAAGTTATAATAGTATTTTTTTCTTTTCATCTTTTATGGAAGCCTATGCCATGTTTCAAAAACTCTACTTGTTAACCATTCATCATGGGAATGCACATGTATTTTGCCTATTTTAGAAACCATTCATACAAACCATGAAAGATCTTAAAATATCTTAGAAGCGAGGATGAAACCTAGCACCAATGTAAATATTAGCACCTAGGAAAATCCTCAAAGGATAAATGACATATATCAATGTGCCCAATTATTTTATGTCATATTGGGAAATTCAAAATTGTGAGTGAGAAATGATCAAATTCAAACGTTAATGAGACAATTTTTTAAAGCAATAAAATTTGGAGGAAAACTATATTTGGAAGAAGAAATTCTATAAATAGAAAAACCACAAAAAAATAATTCAATGAATTATAAATGTGAGGTGAAACATAAAGAGCGCACCTGACCACCTAATAAATCAATTTTAACTATTCTCAACACACTAAAATACTCAGGGGAACCAAGTAGCATACAATAAAATACAAACTAAATAATATTAAATTCTAAATATTAATCGATAGCTAATTGGGTAACTTGAAAGGAGAATATACATCACACTATTCAATATAGTGATAAAAAATATTTACATAGAAAATCAAAAGAGAGAATAACCATGGTGAGCGTTAGCTATCTATAGTATCTTACATCTCCTACTAAAATTTTCTATTCATGATACAAACTATTATAGAAATGTTGAAGAGATAAACTATATGAAAATATGATACATGAAAAAATAAGGGTCACCATCTTGTATGGGTAAACTAGGAAGATCAAGCCTACATAATTGATAATTACTTTTTGAAGGGAACTTAACTAGTTGGTTAAATGATCTATGCACGCAAAGTGAATTAAGAGGTCCTTCGTGTGGGATTTGATAAATGTCTATAAAATTTTGGTAGGTTAATCGAAGATTTAGGGAAAAATATGGTGAAAATGTGACTTTAAAAATGTATAAGAAGATAGAGAACTAATAGAGAATTTCTCCTTTTTTCTAGTGTGAAACAATTTAATATTTTTTAATATTGGCTTTGCAATTGGATTTTTTTTTCTGTGATGAACATTTTTTATATGATGCATGAGATTCAAGATGTATCATAAAAGCTATGTGTCCTCTTGAATCATTGTATTTATTTGAATGGATTAGTGTTATCATAATGCCTATACTATGATATTATTTTTTACTAATCTTCATCTTTGATTTCTATTTACAAATAGAATACATTGGGATTCTAAATTATGTCTTCCTTCTCTCTTGAACTTATGATTCTATTAGCAACATGTCCTTGGACCTTGTCTAGTAAGATTGGTTTGCAGTCATAACATTTTGATTTAGGATTTTAGTGGATGGATGAGATTGTTGGATATATTCATATATAAAATTATACTTATATTACCCTCTTGTTTAGGGAAAATTGTAATGTATCAATGAAAAATTGATTTATATAATAGTAGAGAATTATGTGTTTTGGTTTTAGTACCATAAACAAGAGATGGGCATTTATTCTAGTAAGGTCCTAGTGTTTTTTCATTATATCACTTATGGCAATGGTTGTCATAGGAATATTTTCATTGGTGTAATAACATGAATGTGGATGTGTTTGAATATGCCTGAAGAATTATTTAATAATTCTTCAATGTTAGTAGGATTGTATGTTATATAATGTTTGGGATAAGTTTCATTGAAGGTGAAGTACCTAATTGAAATAACTTAAAATTTGGCATACATTTAAAAATTAATGCCTTTTCTTGTCCACTAGAATCTACTAGTAATTAATATTTCCACTTCAAAATCAATGCCTCTGGCTCTCATGGCTAAGACAACTCAATTCACCAAAAAAAATTGACATATCTTATTATGGATCAACACTTGCCTTCCTTTGATGTATTTTCTTAGAATATTTGTATTCTTGTTCATTTTTTTATTCTTCCAAAAAACATTTATCTCATTTGATATTATTTAAATTAGTTGGAATATCTTTTTTAGCATATGATTTAATAATTAATTAGATGATCAGTTAATGTAGGAACCTTTCCAATTGGTGCTCTTATTAGATCCAAGCCAATGAGTTTTTTTCGAACCCTTGGTACTAATGTAGTCTTCTTATTTTCATGTTATGTGACATAATTTGTTGTTATATCTCTATATTTGATGTACAATTTTGTTCTTGTGATGTAAATCAAGTCTAGGTATTGTAAAGAATGATATTTTTCGTTGAAAAGAAAAGCATTCATGTAATATAGTGCAAATTTTATCCTCATTTAGATAGTTGCTTGGTGATGCATGACACCCCCCTCCCATCCCACCTCTCTAACTCCCTCTCCTGTCTATCATTTGATTCAAAATCATTTACTCTATTTTCATGAGTAGTTCTTCACAATAACCCTTATCTCATGAGAATGAATTGAAAACTTAACGCTCATTATATCAAGGTAATGGTCATAAAAGTGAAGCACTAGAATTTCCCAAGGTGTCACTCATGCCAATGCTATTTAATCTCACATGTGGTGATGTAAGAGCATCCTGGGTGTAAGAGAAATCTTGCATTGCCCAAAAATATTTCCCTTGTGTTTTTTGAATAAGGATTTTCTTAGTGTAGAGTTGTTGCTTCTAGAGGCTTGTTGCTTAGTAAGTTAGTCATATGAGCTCGAAATATCCTAATTTCAGAGGTGGGCGTTCATCTAGGATATATCAGCCTACCAGATGAGGCTCAATGTCATATCATGAGTATTCCTAGATTTATTATAGATTTTTGTTGTACAAGTTAAGTATAAAAATGTCAAGCTCACCATTGAAGACCTTAGAGGCTCCAAATGGGCTATGAAATGGGGTCAGTTGGAACTTGTGCAAATGATTACAAGCTGCAAATTTCTAAAAGTGGTTATAATAGGCAATTGGAGCAATGGTTTAAAAATTATGGCCCTTTGAAATTGGGCTGACCAAAATTTCCAAAATAAGTATCAAAGGTGTATTGGGTCGAGTCTATGTGTAATTTTAGAGTTAGTTGCTCTCAAGGGTTAAGGTTTGATGTCTAGAAACTTCACAAGCGGTGTAAAAATGTATATTTAATGAAGGCTCTTACATTATCTAGGACAACTCAAGGTGATAGCTCATAGCTTTGTGTTGCAAAATATTGTAAGGAAGGTGCCCATGTGGGTTTGAATATGAAGCCCATAATTTATTCTAGCCAATTGTTGTTGTTTCTTTGTTTCTTTTATGTGTTTGTGGTATTAAGGGGAGCACCCTTCATCATGCGGCTAACCATAGAGTTTCCTCCAAGATTAAATCCACTTTATTGGAAACAAGAAAATCAAATATTTATATAAGAAACATAAAAATTAAAAATAAAAGTCAAAATTATTCTCAAATATTAGTAAACAAAAGTGTATCTACATTATTTATAGAAAAGAAAAACTATAGAAATTATACTCCCAAAACAAAATATATTACACTAGATATCATTTGACTATAAATCGATCATAATATTGAATTATATGGTGACAATTTTTTAATATGAAAAAAAGGTCAAAGTGAGTTTATCCAAAAAAATTACTGTAACAATATTCCTTATAAAATTATTAACAAAATAGAGATTATTGAAAATCAAGGAATTTTTTTAAATATTAATTTATTAAAGAGAATGCAATCCAATGCAATTACTTTAGCTTATATAGTTTAGCTCTATTTTGGTTCGTGTGAAATGGGTTATTATAAAAAAGACAAAAATAAAAATTAAAAAATAGTAATTCTGTAGCAATATTTTAAACCTACAATAAATTGTCGCTCCCATTGATAACACATTATTTGTCTTTTACTCGTCAGATGTCAGCTTTGAAACACGATTCTCCCTCATACGCATGGACAATATTATCTCTCCCTGAGCATGAAAATGATATGTGCTCGAAATTTAGAAATAAAAGATCGAGCAATCGGTTAAAAGCATTCAACTAAAGCTTGTTTTTTGTCTGATAATTCACGTTGTTCACTACGCTAAACCACAGACAAAAACTCATGTCGCCTTTCATAACCGACGGACTCCTCGAAACTGATTTGGCATTACATATCTTAAAAAAATAATGGATATTTTAAACATGAATTAAAGAGTTGAAATGTATAGTAGCTCATCCATATTTAGTTCTTATGGAATGTTTCATTGGAAATGCTACAAACAAAAATGTTTCATTAATAAAGAATATCATTAAGGCAATAATTTGTACAAAAAAAAAAAAAATCTATACTAAAAAAGAAGGCAATCATCAAAGCACATATTAATTTATTTTCTAAAAATTATAAAAACCATCTCACCAAAAACCTATTCCAATCATAACTCCAAAAATGTTTTCTATAGTCACATCTAGATAGCATATATATCTTTTTATTATTAATACCTTATATTATAGGTGAAGCCAAAATATATATAAAATTAACAAAATCTTTACTATCATCCGTTATATCACAATCTATCTTCACCCACATTTATTTTTAAAACATTTTTTTTGGGAATGAAGATATTTCAAAACCTTTAAACCATATGAAAATATTTGATCTAATATCTGGAGAAGTTGATCCACCTAGATAACAAAAATCTAGTATTTCTAAATTGAAGTACAAGAGAAAATGGCAATTAATTAAAAGAGGTTGTTGCAATTATAGTTTATTTTAGGTGCCTAAAATACTTTTTCAAAGTCTCATGATGGGACTATGATATATCTAAAAGAGCCAACAATTTTATTTTGATTCTATTAGTAAAAGAAGTAAGACATGCCTAATATTTCAACATATCAAACCTATATTTTAAGTGCCTAAAATATGTTTTCAAAGTCTTCTGATGGGACTATGATATATCTAGAAGAGCCAACCATTTTATTTTGATTCGATTTGCAAAAGAATTAAGACATGGCTAATATTTCAACATATCAAGCCTACATATTGAAACAATATGAGAACTTCCTACATGAGCCCATAAATTAAACAAAAATAACATTTAGAAAAAAGTTAGTTCCAACTATACCACCACTACCTCTAAAGACCTTGAAGTAATGATAAAGTGGAACAAATTCTAAAAATCTTCCAAATCATTTTATTATAATATATTATGAAATTAAACACTTATTTTAACAAAGTTAAAATAATACTTAAAAGTGAGTATAATTTATTTTTCCTATATATTTTTCTACCCATTAAAATATTCAAATGTTGATTTTTCATCAATAACTAATATTTACTAGAAAAATGATAGCCTCACTTAGGATGACTTTTTATTTTTTGTTTTGAGAATCAATAAGTGTCAAAATTTAATAAATTTTCTAATGTAATAGTTGGAATAGTACAAAAGGGGGCAAGTTTACAAAGATCTTGAGCTACATTATTGATTATAAATGTAGCTTATAAGATTATTTTATTTTTCTCTCTAATAACAAGGTATATGATCTTAATTCTATATATTTAAAAAATTTATAGTTACATATATCTTGTTACTAGAGAAATACCATCTAGACTTTAGATTTTGAAATTAATATTTTTTTTTTATAGGCAAAAGGTCATGAGGTATCCTTGGTGAAGCCCTTATATAAATATCTCACAAAATTTTGATCAATTAACTCCCAACTTTATACCTTTAATCTTGATAATCACTTACAAATATAACCAAAAAATTAAACTTAGCTACAATCAAGTTGTTAGAACAAATAATGGAACTTATCTCTTCTTAACATAATTTTAAAATCAAATAGTATATAATAAAATATTTTAAATAACCAAAAATAGGCCACTTATTAACATTAAACATTCATGATATCAGCTAAATTGCTCAATCATATAGCTTATACATAAGAAGGAAAACAATGAACAACTCCGAAGGAAGACCATGTGCCATTTCCATGAGAAAATTAGAGAATTAAGAAGGGAATCTCCACCTCCATATGCCAAAAACATCTTCTACATTATCAAACCTATCCTTTCCCTCACCTATCTTGTACTTTCTCCTAAAAAGTCCTTAACACCTCACCATTTATAAGGTGACAACATCATAACATGAAACGAAACTCCTCCTACCATCACACCTCTTTCACTCTTTCTCCCATCCATTAATAATCTACTAAGATAACAAAAAGAAATTTAAATAACCACAAATTCAACATTATTTAAGAAAAATAAAAAATACAATTCAAAATTTTCCATAAATATAAGCATTTTACAAATTAATTTAATGAAAAATAAGAAAATCGATTTTAATTAGTTTATTACATAGAAAAAAAAATGTATTATTTGGTTCTACATTGGCTAGGAGGGAACAAGTTCATATTAAAAACAAAAGATTCATGCAACGAATTTTTCAAAATGATCTAACATGGTAAACCAAGAAGATCAAAAGATTGGGTTCGTGGTATTTGTCTCTACTATTCTCTTAGAATAATCACATCTCAGCATTGGAACATGATTTTGACTCACTAACACGCGGTGTTTGGATTGAAAATATTGTTCATAATAATTTACCTCATGGAGTGGAAAAATCTACGTGCTCTAAGCACCAAAAAAAAAATTCTGTATAAAAAAAATATAACATTGCCAACACATCAGAAAAACTATATTTATATGTGTCCCATTTACATTGTTAACTATGGTGAAGAACAAACAAAAAATGCAACAACCCAAAATATTTGATGGACTTTCTAAAAGCTATATGGCATTACAAAATATAAGATTAATTCATTTCACTAGTTTTTTTTTTTCAAATTAATGAAGAAGCAAGTTGGTAAACATCAAAGAATGGTGGAAAATGATGAAAGTGAGAGGTTCTATATGAAGAACCAGAAGCCAACCCAACAAAGATGCTTCAGATGGAGCATAATATGGATTTTCTCTGCAAAATCTTGAGTAAAATAGAGAATGAAGAACTAGCTGATTTGGAGGTTGAAGAGATAAAGGAAAACATATTGTGGGATTTGATGAAGATTCTTTAGGAGGAAATATATCGAAGCACTAAATGGTCTCTTCTCTATTCATAATCTTCATACAATTTTGATTAAAAAATAGTTTGGATAAAAGTTCTATTGGAATGAAAAAAAAACTAGCCTTGCAAATTTGTGTAAAAGAAAATTGTATATGTTTATGAGAATCAAATTTTATATTAAGACAATATCTATTCATAGTTTGAAACTACTTGCTCATCGGCATTTTGGATTATTTTATTGTTTTATTTCAACAACAATTATGATTTAGTGTGTTCCAATAAGGACATCTGTTATATTGAGAGCAAAATACTAACTAATTTTGATTATGAATTAGAAAAGAGTTCTTAGAAAGTAGTGTGTTCATTGAGAATGTTTTCAAAATAATAAATTCTTGGTCTGAAATATAAAATTACTATTATAAGAGTTGGAAAAAATTCCTAAATTTTATTATATTAATAGTCATTATTATAAATAATTTTTTATGCAAATGCCCATAGGTTGGATCGTCACTTTTTAGTGTGTGACAGGGTGTTTTTGAGAGTGTGTCTACGGAAGAGCCCCATCCATAATGGGAAAGGTTCTAAGTTGGTGTCACATTTTTTTGGATTGTTTGAGGTCCTTGAGAGGATCAGTCCTATTACTTATTAACAAGCATGGGCACCTAGGCTATCGTGCATCCATGATGTGACCCATGTACTTGACAAGGATGCTTTGCAAGTGGCAGGCAAGAAGCTTTCTTTGGACATCATTTGTATCCTTTAGCATTAGAAGCTAACCCTCAGAGGTCAAGATCTAGAGTAGGTAAGGGTCGAATGGGACTTGAATGATGAGACTTCTACTACTTGGGAGGATGCTAAATGGTTGAAAGATTTGTACCCTTATCTTTTTGCAAGCTTCTAGGTGTAAGCCCATGCCTAGTGGGGTAGGATGTAGTGCCTCTCGTGTTTGCATTCTGTACCTTGTTATATTTTGGATTTGAAAGATCTTTTGATTCTCATATTAGATTATATTCAAGATGACCTAATATTTTGATACTAGTGTTCCCCTTTGTTCCTGTATGTTGGCTCTACCTAGTTGGTTGGGTACAAGCATTTGTTTACTTTTTGGAGCGAGTTTGGGGGTTTCAAGGCATTATGCTGGTAATTTTTACATACGGACTTTGAAGCCAAATTTTATTTTATATCTAGGGTTTTTATACCTAATAGGAAAAAGGGTTTTAATTTCATTGATTTTCATCAAAGTTATTTTTTTGGCATTTTTTACTTTGCCTCAATTTGTGTGCCACCCATTTTTCTTGGGTGTTTCTTGGTATTGATGTTGGTCATGGACTCATATTATCCATAATGTATCTTCTTGCAATGGGATTCATGTTGAATCCATACCCCTAACTATGTGTTCAATTGAGTGATTTGATTCCTTTTTTTTTTTTTTTTCTCATCTAGCCCTTGTTATTTATGATCTTCATGTTGTTGGTGTGTCCACACATGAGCACATGAGTGTGCACTTGTCACATTCTTACAAGACCTAAACTACCAGTTCCTTTCTATTGAGTTATGTTCATTTGGGTTGCATTGGGAAACTACATTGCCTATGGACACTCATCATGTGATGAGCATGGGTATGTAAGGTAGAAAAGTGGAGGGGTCTCTCTCATAACCCCAAGTTGTATTCCCAACAAGGTTGATGCTAAGAAGTTTCTAATAAGTGACAACTAAATGAATTAATGGGTGATAAAACTAAGATAATAAAATGTGAAATACTTGTATGGTTCATCAAAGGGTATGTATCTGTATGATTCATCTAAGGGAAAGTGTCTATATGGTTCATCTGAGGACATAGTGCCTTGGGTTTTTGAGGTAGAGTTTTCATATAATTTTTAGCTTGGGAGTCCCAAGCAATCTACTCTCCACTAGAGATCATAGACCAATAGAGTGTCTGACTAGGACCAATTGTGTTGCATTATTATATGATCTTTTTTTTATTTCTCTACACTATTTGGCATGAGTGTTAGCCATGGATGACTATATTGTGTGTGTTTATGGTTGGATCAAAATCCTCAACATCATGGTGGGAGTTTCCCTATGCATTCCATGAGGTTGGGAGATGTGGCTAACGATACCACTTTTGTGGACCGACATATAGAGTTGGCCTTCCTTTATGTTCAATTTTGGAGCTAGATGCACTTGGTTCTCCATCCCTTTTCAGAGTATTTTTTCCATGTGATTTATGTTATTTCATTTTATTGAGATAGTTGATTTATGCACATGTATGTTCACTGTGATGTTACATTTCTACATGATTATACTAGATGCTATAAAGTAGATGGTTAGATGTTTAAATCTCATTTTTTTAGTCATTGTTTTTATTTCCATTTTTTGGAGTGTTTGAGCCTTGATTTATGCATTTCTAGTACTCCCTAGTGTGGAGTATTTATTCTTACCATACATCCATTACACATTTTATGTTTGCTATCAGTGATTTTTGCATCAGAGATGTGTTTCCTCAAGCTAGGAAAGCATTCTCTCATGTAGGTCATGGTAGATGCTCACATGAGAGTACACACTCTCCCACGTCACCTAGTATTTACTCTTGTGAGAAATTACTAGCTCATGCTTGAGTTGTTTCCTTGTGTAGCTAGTGTTCTCTCATGCAGCCGAGTGTTCACTCATGTGACGAAGAGTTTCCTCATGTGGCAGAGTGTTTCCTCACATGGAGGAGTGTTTCCTCACATGTCGCATAATACTTGGTCTTGCAATCATGTACTCACTCACACAAGTCTGGCATTTTTTACTTCCTCACGTAGAAGATAGGGAGCCTTTTTGTGCACCTTTGGGAAGTGAGTCTGGGTGTCTTGGATACCCTATTGGAATGTGCACCTTCCTAGGTCTTGACAATTCGGAGAATAAGTATTTCTTGTTTGTTTAACTTTCATAGTTGGTTATTGAATGCATCAATAAGTAGTGACACTTGGAGATCGTTGCTTGCTTGAATTGTTTGGTTAAGTCTTCTATTACAATCTTTTTATTGGTTGCATGTTGGTTTTGTTTCAATCCATGCTTGTTACTTTAAAAAAAATGTATTAGCTTTTATTTATGCTTATTCCAAGGATCTCTGGGCGGGGCATTACATGCATCTATTAGTAGTGGTTGTTCTCAAGGAATTCATTCCCTCCCTCACCTTTCTAGATTGGAGAGGCCATTATCGCCACATGTAGAACACTCATAAAGTATTTCATGAGTTTTTTTTTTAAAGCTCATTACTGAGCACCTTGAGTAGAGAATTGAAAAACTCTTAGATGTCCCAACTAATATTGTGGACATTATGTTGGACATGGCTAAGAGGGAAAGAAAATGATATGAAACAATGAACAAAAGGGAAATATGAATAGGCTTCATGTAGAAAAGACACTACACACGTGGACAATCGAAGCACAGGGTGGACCATGAAATTAAATGATGACACAATTAAAAGTAAAAGTTGTTGAGAGGTCACATGGAATCCACATCATATAGAGGCAACCATAAATACATTAAAGTGAGATAATTGTACACCACCGACACCGATAGGAAGTGAATATCCATAAAGACATAGCACCCACCCAAATAGAGGAGACATAAATGAGATATATGGTTAGGTTAATGGGGTGAGCTTGAGCATCGAGTCCCACAAGGTCTATAAGGTAACTAAAGACTAATCAACATTAATGTGTTAAGACCTTGGCGATGGGGGTTATCCCACAAAGAGGGTCATCCAATCAATAGTGATCATATGCAATAAATATGAAAATATCGAGTATTGATGCCTTAAAGGGCTTCCATTGATGAAGAGTTGCTCCTTATTTATAAGAATTCAAATTGAGATGGCCTTTTGAGGAGTTAGTAATGAATTACACAGAGCTTATTGGATGATGGTTAGAAGAGGCCACTAAACAATGGAATAAAATGATTCCTTGTAATAATGATAATAATATTAATACAAAAGATTGTCATAATTTGATGTGATGCAAAACTGTTCAAATGATATAAGAGTGTGAATTTTACATTGTGGGAGGAATAATAATAAATGATTCATTCCCACTTCAACCATCTTTGGAGGGATTATGTCAGAGAAGAGACACTTCATAATTCCATTTTGAGCCATCCTTAGTGGGGAAATGATTCAAAAGAGGAGATGTCTTCATTGGAGCAACTTGCATCAAGGACATGTAGATAATTATTGATTGTCTTTGAGTATCACATGTATCTTCTCAATGTATTCTCTATGTTAAATGCATTTCTATTCATGCTATAAGAGTTATTTACCTTGATCTTTTCATTATCTCTAAGGATGTTCTTTTAGGAAAAGAAGAAAGGCACATTAGGCATGCCACCAAATATGAGTGCTCTCCTATTAAAAAAAGGGAGTTTGAAACATCCCTCAAAGAGGGAGTAGATAGATGACATGTCCCAATTTGCTTCCAAGAATCAGAAAATTATATAGTTAAAGGGACTATGATTCATGCGATGAAGTTCCATGTGAACCAAGGATATCTAGACCATAACAATTCCTAGATAGATGAATTATAGTTGAATGAGGGAGCATAACAGTTTGTTAGAGGAAACCTTGGACAAAGAGAGGGAGTAGATATAGGATATGTTTTAGATTAGAAGGTAGTTTGACACCTTATTGGAAATAACCTTAACAAGGAGGTCAAAAGATTAATGTTTCTTTGTGAAGAAGAAATTCCTTGTGAAATCCCTCATAATAAATGCTTCCCTATAAGAGATAAGTTTGAGGTGAAAACCTTATTCTCTAATATGACCTATGGTGGATGTCATAACAACACCACATGATAGTATCGGTATAGTGACTTTATGTGTATGGAAACCCTCCCATGTACATCATGAGGAAGTGATGACTTCCAAATGATTATCACTTGTATTTGTAGAAGTTACTAGAAGGTGACGACCTTGTAATAACTTATATCATGATATACATTTTGAGTAAATGTTGATATTGATCATGAAAGGATTTATCTAATAAATCAATAACTAAGTGTTAGATGTCATTACATTGACTATCTATAATTTCTTTGTATAGATATATGATATGTATTTGGTAAATATCTTGCCTTGATATTGTGATATACCATACTACATTGAGTATTTGGTGAATAGCATTTAGTTGATATTTTGATAGGCCATTACTCTAAGTACTCAATGAATATCATTTGATTGATGTTCTGATAGGTCAATACTCATGTTACCTTATATGATATCAAAAAAGCATTTGTTGCATGTCATGTGTTGATATTCTGATAGGGCAATACCCATATGATATTATATATGGAATATTTCCTTGATATGATTTCCTAATTTTACCAATGATGTAATATTTATTGTATGTCTTGTTTTTATCCTCTCTAGCGAAGAGGGAGTGTTGATATTTAGTAGCTTCAATACTTGATAAACCTTAAATAATATATATAATTCTGAGACGTGTGTGTGTGTGTGTGTGTGTGTGTGTGTGTGTGCATGCGTGCATGTAATACATACATACATACATATATATATATATATATATCACTAAGATATTTTAATTATATTAAGGAATATAGATGTCTCATGAAGAGACATGTCCATTCTCTCAAACTTTTATAAATATAAGAGGTGGTTGCAATTGGAAAATACATAACGCAATGATAGTGCCATTACATTTGGAGCGGTCTTCGGAATTTAAAACTAACTTTATACTAAATTGAAGATGATGTAGGAGCATCCTGGGTTTTCTTGCAATCCTTCATGTTAGACCCAAGTGCCAGTGGTTTTCAATTTTATGATGTTGTTGAGCTGTCTAATGCATGTTGAGTTATTGTAGCTCTAGTGGATGCTGAGTTACTATAGCTCTTAGTGGATGTTGAGTTATTGTAGCTCTTAGTAGATGTCGAGTTACTATAGCTATAATGGGTGTTGAGCTACTATAGCTCTAGTGGGTGCCGAGTTACTATAGCTCTTAGTGGGTACCATGTTACTATAGCTAGTGGATGTTGAGTGTTCCTATATGTGCTGACTTCCAGTATTGGTTTTGGTTCTAGTCATGATGAGTTTTCTGTGAGCCAACTTTTTGCATTTAATTTATGTATGGATATTTAATTTCATGTTGTAGCTAACTTTTGGCTTGACCTATATTTAATGTAAGGGATTTAATTTAGCTTGTAATAAGTTGGGCTGACTTATGGCTTAGTTGGGTATAAGTAAGGGGTTTTGTGGAGTCTTTAGGGGGAGGTGATATTTCTAGCCTAGAGAAGGGGATGAAGTGTAGTTGTGAATTTTGAAGAGCTAGGGTTGCGGCTTAGAAACCAGAGGATTGCTTGGTGGACCTGAGGGTAGAAGTGTTGAATCCCCTTGGTGTTCTTATCCAATTGTGTATCTGGACTAGCTAGGATTGGGTTTGTAAGTTGGATCTTATAGAACTAATTTTGTAATTGCTAATTATAGTTGGCCCTTACCTGAAAGGTCTTACAGTCAGGCACATTGCATTTAATCAATTATATCTATAAATAAAGAGTTGTGAATTGGTATCAAATCTTGCATTATTATTGTTTTCTTTTTGCATTTTCATTATGTGGTTGTTTGCTAGGGGTTTGGACATCTCCTTTGGGGATTCTCTAGCCTTGCACTACATCAATTGGTATCAGAGCGAAGGTTTTCCTGAGTGTGTGGACAGATCGTTGAAGTTGTGGCAGTTTACACTAGAACTTGTAGAGAAGGTTAATCTTGTGGCTAATTGATCTTCTAGATAGGTGGATCTTTTGTTTAGGGTTTGCTAAATTTTTGGAAGATGCCTCCAAGAAGATTGGACCCTAGGAAAATTGATGATCTTAGTGATGTTGTGGAAGAAAGGATCTTAGAGAAGATAAAAGTAGAGTTTAATTCTAAGATTACATTAATGAAGAGTGACATGATTGCTGAAATTGTAAGTGTTTTAGGTGGCATACCTAGGCATTTGGGTACTAAAGGAAGTTATGAGGAAGTTGTTGAAGACTTTGAAGCTACTAGATCTAGTGGTGAGGATAGAATTGTTAGTTTTTGGTGACTGATCAGGAAACTACTATACATACTTCATAAATTCTTTAGGGTTTGGGGCATCGCCCCGAAAAAAAAAAAATTGGGCCCTATTTTATCAAGATTTTGGGCTGACATGTAATTATTAATTATAACCCTAAAGCGATTAAAATACTTGTATAAAAGGGCTTAGGGTTAGGGATTGTTTCATTAAGGTATGATGCAAAATTGGTTCTTGCGGCAGTATTGAGTTGTACGGGATTATGGATTGTAATCAGGTTGTAATCACTGGATCATAAAAAGATTGGATTTGTTGTTTGGTAGATGTAGCCCAGGGATTGGGTGAACCACGTTAAATCTTGGTGCCTTGTGTTCTTTTCTATGTGATCTATTATTTTCTATTACTAGTTATATTTGCATGTAATTATTATTTTATGTCCGTGGTTTAATCCTAATAAGTGGTATCAAAGCAAGGTTGTCTTTTAGTTATCCTCTATAGGAAAGTCTCATAGTTAAGTGGGAGTCTCATGGTTGAGTGGGAGCAATGGCAGATGAGGGTAAGCTAAGGGTTGATAGGTTTAATGAGTAGAACTTCCAATTATGGAAGATGCAAATGGAAGACTATCTTGATCAGAAATATTTATGGAAGTCGTTAGAAGGAAAAGACAAGAATCAAGGATCTATGTCAAATGATGAATGGGATCTTTTGGACAGAAAGGCACTTGGAAGCATTCAATTATGCCTGGCACCATCAATGGCATTTAATATTACAAATGTGAAGACAACAGAAGAGCTGATGAAAACCCTAGCGACACTATATGAAAAGCCCTCCATTTCAAACAAGGTATTTCTCATGAAGCGTTTATTTAATATGAAAATGGCAGAAGGTGGATCTATTGCAAATCATTTAAATGAGTTTAATAATATTACTAGTTAGTTATCTTCTGTGGGTATCAATTTTGATGAAGAAATTAGGGCTCTCTTGATTTTGTGTTCTTTGCCTAAAAGATGGAATGGCTTGGTAATGGCTAAGAGTAATTTTGTTCCTAGATCTAGTACCCTAAAATGTGAAGATGTGATCGATGTTGTTTTGTGTGAGGAAACTCGTAGGAAATCTTTAGGTGGATCTACATCAAGAAATGCTTTGAATGCACAAAGCAGGGGCAAAATGATTGAGAGAGGAAGTAACTCTAAAAATCATGGAAAATCAAGAGGAAAGTCAAAGGGGAAGAGGTCTCAATTGAGAGGACCAAACGACTGCTGGTAATGTGGAAAACTAGGTCATAAAAAGAAAGATTGTTGGAATCAAAAGAAAAATGAAAGAGATAAATCAGATGGAGACAAGGAGGCAAATGTGGTAAGTAACAAATCCAAAGAGGATGCTTTGCTTCTATCTTTAGAAAGTGTTGATGATTCATGGGTTTTATATTCTGGTGCTTCATTTCATGGTACACCTCATAGAGGTTATTTCATTGATTATGTCCAAGGGGATTTTGGGCTTGTTTATTTGGGGGATATTGAACCCTATCAGATTGTTGGAAAGTGAAAAATTAAGATTAAGTTGTAGAATGGGAATCATTGGCTACTACATGAGGTAAGACATGTTCCAAGGCTGAGTAGGAATTTAATTTCAGCATGGCAACTTGGTGATGAGGGTTGTGTAGTTACTTTTAATGATAAAAATTGGAAGGTTACAAAAGGTTCCCTTGTAGTAGCAAAAGGTGTGAAAGTAGGCACCTTATATCTTTGTACAAGTCATATTGTTCCTTCTACTTTAATTGTTTCAGAGAAAAATGAATGTTCAGGAACAATTGTTGTAGTTGAGTAGGGAGAACAAATAGCTACTATAGATTATGATATAGCGTTGTGGCACAATAGACTTCGGCACATGAGTGAGAAAGGTATAAAAGTACTTCATTCAAATAAAGTTTTACTAGGTCTAAAATGTGTTAATATGAATTTTTGTGAAAGTTGTGTGTATGGAAAACAAAAGAGAGTGAGTTTTGTAAAGACTGGGAAGGAAAACAAAAAGGAGAAACTAGAGCTTGTGCATACTTATGTATGGGGACCGGCTCAAGTATCTTTCCTTGGAGGCTCTCATTATTATGCTACATTTATTGATGATGCAACTAGAAAGGTATGGATTTATTTCCTTAGATAGAAATCTGATGTATTTCAAACTTTTAAGAAATGGAAATGCTTGGTTGAAAATGAGACTAGTAAGAAATTAAAATGTCTTAGATTTGATAATGGTGGTGACTATTATAGTCATGAATTTGAAGATTATTGCTCCACTAATGGTATTTGTAGACAAAAAACTATTCCAAGGGCTCTAGAGGAAAATGGAGTGGCTGAACACATGAACATGACCATAATGGAATGTGCAAGGAGCATGAGGTTGCATGATGGATTGCCCTTACACATGTGGGTAGAGGCTGTCAATATTGTTGTATATTTGATTAATAGAGGTCCCTCTACTCCTTTGGGCTATGGTATTCTAGAAGAAATGGTAAGAAGGTGAGTTATTCTTTTCTCAAAACCTTTGGTTGTGAAGCATTTTCCCACATAGATTCTAAACATAGAACCAAGCTGGAAGCTAAGTCAAACAAATGTGTATTTGTTGGATATGGCATTAATGAATTTGGCTATAGGCTTTAGGATTTTGAAAATTAGAAAATTGTATGAAGCAGGGATGTCATATTCAATGAGAAAGTGTTGTACAAAGATTTGTTGCAGCAACATGAGAAGAAAGAAGATGATTATGTAGTGTTGGATGATACTCCAAAAGTTGATGTTCCAACCATTCCTCATGATGTGCAACAACCGCAACAAAAAATACGACACACACTGGTAAATGTTAGACGATCAACAAGGCAAATTAGACCTCCACAAAGATTTTCTCCCTCTTTTTATTCAATTTTACTTACTGATGCTGGTGAACCTGAATGTTATGATGAAGTTGTGCAGGTGGATACTAAGATTCAGTGGGAGTCTGCAATGAAAGATGAAACAGACTCTTTGCTAAAGAATAAGACATGGGATTTATGTAAGTTGCCTGCAAGTAAAAAGGCTTTATAGAATAAGTGGGTTTATAGGTTAAAAGAAGAGGATGGATGTAAGAAAAGATTTATAGCCAAGTTAGTTGTGAAAGGATTTGCACAGAAGAAGGGCATTGATTTTGATGAGATGTTTCTCCTGTTGTTAAAATGACTTCTATCTCTACTGTTTTAAGTCTTATGGCTACTGAATATTTGCATTTAGAGTAGCTTGATTTTAAAACAACCCTCCTTCATGGTGATTTGGATGAAGAGATATATATAGCTCAGCCACGGGGATTTTTGGTCAAAGATAAGGAGAACTTAGTGTGTAAATTGAAAAAAAGTTTATATGGCTTGAAGCAAGCACCTCAGCAATGGTATCTGAAATTTGACAATTTTGTGCATGAGCGTGGATATAATAGGTGTCATTCAGATTACTATGTTTACTTTAAAAGGTTGGATGGTGATAGGTACATTATTTTATGTTTATATGTTGATGATATGCTTGTAGCTGCGTCTAACATGGATCATATTAAGGGGTTGAAACACCAATTAGCACATGCATTTGCTATGAAGGATTTGGGGGCAACAAAATAAATCCTTGGTATGAAAATTTTTAGAGATAGGAAAAATAGAACATTGACGCTATCTCAGGCTAATTATGTTTCTCTATGGAGAATGCTAAAGATGTCAACACACCTTTACCTGATCATTTGAAGTTGACTAAGGAGATGTTTCCCAAGACATAGGAAGAGGAGGATAAGATGTCCAAGGTACCCTATGCTTCAGCTCTAGGAAGCTTGATGTATGCTATGGTATGTACAAGTCCAAATATTGCACATGCAGTGGGTGTTGTTAGCAAGTATATGAGTCATCCAGGAATTGAGCATTGGAATGCAGTCAAATGGATTTTTAGATATTTGAGAGAAACATCTAATAAGTGTTTACACTTTGGGAGCTCTACTACTGATTTACAGGGCTATGTTGACTCAAATTTGGCAAGGGATATTGATACTAGGTGGAGTACTACATGTTATGTCTTTACTATTATTTGGGGCAGCTGTGAGTTGGGTTTCTAGGTTACAAAAGATTAATGCTTTATTCACTATAGAGGAAGAGTATGTTGCCGCTACAAAGGTAGCCAAGGAGATGATATGGCTTCAGTTCTTCTTGTAAGAATTGGGACATCCTCAGAAGGATAATTATTTGTTCACAGATAGTCAAAGTGCCATTCATCTTGTAAAGAATTCAGTTCTCCATTCAAAGACCAAACACATACAATTGTGGTACCATTTCATTCAGTTAGTTTTGGAGGATGGACAGTTAAAGCTAGAGAAGATACATACCAATGACAATCCAACAGATATGTTGACAAAGGTAGTAACAAGGGAGAAGTTGAACTCCTCTTCAAATTCAGTTGGTCTTCTAGACTAAATATGAATAAAAGAACAATAGATTCCAAGGTGGTTTGATCTAGTGGGAGCCCCATGTGGTAGCGGTATTGCTACAAGATTAGTCTTAGAGTGGGAGAGTGTTGTCTAGTGTGGAGCCTGATCAGTCCCCAAGTGGGAGATGTTAGTTTGTGGTGACTGATCAAGAAAGTACTATACATACTTCATAAATTCTTTGGGTTTTGGGGCATCACCCCGAAAAAATAAATTTGGGCCCTATTTTATCAAGATTTTGGGTTGACATGTAATTATTAATTATAACCCTAAAGCGGTTAAAATACTTGTATAAAAGGGCTTAGGGTTAGGGATTGTTTCATTAAGGTGTGATGCAAAATTGGTTCTTGTGGTGGTATTGACCTATAAGGGATTATGGATTGTAATCAGGTTGTAATCACTAGATCGTAAAAATATTGGACTTTCTATTTGGTGGATGTAGCCCAGGGATTGGGTGAATCACGTTAAATCTTAGTGCCTTGTGTTCTTTTCTGTTTGATCTATTATTTTCTATTACTGGTTATATTTGCATGCAATTATTATTTTCTATCTGTGGTTTAATCCTAACAAGAATTGATCATGTGGAGAGACCTATTACAACTAGGGCTGGTCAGTTTGTTGGACCTAGTTCTTAGTAGAAGCTAAAACATAAGATGGAGGTTTCTAATTTCTCAAGTACTTTGACTCTTGAAGACTTGATTGATTAGATTGGTGAATTTGAAGACTACTTTGAGCTTGAGGATATCGAGGATCCACTCAGAGCGAGGTTAGCACAAACTAAGTTGAAAGAACATGCTACAATTTGGTGGAAATAATTGCAAAGAGATAGAGAAGAGGAAGGTGAAATGAAGATCTCTAGATGGAGATTGACGGTGACTAAGTTGAAGGCTAAGTTCATTCCTACTAATTATGAATTTGAGTTGTTTAAAAGGTTGCAGAATCTAAAATAGAAGGATATGTCTATGAAAGATTATATTGAGGAATTCTACAAGTTGACTATTTGGTCTGGTCAGAGAATTGTCAAAGGAAAAGGTAGCTTGGTACATTAATGGTTTGAGATTCAATACTCAAGATGAGCTTGGTATGCTAAATATTTCTTCAATTGAGGATGCTTATCAATATGCTTTGAAGGCAGAAGATAAGTTAAAAAGGAAAAGTCAAGGTAATGCTAGAAGGAAGGAGAAGTAGGATAGCTTGGCACAAACTAAACTTAGTGTTGAAAATGAAATTAAACCTACTAATCAAAAAAGGAGGATAGGTAGAGCTGAGCTTAGAGGTAATTGTTTCAGATATGGTAAAGAAGGGCATAGAACTGTTGAATGTTCAATTGGTAGGACAACTACTATTGTGAATGAGGATGTAGTTCAAGAAGTGAGCCTAAGCAAGGAGAAAGTTTTCTCACTTGGTGAGTACTATTTGGTGAGAGGACATTGGATCCTTGTTAGAGGACTAGTTTGTTCAGGAATTGTTGTAAGTCTAGTGGTAAAGTTTGCAAGGTGATTGTGGATGGTGGTAGTACTAATAACCTTGTTGTTGAAGAGATGGTTTAGAAACTTGGTTTGGAGAGAGTAAGACATCCTTATGCTTATAGGATTGGCTAGTTGTAAGGTGAACATGCTTTGGAAGTGAGGGAGCAATGCCTTGTTGATTTCCAAATTAGGTAGTATAGGGATCAAGTGCTGTGTGATATAGTGGACATGAACAATTGTCATGTGTTGCTTGGTAGACCTTGGCAATATGATTGCAAGGCTATGCATGATTGTGTCAAGAATGTGTTTACTATTGAGAAAGGTGGCAAGAAGTTTTCCCTGATTCCTTTGTAGAATGAAGAGCTCGGTAGGAAGATCCTAATTATTGGCAGCCAAGTTAAGTTGGCTGATTTTGAAAAGGTTAGAGATTAGTGTGGGAAGCAGACCTGTAGTACACCTCAGATGGATGTGAAGAAGCAGAAGGAGAGAAAAGGAAAGCATGTACAAGTTAAAGATTTGGAGGATATGTATGTGAAGAACTTGGGATTTCTATGTTGAATCCCAGAATATGTTCTTCTAGTTACTAGAACATATTTTTGAACCTGGGGTGTCTAATGCAGGAGCATCCTAGGTTTTCTTGCAATCCTGCATGTTGGAGCTGAGTGCCAGTGGTATTCAATTTTATGATGATGGTAAGTTGTCTAATGCATGTCGAGTTACAGTAGCTCTAGTGGATGCCAAGTTACTATAGCTCTTAGTGGATGCTGAGTTAATGTAGCTCTTAGTGGATGTCGAGTTACTGTAGCTCTAGTGGGTGTTGATTTACTATAGCTCTAGTGGGGGTCAAGTTACTGTAGCTCTAGTGGGTGTCGAGATACTATAGCTCTTAGTGGGTGTCGAGTTACTATAGCTAGCAGATGTCGAGTGTTCCTATATGTGTTGAGTGCCAGTATTGGTTTTGGCTCAATTCGTGATGAGTTGTCTATGAGACAACTTTTGGCATTTAATTTATGTATGGGTACTTAATTTTTTATTGTAGCTTACTTGTGGCTCAACCTATATTCAATGTAAGGGAATTAATTTAGTTTTTAATAAGCTAGGCTGACTTATGGTTTAGTTGGGTATAAGTAAGGAGTTTTGTGGAGTCTTTAGGGGGAGGTGATCTTTCTAGCCTTGAGAAGGGGATGAAGTGTAGTTGTGAATTTTGAAGAGATAGAGCTACAGCTTGGAAACCAGAGGATTGCTTGGTGGACCTAAGGGTACAAGTGTCAATTCTTCTTGGTGTTCTTATACAATTGTGTATGTGGACTAGTTGGGATTGGGTTTGTAAGTTGGATCTTGTTGGATCTTGCAGAACTAAATTTGTAATTGTTGATTGTAGTTGGCCCTAACCCGAAAGGCCTTACATCTAGGTACATTGCAACTAAATTATGCAACTACTACATATACAATATGTTTAAAATATCTAAAAGAATACTTTGATACTAACTATAAAAACACATAACTAATAATTGCACTCTGAACCCAAGCCCAATAATAGACATATCAATAATAGAGTTTTAAAAAATTGGAATTATTTATATATAAAAAATTAGAACTTCATTTTTTTAAATTAAAAACTTAGAAAAATAAAAAAATATTATTATCATCCAAAATGTCTTCCATCGTGCGTGACAACATCTACTAGCATACATATATATATATATATATATATAGAGAGAGAGAGAGAGAGAGAGAGAGAGAGAGAGAGAGAGTCATCCTTCTTGAGGCACCTATTTTATTTTAATCTTATCAGATGCAAAAAAAAGAAAAAAAACTATAAGATTTGAATTAAAATAGATGGCTCAAGAAGGATGACTCTCAGTATATATATATATATATATATATATATATATATATATATATATATATATATATATATATATATATATATATATATATATATAAGCTAGTTATGTCGAGAGATGCCAAAAAATCCATAAAATTTGAATTAAAATAGGTGTTTCAAAGCTGACATATGATGAGGAAAAGACAAATAATGTGTTATCAATGGGAGGGACAATTTATTGTAGGTTTAAAATATTCCTAGAAAATTACTATTACTTATTCTTTATTTGTTTTATAATAATCTATTTCACATAGCTCAAAGTAGAATTAAGCTAATAATCTAATGAACTAAAATAAGTACCTCGAGAAGGATGACTTTTGACATTATATATATATATATAATCTAGTTTATATGTCTCTGACAATATGTCCAAAAAATGATCAAATTTGAATTAAAATAAATGACTTAAAGATTACTCTCAACATATTATATATATTTATATAAACTTATAGTTTAGTTCTACTTTAGGCCGTATGAAATAGGTTATTATAAAACAAATAAACAAATTTTTTCTAGCAATATTTTAAACCTACAAGAAATTGTCCCTCCCATTGATAACACATTATTTGTCTTTTCCTTATCAGATGTCAGCTTTGAAACACGATTCTCCCTCATAAACGGATGGCTTTTGGATTTAGAACATGGACATCATATCTCCTTGCATGAAAATGATATGCGCTCGAAATTTAAAATTAAAAGATGGAGCGATCGGTTAAAAGCATACGACATACAATAACGCGACAACTAAAGGTTGTTTTTTGTGTGCTACTTCACATTGCTCACTGCGGTAAACCGCAGACAAAAACGCCAGTCCCCTTTCACAACTGACGGACTCCTCGAAAGCAATTTGTCATTACATATCTAACTTTAACTTTAACTTTGGCTTATCTTAGCGAGGAAGACAACGTGAATTTCCAACTGTACGTGTTCGCAAACCGACACTTTGAACACGTACACGCAATGGTACCCCTCTTGCGAAAATCCCTCATTTTCTCAGGGTACTCTTTCAGACTCCTCCAAATTATAAGTCTAGGAAGCTCAAACCCTTTTCTATTACGCCCCCAACATCATTTTCTTCTCATTCGTCATCTCTCCAAATTATTTACCATATATACTTCGTCGCTCTTCCATTACATTTCATATCATAACTGAGCATATCGTTTTAGTTTATTTTCATTGAAATCAATGGAGAAGCACGCTGCGTTAAAACGTGAGAGGATGGAGGAGAGCGATGAAAGCGGGAGGTTCTATGAAAAACCAGAAGCCAGCGCAACAAAGAGGCTTCGCAAGGAGACTTACAATGTGGATGTTGTCTGCGAAATCTTGAGTAAGATGGACGATGAAGAACTGGATTTGGAGGTTGAAGATATAGAGGAAGAAATGGTGTGCGATATGATGAAGATGTTACAACAAGAAATATCTCAGAGCCCTTCCTCATCTGATGGTGATGATACAGGAACAAGTAGTATTAATGGGTCTGATGAATTGGAGTCTACTGGCCAATACAAAGATTGCAGTTTTAATGCTGAGTACGATTATATTTTAGGTGCGAGTGACGATGAACTGGGCATCCCTTGGAGCTCTTCTGTGAGTGATTATGATTACGAATGCATTGAAATAGGAGAGGCTGAACAGCAATTATTGTTGCCGATTTGGCTGGAGGACAGTGAAAGCGCGGAGCAAGAAGAAAATAGCCACTTGTGCGTTCATAATCTTTCTATGGATTCGAATCAAATCGTGTCTGTACAAATGTTTTGCTGAAATGAATTGTTTTTTTTATACAATTTCAAATTTGTACAGGAAAGAAACTTGTGTGTATTTGCTTATGAGGCGAAGTAAATATTTTACAAAGATACTTTAGGAGTGACTGACCTGCAAACTAATTAATGAGTTTTAAATGTGCCCACTAGAAATGGAATAAGTAATGCAGCCTCTTTCGTTCCTTTCCTCTCTCAGAGATAAAATATTCACAGTTTTAGAAACCACTTGTTCGTTGGCGTTTAGACAGTTTGATAGTTTTGTTTGTGTCACAATTTATTTCGAAGCTGACTGGTTTAAACATTCAATGTTCCCGTGAACTTGTCTGTTTTTTTTATGTTTTTGTTTTGTAGTGAGCAAATCCTCCATTTAATAAAGTGTATAATAATTCTAACATTTTAGATTAACTAACAGGTATATAATTCTAACGTTTTTTATTATTTATTGGAAAGTAATTCTTATAAAGGAGTTATTTGGTTAAGGATATTGTTAATTTATATTATTGTAAAAGTTATAAATTTTTAAATTTTTTTAAATATGAAAAGTTGTGACTAATACAAGCAAGAGTCTAGAATCTAACAGAAAATTGTGAGCCTCTTATCTACGAGATCTTGGGTTCAAATTTATTTGAGCTTAAAAATCTATAATAATAATTAATCAAATGTAAAGTAATTCATCCATACTTAGTTCTTATGCAATGTTTCATTGGAAATACTATTTAAATAAATTCATTTATGAAGAATATCATTACGAGATAATGTTTACAAAATAAAAAAAAACTGTACCACAAAAGAAGGCAATCACCAAAAGTATATATTAATTTATTTCCTAAAACTAAACCAAAATTATAAAATCCATCTCACAAAAAGACCTATTTGAACCCTAACTCCCACAATATTTTCCATAGTCACATGGATAGTATGGATCTCTTTCTATTATTAATATCAAATATTATAAGTAAAGCGAACACATAATTAACAAAATATGTACCATCATCCCTTATATCAACAATCTTTTCTTCACCCACATTTATTTTTAAAACACCTTTTAGAATTTAAGATCATTTCAAAACCTTTTAACCATATGAAAACATGTGATCTAATATTTAGGAGAAATAGAAACCAAAATTGAGTATTTCTAAATTGAGGTACAACAGAGAAAATGATCATTAATTAAAAGATGTAGTTGCAATTAGAGCTTATTTCAATTGCCTAATTTTTTTCTCAGAATCTCCATATGGGACTGTGATATATCTAGAAGAGCCAACAATTTTATTTTATTTTGATTTGCAATAGAATTAAGACAGGACAAATATCTCAATATATCAAGCCTACATATTGAAACAATATGAGAATTTACTATAGGAGCCCAAAAATTAAACAAAAATACCATCACTAAAGAATTAGTTCGAACTATACCACCAATACCTCTAAGACCTTAAAATAATGATCTAATGAAACAATTTCTAAAGCTTCAAAATAATTTTATTTTAATAAATTATGAAATTAAATGCTTATTTTAAGAATGTTAAAATAATTAAATTTGTATAGCTTGAATTGGCCTAGTGGTGGATAACTTGTACTCTTGAAGGAGAGGTCACAAGTTCAAATCCTATCTTGGGGTAGGGTAAGTATGCCTTGTTTGTAGTGTAGACCATATGTCAACCAAAAATTATGGTAGGTGTTACTAGAAACATAATAGACCCTATTAGGATGACTTTCTTTATTTTGTATTAAGAATCAATAATTTTATAATATTTCTACTTTAATAGTTTGAATGTTACTAAAGGGAACTAGCTTTATGAATATTTTTAGCTACTTATTTGATTATAAAAGTAGCTTATAAGATTATTTTATTTTGTTCTCTAATAACAAGTTATATGATCTTAATTCCATATGTTTTGAATTTTTATGGTTACATATATCTTTTTATTAGAGAAACACCATCTAGACTTTATATTTTGAAATTAATTCAAACTTTAATTATTTTTATAAATTTATTATTATAAATTATGATTTTATTTTTGTATTAAAATTTTAATGAATATGACATACTTACTAGTAAGTCTTTATAACATAGTACAATATACTATACATTAAAAATTCTATAACAAATTTATGTTTTACTACACACTATAATAAACAAAAGAAATATATAACTACAACATATATCAACAATAGATATTAAAAAGTGTGTGAATAAAGTTGACCACAAAATAACAATGGATAACCTCCCCACCATGACCTGAGAGAGGAAATGTTGTCCAAATCCAAAGAATTAAAGCTCTAAAAGCTTTGTTGAAAAAAATGGGGCTCCAATAAGTTCTCTAATAAGGGAAATGATGATCATATGTGAGCCACATCTTTAGAAGATGTCTTGTGCATATTTACACTAATCTTAAGATATTATAGAACAATAATAATACCTATAGTCAATTTGAGGATCTTTCTTATTAACTCTTTTCTCTTGGAGCATTGATGTAAGGGTTTTTGGGATTTAGATTTAGGGTTCAACTATTTAATACTCTCTCAAAAACTAGTATTTTTTCTTATGCATTCCTTTTTCGTATCAAGGAATGACCAAAGTTTTTCTTTTGTAGTTCTTTTCTCCAAGAGCCTTTTTTGAACTAGTATTTTTTTGCACATGCTCCCCAAAATTTAGATGGATTAGATTTTTTTGAATTGACTATAAGTATTTTATTTTAAAAAGAAATTGGTGAAACATTATATATCACAAATTACAACAAGCCCACAAGAATAAACAACACATCAAACAAATTTTAGAGCATGCCACGCTACTAATAAATTATGAAAGACTTAAATAGACGTGACCCTCACAAGAAGGAAAACAATGAAGAACTCCAAAAGAAAACTCCCCTTCCCACCCTTGCTTCCATTCATAAATAAATATCAACTAGCTACAAATTCAACTTTTATTTGTGAAAAATAAAAAAAATAAAAAATAAAATTCAATTTCTTTTTGAGAAATGCTAGTATTTGAAAAATTAGAAATTAATTGAAGTACTAGAAAATATACATTAATTAGTTTAATAAATAGAAAAAAACTCAATGCAACTATACTAGTTTCTACTTTGGTCGGTGAGGAAAAAAATTATATTATAAATAAAAGATTCAACCTAACGAATTCTTCAAAATGTTATAAGAACATGTAAAACCAAGAAGATTACAAGAGTAGGGTCATGGTAGTTGTCTCTAATTTTGACAAGGCACTACTCTCTATTAGACCATACATTATTGTAACAAATCTCTATTTGTTTGCCATGAACAAAGTTAAGGTTTTTGTAGTGGCCTTCAATTGGTTGCTTCTCAATCTTTGTCTTCTGATAATTATCCACTTCACTTCACACATTTGCATCGTCCTCTCACATATGCAAATCACATCATTCAATAGACAACGAGTAATTTTCTACCAAAGTGCCATTTTTTTAGTCTGGCATTTCCTAAAGTGGGGTTCAAAATGTATTCTCCATTTAACCAAAGCTTGTATCTGTGTGTGACCACTTTGGACATCTTTTCCTCTTCTTCTATTCAAAAGGAAGTGGTGGGTTGTTGCTACTACATGAATCTATTCAATTATATATGCTTTACTTTGAGAAATTAAAATGTAAGTTAGTATTGTGTTTCACAATTCAATTGTCTAGAATGATAAAACATAAGAAAGATGAGAGGTTTTGAAAAAAAACAACATATTCTTAAACTCGAGAGAAAGGTGGAATTAGATCTTTAATGTTGAATTGCAATTCAATTGAGTATTGGAAAGTTTTGGATTAAATTGTGTAAATCTACCATTAAGCTAGTATGTTGTTTCAAATTATATTATAAGTATTCATCACCAGAATGGTAAGTCATTTTTTAGCTTTTCTCTCCTTTTAGGCCCTTTGTGGTATTAAAAGACTCATTTTGGTGTTGCTACTTGATTGTGGCAGTAAATTATAGTATATGACAATGTTTGTGGAGATTTATAAAAAAAAAAGATATTGCAAAATGGTATCATCCTAGCTATGATTTTAGAAGTGATTGACATAAATCCCATGTCAAAGGATTCATTTTGACACAATATCAACATTAGACATCTATTCCATTTTTGTGTAACATAAACACACCCTCATTGAATTGCCAAAGTGCTTCCTTTCAACTATTTCACATGTAGACCCTTCCTTAGTCAAAGAAACTAGTTGAAGAAGCCACTAAACCTAGTCAACTTGAGAACTAGGATAGAAAGCAATAAAACTTGTGTAATCAACCATAACAGAAACCTCCCTAGGACCAAAGGTGAAGTTCCAAATAAAAAAGAAGATCACAGAGGAGTCACCAACACAAAAAAGAGGTCCAAGTCCATACAAAGCACAAATACAACCAGATAGCCCATTAAAAGACAAGTATACTAACGAAAGAGGTCTCAATATATTCAACTACCAAATATCAATAAACAACCTCCCAAAGACAATGATGAAAAAGGGAAGAGTAACAACCTTAAATATAAAAAGAGTTCTCAAAGCGCCAGTGACAAAGTAGGGTACATAAAAATCTTGTTGGCATGAAGAAAAAAAATGAACCATGAGCTTGATTCATGCAAAAGAGTTTGCTCGTAGTTGTCATCTTGCCATATCATCTTTCACATACCACACAAAAATAGTAACACCCATAGCCACCACTAAAATACCCAATGCATATGGGTTTTTAGTAGTAGACACAAAACTCATTGTTTTGCAAAAAGAAACATGGTGATGATTAATAAGAATACCCATAAGAAAGTGAAAGCAACAACTAGTCTCTTGAAAAAATACCAGAGATCTATAAAGGCTCTTCCCTTGCAGGGCATTGAAGCACTCAAAACTTAGGCCATGCACAATTTACATGAGATAATTAGGGAAAACTAAGTAAACCCCACCTTTAGTCATGCCAAAAACATCTTCCTCATCATTACAATCATCCTCACCCTCAACTACATGTCATACACATCTCTTTTGACAAACCATAGCACCTCACCACCAACCACATGTCCAACACATCCTTTTTGAGAAACCTTAGCACCTCTCCATGTGTGAGGTAGAAATACAACCTTAACAATCCCATCCATGATTACATTGTCATCTTGTCCTACCCTCTCTTCACGTGACCATTCTAGTTAACATATTCTAAACAAATTAGAGTTTATTAAAGTGCAACTAGTTTATTTCATAGAATGCAATCCAATGCAATTATATTACTTTACTATTGAACTCTAAGAAAGAATAAATTCGTTTCTATTAAGAAAAACTCAAAAGAAACAGCCCACGAATTTTCAAAATATTATAGCAAAATTCTATCCCCGAGGCCATATTAGTTATCCGTACTATTGATAAGGCATTATTTGTCTCGAAGTCGTCATTGAAGCCTATGCGGATTGAAGACACGATGTTATTCTCGTCCAACACAAGATGGCTCCGCGCTCTGGACACGGAAAATCCACCATTTGCAGCTAACACGTCGAAAAAGAGTTGTCTTATGTGTCTCGTTTTACATTCTTGACTATGCTCAACAACAGACAAAATCCAGCGTCCCCACATATTTGACGGACTCCTCCAAAGCCATTTGTCACTACATATCTAAATTGGCCTATCTTAGCGAGGAAAACAATGCAATTCTGAGCTGTCTGTGATGTTTACGCGGGCGGATCTTCCACAGTAGACACGCAATCTCCAAAATCCCTCGTCATCTGAGCCCATCCTTTCCAACTCCTCTAAATTATTAATCTCAGAAGCCCAACACACATTCTGTATTTTCCGGCCACAAAGCTTTTCTTTTCTAGTTTGTGATTTCTCCAACTTCTTCGCTATATACACTCCATAGCTGTAGCGTTACATTTCATGTACAGGCAGAGTAGATTTCATTAGTTTTATTTGAATCCAATGGAGAGTCACTTGGGAAAACGTGAGAGGCTTGAGTGGAACAATGGGAGCGGTGGGTTCTGTGAAGAACCAGAAGCCAGCCCACCAAAGCGGCTTTGCAAGAATTCCAATGTGGGTTTTGTGTGGGAAGTCATAAATAAGATGGATAATGAAGAACTGGGTTTGGATGTTGAAGAGATAGAGGAAGAGATGGTGTGGGATATGATGAAAATTTTAGAAGAAGAAATAAGTTCAAGCAGTTCCTCTTCTGATGAATCGGAGTCCAATGGGGACACAGATTGTACTGCAGCGAGTGACGATGAAGTGGGTGTTCCCTGCAGCCCTTCGCTGCATTATGATTACGATTCATGCGGCTTCTTCGAATGCAATGAAATGGAGGAGGCCGAACGACAATTATTGCTTCACTTTTGGATGGGGTCTTGGGAAAGTGTGGAGCACGATGGAATTGATTCATGATCTTCACATAGTTTCCAATCAAATTGGGTCTTGGTTTTGCAAGGATTGACATCTGTAGAATTTTTTCCATTAGATCTATTCTTAAAAGAAACTTGTACATGTTTATGATATAAAAAGGGTTTAACAAAGGGGTTTTTTTTTTTTTTTTCAATATAAATTTAAGACTGATTAACACAAACGAGTTATTGGAATTCAGGTGAATAAATAATGCAACTAGTTTGGTTTCCTTCCCCTCTTGTGGGTGACATTAAAACACTAATAAAGAAGTTTAGACTTTGTATTAGATAGTGTAATACTTTCCATATAACTGGATGAAAATTTATGATTCAGAATAAAATAGAATTGTTGAATGAAATTGTTCAATATTAGAATAAATATACTATTGTTTGTAGTTATACACATTCTATAGAGTTAGTAGTTTTATTTTAATTATAATTTACTTATTTAAAGAATATTTTAAATAGTTATATTTTATTGTTAAATTATTAGTGATTTATAATGATATCAAATTTTATATTAAAATAACAGGTATATTAATTATAATATTTGAATTATTTATTGAAGAATTCTAAATAGAAATTTGATAGTTATAATTTTTTTTTTAACAAAAGACAAAGAAGCTTAAATATATATTAATATTTAGTAAGAAATTACATCAAACTACAATACATCAAATTTTCCTATCTCAAAATTGGCCAATACTAAATAGTGCTCCAAATACTGTTAAATGAATCTAACCATTAAAAAAACCTACCTAAAGAACCATGCTATTAAACTCTTACTATCCATGCACATAGTCTGTCCTTTACAACCATTACAACCAATTACTTCATGGATTAGGTTTGTTGTGATTTCAACTACATTTTCTCTCATCCTAAACTTCCTGTCCTTTACAACCATTACAACCAATTACTTCATGGATTAGGTTTGTTGTGATTTCAACTACATTTTCTCTCATCCTAAACTTCCTGTCCTTTACAACCATTACAACCAATTACTTCATGGATTAGGTTTGTTGTGATTTCAACTACATTTTCTCTCATCCTAAACTTCCCATCATGAATTCTGCAAGGATTATCTTTGTCTAGTCTTCATTGTCAAATTTATGGTAAAATGTATACTTTACTACATCATTCTGACCTAGGTGTTCATGATCATCCTTGGGTAAAAGGACAAAAGTATTACTTTAACTTCAATGAGATAAAATTGGTATTATTATTTAGAATTTGAAAATGAAGTAAACTAAAAAAATGTGTAGAAATGAATGAAGTTTGAGATTATTACTTTTAATAATTATTTGCAATAAGAATTGATTTTTTCTTCATAATTTTTAAGGATGAATTTTTAGTTGCTAAAAATTAGGGGTCTAATTCACACCACAAAACTATATGGAAATAAACCTTTTTTTTTTTTTTTTGTCTTTGATATCTAATTATGTTCTAAATGGCATACATAGTTAGATCAATAAAAGATAAAAAATAAGTGTTTTGACCTATATTTTCTTTTTTATAACAATTCAAATTTCAACTCACCTGAAATTGATATTTTTCATCTCCCACCACATTTTTTAAAACAAATCTATTCTTACCAAAAGAAAAATTATACATTTTGGAAGAGGACTCTCTCCTCTAGAATGCTAAAAATAAGAATTATGTTTTTTTTTTTTTTTTTTTTTTTTTTTAAAATATTTAAATTTTTTTTTTTTAAAGATTTACTATTTTCTTCTTTAAAAAAATCAATATCTTCTCAAATGTTAAAATACACATTTTTAGTACTTTTAAATTACAATATACAATATCTAAGTAAAACACTATAAAATCTATATCCGAATATTCTTAACTTTGAGCTCTATAAAATGGTTTTTTTTTTTTTTTTTTAAAAGCATGAAAAAGAGTAAGAATTATTGAAATGTCAATTTTCTCAGATAAATTTATTTCTTTAGTAATTGGACACAAACTAGTATGAAACATTAATTTAAAAGACATTTCCAATTGCAAAAGTGTGAGAACATATATAACTTAGGTAGAATACAATTATCTAGACCATATGTTTGAAGAAAATTGATTTTTAGATAGAAATACTCAAATTTAGTTATTCTGATAAGTCATTCTAAAATGTGACACAACTTTGTACTTTTACCCCCTTTAATGACGTATCTTGTATGTAAATTCTATCAAATTCATCAAAAATGTTTCCTCCACCTACAGTCTCAAATTTGCATCATGTGTAACTACCAATATCCTCTAAATAAAACACTACATCTAGGGTTTGTGACAAATTAGTTGCATGTTCATCTTCTAATTGTAGAATGTAGTTTAACTTAACCTTAGGTCTTGGGATGTCCTTAACATTGTGAATCATTGTTCCTTCCATCTCAACTAATAAAACACACAATACTACTTTACAAATTAACAATGCAAGATTATAAATACCTTTAAAACTATAGAGTTTGGGCTTGTTGAACTCACTTTCCAATTCTCTTAAAATCACTTCAATTTTATCTCAAATTCACCTTTTGGTTGATCCTTACCTTTTGAAAAATCAAATGTTACTAAAAGATCTGATTTCATCCTTTAAATATCTTTCAATTAACTTATGAATTAATTGTGCAAGTACTTACAGATGAAAAACTTGTTCTTTTTTCCTAGTAAACTTGTTTCTCTTTGTGCACTCACATATGAAATCCAAATCTTATGTGCACTTAACTATAGCTTCTTTACATGCATATCAACCTCTTGTTATCTGAACAAACATTAATTCCCTCTCTAAGGGTTTAAATAATTGTCTAATATTAATTAATCTTTGTTTACTATGAAATAAGGCACCCAAATAGATTGGTCTTGGTTAGCAATAATTATTGACTTCAACTTATATTCAAGTGTTTCACTTGATTTATTTTCTACAAAATCTTGTGAACTTGTTGGATTTTTAGCCTTAACAAATGTCTCATTGTGATTTTCTACATGTTTCTTCACATTTTCTTTGTCCTATTATTGCTATTCTTAGTCCTTCTAGCATTGTTTGTATTCCTTCTAAATTTTGGTGTTCTTGTGTTGTTTGTCATGTTGTTTGGAATTCTTACATTGTTCATTGTAAAAAATCTTAGTGTATATCTTACATTGTTGCAAATAGGATATTTAGGTCTACTAGTTTCAAGGTTAGTACCTTGATGCATATTATTATGAAATCTAGGTCTTCTTCATTCACTAGCTTTATGTCCAAAACGATAAAATTATAATAATAACAACAAAGAGGGCTAGTATACTTGCTTGTATAGTCCTTTTTGTGACCAACTTCATTGTATGCATAATTTTTTTGAGTAAAATGTCTCTTTACTTTTATAGATGGTTCAGGTTGCTTAGGTACATCTTCAGATTGATTTGACTCAACCTTGTTCAGATATTCTTGTTTTGGTTTAGGTCACAGGATCATAAGATACAACTGCTTAGTGATAAGATCTCTTAAATGATTCTCTTCCAAAGAATCCAAGACCCATTTTATCATAAGGTTTTTGTACCAACATCTTCTCATCAAGTTTTTCAATACTCAAATACAACTTTGCAAGATGTTTCTTAGTTCGTGTAAGCTCTCCTTTCATAATGGTATCATACTTCTCAAGTTCTTCGTATTACAACTTGGTAGCCTCAAGTTCAGATGTCGCTTTTGTAAGCCTGGCTTTTAGATTTGCATTCTTAGTTCTCAATTTTGATTCAATTTCTTTTTCATCATCCTTCAAACTCAACTTTAGATTTGTAATCTCTAGATCATGCTTTAGGATCTCCTTTCTTTTCTTAAGACTTGAAACTTCATTTCTTTCCTTTATTTGATACGTAGACTCTTTCTTGGATTTGGTAGAATATATCTTGACTTTGAGCTTCTTAATGTAGTCCTTCAGATTTACATACTTATCCTTTAAGGAATCTCGTTCCTCTGTGATTACATCAAGTTTCTCACTTGAGCTTCTTCTAGATTCTTCTACAACTGATCCATATCAAAAGTGATTTTACTCAAGAAGTTAGGCCTCTTCTAAGTAACTATTCTCTAATACCAACTGTCAAAAATACAAAATATTGAGGGGAGGAGGGTTTGGGTGAATCAATATTTCACAAAATTTCTCCCAACTATGGATGCCTTTTATAATATTAAAATATGCACATGTGGTTAAACTACAACGTGAATACAACAATAACACAAAGCAGCTCATAACACCGTCATTTCTTAACTAGGGAAACTATGGCCAAGCGAAAACCCCGGTGGGGGAGATACCCACTAAATGATGCACTAATCAAAAGTATCTTGTGTTCAAGATATTAACCCTATTAGGAGTCTATTATAGTTGTATAGTGCCTTGATCCTTGTTAGAGGACTAGTCCTTGAAAGAAGTCTCAACCCTATTAGGAGAACTGTTATTACAATTACAAAATGTATGCAAGATGATCCCACTACCCAAATATACAATATACAATGATATTTTGTATACATAGGAATAGATACAAAATCCTCTTGCAAATGCTGACATCTTCAATATGTGATTTGATCTTTGTAACTCACAACACAATTTTTTCATATACTACCTTTACTTCTCACTTTGGGTTAACATGTAGGATGTCGTCCCTAATTATTCAAGAATTTTTTTTGCTAAACAAAAAAATTCCTTAACATAAAATATCTTATTCCTAAACTCTATCCTATTCTGCTTGGTCATTAGTGTGATCACTAAGAACCCTATCTATACTAATCATAGTGACTCACACACTCACATGTTGGTTCCTCACATCATATACATGCTTCCCTAAACTACACATGTGCTAATTTTTTGTGTGTGAACCATGCCAATAAAAAACTATGTCTCTGCTAATAGATAAACTTCATAACACTTAGATAAATTTCTATGTCCTACCAAATCTTCATCTTCATAATATGCTCACTTAATACTAAATATATTTTTCCATAAATGACAACTCTACACTATACATACCTTTCCATATTTCCAACAATAACTTCTTTCAACTTCACTAGGCCATTACCTTTTATCTTTTTTCTTTGATAAAATGCTCATAATCACATTATATCAAAGAAAGGCAAAATATAGACCCTAAGAAATAGTCAGTGCATACTCTTTCATCACCTTTACATGCTAACACATCTTATTTTTCTCAATTCACTAACTTTCATATTTTGGCCAACTTGATCATTATTCAAACTTGTTACACAAAATTCTCTAAACATATTTTAACATCTTTTTCATTGTCTTCAACCCTTTTCAATCAAATGTGGATCTTTTCCAAACTAATTCACATCCAATCCAAGCCTTTTAGAATTTCTTTGAATTCATTTCAATATCATCATTAATCAATAATTAGCATCTAGCTTTTGGAATTATCATGTCCTTCAGTGCTTAGTTAAATACTATCGAATCCTGATCAAGTCAATTATCATTGTAAAACCTTTAGGAATTGTCACATGCTTTAATGTCTTATCAGTAGTCATTAATCCATGTCACGTGACCTTAGCATGTCATCATTTCATGAAGCGACCACTTGGCAGTATTAGGTCCCTTAGTGCATTTTCATCTTATCCTATCATCATATGTTATTAGTTTAATTATTATCATTATTGAGTCCTTTAGTGGTTGATCATGTTCTAATCCAATCAATTTAATAGGATTGAGAGAGTATATTTATGTTATTATGATCAATCTTATCAATCAATTTCAATCAAACTATGACATTTGTAGAGTCTATTAAATGTCATATGCCATCAATCCATGTCATATGTCCTTGACATTTCATCAAATTGTGTTTTTCAACTTTGGCATCATTTATTCCACCAATCTAATTATAACTTTGATCTCGTTCAATGTTAGTGCATCTAACATATGTTCTCATTACAATCATGCAATAGGGTTATTCTTGCATTTTGTTCATCATTTGGCCAATCACTTTACTAATTTTTCTTATATGGATAAATGATCCATTCTTTATTCATTTTTCTTCAATCATTTAATTCATTTCATCTTGCTAATTCTTCATTTTTACTAACTCTTCTCAATTAGTTAATATTTATTAATTGATTGTTTATTTTTCATGAATTTTGGGAATTTCATATTTTCCTAAATTCTAATTTCCATTGTTGAGGGAATTATGAGATTTCCCTTAAAAGTTTTTTTGCATATTTCTATGACAATTTCTTACACATTGTCATAATGTGTTGATGTATATTATGACATATTTTGCAATTTTTACTTTGTAATCATGGCAAAATTCTATGTTTCACAACATGACTATGACAAATTTCTAATTGCTCACTTTTCTGGCATTTTTGCATTTGGGCTTCCAAACTCTATAAGTTGATTCTTTTTTTGCAATTTTTTGAGCTAACCATCTTCTTTCAGATCTTGTCATCATCATATCATAATTATCTTGTTTTCATTGATTCAATACAAGAGCTACATCCAATCTTTTTGAGAAGCAAGAAAGGGCAAAATTGTCAAATTGAGGGAGTTTTCTCGTTTACTTACTTTATCTCAATTTCTTTTGTGTTAGGACTACGATTTATTTGTGCATACTTTTAGATTTTGATGGTTCCTCTTGTGTGCATGTTTTCCTCATTTTTTATTCCTCATTATGTAGTTTTCACATCTCTAGTTTTCTCATGGGTCTATCAATGGTTTGCCTCATCTTAGAAATGTACTTCACTAATAAGACATTTATTCTTGTTGTTGGTATAGCTATTCTGCCTTTTGTGAGAATTCCTTAGTGTCATTTTTAAATCAATTCTATGTTTGAGTGATACTTCCCACATGAAAAGTTTATCTCAAGAGAGTTTTCACCTTGTTGTTTTGTTAGATGCTTCCTACTCCTTTCACCTTGTTATTTTTATTAGATGCTTCTTACTCAACAAAAGGATAATCATTTTTCACTCTTTCTCTCCTTTTTTGGATCTTTGTGGTACTAAAAGACTCATAAGGGTGTTGCTACTTGACTTTGGTGGTAAATTATAGTAAATGACAATGTTTTTGAAGATTTAAACAAAATACATATTCAAAAGTGGTACTATCCTAGCTATCACTTTAGAATTGATTGACACAAATCTCATGTCAAAGGATTCATTTTGACACAATATCAACATCAACATCTATTCCATTTTTGCATAATATAAATACACTCTCATTGAATTGACAAAGAGCTCCCTCTCAACTATTTCACATGTAGAACTTTTCATAGCGAAAGAAACTAGTTGAAAAAACCACCAAACCTAATCAACTTGAGAACTGGGATAGAAAGCACTAGAACTTACATAACCAACCACAAAAAAAGACTTCCTTATGACCAAAAGTGAAGTCCTAAATAAGAGAGAAGATCACATAAGAGTCAGAACCACAAAAAATAGGTCCAAGTAGCTTAACACTCCCATCCATGACCGCATTGTATTTTCTCTTAGCCTCTAGTCACCTCGCCATTCTAGTGAAAACGTTCTAAACAAATTAGAGTTTATCAAAGTGCAACTAGTTTATTACATAGAATGCAATCCAATGCAATTATTTTACTTTATTGTTTGACTCTAGGAAAGAACAAATTCGTATATATTAAGAAAAACTCAAAAGAATCAACCGACGAATTTTCAAAAAAATTTACCAAAATTTATCCCACAGGTCATATTAGTTATCCGTACTATTGATAAGGCATTATTTGTCTCGAAGTCGTCATTGAAGCCTATGCCAGTAGATTCTCGGTCGCTAATGGGCGGCATTGCGGATTGAAGACACGATGTTATTCTCGTCCAACACAAAATGGCTACGCGCTCTGGACGTAGAAAATGTACCATTCGCAGCTAACAGGTCGAAAAAGAGTTGTTTTATGTATCTCATCTTACATTCTTGACGATGCTCAACAACAGACAAAATCCAGCGTCCCCACATATTTGACGGACTCCTCCAAAGTCATTTGTCACTACATATCTAACATGGTTTATCTCAGCGAGGAAGACAATGAAATTCTCAGCTGTCTGTGATGTTTACGAGGGCGGATCTTCCATGGTAGATCTCCAAAATCCCTCGTCATCTCAGCCCATCTTTCCCAACTCCTTTAAATTATTAATTCTGTATTTTCCGGCCACAAAGGTTTTTTTTTCTTCTACTTTGTCATTTCTCCAACCTCTTCGCTATATATACTCCATAGCTGTGTCGTTACATTTCATCAGACAACAAGGCAGAGTAGATTTCAATAGTTTTATTTGAATCTAATGGAGAGTCACTTAGGAAAACGTGAGAGGCTCGAGTGGAACAATGAGAGCGGTGGGTTCTGTGAAGAACCAGAAGCCAGCCCACCAAAGCGGCTTTGCAAGGATTCCAATGTGGATTTTGTGTGGGAAGTCATTAAAAAGATGGATAATGAAGAACTGGGTTTGGTTGTTGAAGAGATAGAGGAAGAGATGGTGTGGGATATGATGAAAATTTTAGAAGAAGAAATAAGTTCAGGCACTTCCTTTTCTGATGAATCGGAGTCCAATGGGGACACAGATTGTATTGCGGCGAGTGACGATGAAGTGGGTGTTCTTTGCAGCCCTTCTCTGTATTATGATTATGATTACGGTTCATGCGGCTTCTTCGAATACAATGAAATGGAGGCTGAACGACAATTATTGCTTCACTTTTGGATGGGGTCTTGTGAAATTGTGGAGCACGATGGAATTGATTCGTGATCTTCACATAGTTTCCAATCACATTGGCTTTTAGTTTTGTAAGGATTGACATGTGCGAACTTTTTCCATCAAATTTATTTTTAAAAGAAACTTGTACATGTTTATGATAATAATAAAAAATATTTTTTCAATATAAATTTGAGGCTGATTAACACATAAACAAGTTATTGGAATTCAGGTGAATAAATAATCCAACTACTTTGGTTTCATTCCCTTCTTGTGGGTGACACTAAAGTACTAATAAAGTTTTTCCTTCTTTGATGAATAGTCACTTTCTTATTAATTAAATATTAAAGATACACATTCACAAAAAAGGGTCGGGTGATACAAGATCTCCCTATGAGTTCACATGATATGTGGCAGGATAGTTCAACTACTCACCAAAAAACATATAAGCCCAAAGGTTGAATACAAAGTAACAAAAAAAAACAAGAAAGCCTTCAGGCTGCAAGAGCAATGCTAGTCGAGGGAGGATCTTTGTCATCAGAACCCCAAAAATTAGTGGGGTTAGTGGATGGCTCGAGGGGAGCCCATCCGTCAGCAGGGGCAACAAAAATATTAGATCTTTTTCTTTTTCTTCCTTCGGCCTTGGCAAAGAGATAGCCAGATCCAACTGGTGGAAAGTCCATTTAGGGTCCTTGTAGATAGAGGGCTAGCATGCATTAGAGGTAGTAGCAGGAGGCACTAGAGACCAGCCTAATGTTGACCTTAGCAGAGGCAAGGCCAAGCGCCAATGACCACCAAAACTACCACTAGGAGAGTGGCAAGAAGGTTGTGACTTGGGAGTATGTGAGCGGTGAGTTGAGCTGCTACAACCTCTCTAACAATAGCGAGGAGTACAATCACCAGATAAAGTGTGTAATGACACCCTAGTGACCATGCAAGAGGCATTACCGCAATGAGCCAAAAGCTTCAGCAAATGGGCAACCTCTAGTGCCACTTCATTGGTTTGTACTTGAATTTGCATCATGACATTATTACAAACACACACTTTAGCATACATAGCAACATTTATATCAAGAAAGTTGTAAGAGAAAAAAGCTGCATTGTGCTCTTTCTAGATAGTAAACAAAATCTCCATTCTGAAAGCATGTGAGATTTAGGAATACTTAAAAGGGAGTCTAGTCAAATCTCCGAGGACATCAATATGCTAGGAAAAGGCCTCTGGGAAAAAGGATATTAAGAAATCATAAATCTAGAGAAAGTACTTTTGGTCCTGCATGTAGAACCAAAAGATATGCAAGAAGCTTTCTAGTTGACCACAAAAAGGACATCTGGGGTCCGAGACACCCAACTGCCAATTCTGAGGGCTCAACAACACCCACTGAAAGGGAATACACGAAGAAAAATGAGGTATTGTTGAATTTGTTATAGGTTTCCTAACTATGGAAAATCTAAGACTCCAAGTCTTGTGAACGCACAACAAATGCCAATGTTGGTTGAGGGTCTTAACCATAGGAAGGTTGGGAACCAGCCATCAATATCCCAGTTTGGGTTTATAACTGGTAAAAGGAGTGGTAGGATATTACTTCCATTGCTTCCACCATGGGCGAGATGATTGAGTACCAAGCTTGTGAAACATATGGGGAAGCACCACAGAAAATAGAAGACCAACCATTTGTTGTTTTGGATGGTTGAACCGAAACTACACCTAAAGGTCCTCCAATGAGTGAATACTCATAGTAACTTTGGCAAAGAGATTTTGGGTGTCTTGATTCCCCTTCTGAATAAGTGCAGAGTGCTAGTTGCTTGAATCTTGGCAAGAGGCACACCATGGATAGCAAACAAAGGTGACCACCACAATTTTTGATGGTTCATGGAGAGCCCATCTCTAAACCCATTTCTAGGCTAGTGAAGCCAAGGTTTAATGGCTTCCCAGGCTTTCCAAATATTTTTAGCAACAAAAGTGACTTGAATTTGCATTGGTTTAGTGGTCACAAGTAGGTTTTGAAATCCAATCCCCTTCTAGATTGGCTAGTTAACCAAAAAGGCTGAAGAAATGCAGTGACATAATAAAATTTTCTAGGCCTCATCACCAGTGAGAGCTCGAATGACCCGTTTTGCACAATGAGAAATACCTTGCTTTTGAGCAGAATGTTATAATTTTAAATTTGAATTATTATTTATTTATTTAAATAATATTTCAAATAGTTATATTTTGCCATTAAAATATTAATGACTTATAATAATATCAAATTTTATAGAAAAATAATAAGTATATTAATTCTTATATTTAAATTATTTATCTAAGAATTCTAAATAAAAATTTGATGGTTATAATGTTTTTTTTGTTAACAAAAGACAAAGAAGCTTATATATATTAATATTTGCAAAGATTGTGAACTACATTATTGATTGTAAATGTAGCTTATAAGATTATTTTATTTCTCTCTCTAATAACAAGGTATATGGTCTTACTTTTGTCTATTTAGAATTTTTATAGTTTTTTTAAAACAGTAAGTGGCCAAGGCCTTGAATATATTTATTAATAAAAATTGCTAATTTACATTAGAGTTTCTCCATTCAAATGGGCACTGGTAGGAAAGGAGCCTGAGACTAATGTCCTATATTATTACATCATAAAAGGGGCATACCCTAGTCAAATTACTTCATATTTTATGATTACAATAGAGATTATTACATAATAATTCGATACAATCATCAATGGTGCTTTACTATAGCTATGACCAATTTTAGTTGAGCTAATCTTGCCATTATACTTTATGCTCCTCCCATTACTAAGTGAAGCACACATCCCTACCTTCTTGCCTTAGCAATCAAAATGGTTAGTGATTAAATACAAACATCTTTTGTTTTAGTTAATTGTAACCTTAGAAAGATAACCAAATTTTCTCATAGTTCCTGCATTCTTTGAAATAAGTCCTACATCATTATAATTATATTCATACCTTCCCAATCTCCTTAAAACATTGAATATTAGTGTTGGTTATCTTCTTAGCAAAATCTAAAACATTGTCTTTTTAGAAATGATTCTAAACTTTGATTTATTAGTTCATTAAGCTCATTAAACTACCTTAATAAGTCAAGTAAAAGCATAAAAAACCTATATTTAACCAACAATATCAAAAGAGTTGATATCAGTCTGCCTAGAAACTAGCAACATCTTTAACTAGTCTCAAACATTATCAACAAAACTAACATATCATTGACTGAATAGATTACTACTTAGCATTAGTCATCATCTCTAACTTCAACACCTCTAACCTAGCTGCTTAATTATCTAGTATTGTGTTGATAAGGAATCTGAGTCCTAACTCCACGTGCCTTTCTATAAAGTCATTTGAAAACATAGATCCCTTCTTGTTGCATTTTTTGATGCTCCTTAAAGATATTAGTATTAAAAGAACTTCAAAAACCAATCATCTAAAACCATGCTATCCATTCTACATTTTCAAAAAAGTTCTCCTACACTTCTTATGTAAAGATATGCAAAATATCTGCATCAAATGAATTATTTTCAATCTGCCATAAAACAGCAACACCTTTTAACTCATGTTGATTAGGATTATCATAACTAACTATTGGAAAAAGAGATGGAGTACCTGAGAGGGGAGGGGTGAATCGGTTACTCCAAAAAAAAAAGTTATCTAATGGATGCTAGGTGAAGTCTCATTAATCCTTGCCATGCTAAGAAGTTATTTATGTTAAGTCTTTGGATTTCTCTTTTGTAAGACATCCTGATCTTTGGCTTAGATCCTTGAAATCTTATCTTGAAAGCACCAAAAGATCTGATACCAATTGTTGGAAAAAGAGATGGAGTAATTGAGAGGGGAGGGGTGAATCAGTTACTCCAAAAAAAATATTTCTTATAGATCCTTAGATGTCTTAAAATATAGTTGTTGCTGACACTAGATAACCACACAAATAAATGTTGAAACTAGATAGATGTTCTATTAACTTTATTAAGCCTTTAAAGTGTTTAACATGCATGCATAAAGAAATAACATGAACAAAAGAGACACCAGATTTAATGTGGAAACCCAATTTTGGGAAAAACCACCAAGTAACTAGTTACCAATTTTCACTCTTCTTAAGTGAGCCCTGTTAGGAGCCAACCTTGTTAAAGGTTACAAAACACACTGTTAGGTGTGAACCTGTTAGAGGATTTGATCACCTTGTTAGAAGTGGCCTTGTAAGAGGTCTTTAAAACAATTCAATTGAATTGTCACCTTGTTAGAGAATTTACAAAATGGTTGTCCAACCAACTCTGTTAAGAGATTTTGAATCACTGTTACAATGATTAAAAAGCAACAATGAAGTGATATGAGATATATGCAACTTATCTTTTCTGAATATAGATCTCTCTTCTGCTTCATTAAATCCTCACTGATCGAATGCAACTTTGCAGCTTGATAGGGATGACAAATTCTTCCTCAACATTCACTCATGTATTTTCTTATACATTCACACTTTTTGCATCCATTCACTTCCTTACTTTCGAATTCACAACTTGACTCTTCATATATACCTTACAGATTGTTTAAGTTGGCTCAATTACAAGTTTACAACAACACAAAACTAAATAAATCAGTTGGCTACACAAAACAATTAAACTTAATTCTTTGGAATCATAAAATTCTTTACTACCTGACCCAGCTCGGTGACCACTGCTTCAAAATGGTTTTCCCGTGTTAACCAAGTGAAACTCGATAAATACTGCAAACCTTGCAACTTCCTTCAGAGACTGAGTTTATTCGGTAAATACTAACCATCCTTTGTTTACCGAGTGAGCTCGGTAAAAGATAACATTTCTTCACTTCCCGAGTGAGCTCGGTAAAAGCTAACTTGCCTTTGCTTACCGAGTGAGCTCGGTAAAAGTTAACTTTCCTGTGTAATGTTCAGGAATGTTCGGTAGTCACTATAAATTGCTTTGCTAACCATCTGAGCTTGATAGACTCTGTATGATGGCTGATATGACATTTGTGTAACATCAAAGACAATACACAATTAACAATTGTATCAAACAATCTCCCTCTTTGGCATTGATGGCAACACAACATGTCATAGCAGAAATGAAATTTGAAAACAAATCTTTCACTTGTATGGAAACACAACATGTCAATATAACAATTCTCCCTCTAAGATAGAAAACTCTTCCTCTTACAGTAATCTCCTTCTATGAAGAAATTGCATAAAAAAAACTCTTTTGAACAAATTTCAGAGAGATATGATAGTAGTAAACTCTCCCTCTTTGACAACACATGCCAAAGACAACTCAAACTCAAACAAATTTCAGTGTACCTTTAGTACTAATTCATATGCAATGTTTCCTAATTATGCTGCATCAACTGATAGATCTTCAATCTCGTATGAGTTGATGCATCACTAAAACTTTATATTATTTTAGTGAACTTCAGATATGGGAGTGACCCCTAACTTACCTCTTAGATACAAGAATGCATCCTTAGGTAATGGTTTTGTGAATATGTCAGCAATTTGGTCCTTTGTATGAATATATTTCAATCTAATCTCCTTATCTTGCACCAATTCTCTGACAAAATGATATTTTATTGCAATATGCTTTGTTTTGGAATGCATCACTGGATTCTTAGCTATGTTGATTGCACTTGTATTATCATAGAACATAACAACTGGTTCTTTGATTTCTATCTTCATGCCTTTCAACAACTATTTAAACCAAACAATGTTAGAATAGTTTACTGCTACAGCAACATACTCTGCCTCTGCTGTTGATTGAGATGTACAATTTTGCTTTTTGCTTGTCCAAGAAACCAACATTTTTTCAAGAAAGAATGCATCTCCACTTGTACTTTTTCTATCATCAAGGTTTCTTGCCCAATCAGTATCAGTAAATACTTTCAAATCCAAATTTCCTCCAAACTTATACCATAAACCATACTCTTTAGTTCCTTTTAAATATCTCATTATTCTTTTGATTGCCATCAAGTGGTTTTCTCTTGGTTTTGCTGAAAATCTTGCTACAATACCAATTGCAAGGGAAATATCTGTTCTAGTATGAACTACATACTGCAATTTTCAAATCATAGATCTATATAATGTTTGATCTACTTCCTTTGATTCATCTTCCTTGGTAAGTTTTAATCCAGTACACATAGGAGTCCCAACTAATTTAAAATCTTCCATTCCAAACTTTTTCAATATCTCTTTGATGTACTTTGATTGAGTAATGTAGATACCATTTTTATTCTATTGAATTTGAAGACCAACAAAGAATTTGATCTCACCAAACATAGACATTTCAAATCCCTTGTTCATTTGTTGTGAGAATTCTTTGCACAAATCATCATTCCTTGCGAAAATACTATCATCTACAAATATTTCTGCCAAGACAATCTTATTATCTGGTCCTTCTTTAATATACAAGCTACTGTTATCATTAGTTCTTTGAAAACCAATCTGAATAAAATATTTATGCAATCTTTCATACCATGCTCTAGGGGCTTGTTTCAGACCGTACAATGCCTTGTGTAATTTGTAGACCATGTTCTTCTTATTTGGATTAACAAAACCTTCAGGTTGTTCAATGTAGACTTCTTCATCTAGTATACCATTGAGGAATGCTGATTTGACATCCATCTGATAAGCTTTGAATCCCTTGTGAGCAACATATGCTAGTAAGGTTCTGACTCCTTCCAATCTTGCAACAGGAGAAAAAGTTTCTCCATAGTCTATTCCTTCTTCTTGAGCATATCCTTTGCATACTAGTCTAGCTTTGTTTCTTGATACCTTACCATCTTCATCCAACTTGTTTCTGAATACCCACTTGGTTTCAATCACATTTTTGTCTTTAGGTCTGGGTACAATAGTCTACGTCTTATTTTTCTCTATTTGCTCTATTTCTTCATTCATAGCCTCAATCCAACTATCATTTTCCAATAAATCTTTGACATTTCTAGGTTCAAAATCAGCAAGTAAACAAGTACCTTTCAGCTTATTTATTGTCATGGTTCCTTCAGATTTATCTCCAATGATCTGATCTGCTGAATGATGTCTTCTGACATACTTGGCTAATACAGGTTCCTTGCCTTTTGAATGGATTTCATTATTATCCTTTTGCATTTCAACTTCAGGCTCTTTATGTTCTAGCTCGGTAGATATTTACTCGGTATATGTTTTCTTGGTAAATACTTACTTGGTAGATACTGAGTTTAACTCAGTTTGAACTTCCTGTAACTCGGTTACAGATGACTCGGGAGTAGAAGTTCCCTGGTTCTCTGATGTAATTGGTACTGTATCTGGTTCACTAAAGACAAACTTTTTATAATCTTTTGGTTCCCTTTTGCTTTCTTCTTCAATCCTTTCTGCAAACTCATCAACTTTCACATGTGCACTTTCTATGACTTTGTGAGTAGACAAGTTCAAACATCTATATGCCTTACTTGTGCACGAGTATCCAAAGAATATACCTTCATCACCTTTTACATCAAATTTTCCTTTTCTAGATTCTTTCAAAATGTAACATTTACTTCCAAATACTTTAAGATAACTTACATTAGGTTTATAGCCATACCATAACTCATAGGGGGTTTTGAATGTGTCTTTCTTTAGCTGTAGTCAATTTAAAGTATAGATTGCAGTGCTTATTGCTTCCTTCTAGTATTTGATAGCAATTCTCTTTTCAATCATTAATGTTCTTGCACAATCCATGATAGATCTATTTCTTCTTTCAGCTATTCCATTCTACTGGGGTGTTCCAGGTGTTGATACCTATCTTTTGATTCCTCTTTCAATGCAAAAGTTATTGAATTCTTGTGAAATGAATTCTCCACCTCTGTTTGACTTCAAGCATTTTAATCTTTTTTCTATTTCCTTTTCAACTCTAGCCAAATACCATTTGAACTTTTCAAATGCTTCTGATTTATTTCTTAGATACATGATTGTCATCATTCTTGAGTAATCATCAACAAAAATAATGAAGAACTTTTCTCCAATATAGCTTTCATTTCCAATAGGTCCACATAAATCAGTATGCACAATTTCTAATATATCTTCTGACTGATAGTTTTTAGTTTTAAAACTAGTCTTTCCCATCTTTTCAATTTGACAATTTTTGCATAGACCGACCTCAAGTTTCTTTATGTTGGGAATGCCTTTTACTTTTCTAAATTTGCTTATCTTTACCAGATTATCAAAGTTTACATGACACAACCTTTTATGCCATAACCAACTTTCTTCAACTTGAGCAATGAAACATGAACATTCACCTAGTTCAAGATAGAACAAGTTACCTTTAGTTTGAGTGCTTGATCCAATCAGCTTTCCTTTCCCATCCAGTAGTCTTGTTTTACCATGCATGAATTCTACTTTGATTCCATTATTGAGTAGCTGTGCCACACTTAACAGATTATGCTTTAGTCCTTCTACCCAATAGGCATTATCACATATAAGTTCTTTGGTTAGGGGAATTCTTCCTCTTCCTTTTATACAACAAGGTTCATTGTTACCAAATCTTACACTACCACCATCATAGTCTTCAAAGTATTCAAACTTAGTTTTGTCACCAGTCATGTGATGAGAACAACCACTATCTATGATCCATGTATCATTTTTTCTCATATGAGAAATGAGTGCCATTTCTTCATCATCATCAGATTCATCTTTTATAGCAATATAGACAATATCATCTTCTTCTTCATCATTAGAGTCATTAGAATTTTTAGCCATAAAACATGTTTTCTTACCTTTGTCCTTGAATGATTTGAAATCTTTCTTGCCATTCCATTTTTTATTTTTCTTTTCATCTTTTTTCTGCTTGTTTGGACATCTAGCAGCAATATGACCAACTTCTTCACATGAAAAATAGATTAGGGGTACTTTACCTTTGTATTTTCCTCTGCCTCTAGAATATTTCCTTGCTAGAAGGGCTTCAATTACTTCAAGATCACTGCCTAAACTTTGGTTTGATTCATCTTCACTTTCTGACCGAGATTTCATTTTGCCTTTCTCCTTGAGTGAAAGTTTGGCTTCAAATGCTAATTCAATGTTTTTGGAAGCTGGAATATAGTTATCAAAGTTGTCCAGTTCAAATGCAATCAATCTTCCAACTATAGCCTCTAGATATATCTTATGATTTGCTTCACATCTTCTTTCCTGAATTGCAGAGACTCTGATTGCATAAAGTGGAAGGAGAGTTCTAAGAACTTTTCTTATAACTGTCACTTCACTGATATCTCCTCCAGAAGCTTTGATTGCATTGCCACATGCTTTAACTCTTTCAACATATTTTGCAATGTGTCATCCTCTCTCATCCTCATTTGATCAAATTGTCCTCTCAAACTTTCTGCTTTGGCTCTTCTAACATTATCATCTCCTCCATATATCTCTTTCAGCTTTTCCCATATTTCAAAGGAAAATTTGCAGTCCTTGGTATCATCAAATTCTTCATAACTTAGAGCAGATGCTATATCTATCCTCATAATGTTGTGAGTTTTCTTTTCAACAATATCATTGATAGATAGTGTACCAGCTGGTTCTGCAAATTTTTCATCAAGGTACTTCAGTCTTGTATCACTAATGGATGCTAGGTGAAGTTTCATCAGTCCTTGCCATGCTGAGAAGTTATTTCTGTTAAGTCTTGGGATTTCCCTTTTGTAAGACATCCTCATCTTTGGCTTAGATCCTTGAAATCTTATCCTACAAGCACCAAAAGCTCTGATACCAATTGTTGGAAAAAGAGATGGAGTAACTGAGAGGGGAGTGGTGAATCAGTTACTCCAAAAAAAAAAATTCTTACAGATCCTTAGATATCTTAAAATACAGTTGCTGCTAACACTAGATAACCACACAAATAAATGTTGAAACTAGATAGATGTTCTGTTAACTTTATTAAGCCTTTAAAGTGTTTAACATGCACACAAGAGACACCAGTGAACACAAGAGACACCAGATTTAATGTGAAAACCCAATTTTGGGAAAAACCACCAAGTAACTAGTTACCAATTTTCACTCTTCTTAAGTGAGCCCTATTAGGAGCCAACCCTATTAAAGGTTACAAAACACACTATTAGGTGTGACCCTATTAGAGGATTTGATCACCTTGTTAGAAGTGGCCTTGTTAGAGGTCTTTAAAATAATTCAACTGAATTGTCACCTTGTTAGAGGATTTACAAAATGGCTATCAAACCAACTCTATTAAGAGATTTCGAATCACTGTTACAACGATTAAAATGCAACAATTAAGTGATTTGAGATATATGCAACTTATCTTTGCTGATACAGATCTCTGTTCTGCTTTATTAAATCCTCACTGATCAAATGCAACTTTGTAGCTTCATAGGGATGACAAATTCTTCCTCAACATTCACTCATGTATTTGCTTATACATTCACACTTTTTGCATCCATTCACTTCCTTACTTTTGAATTCACAACTTGATTTTTCATATATACCTTACAGATTGTTTAAGTTGGCTCAATTACAAGTTTACAACAACACAAAACTAAATAAATCAGTTGGCTGCACAAAACAATTAAACTTAATTCTTTGGAATCATAAAATTCTTTGTTGCTGGACCCAGCTTGGTGACCACTGCTCCAAAATGGTTTTCCTGTGTTAACCAAGTGAAACTCAGTAAACACTGCAAACCTTGCAACTTCCTTCGGAGACCGAGTTAATTCAGTAAATACTAACCATCCTTTGTTTACCGAGTGAGCTCAGTAAAAGATAACATTTCTTTGCTTCCCAAGTAAGCTCGGTAAAAGCTAACTTGCCTTTGCTTACCGAGTGAGCTCGGTAAAAGTTAACTTTCCTGTGTAATGTTCAGGAATGTTCGGTAGTCACTATAAATTGCTTTGCTAACCATCTGAGCTCGGTAGACTCTATCTGATGGCTGATATGACATTTGTGTAACATCAAAGACAATACACAATTAACAATTGTATCCAACACTAACATCATAAGTTGAATAAGTTAGTACTTATCTTCATTTAACACTATTGAGCTCAACACCTCAAACCTGAGTACTAGAACATATGGCATTGGGTTGACAATGATTCTAAGTCTTAACCCATCAAGTCCTATTGAAAAGGTATAAGAAAATATAGAGCCCATCTAGATATGATTGTAGATATCCTTAAAGATGTTAAATTAATAAGTGAAGTCAAAAAATTGATCAACATGAAGCATAGTATCCATTCTACATCATAGATCTGTTGGAAATGAGAATGGAGTAACTGAGAGGGGGAGGGGGTGAATCAGTTACCACAAAAACATTTCACAGTTCCTTAGATGTCTAAAATCTTGATCTTAGTTACAGACTACTGAAACTTGATAATGCAGCAAATACTAATAATTATTAAGAACTGATAACCAAAACAATTCAGCAATCATGAACACTAGAGACACCAGATTTAACGTGGAAACCCAATATGGGAAAAACCACCAATGTAACTAGTTACTATTTTTCACTCTTCTGAAGTGAGCCCTATTAGGAGCCAACCATATTAAAGGTTACAAAACAAACTGTTAGGTGTGAACCTGTTAGAGGATTTAATCACCCTGTTAGGAGTTGCCTTGCTAGAGGTCTTTAGAACAATTCAACTGAACTGTTACCTTGTTAGAGGATTTACAATAAGGCTGTTAAACCCACTCTATTAAGAGATTTGAAATCGCGGCTACAATTGTTAGAAAGTAACAATGAATGATCTGAATATAATGCAACTTATCTTTGCTGATACAGTTCTCTGTTCTGCTTCACTAGATCCTCTCTGATCACATAAAAGCTTTGTAGCTCCACAAGGATATTTGATCCTTCAAAAATTCGCTTGCACCTTCACAATTCGCACATACATCTTATCCACACATGCACACTTGAATTTGCAACTTGATCCTTCATATATACCTTTTTGATTATCAAGTCGACCTTAAATACAAGTTAAAATTATTAACAATTATACCGTGAGTTGGCTACATTCATCACATAAATCAATTTTAGCCTTAATTCCACACTTTTCAAAAATCCTTCGCTAACCAACCTAGCTCGGTAAACACTGTACCATAATGATCTTTAGTGTTAACCAAGTGAGGCTTGGTAAGCACTGCGAATTGTGCAAAAATCCTTTAGACACCGAGTGAACTCGATAAACACTGACTTTCCTTCGCTTACCTTCCCAGCCCGGTAAACACTAACTTTTCTTCGCTTACCTTCCCAGCTTGGTAAACACTAACTTTTCTTCGCTTACCTTCCTAGCTCGGTAAATACTCTGTCATAATTTCCTTCGATCACCGAGTGAGCTCGGTAAGTACTGAAATTCCTTCATTAACCAAGTTAGCTCAATAGAAGCTATCTTTATAGTGTAATATACACCAATGCTTGGTAGACTCTATAAACTACTATGCTTACCTTCTGAGCTCGGTAGACTTCGTCTGATGACTAATATGACATTTGTGTAACATCAAAGACAACACTCAATTAACCAATTGTATCCAACAAGATCAATACTACATCACTATATTAAGATTCATAACTCGAGAGTAGTAATACAAAGAGAGCACAAAAAGATGTCCTTTTCCATGGATTAAATAGAAACCTATTATGATCTAATCTATATTCATATTAAGAGAAAAGACATCCTAGTATACATCACCATATTTAGAATTGGCGATAATCAAAGCCACTTGTCACTAATTACAAAACATTGTCAAATACTATAATTTTTTAGCTAAAACCAAAACCCTAGTATGACTTAATAGAGTCTAATATAGATTACTATTTAAAGAAACTAATACTAAGCTTGTACACTTAATATGACCAAAATGACCTTTGACACTGGTTTTATTTGTCTAAAGAAGACTATGCTTCATGACCCAATTGTCATTTTGCACCAAACCACCAAAAAGCTTGTTCCCAGCACCTCCATGAGGCCTCTTACTTCTTACAATACACTATAATCACTTCCACAACATCATTTGGGTTTTCTGCCTAAAAATTTGGTAGAAATTTGAAAGAGGATTTCTCTTTGCTAGTCTTTTCTAAATTGGGGGTACAGAAATCCAACCTGTCTAAATTGCCAAAACCTACACTTGGATGAATGTAGGCCTTAGAAAGACTAAGATAGTTACTAAGCCATGCATGTCCAGCCTCGGCTGAGATCTTTCTCCATCCCATGGGGAAATGGAAGAAAAATTCCATCTTGGGCCAAGCCATGTTGAAAGCAATCCTATCTCTAATAATTAGGGCAGGCCTCCTAGGGTTGTTAGGCACCATCAAACTCCCTGGGGGATGCTCCATATACATCTTAGGGAGAGGCACACATAGATCTTCATCCAAGCTCATAATTGCTTCCAGTATACCTAGACAACAAGTGGAATAAAGAATATTTAGACATAATCATACCATTGCCCATTTATTGATCCCTGCTTTAGCCATGTAAGGAATGGAGATGTCAGTGACATCACTATTAGTCCACCAGGTATACTCATACTTAAATTTTTTTTTCTCCAATTAGTCTATTGACTGCAATTTGGGTTATACCATCGACAACCCTAAGGATTCTATTCCATCTATCGGGTTTAATATTACCTCAAAAAGCCACTATGTAAGCTTTGGAGGTGTGATATACACAGATATTTGCATCCATCTTCAAATTTGGCAAAACCACATGATAGTGACCAGATTCTATGTCAAAATAAATATATCCATAAGCTAAAATCTCTAGATGTTCCTCAAGAGTTCTTAATTATCAAAGAAGCTATTCTTCATCAAATAATGATAACATAGATAGGTTGTATCCAAAGGACCTAACTCTTATAATTATCATAACATCAAACCTAGGAGTCTACATCAACCTAAAACATGGTGTCAATATCTGCTTGAAGACCTAGGGAAGTTGAAACCCCTTTAAATATTATTGAAAGATTAAACCCCTTTGAGACTCCTCTTCTTTATGACCCAAGGGGGTTAAAGAGCACAATGACTAAATGGGTATAAAGGCCCCCCTACCATTTCACATAATCTTTGTTTTAGCTTGATTATATATCCTAATTAAATCTTAGTGAATAACTAGGAGATTTTATTATGACCTTCAAACTAGAAGAACCATATATGCAAGTTGAAGATTTAGAGCTAGCTTCTAAAAACCAATATATTATCACCATCTGCTCCTCTATTTTCCTAGAAGTCTTCTTTTTGATTCCCTTCTTGAAAGATGTGTCTGATCTTGATATCTTCAAACTCGTCTAGTTGATTTAAAACTTCTTCTAAATAGAATTAAGGACCCAATTTGGGGTAACTTTATTCCTTATTGCATTTAATACAATTTGTGAGTCACCTTCAATAAAGACTTTGGATAAACCTAAAAAAAGACAGAGTTGCAAGTCTTCTTCCAATGCTTCAAACTCTACCAAGTTGTTGGACATTGGTCTAATGGACTTGTCTTTTTTAGCTATCTGCCAATCTATATAATCATTGATAATGCAATTGATGCCTGCTATCCTTGGATTTCCTCTTTCCACCCCATCAAAATTAAGCTTAACCCAGTCCTTTGGATTGGGAATCCATTTACACTTTTCCCTAGCCTCCTTGCTTTTCTTTAGGTAGAAAAAAGCAGGATTGACTAGTTTGGTCTATAATTTCTTAATTTCACCATCCCAAATCGAGAAAGAACCCTCTTCTATTCTTGATCTCCTGAGGTGAGAATTAGATGTTTGACTATACTAGCTTCTATTTTTAAGATTAGCTCTTTTAATTTCAACTCTGTATCACTAAAAATTCATGTATTCCTTTCTTTCTAGACTTAGCACATAAGGATAGATGGACTAATATTCCTTGGTTTTCTATAGATGCCCTTACATATATTAGTGGGCCAACCTTTGAGCAGGTCAGATAATGAGTTAGGAAAAGGGGAAGACCATCCAAACCTTTGTCGGAGCCACTCCCAACATGCTCGAGCATACAAGTAACTATATAATAGATGATCAACATCTTCACTATCATGCTTGCACAAGATACACCACGAAGGACCTAAAATACCTAATTTAATCAATCTATCTTCCATCATAATCCTATTTTAGAATGACATCTAAAGAAAAAATCCTACCTTTGGCAAACATGCAGAGTCCCAATAAAGATTGAGTGAGATTTCCACCTTGTCCCATCTCTTGGAATTAATTAGTGCTTTATATCCATTTTTCACACTATATTTATCATTGTTTGATGCTACCCATATGAGCTTGTCATTCCCATCAAGTTTCTTAACCTTCCTATCTTTAATTAAATTTTTGTATGCCTTTATGGCAACTGGATCAATCCCTATATCTTTCAGAGGTTTCCAAATCCATCTCGAATGTCCTTCTATGATGATCTTAGTTTTGCAGTTGCTTACTATGCTACCCCATAGATTTATTAACTTCTCTCTAAGGTTTCTTGGGATTAGACTACTATCTATTGGGGGGTGCTTGTCCCAGGAATCTTCCCAAAAAAGGGCTTCATCCCCCTTATCAATATCCCAAGTGAGGTATTTGCCCAGAAGATAGCAATATTTGACCATGAAGTTCCAACTTTCTGATCCTTTAGAGAGGATCTTCATCCTAAATATCGAAGAGAGGTCTTCTAATTTCAAATATTTATTATACATGATCTTGGCCCATTTGTGCTCTCTTTCATTATATAAGCACCAAACTAATTTGGCCCTAACACTTCATTTTTCCATTGTAAATTCTTAATTCCTAGTCCTCCACATTCTTATGGTTTGTAAATATTATCCCATTTAATGAAGGCCAATTTTTTGGATTCCTCCCAATTATTCCATAAAATAATTCTAAGTTTGGCTTCTAACTTGTGATTAAGATGTTTGGGAAGGGGAATACAAGACAACAGATATGTGGGAATGGTTGTTAGCACTGATCTTATCTTGGTGCTCTTGCCATCTTTTGTGAGCCACTAGTCTTTCTAACCACTAATCCTAGCTTTCAATTTCTTCATTATGTTGTACCATACCTTGCTGGACTTAACTTCCTTTTCTAATTCTATGCCAAGACATTTGCAAGGGAAAGAGCCTATTTTGTATCCCATAATGAGACAGATTTTTTTTTCAATCTTAGGATCCGTATTAATAAAATATATTTTGAATTTTGAATTTTTCACTATTTAACCTGAAGCCATCATGTAACTTTCTATGATGGACTTTAAGGACCTCGTTTCCTCCACCGAGTTCTCACCTGGCAGAATAGTATCATTTGCATATTGTTGATGTGTTATATTAGGAATATTCCTAGTAATGGTTATACCTTTAATCTTTTGTTCGATGTGAGCCCTTGTGATGGATCTCCCAAAGGCTTCAGCCATGACTATAAACAAAAATAGGGATAACGGATCGCCTTGTCTAATTCCCCTCACAATATCAAAAAACTCTTTAGGGGACCCATTCACAAGAATATATATCTTCATAGAGGATATACATTTGAAAATGAGATTAATCCATTGATGGGAGAAGCTGAATCCTTCTATTGTTTTACAAAGGAAACACCAATCTACCATATCATAGGCTTTTTAGATATCCAATTTCATAAACATACAAGCCTCTTTGTTATTTTGGGCTGAGTGAATAGTTTCTTGGATAGTAATAATACCATCCAAAATAGATCTAGATAGAACAAAACCTATTGGTTCCTTGGAGATAATCTTTAGAAGAATTAATTTTAATCTATTTGCTAGAACCTTTGAATTTTTTTATATAAATGGTATTACAAAGTGTAATAGGCCTGGAATCACCTAGATTCTTTGGCTCTGATTTTCTGGGAATCAAGTTAAGAAAGGTGTAGTTGATCTTAGATAAAAGAGATCACCCTTTCTTTCCCTATGATATCCCAACACTTCTGATAAAAAAGGCCTAAAAACCATCTGGACCTAGTGATTTATCAGGATTCATGTTGAATACAACCAATCTAACTTCTTCTAGTATGATAGGACTATTTAATGCTTTGTTTTCCTCAGCTAAAACCAATTTCAGCATCACTTTAGGCATACGGGATTGAGCCTCTCTATTTGACCCTTCAAAATTATTTAAGATTTTCTAAAAATGATCCACAATAATTTCTTGAATTTCATTTGGTTTGTTAGTTGATATACCCACATGATTTTTAATCCTTGATATTTTACTTTTGCCTCTATTATAGACTGTAGAATTATGAAAAAATTTAGTGTTTGGATCTCCCTCATCTAACCACCTTTCTTGCGACTTTTGTCTCCATAAAATTTCCTCTTTGGATAGGATATCCTCTTGTTTTGCAAGCAATTATTTTTTTAAGAGATAGCTATCATTATTCATGTCTTTCTTAATGATTTCAGAGTTTAATTCGTTGAGCCTTTCTTCAATATCATATTTTTCTTTAAAGATATTGTTGAAATGTTCTTTGTTCCATCTACAAATCTTTTCTTTAAGCATTTTCATTTTATAAATGAAGATGTACATCCTAGACCCTTCAAAATTGCATTGTGCCCACCACATCTTAATGTTATCTAAGAAAATTGGATCTTAAAACCATATTTTTTCACATTTAAATGAGCTCCTTGCAGGTTTATGAGGCTCAAGAAATTCTACTCTAACTAGGAAATGATCAGCACCAACAATCAGAAGAATCATCGAATGAATATTTAAATCGTTAGCATCAAGGTCTCCTTTGATAAAAAATATCTATCTAATTTTTTTGCAATATAAGTAAAATCCATTTGCTTATTATTCTAGGTATAATTCTCATTCTTACATGGTATGTCTATCAAGTTGTGAAAGTCACACCATTTTTAAAAGTCTTTAGAGGATTGGGGATAATAGTTATAACCGCGAAGGATGATTAATCAAGATAGTTATCTACCATGGCTGCCAGCACCTGCTTACTTCTAGGAATGGTCTTCTTGCAACTATTGGTTGGGTGTGACTTCGGGCACAAATTTGTAGACCCTTTATATTTTAAATTTTCTTGAGTTCACTCTATTGTTTGCTTTTTTTTCCATTGTGTTAAATTTAACTTAGAATTTTCATAGTTACATATATCTTGTTATTAGAGAAATATCATCTAGACTTTATATTTTGAGATTAATAGTTCTTTTGATAGGTAAAAGGTCATGAGGTATCCTTGGCATAGCCCTTACATAAATATCTCACAATTTTTTGATAATTTAACTCCATTTTTTTTTTCAATTTTACACCTTTACTTTTGATAATTCCTTACGAATATAACCAAAAAAATTAAACTTGGCTACAATCAAGTTGTTAGAACAAATAATGGAACTTATCTCTTTGTAACTTAATTTTAAAATCAAATAGTATATAATGAAATATTTAAAATAACCAAAAATAGGTGACTTATTAACATTAAAATTTCATGATATTAGCTAAATTGATCAATCATTCAACTTATACATAGGAAGGAAAATGATGAACAACTCCAAAGGAAGACCATGTTTTATTTCTATGAGAAAATTAGAGAATTAAGAAGGGAATCCCCAGGTCTCTATATAACAAAAACATCTTTTACATTATCAAACCCATCCTTTCCCTCACCTATCTTGTACTTTCTCCTAAAAAGTCCTTAACACCTCTCCATGTATAAGGTGACAACATCATAACATGAAAGGAAACTCCTCCTACCATCACACCTCATTCACTTTTTCTCCCATCCATTACTAATCTACTGAGATAACAAAAAGAAATTTAATTAACCACAAATTCAAAATTTATTTATGAAAAATTAAAAATACAATTAATTTTTTTTCATAAATATAAGCATTTTACAAATTAATTTAATCAAGAATAAGAAAATACATTTAAATTAGTTTATTAAATATAAAAAATATGTATTATTTGGTTCTACATTGGCTAGGAAGGAACAAGTTCATATTAAAAACAAAAGATTCATGTAGCAAATTTTTCAAAATGATCTAACAACATGGTAAACCAAGAAGATCATAAGATTGGGTTCATGGTATTTGTCTCTACTATTCTCTTAGAATAATCACATTTCAGCATTGAAACATGATTTTGACTCACTAACAAGCAGTGTTTGGATTTAAAACATTGTTCATAATAGTATATCTCATGGAGTGGAAAAATCTACATGCTCTAAAAACAAAAAAAAATTGCTCTATAAAAAAATATAACATTGCCAACAAGTCAGAAAAGCTATATTTATATGTCTCCCATTTACATTGTTGACTATGGTGAAGCATGGACAAAAAATGCAACAACCCAAAATATTTGATGGACTTTCTAAAAGCTATATGGCATTACAAAAGATAAGATTAATTCATTTCACTAGTTTTTTTTCAAATTAGTGAAGAAGCAAGTTGGAAAATGTTAGAGAATGGTGGAAAAAGATGAAAGCGAGAGGTTCTATATGAAGAACTAGAAGCCAACCCAACAAAGATGCTTCAGATGGAATGTAATATGGATTTTCTGTACAAAATCTTGAGTAAAGTGGACAATGAATAACTAGCCAATTTGATGGTTGAAGAGATAACGAAAAACATGGTATGGGATTTGATGAAGATTCTTTAGGAGGAAATATTTCAAAGCACCAAATGGTCTCTTCTTTATTCATAATCTTCATACAATTTCAATTTTAAAATAGTTTGGATAAAATTTCTACTAGAATGAAAAAAATAGCCTTGCAAATTTTTATAGGAAAGAAAATTGTATATGTTTATGAGAATCAAATTTTATATTAAGACAAAATCTATTCATAGTTTGAAATGACTTGCTCATCAAAATTTTGAATTATTTTATTGTTTTATTTCAACCACAATTATGATTCAATGTGTTGCAATAAGGACATCTGTTATATTGAGAGAAAAATACTAACTAATTTTGATTATGAATTATAAAAGAGTTCTTAGAAAGCAGTGTGTTCATTGAGAATATTTTCAAAATAAAAAATTCTTGGTTTGAAATATAAAATTACTACTATAAGAGTTGGAAAAGATTCCTAACTTTTATTATATTAATACTCATTATTATAAAAATTTTGGTATTCAAATTTCCATAGGTTGGATCATCACTTTTCAATGTGTGACAGGATATTTTTGAGAGTGCGTCTATGAAAGAGCCCCATCTGTAATGGGGAAGGCTCTAAGTTGGCATCACATTTTGTTGGACCGTTTAAGACCCTTGAGACAATCAGTCCTATCACTTTTTGAATAGCATTGCCACCTAGCCTATCACGCATCCATGATGTGACCCATGTACTTGATAGGGATGCTTTGTAGGTGGGAAAAAAGAAGCTTTCTTTGGACATCATTTTTATCCTTTAGCATCAAATGCTGACCCTCAAAGGTCAAGATCTAGAGTAGGTAAGGGTCGAATGGGACCCAAACAATGAGACTTTTGCTACTTGGGAGGATGCTACATGGTTGAGAGATTTGTACCCTTATCTTTTTACATGCTTCTAGGTGTAAGCCTATGCCTAGTGGGGTAGGATGTAGTGCCTCTCATGTTTGCACTTTGTACCTTGTTATATTTTTTATTTGAAAGATCTTTTGATTCTCCTATTAGATGATATTCGAGATGACCTAATATTTTGAAACTAGTATTCCCCTCTATTCCTATATGTTGGCTCTACCTAGTTGGGTGGGTATGAGTATTTGTTTACTTTTTGGAGCGAGGTTTGGGGGTTTCAAGCCATTATGCTGGTCATTTTTGCATACAGACTTTCAACTCAAAATTTATTTTATTTCTAGGATTTTTATACCCAATGGTAAAAAGGGTTTTAATTTTGTTGATTTTTATCAAAGTTGGTTTTTGGGCATTTTTGACTTTGCCTCAATTTGTGTGCCACCCATTTTTCTTGGGTGTTTCTTGGTATTGATGTTGTTCATGGACTTGGATTATCCATGATGTATCTTCTTGCATTGGAATTCATGTCAAATCCGTACACCTGACTATGTGCTCGGTTGAGTGATTGATAGTAGTTATTTATTTATTTCTCATCTAGCCCTTATTGTTTATGATCTTCATGTACTTGTTGTGCCCACACATGAGCATGTGAGTGTGCACTTGTCGAGTTCTTACAAGACCTGAACTACCAGTTGCTTTCAGTTGAGTTATGTTCATTGGGGTTGCATTTTGAAATTCCATTGCCTATGGGAACTCATCATGTGATGAGCATGGGTATGTAGGGTAGAAAAGTGGAGGAGCCTCTTTCATAACCCCGGATCATATTCCTAACAAGGTTGACATGAAGAAGTTTCTAATAAGTGATAACTAAATGAATTAATGGTTAATAAAACTAAGATAATAGAATGTGAAATACCTGTATCGTTCATTTGAGGGTATGTATCTATATGGTTCATCTAAGGGAAAGTGTCTATATAGTTCATCTAAGGACACAATGCGATGGCCTCCTCAGGTAGAGTTTTCATACGATTTTTAGCTTGGGAGTCCCAAGTGATCTACTCTCCACTAGAGTCCCTACATAGTAGACCCATAGAGTGTCTAAATAGGACTTGTTGTGTTGCATTGTTGCATGAACTTTTTTTTAGTTCTCTACACTATTTGGCATGAGTGTTAACCATGGATAACTATATTATGTGTGTTTGTGGTTGGATCACAATCTTCAAAAATATGGCAGAAGTGGGCCTATGGGTTCCACATGGTTGGGGGACGTGTCTACCTATACCACTTTTGTGGACTGACATCCAGAGTCACCCTTCCTCTATGCTCAGTTCTAAAGCTAGATGCACATGGTCCTCCGTCCCTTTTTGAAGTATGTTTTCCTTGTGATTTTTTTAATTTCATTTTATTGAGATAGTTGATTTATGCACATGTATGTTCACTACAATGTTACTTTTCTGAATGATTACACTAGATGCTATAAAGTAGATGGTTAGATGTTTAATTCTCATTTGTTTACTCATCATTTTCAATTTCATGTTTTCAAGTGTTTGAGCCTCGATTTATGTGTTTCCAGTACCCCCTGGTGTGGATGATTTATTCTTACCATACTTCCATTACACATTTTATATTTTCTATCAATGATTTTCATATTAGAGATGTGTTTCCTCAAGCTAGGAAAGCATTCTCTCATGTAGGTCATGGTAGATGCTCGCATGAAAGTACACACTCTTTCATGCAACCTAGTATTTACTCTTGTGAGAAATTACTAGCTCATGCTTAAGGTGTTTCCTCATGTGTCTAGGTGTTCTCTCGCATAGCCAAGTGTTCATTCGTATGGTGGAGAGTTTCCTCATGTGGAAGAGCATTTCCTTGCACAAAGGAGTGTTTCCTAATGTGTCAAATAATACTTGGTCATGCAATCATGTGTTCACTCACATGAGTCTAGCATTTTTTACTTCCTTGCATAGAAGACATGGAGCCTTTTTGTGCACCTTTGGGAAGTGAGTTTGGGTGTCTTGGATACCCTATTGGAATGTGCACCTTCCTAGGTCTTGATAGTTTAGAGAATAAGTATTTCTTGTTTGTTTAACTTTCATATTTGGTTATTGAACGTGTCAGTAAGTAGTGACACTTGTAGATCATTGGTTGCTTGGATTTTTTGGTTAAGTCTTCCATTGTGATCTTTTGATTGGTTGCATGTTGATTTTTTTTCAATCCATGCTTGTTGCTTTTTAAAAAAATATACTGGCTTTTATTTATCCTTGTTCCAAGGATCTCTGGGTAGGGCATTACATGCATCTATTAGTAGTGGTTGTTCTCAAGGACTTCATTCCCTCCCTCACCTTTCTAGATTGGAGAGCCCATTATCACCACATGTAGAATGCTCATAAAGTATTTCATGAGTTTTTTTTAAAAGCTCATTAGTGAGCACCCTGAGAGGAGAAGGGAGAAACTCTTAGATGACCCAATTGACATTGTGGACATTATGTTGGACATGGCTAAGAGGGAAAGAAAATGAGATGAAACAATGAACAAAAGGGAAATATGAATAGGCTTCATGTAGTAAAGACACTTCACATGTGGACAACCGAAGGGCATCATGGACCATTAAATGAAATGATGATACAATTAAAAGTAAAAGTTATTGAGAGGTCACATGGAATCCACATCATATAGAGGGAACCATCAATACATTAAAGTGAGATAATTATAAATCGCCAATTATACCAATGGGAAGTGAATATCCATAAAGACATAGCACACACCCAAATAGAAGAGACACAAATGAGATATATGGCCAAGGTAATAGGGTGAACTTAAGCATAGAGTCCCACAAGGTCTATAAGGTAACTAAAGACTAATTAACATTAATGTGTTGAGACCTTGGTGATTGGGGCTATCCTATAAAGAGGGTCATCCAATCAATAGTGATCATATGCAATAAATATGAAAGTATCAGATATTGATACCTTAAAGGGCTTCCATGGATGAATAGTTGCTCCCTATTTATAAGAATTCAAATTGAGATGGCCTTTTGAGAAGGTAGTAATGAATTCTACATGGAGTTTATTGGGTGATGGTTAGAAGATGCTGGTAAATAATGGGATAAGATGATTCATTTTAATAATAATAATAATAAGGAAGATTGTCATAATTTGATGTGATGCAAAACGATTCAAATGATATAAGAGTGGGAATTTTACATTGTGGGGAGGAATAATAAAAAATGATTCATTCCAATGTCAACCATTTTTAGAGGGAATATGTTGGAGAAGAGACACTCTAGAGTTTCAATTTGAGCCATCTTTAGTGTGGAAATTATTCAAAAGAGGAGATTTCTTCATTGGAGCATCTTGCATCAAGGATGTGTTGATAATTATTGATTGGCCTTGACTATCACATGTATCTTCTCATTGTATTATTTATGTTAATTTTATTTCTATTCATTCTATAAGAGTTATTTACCTTGATATTTTCATTGTCTTTGAGGATGTTCTTGTAGGAAAAGAAGAAAGGCACATTAGGCATGCCACCAAATATGAGTGCTCTTCTATAACAAAAGGGAGTTTGAAACATCCCTTAGAGAGGGAGTAGATAGATGACATGTCCCAGTTTGCTTCCAAGATCTTGCTCATATTGGTTAAGAAGGAGTAGATTATGCTAAGATGGTTTCTCTACTTATTAGAAAATTATCATAGTCAAAGGGACTATTATTCATGGGATGAAGTTCCATGTGAACCAAGGATATCTAGACCATAACAATTCCTAGATAGATGAATTCTAGTTGAACGAGGGAGCATAACAATTTGTTAGAGGCAACCTTGGACAAAGAGAGGGATTAGATAGAGGATATGTTTCAAATTCAAAGGGATTTTGACACCTTATTGTAAATAACCTTAACAAGGAGGTCAAAAGATTAATGTTTCTTTGTGAAGAAGAAATTCCAAGTGAAATCCCTCGTAATAAATACTTCCCTATAAGAGATAAGTTCGAGGTGAAAACCTTATTCTCTAATATGACCTATGGTGGCTGTCATAACAACACCACGTGATAGTAGCTGTACAGTGACTTTATGCATATGGAAACCCTCTCGTACACATCATGAGGAAATGATGACTTCCAAATTCAATTATCACTTGTATATGTAGAAATTACTAGAAGGTGACAACCTTGTAATAACTTATATCATGATATACATTTTGAGTAAATGTTGAAATTGGTCATAGAAGGTTTTATCTTATAAATCAACAACTAAGTGTTAGATGTCATTAAATTGACTATCTATAAGTTGTTTGTATAGATATATGATAGGTATTTGGTAAATATCTTGCCTTGATATTTTGATACATCAATACCACATTGAGTATTTGGTGAATACCATTTAGTTGATATTCTCATAGGTGATTACTCTAAGTACTTGGTGAATATCACTTGATTTATGTTCTAATAGGCGAATACTCATCTTACCTTATATGATATCAAAAGAGTATTTGGTGCATGCCATGTGCTGATATTCTGATAGGACATCACCCATATGATATTATATATGGAATATTTCCTTGATATGATTTACTAATATTACCAATGATGTAATATTTATTATATGTCTTGTTTTTATCCTCCCTAGCTAATAGGAGTGTTGTTGTTTAGTAGCTTCAATTAGATAAACCTTAAACAATATATATAATTCTGAGACATATATTAATTTATTTTCTAAAACTAAATCAAAATTATAAAATCCATCTCACAAAATGACCTATTTGAACCCTAACTCCCACAATATTTTCCATAGTCACATGGATAGCATGGATCTCTTTCTATTATTAATAACAAATATTATATGTAAAACAAACACACAATTAACAAAATATGCACTATCATGCTTTATGTCACCAATCTTTTCTTCACCCATATTTATTTTTAAAACACCTTTTAGGATTTAAGATAATTTCAAAACCTTTTAACCATATGAAAACATGTGACGTAATATTTAGGAGAAATAGAAACCAAAATTGAGTATTTCTAAATTGAGGTACAATAGAGAAAATGATCATTAATTAAAAGATGTAGTTGCAATTAGAGTTTATTTTAATTGCCTAATTTTATTTTTCAAAATCTCCATATGGGACTGTCATATATCTAGAAGAGCCAACTATTTTATTTTATTTTAATTTGCAATAGAATAAAGACATGACATATATCTCAATATATCAAGCCTACATATTGAAACAATATGAGAACTTACTATAGGAGCCCAAAAATTAAAGAAAAAATACCATTACTAAAGAGTTAGTTCCAACTATACCACCAATACCTCTAAGACCTTAAAATAATGATCCAATGAAATAATTTCTAAAATGTTTCAAAATAATTTTATTTTAATAAATTATGAAATTAAATGCTTATTTTAAGAATGTTAAAATAATGAAATTTGTATAGCTTGAATTGGCCTAGTGGTGGAGAACTTGTACTCTTGAAGGAGAGGTCACAAGTTCAAATCCCATTGGGGGGTAGGGTAAGTACCCCTTGTTTGTAGTACAGTTAGGTGCCTCATGAAAAGGAGTACAAGGTAGTCCCATATCACTATGACCATATGTCAACCCAAAAATTATGGTAGGTGTTAGTAGAAACATCACAAACCCTCTTAGGATGACTTTCTTTATTTTGTAATGAGAATCAATAATTTTATAATTTTTGTATAGTAATAGTTTGAATGTTACTAAAGGGAACTAGCTTTACGAAGATTTATAAAAGTAGCTTATAAGATTTTTTTATTTCATTCTTTAATAACAAGGTATATGATCTTAATTCCATATGTTTTGAATTTTTATGATTACATATATCTTGTTATTAGAGAAACACCATCTAGACTTTAGATTCTAAAATTAATTTTAATTTTAATTATTTTTAAAAATTTAGTATTATAAATTATGATTTCATTTTAGTATTAAAATTTTAGTGAATACCACATACTTGCTAGTAAGTCTTTATAACATAGTACAATATACTACACATTAAAAATTCTATGATAAATTTATGTTTTACTACACACTATAATAAACAAAAGAAGTATATAACTACAACATATATCAAAAATTGATATTAAAAAGTGTGTGAATAAAGTTGACCATGAAATAACAATGGATAACCTCCCCACCATGACCATGGAGAGAAAATGTTGCAAGAATCCAAAGCATTAAAGCTCTAAAAGCTTTGTTGACAAAAATGGGGCTCCAATAAGTTCCCCAACAAGGGGAAATGATGATCATATGTGAGCCACATCTATAGAAGATGCCTTGTGCATATTTACATTAATCTTAGGATATTAAAGAACAATAATAATACCTATAGTCAATTTGGGGATCTTTTTTACAAGCTCTTTTCTCTTGGAGCATTGATGTAAGGTTTTTTGGGATTTAGATTTGGGGCTCAACTATTTAATACTCTCTTAGAAAGTTTTAATTTTTCTTATTCATTCCTTTTTTGTATCAGGGAATGACCAAAGTTTTTCTTCACGAGTTCTTTTCTCCAGGAGCCCTTTCTGAACCAGTATTTTTTTGTGCATGCTCCCCAAAATTTAGATGGATTGGATATTTTGTGAATTGACTATGGGTATTTAGAAAGAAAGAAATTGGTGGAACTTTATTTATCACAAATTACAACAAAGCCACAAGAATAAACAACACATCAAACAAATTTTAGAGCATGTGGCTCTACTAATAAATTATGAAAGACTTAAATAGACATGACCCAACAAGAAGAAAAATAATAGAGAACTCCAAAAGAGAACTTCCCCTCCTTCCATTCATAAATAAATATCAAATAGCTACAAATTCAACTTTTATTTGTTAAAAATAAAACTTTAAAAATAAAATTCAATCTATTTATGATTAATGCTAGTATTTAACAAATTAGAAATTATTCAAGTACCAAAAAATATACTTTAATTAGTTTAATAAATAGAAAAAAACTCAATGCAACTATACTAGTTTATTGTTTGGTTCGTTGTACTTTGGCCGGTGACGAACAAGTTTATATTATAAACAAAAGAATCAACCCAATGAATTCTTCAAAATGTTCTAAGAACATGTTAAACTAAGAAAATTACAAGAGTGGGGTCATGGCATTTGTCTCTACTTTTGACAAGGCAGTACTCTCTGTTAGACTATACGTTATTGTAACGTACTACTCTCTCTTAGACCATATGTTATTGTAACAAATCTCTATTTGTTTGCCATTAACCAAGTCAAGATTTTTGTAGTAGCCTTCAACTGGTTGCTCCTCAATCTTCATCTTCTGATAATTATTCTACGTTGTCCTCTCACACATGCAAATCACGTCGTTCAGCAAACAATGAGTAATTTTCTAACAAAGCGCTATTTTTTTAGTCTGGCATTTCCTAAATTGGGGTTCCCATGTATTCTCCATTTAACTAGAGCTTTTATCTCTATGTCTGACATCTTTTCCTCTTCTTCCATTTGGAAGGAAGTGGGTTGCCGCTACTGCATGACTCTATTCAATTATATTTGCTTTACTTTGAGAAATTAAAATGTAAGCTAGGATTGTGTTTTGCAATTCAATTGTTTAGAATGATTAAATTTAGGAAATATGAGAGGTTTTGAAATAAATAGCATATTCTTAAACTCGAGAGAAAGATGGAATTAGATATTTAATGCTGAATTGCAATTAATTGTGTATTGGAAAGTTTTGTATTAAATTGGGTAAATCTACGATTAAGCTAGTATGTTTTTTCAAATTATATTCAAGTATTCATCACTAGAATGGCAAGTCATTTTAAAAATTTTCTCTAGTTTTTGGCTCTTTGTGGTACTAAAAGACTCATAATGGTATTCCTACTTGACTTTGGCAATAAATTATAGTAGATAACAATGTTTGTGGATATTTATAAATATAAACATATTCTAAAGTTGTATTATCCTGGCTATGATTTTAGAAGTGATTGACATAAATCCCATGTCAAAGGATTCATTTTGACATAATATCAACATCATACATCTATTCCATTTTTATGTAACATAAACACACCCTCGTTAAATTGCCAAATTGCTTCCTTTCAACTATTTCACATGTAGACCCTTCCTTAGTCAAAGAAACTAGTTGAAGAAGCCATTGAACCTAGTCAAGTTGAGAACTAGGATAGAAAGCAATAAAACTTGTATAATAAACCACAAAAGAAACCTCCCTAGGACCAAAGGTGAAGTCACAAATAAAAAAGAAGATCACATAGGAGTCACCAACACAAAAAAGAGGTCCAAGTCCGTACAAAGCACAAATACAACCATCCTCAAGGAATCCAATTCCTTAACATAGATAGCCCATTAAAAGATAAGTATACTAACGAAAGAGGTCTCAATATATTCAACTACCAAATATTAATAAAAAACCACCCAAACGCAATGATGACAAAGGGAAGAGTAACAACCTTAAATATAAAAAGAGTTCTGAAAGCACCAGTGACAACTTGTAGGGTACCAAAAATCTTGTTGGCATGAAAAAAGAAACAAACCATGAGCCCGATTCATGCAAGAAACTTTGCCTATAGTTGCCAACTTGTCATATCATCTTTCGCATACCACACAAAAATAGTAACACCCATAGCCACCACTAAAATGCCCAATGCATATGGGTTTTTAGTAGTAGACACAAAACCCATTGTTTTGCAAAAAGAGACATGGTGATGATTAATAAGAACACCCATAAGAAAGTGAAAGCAACAACTAGTCTCTTGACAAAATACCAGAGACCTATAAAGGCTCTTCCCTTGCAGGGCATTGGATCACTCAAAACTTAGGTCATGCACAATTTCCATGAGATAACTAGGGAAAACTAAGTAAACCCCACCTCTAGTCATGCCAAAAACATCTTCCTCATCATTAGAATCATCTTCACCCTTAACTATGTGTCGTACACATCCTTTTTGACAAACCATGGCACCTCACCGCCAACCACATGTCCAACACATCCTTTTTGAGAAACCTTAGCACCTCACCCTCAACCACATGTCCTACACATTCTTTTGTATTTGTAAAAACCTTAGCACCTCTCCAACTGTGAGGTAGATATACAACAACCTTAACAATCCCATCGATGATTGCATTGTCATCTTGTCTTAGCCTCTCTTCATCTCACCATTCTAGTGAACATATTCTAAACAAATTAGAGTTTATTAAAGTGCAACTCGTTTATTACAAAGCATGCAATCCAATGCAATTATATTACTTTATTGTTGAACTCTAGGAAAGAACAAATTCGTTTATATTAGAAAAGCTCGAAAGAAACTACCCACGAATTTTTCAAAATACTCTAGCAAAATTCTATCCCCGAGGTCATATTAGTTGTCCGTACTATCGATAAGGCATTATTTGTCTCGAAGTCGTCATTGAAGCCTATGCTAATAGACTCTCGGTCGCTAATGGACGGCGTTGGGGATTGAAGACACGATGTTATTCTCGTCCAACACAAAATGGCTACGCGCTCTGGACACGGGAAATGTACCATTTGCAGCTAACACGTCGAAAGAGAGTTGTTTTATGTGTCTCATTTTACATTCTTGACTATGCGAAACAACAGACAAAATCCAGCGTCCCGACATATTTGACGGACTCCTCCAAAGTCATTTGTCACTACATATCTAACATGGTTTATCTCAGCGACGAAACAATGAAATTCTCAGCTGTCTGTGATGTTTACGCTGGCGGATCTTCCATGGTAGATCTCCAAAATCCCTCGTCATCTCAGCACATCTTTCCCAACTCCTCTAAATTATTAATTCTGTATTTTCTGGCCACAAAACTGTTTTTTTCTACATTGTGATCTTTCCAACTTCTTCGCTATATATACTCCATAGCTGTGTCGTTACATTTCATCAGACAACAAGGCAGAGTAGATTTCAATAGTTTTATTTGAATTCAATGGAGAGGCACTTGGGAAAACGTGAGAGGCTCGAGGACAACAATGGGAGCTGTGGGTTCTGTGAAGAACCAGAAGCCAGCCTACCAAAGCGGCTTTGCAAGGATTTGAACCTGGATTTTGTGTGGGAAGTCATTAAAAGGATGGATAATGAAGAACTGGGTTTGGATGTTGAAGAGATAGAGGAAGAGATGGTGTAGGATATGATGAAAATTTTAGAAGAAGAAATAAGTTCAAGCACTTCCTCTTCTGATGAATCGGAGTCCAATGGGGACACAGATTATTTTGCAGCGAGTGATGATGAAGTGGGTGTTCGTTGCAGCCATTCTCTGCATTATGATTATGATTATGATTACGATTCATGCGGCTTCTTCGAATGCAATGAAATGGAGGAGGCTGAACGACAATTATTGCTTCACTTTTGGATGGGGTCTTGTGAAAAAGTGTGGAGCAAGATGGAATTGATTCATGATCTTCAAATTGTTTCCAATCAAATTGGGTCTTGGTTTTGTAGGAATTGACATGTGTAGAATTTTTTTCATCAAATTTATTCTTAAAAGAAACTTGTACATGTTTATGATATATGAAAAAAAAATTTCAATATAAATTTGAGGCTGATTAACATATAATTAAGTTATTGGAATTCAGGTGAATAAATAATGCAACTCCTTTGGTTACCTGCCCCTCGTGCAACCACTTTGGTTTTCTTCCCTTCTTATGGCTGACACTAAAACACTAATAAAACACTAATAAAGTAGTTTAGTTGTTTGTTTGTTTTTTTTTTTTTTAAATAAATATATTTATTAGTCATTTTTCTATTAATTAAATATTATAGATACATATTCACAAAAAAATAGTCGGGGGATACAAGATCACCCCGCAAGTTAACACGGCATGTGGTCGAACAGTTTAACTATTCACCAAAAAACTTGTAAGCCCAAAGGTTGAATATGAAGAAACAAAAAAAGAAACTAGTAAGCCCTCAGGCTATAAGAGTAGTGCCACCCAAGGGAGGATCTCTGTGAAGATAACAAGAAAAATCATCGGGGTTAGTGGAAGTAGGGGCAGCAAAAACACCATCTTTATCTTTTTCTCCCTCCAGCCTGGGAGGAGAGATAGCTTGATCCAACCAAAGGAAAGCACATTTAGGGTCCCTATAGATAAAGGTCCAACACGCATCAAGGGTAGCAAGAGGAGCCACCAGAGACCTACCCAATCCTAACCTTTGTAGAGGCAAGGCCAAGCAACAACGACCACCAAAACTGACACTAGGAGAGTGGCAATCAGGGTGTGGCCTAGGAGTATGCGAGTAGTGAGTTGAGCTACTACAACATCTTTGATGATCGTGAGGAGTACAAGTACCAGATAAAGTGTTCGATGACACCCTAGTGATCGTGCAAGAGGCATTACTACAATGAGCCAAAATCTTCTATAGATGGGCAACCTCCAACGCCACCTTATCGATTTGTACTTGAATCTGTATCATAACATTGTTACAAATAGACACTTTAGCATACATAGCAACATTTGTATCAAGAAAGCTATGGGAGAATAAAACTGCATTTTGATCTTTCTAGATAGTAAACAAAACATCCATATGCAAGGAAAAAGCCTTTAGGTGAAAGGGTTTGAAGAAATCATAAATCCAAAGCTAGTAATTTTGGGCCCGCTTGCAAAACCAAAAGATGTGTAGGAAATTTTCTAATTGCCCACAAATAGGACATCTAGGATCCAGGACACTCAAATGCTAGAGCTGAGGGCCCAATGACATCCCTTGGAAGAGAATACACAAGGTAAAGTGAGCTATCTTTTACTCTATTAAAGCTTTCCAAACCGTGGAAAACCTAAGACTCCAAGTCTTGTGAGATAACTACAAATGCCAAAGCTAGTTGAGGATCTCAACCATAGGAAGGTTGGGAACTAGCCACCAATAACCTAGCTTGGGTTTATAATTGGTCAAGAGAGTGGTAGGATATCACTTTAAGTCCTTCCACCATGGGAGAAATGGTTGAATACCAAGCTTGTGCAACAAATGGGGAGGTACTACAAAAACTAGAAGATCAATTGTCTATCAATTTGTATGTTTGAGTCAGGATTGCACCTACAGGTCCTCCCATGAGTGAATACTCATAGTAACTTTAGTAGAAAGATCTTTGTGTGTCTTGATTCCCCTTCTAAATAAGCATGGAGCATTAACTTCTTGAATCTTGGCAAGGGGCACACCTTGGATAGCAAACAAAGGTGACCACCACAAGTTTTGATGTTTCATGGAGAGCCTATCTCTTGACCCATTTTCAGCCCAATGAGCCAAGATTTAATGGCTTCCTAGGCTTTCCAAAATTCTTTTAGCACCAAAAGTGCCCTGAATTTGAATTGGTTCAGTGGTCACATGTAGGTTTTGAAAGCCAATCCCCTTCTAGTCTGCCCAAGTAACCGAAAAGCCTAAAGAAATGCAGCGATGCTACAAAATTTTCTAGGCCTCATTGTTAGTAAGAGCCTGAATGACCCATTTTGCACAAAGGGCAATACCATGCTTTTGAGTAGAATATTAAAATTTCAAATTTTAATTATAAATTATTTTAATTATAAATTATTTTAATTATAATTTATTTATTTAAATAATATTTCAAATAGTTATATTTTTCCATTAAAATATTGGTGATTTATAATAATATCAAATTTTATATCAAAACAACAAGTATATTAATTCTAATATTTAAACTACTTATCCAAGAATTCTAAATAGATTGATAATAGTAATGTTTCTTTTTGTTAACAAAAGACAAAGAAGCTTATATATATTAATATTTATGAAGAAATTACATCAAACTACAATACATCAACTTTTCCTATCTCAAAATTGGCCAACGCCTATATGACCATTAAAATAAACTATCTAAACAATCATGCTATTAAACTTTTACTGTCCATGCACATAGTTTGCCCTTTACAACCATTACAATAGACCCATTACTTCTATTAGAAAAAAGCCAATACATCTCTATGTTATCAGACAAAATGAGGAAAATTTTAGAGCATACATACAACCACTATAAAACAAGACTCAATACTAACTTATAAACTGAAATAAACATATCTCCCAAATGATATAAAATATTCCACCTAGAATGATGATGCCAAGGATTATGTCTCATATATGTTACAAGTTAGAAATGGAGAGTATGTGTAAGATTATTATGACTATTTAGTTACCTCTATATCTGTAGTTCCTCATATTCATATGAGAAGATTTATACACAATTACATTGTAATCTATTATTGATTTTTGAATAATATATTAGACATTTTTTGAGTGTGTCATTTTTTTTGTTGAGAGGGTTTTCCCATGTAAATCATCATCTTTTGGTATGCATGTTACATTTTTATAATTTATGCAAATCTTCTATTGTCAGGACCAATTGAAAATGTTATAATTGTATGTGAAAGAGTCAAAGTAGTTGTTATGTTGTCATTGATGTTAAGCCTTAGTTGGTTAGACATTATGCTAATTTATCAAAGTTCCATATTATTTGATTGATGAAGAGGATTTGAAGAGGGTATAATGATGCAAGTGTTGATAATCGCATGGTATTCAATGGGCACTTTAATGAGTTAGACCTAACAATATAATGGTGGTTTGAATGTTTCACATGATCTCAATATTTAAGAAAAGTTATGAAATCATGTATAAGAAAGATGATTGGGTCAGTGAATGAAGGAACACATTATTAACTAAGCTACTATAATTTTCATTGAGCATGCGAAGAAGAAGTGAAGAAAGTGTAGTGTCAATTGGACAATTTCAATGTTAACTGAGTCAAGTGTTGACTGAGCAAGATGTGATATTTTGATTATGTAAAAATAGGTTTTAAAGGACTCGAAACCTTACATCAGTAGAGTATTAAGAAAGTATCATGAAAAGAGAACAAAAACAACATGAATAGACCTCAGAAAACAAAAAGAGGTCACAAACAACATTGCTAGAAAAGATAGCAAAACACCAGCAAAGGAACAACAACTGACTAGCTAAGGAGTATTAATAAGATGCACAACCTGGTCCACCAAAGAATGCATAGTCTCAACAACAGCATTCACTTCGTCCTTCTTAGTGGTTTCCTCCATCTTCATTGAATTGGCTCGAGTACGCTTGCTAGGACCTTGAGAGTCTACCCCTAGGGGAGAAACTTAACTTTTATCTACCTCATTCTTTTTCAGGAAGCTGGTCATGTTATCGCCCAATTGTCTGAGATGTTTATCCATGTTACCCAACATGGTTTCAAATTTAGACACCTTCCCCTGGATATTGCTAATGTCCTTGTCCATCACCTTCTGCTTGGCTTCCAATACAGGGATCTTATGCATCAGATTTTTCACTTCTTCCACATTACCTATGACCTCTGAGAGATTGTCAATATCTTGACCTAATGTTCTTTCCCCTCTAGCCGTCTTGCTAAGATGCTCCATTTTTTTGTTCAACAGCACCATTTTATGTTTAAGAATGTCGATGTCCTTCATTATAGAGCTAGGGTTACCAAATAAGCCTTTAGAGGGCCCGATTCTACCACCAACACAATTACCTCCATCAGATTTGGACCCCTATTCACCATCATTAGAAAAGTTAGAAGCCTCAATCCTTGTTTTCACATTTTTGTTTTCCGGTCACCATAAAGACATTATTTTTCTTTCCAAATGATTACCAAGGGGTTCATCATCCGACAAAGGAGAAACCCTCTCATCATTATGACCTTTTTCCTTCCCTTTGCTACATCCCCAATTTTTTGCATGTTCTCTAACAATTTCATCAAAAAAATCACTTTCCCTTTCCTGATCAGAGTCATCCTTCTCAAGATTCTATTTTTTCTTTTTAGTGCTACCACCCGAACCTCTTTTAGGACTAACCAAACCCCCTTCTGCCTCATCTGGTGTCTTAGAGTCGTAGCCCTATTCCAAAATACTTCCTTCGGTATCTTGATCTTCCCCTTTAAAATTTTTAGGTTTCGTGATTTTTTTAGATTTCAGCACATTCATAATCAAAACCATTAATCCTTCATGACAAACATGTTCACTAGTCAGGTCACACTAAATAGCTAGGGTAGAATTGGAGAGAGATTGCAATAGGTATGAAGGAAAATTAACCCTAATGTCATGACAAAAATGATTTGCCAACACAAAATGGTAACCATATAGTTTTGTATATCTACCATCCAAAGTCAGATATTCCATAATAACATAGAACACAAACTGCCACGAATGAGACATAGAAGCTGGGTTAAAATAAGAAGTACCTATTTTAACCAATCAATTTCTTTCCTGTTCGGTCTCGACAAAGTCATCAATTGCCTTATCCGAGATCTTCCTTTCCCTATAGAAATTCATCCCATCCAACTCCAAACCCGTTGCCTCTACTATGATTTCTTTCATGACCTCCAGCCTTTGGTTCCCAACCATGGCAGAACCATCCTTCCAAGATTTCACAAACTGGTGCGTAATAGTTGGGTTGTTACCTTTGAGTCTCTCCATGTAATCAGTAAAATTGCCCTGCTTGAGGATATCCCAGACCTCAGATTTCTTCTTTCAATCCATGTAGCTAGGTGGTTCAACCTGTTTCCTCTTACCTCCCATGATCTCTGCAACAAAAGCACTAGTTTGCATGCACTAAAAGTCCCCAAAAACTATGTGAAAACCACTACTTAAGCACAGATAGAAAGAGGCAACCCAAAAACTGTGTGTTCTGCCCACATTTCTAAACATAATTGCCCACATCACTCCAAAGGAGTTAATATCATAATTCTCTGATAGCATCATAATTAAAGGATTTTTGCTGGGATTTCCATTTGTCCTGCTTAACATTCTCATGGCCATCAATAGGTTAAGTGTCATGTGAATCCCATATGATTGTTTGATCATTACAACATGCCACATTCGAAGCCCAATTAGCTAAACGATTAGGTTCCCTATAATTATGGGATATAATGCAATTTTGAAAGGAGTTAATAATTTGACCAGCCTTAGACATAATATTAGTAATGGTCCATGAAGGTGGATAAATTTTATTTAAGCAGTTTATAATATTGAGGGAGTCACCTTCAATCCAAATGTTCTTCAAGTTTAGATCTTTAGCATAAATAAGACCATAAAGTGTAGTAGAGGGTTCAGCAAAATGATGGTTTGATGACCCAAAGGTATTGCCATACCACCAACTAAGTCTCCATTAGAATTTCTAATCATCACTCCACAACTAGCAATGCCCAGGTTCCCTTTTGAGGCCCCATTACAGTTAATTTTGAACCAATTAGTCAGAGGGCAATCCCATCTAGCACTTTCCCTAGGGTTGGGATCTTTAGTATTCAAAATCATATTCCTGATATTCATGTTATTCATCACCCCAGCATCCCATTCATTCAAAGGTTGCTGTCCCTTACCACAAATTTTGATATTTTCATGCAAAAGGACCTTAATTTTATGGAAAACTTGAGTGGGATTGGATTCCACCCCTCTAAAGATTCTATCATTGCATTCCTTCCATATACCCCAATAGAGATAAGGAAGAATAAGTTCCCACAATTTGATAATTAAAGTATTCTTGGAAGGAACTCTCCAAGAAGAAAAGAACAGTTGGATGGTAGCATGGGATACCCAATCCATGTTCATCAAACTCCAAATACAATCCCACACCTACTTAGTAAAGGAGCAGTGGAGCAAGATGTAATTTTAAACCAGCATAAAAAGGCAAATAGTTTAAGAAAATATTTTTCAAGAAATTTTAAAGACAAGGATGAAGTTTTTTGTGAGATCAATGACTGGAGAAATTCAAAGAAGATCTAATAAAGAAGACTTAACAATTGGATATGGAGCAAAAAGTTCAAGGTAGGAGTATATTTTGTGAGCATCCATATTCAATAAACATGAATCTAATGAAAATCTAATGATTGTGATTAAGTGGAAAGCCCTACAAGATTATAGAGGTATGCAAACTAATTTTTATTTAAAGGATGGAGGAAGTGATAGTCATAAGGAGAACTGAGTAGAATAATATTGTAAAGATCAAGAAAAGTAATTGCTAAGTTTATGTGTGAATTTTGTGAATCAATCCGTAAGGGATTAGAAGAAAAAGATTAAGTGACACGGAGATCTAAACAAGAGAGGTAGTGCAAAAACTAACATATCATTTCATTTTTACTTTCTAATCATTGTAGCAAAAAAATATCTTAACCAAGTGGACATAACAGTGTTTTGAAATCCTATATGGTAATATTATGTTGAGTGCTTTGTAAGTTCTTTAGAGAAAGCCATTGTTTAGAATTTTCAAAGAATGGACAAGGTCTAGATGATATTTGGTCAAAATCCTCTAACAAGATCATATTAACAATTTGTATGTAACCTTCAACAAGGTTGGCTCCTAATAAAGATCACTTTAGAAGAGTTAAAATTTTGAGTTGTTGGTTCCTAGAAGGTTTTTCCCTTTATAGGGTTTCCAAGTTAAATACTTGTGTAAAATTCTATGGATTCTTATGATGTTACAAGTTTATTTCACGTTTACTATTTGTTCTTGCAACTCAGTATATACTAGAAGATAACTCTAATACTTGGTATATTAAGTTGATAGATTATTATAAAGTTTATATCAATTATATTGTGATGTTGAACCTAGTTACCAAGTTAATGGTTTGAATGTTTAGAGTGTTTGAATTGGTGAAAAGTGTTTAAAAGGCTTGTAGGATAATTAGTTATAACTGATTCACTCCCCTCTTAGTTATATCAAAAAAAAAAGTTAATTGCTAAATATTTGAAGATGTAGAAGAGAGAGGTACCAAAGATGAATAAGGAGAATTTATCCTCATGGAAAAGTAGGATTCATGAGTTTGTATCTATTTTGGATTGGAGAGAATGCATTATATTATTTAGTCAACTAGTCATATCACCTTAAAATGAAAGAACTTCCATGTGAATAAAGTTTACCCCTCCGAGTAAGTGGTCTAGGTCATGTCAAGCACCTTCAATGGGTCTTTGCATGGATCTATCTATTTTCCCCTTGTTCTTCTTCTTTCTCTCCATTTCCAACCTCTTTCTAACAATTTTCTCTTTGAAACTAAGGACTTTGACTTTGTGGGTCAAGGATGACCTAAAGGATCAAGGTCAACCTTGACCTTGAACTAGGTTAGGGATGACCTCGAGCCTAACCTAGGGTAGGGTTGACCTTGTCCTTGACCCGAGCTCCAATTTTTAAATTCTAGTAGTTTTTAGAATATTAGGCCTCGAAAAGTTTCATTTTCCCACTTTCCAAGTCATGCTTTTTGGGATTTAGAATGGTAAAATCTTAAATTTCATTTAATCTAGGTCCATTTGTATGGGTTAAGGTTAATTCAATTTAATGCTCCCATATTGGCCTTGTATAGAAGTTTGTGCCCTAGATCTCTATATAAGGAAGCCTTCTTTCCTTATTTGACATCCATTTTTTTCTATGAGAGACTATCTAATTTTCATAAGGAGATATTATATTACATGATTCATCATCAAGCATCCATTTTCAAGTGAGCAAGTATTTTATCATTCAAGCATTCAATTTTTCCATTGAAGATCAAGGATTGAAGCATTCAAGCCTTTGAAGTGATTTGGTTCAAGCATTCGAGATTCATTATTTAAAACCCTAGATCTATTCATCACAGTGGTGTGATCATCCTTCAAGATCTTTTGTTCATCTTCTAGATCAATTCATTCTTCTCTCAAGGTGGATTCCAAGCATACAATCATGGAGGTTTTGATTTACATGTTTACATTAGGTTCAAGGTTTCATATCAATATACTTGTTTACATTTCAAATACAAATAAATATCTATTGAATATCATAGCTTCGTTGTTAGATTTACTTCTACTACTTGTTAGCGTTCTCTATTTCAATTCCAGTATTAAGGTTGATTCCAAATTAGGGTTTGACGAAGGCAAACCCCTCATCCAAACAACAAAACCATTTTTCTTGCAGGTATAGGACAATGAATTAAAGTTTAGATTTGGATACTCTTTTCATCGAACTTGCAAGATTTGCGAACATAATTTTCATCAGAGTAGTGCAGGTCAAGGTCAACTTTTTGGGGTACAATTGTGTCCCTAGGTAAGATTGTGCCTTGCTATCTAGATCAAGGTCGACCTACTTTCAAAAGGACAAAAAATTTCTATTTTTCTCCATCTTGACATTTCTAGCCTAAAATAGGCTATAGAATTCTCTGAAACTGTATGTAGACATTAGAAATCAACATTTTCTAGATTCACCCTACTTTGAGGTTAATATTTTTCTTTTATTCCTTCAAAATTTTAAGTACATACTTTTTATAGTAGATTATATGATTTCCTCCTTTCCTTCATATTCTCCTTTGTTTGATTCATTTGTGCATTGATCACTTCCTTGTGGTTAATCAATTTGGATCATTCATTTTCAGAATTTGGGTTAAGGATAGGTCCTAAATTCCCCCTCATATCTAATATATATTCCCTCTAATATCATATCTTACCCTATTTACATTACAAACAACCACACATATTTCTTTCTATTTAATGACCACATTTTCTTCTATTCATTTTGGTAAACTTGACACACTTACCCTCTTTTCTTTGGTGGAATTGGATGCCCTATTGTATTTTATGGTGTTAGACTTCCTTTCATATTATCTTGTGTCTTCACCTTCACCATTAATTTTTGGTGAAATCATGATGGAAAACTCTTTCTTTTTGGTGTTATATCTTTTCTTTCATTTTATGCTTTGGCATTTTATTTTCAAAACTACCAAATAATCTATATATTCAATAAAATAAAACAACATTATTTGTAGTTCATTTACTATGAAGATTATTAAGATTCTTTGGTCTGTGGTTATGTTCCTTATTACTCTTATTTTAGCATCTATTTACCATACTTATGATTTTTATGAGAGTATCATTCATTTTATTATGTTCGTGATCTTTCATCTTACTCTCACTTATGCTTTTGTGAATTTGACTGATACTAGTCTTCCTATATTCAAAACTTTCATTAAAGATTCATGTGGTAGACTTATTATTCTTTTGGATTATGTGACGGATTTGGTAGATGATACACCATCTCTTAATCTTTTGAATCCTAATCCTATCATTCCTAATCTGATGCCTAATTCTCCATTTGTTAATCCTCATTCTTCCCATACTTATGATGGGATTCAAGCTATAGTTTAGGATGCAGATGTGCAAAACTTCTTTGATTTACCTTCTCCACCAATTCATGATGATATTAAAGGAAAGGGTAAAGAAACTTATTCAAAGCCTATTTCTATCCACCTTATACAACCTTTACTCATGAGCATGATAAACAATCACCTCCTATAGATGCTTTACATGATATGTACACTACAGGATATAATATCATAACTAAACAAGGTTATAGAGGTTTAGGACTTGGAGTTAATGAGCATGGTATTAAGTATCCAGTTCATATACCCCCTAGAAACTATTTTCATGGTGTTAATTGTTCACAATCTCAACTTAAGGTATGTGATGTTAATCGTCCTCCTCCTCTTCATAATCTTCTTCCTACACCTACCTTGGATAGCCTTGATATTCGTCAAGATATAGATAAAAAGTTGTATGTTGAATTAATGAATTCCAAAATAGAAATATTTAAACCTATACCAAAAGATACCTTATCCAAGTACAAATGTCATTTTCATGATCAAAATACACATTTACTTGCTGATTGTAAATGTTTCAAATTATGTTTGAAAAAGAGTCGCTTTGGGAATTATATCTCACTCTTGTGTTGTTTTACAATTCCTTCATTATTTTGATATAGGGGATTCCCCTTATTCTAATATAATATAGATCTCTTCTCCTCTTATCTCTAGACTAGGGGGCAAGAGGTATATTTTTATCCAGTCTCTTGGGATCCATTACGATTTTACCATATATTGTGCCTTGAGCTTAATCGGTATTATTTATGTCCTATCTCTCTATGGTTTTGTATCATGTTTGTAATCATCCATAGGTTCTATTCAAGTTATCTTTTCTAAAGATATTTTTTTTGCAAAGGTATCCCTTGTCTTAATCCCATGGGGGCAAGGTTCTTTCTTCTTTCTCTTTGTCTAGGGAACTTATTTCCTTAGCTTAGTGGCATATGCTTATATTGCAATATTATTTCTTCATACAAACTGATGTTTTGTCTATGGATAATCTTTTTATATGAGAGGTTGTTTTCCTAAGTCATCACCTCTTCTTTATGTTGCAAATTATGTTCTTTATAAACTCTTACCCTTGCTTTGGTGTTAGAGTTGTTTTCCTCATTCCAAAGATTCCTTTTCCTCTTCTTTATAGGGGGCTTGGTGATTAAACCTTTTTTTCCATTTGGTTTATCTTTGAAAGATGATATTTGATCTAAAATAAATCCTCTATGGTGGGGGTCTTGTTGATAAGATCTCTTTCTTTGAGGATGCTTTTTCATAAGTGACATATCCTTTTCACAATTATCCATACTCTTGGATGTAGGGGTCAATGTCATTCGCTAAGAAAAAAGTGTGCAATTTTGTTAATAGGATATCTCCTTATGTTATGAAGTACGTATCTTCTTCCTCTTTCTTATCATGTCTAGTAGACAACCATGATAAGGAGGGGGAAATTCTCCCTTGTACAATAATTTTCCAAATTAAATGCTAAATCTTGTAAGGTAATGCACATATATTGCTAAATCTTGAAGAGGCACACATTTTCAATATGATAAATCTTCTAAAGGTAACACATATAAGTTGTTAAATCTCGAGGTGACACACATTTCATATTCATAGTGATAAAAGAAGGTGGATCTATGAGTATTCTAGAAGCCATTAGAAGACACATTACAATTGTAAACATACTTTATGGGTTGACTATTAGGTTTGGCCAACTATTGGGCTCTTCCTCTCTCTTGGTGATTCATGGTAAGGTGGGCATCTTACTGGGTGAGGTAATCATTTTTTTCTTTTCTTTCTTTTTTATTTCATGCTAGTAGGACCGGGTCATGAAGCAAGCTATATTATTTATAGTTTTTCTCTTGTCTTTTTTATGTAGTCATTTATGCTTTTATGATAGCTTTCCAAATATGATATTGGTATGAGAAATATTCTTTAGTAAGGTTTCTTGTGCTAGTTGATTTGGGTTTTTTTAGTACTAACCCTTCTTTTGTGTTGTTTTCCTTTTGTTTTCATAGCCTCATACGTGTATTTTGAGTTAGAATCCTTAGCTTAGGGGCTTGTATCCTTAAGATAAGTGTTATTTTATCTCACTGCAAATGCACTTGGATCTCTTCTTTCTTCTCTTTTACTAAGAGTTCGCATTGGATCCATACTCTTTCTAAAGTGGGGGCTTAATGTATTGTCTTAAAATGGAAGAAATTCTATGTGAAGAGCGTTTAGCCCTCTAAGTGGTCTAGGGTCATGTCAAGCACCTTCTATTGGTCTTTGCATGTATCTAGTTGTATTCCCCTTGTTCTACTTCTTTCTCTCTATTTATAGCCTCCTTCTGACAATTTTCTCTATGAAATTGAGGACGTTGAATTTTTGGGTCAAGGTCAACCTCGAACTGACCTAGGTCATGGACAACCTTGACCTTGACTTGGGGTAGGGTTGACCTCATCCCTAACCCTAGGTCCAATTTTCAAGTTTTGAGATTTTTTGGGACATGGGGCTTCAGAAAGTTTCATTTTGCCACTTCCAGGTTAGTTGTTTTGGGTTTTGGAATGGTAAACTCTTAAATTGTATTTAATATGGATCCATTTCTATTGGTTAAGGTTAATTGGGATTTAATGCTCCCATGTTGGCCTTCTATAGAAGTTTGTGCCCTAGATCTCTATATAAGGAAGCCTTCTTTCCTCATTTTGACATCCATTTTTTCTATGAGAAACTATCTACTTTTTATAAGGAGATATTATATTAGACGATCCATTATTAAGCATCTATTTTCAAGTGAGCAAGAATTTTATCATTCAAGCGTTCAAGTTTTCCATTGAAGATGAAGGATTGAAGCTTTCAAGTCTTTGAAGGGATTTGATTCAAACATTTAAAACCTTAGATCTAACCATTATGGTAATGTGATCTTCCTTCAAGATTCTTTATTCATCTTCTAGATCAATTAATTCTTCTCTCAAGGTGGATTCCAAGCATACAATCATGGAGGTTTTGATTTACATTTGCTAATGTTATGTTCAAGCTTTCATATCAATATACTTGTTTACATTTCAAATACAATTGCATGTCTATTGAATATCATAGCTTCATTGCTAGATTTTCTTCTTCTAATTGCTAGCATTCTCTATTTTAATTTCATTATTAAGGTTGATTCCAAACTGGGGCTTGACCAAGGGAAACCCCTCATTCAAACAATAAAACCATTTTTCTTGCAGTATAGGTACAAGATAGTGAATTAAAGTGTAGATTTGGATACCCTTTTCACCAAACTTGTAGGATCCAGAAACAACATTTTTGTTAGAGTAGTGCAGATCAAGGTCAACTTTTTGGAGTATAATTGTGCCTTAAGGTAAGATTGTGCCTGTTATCTGGGTCAAGGTTGACCTACCCTCAAAAGGAAAAAATAATTCTGGGTTTTCTTTGTCTTGACATTTCTAGTTCAAAATAGGTTGTAAAATTCCCCAAAACTATATAGAAACATAAGAGAGTAGCATTTTCTAGATTCAACCTACTTTGACATTAGTATTTATCTTTTATTCATTCAAAATTTTGAGTACATACTTTCTATAGTAGATTATAGGATTTCCTCCTTTTTTGATATTCTCCATTGTTTGATTCATTTCTGCATTGATCACTTCCATTTGGTTAATCAATTTGGATCATTATGTTTGGGGATTTGTGTTAAGGATATGTCCTATATTCCCACTCACGTCTTATTCATATTCCATTTCAAATCATATCTTACCTTATTCACATTACACAGACCCGCATATATTTATTTCTATTCAATAACCATATTTTTTTTCTATTTAGTAGTACACCCATCCTAACCCTAATATGACAATTGATGAGATGAACCAAAAGAAAGAACACAAAAGTCTAATGATTGAGATTTTGTCTGCAATGAATAAAATTGAGTCTAATGGTGTCAAAGATTGTGCTACTACAAAAGATATCTAGGACAAGTTGATACTTATGCATGATGGAGAATGGAATTTATTGAAAGCCAAAGCATAAAGTCTAAGAGGTAAGTATGATGAGATGAGGATGAATGAAGGAGAAAACATTATTCAGTATGTCAATTCAATCAAAGAAGTTGTGAGTGTAATCAAAGTGGCTGGAGGAATCATCAACAATTTAGAGGTTTTAAGTAAAATTCTAAGAACATTATTGCATATTTATGTTGTAAGAGTAATAACTGCTTAAAAAGCAATTTATAGATTTTTCTAGTAATGATCTTACTCTTGATTGTTTGGTTACTACATTGATTGTATTTGAGTTAAGTAGCTTTGATAATAGTGTTCCTAAGATTCAAAATTCTTTTATGACATCACTAAGCATTGGAAGTTCAAAGAAGAAGAAGAGTAGAAAGAATGAGAATGATCCATATTTAGATGAGAATGAGATGGATCAGATTGAAGCACTGTTGGCAAGGAGGCTATTGAGAGGCCAAGGAAGATTCAAATGAAAACTTCCTCTGATATGTTTTAAATGTAATGAAGTTGGTCATATTCATGTTAGATGTCCTAAGAAGAAAAAGAGTGATAAGAAAGACAAGAAGGAGAAAAAGTACAAAAAGAACAAGGACTATAAGGACAAAGGAAAGAAGTCATGCTATATTTCTAAGGAGGAGCACAGAAAGTCAGATTTTGATGATGAGAATTAAGGTGAAGAAGTGGTATATGTTTCTGCTAAAGAAGGCCTAGGAGAGGAAAGGTATGAGGAAGAAAAATATCTTATCTCTCATGTTAGTAAAAGTGATATATGGATTTATTGATAATGGATGTTTGCATCACGTGACTAGAGATATTAGTAAGTTTGATAATCTAGAAGAATATGTTGAACTATTAAAATTGAAAATAATGTTCTATGTACTATTAAAGGCATAGGGTCATTGATGCTAAATGATAAAATACAATTTTTTGAATTTTGTAAAATTGAATAGTATAGGTCACAAGTTGGAATTTTAGAATGAGAAGGTAAATGAAGGGAGGCTAGATGAACCACTCACTAATTCATCCTCCTTGTCTTCTTTGATAGACTTATAGGGTGTATACACCACACCACTTGGAACCTATAGGATCTTCACTATCTATGCATCCCCTAGTTTCTCTAGCCAACCCAACTACCAAGAACAAAACATCTATTAAACAAAAACTTGCTACAATTTTGCTATACTAGTCATTGCCCTTAAACCACCTTAAAGGCTTCTAGCTTACATATTCGTGAATTAACCTTACAAAGCTATGGAGGTGTCTTTTAATACTTCAATACAACCAACTAGGGGTGTTAGGAGTCCGACCTAGTTCAATCCTTCACAAAAAGGTGTAAAAGGCTACTAGCTCAATTAGCTCTCATATTTTGAAAAAAATAGAGATTTTCTCCTAATCCTTCCAAAGAAGCCCTATATATTTTCATGGGATTATTAAATCATATGCCAATCCCTTAATTATTTTTGGGGTCTTAGTCTCATAACCTTCCATACATTACTCTAACTCAAATTGAGTGAAATCAAGGGTTTTGGGGTTCTCACTGGATCCTCTTTCAAGTTGGAAATTTTTAGACTAGTACATGGATTGGTGTGACCACTCCCTCTTCACCAAATCTTAGAAAGACTCCTATTTTCAATTTCCTAAACAATTTTTGGTTCTAGCTATACACCTTTGCAAGTTGTGTTGTCTACAACTGAGTCTTCCCTAGTTGGTGATAGATTCACTCTAAGGTGTGCTTGCACAAATTCTATCTATGACTCTACTAGTCCTATCCTTCTCAATATCCTAAACTCACTTCTAGGACCTTAAAATTATTTTCAATATTGGTCTAAGAATATCCTAACTCAACTCTACAAGTTAGTCTTCTTTTTATTCACCATGAGGGTAACTATCATTAGGGGTACTTCAATCCTTCAGTTTTCCTTGGATGTCTCCAAGTGAAACTTCACCAAAATACCTTCACAAGTGTTGCAGGGGGTGTATTCATCATTAATAAAACTACTTTTCTCCACAATGAGTCCATTAGTATAGGGCATCTAGGATTTTCCAATCGAGTTCTTGATTTACTATGGTTGTGGCCTAATAGTCCTAATTAGCCTATTAGCCCTAAATAGAGGGTTTTCCCCAATTCTATCTCAAAACTTCCAAATAACCCCAAAAAATAACTTGATATCTAGATACCCTTTTTTGATACCTTGAATATTTTTGTGGTCTCAGGTCCTAGGTCATCTGTACCATGGATTCCTAAAATGTAGGGTTAATAGGGTTATATTTGTGTTGTGCTCTAATTTTGACTTGGAAATCTATCTAAATGGATTGGACATTGCCTAATATCACTACTAGGTTTCTGTAGGAATACTAAGTCTCTAAAACCATTTTTTTTTTAATGTTCTCCCTCTTTCCCCTACAATTGCACATAAATTTCACTATGTCATGCACCTAGTCGGGCACACTGATCTCACCTAGGGCATGATGCTAAAAAAAAGAAAACTTACTTTCCTGAGCTCCTCATTTCACAAAAACAACCTTCAATGGCTTCCCTACCATATTCCTTTTTTCCATGATGATTTTCACCATGGACAACTATGGGGGATCCACATAACCAAAAATTGTCTACTCTACACCAACAACTAGACTATTTACAAAACAATTTAAAAACCTAATCTAATAAACTCAAATCAAATCTAGTATTGAATAGAAAATGATTAGAACTATCAAAATACATATATTCAACACTAAATCACACTATTCAATCCATGAAGTCACTCTTAAACTCAATGTTGATTGATCATATTTGTAAATCAGAACTTTGAGCTTCTATTCCACTTCATAATTGCATTGTATCCCACTCTTCCTTGGGAAAAGGGATACTATATGTTTAAATATCCCTTACCCTTGATTTTAGTGTATTATGGAAACTACCCATAATGATTCTTTGAAAAGAATCCAATTTTGCAAATGTTGTCATGCAACTTTAAAAGTTGTAAAATGTTGTCAAGCAACATTCTGACAACTTTTACGTATTTTTTTCCAAATTAATGCTAAGGTCTCTAATCCACCTATAATTATGTAAAGATATCCTAGGAACTAGTTTAAGAATATTTCTTCCCTTTCAAAAGCCTTAAAGGCTTTAAGGCCTACTTTTTCCATTTTAGGCCTAATCTAGCACTATTAAGTAGATAAGCATTAAACACCTAAGTTGGATTGAGCTTTGTCTAATCCACATAGGAACAAAAAAGAAAGACCTTCTAAGTCAGAAAATAACACTAATGAATTGGCTAAGGTTAATACAATCCAAAATTATAACTAGCTTTAGGGATGAGCCTAAGTGCTCTTGGAACATCCTCCCCAATTGAAAAGACTTCAATCCACCCTTAGATTGAATAAGTTAGCATCCACTCCCAATTTCTTGAATTTAGTCTCCTTGATCCAAGTGTCCTCTCCATCTTCTTGTTCATGCAATTTGATTAGCTGCTCATAGTAAGATCTCTATCTAGTCTTCTTGTAGGCCCTAGAGTCAAGTATCTTCTCTACTTTTTTAGTGGTGATGGAGTCAAGTTTAGGTATACTACCTCCTATATGAAATCTATAAGGTTCTGGTATGGATCTAGAGCAGGAACCTTATAAAGGATCAAATCTATGATATTGAAGATTGGATACAATCCAATATCCTCAGGGAGATCAACCTTATATGTATTGTTACCATATTTGGCCAGAATGGTACATGGCCCTAATCTTCTCATCTGCAACTTATGTGGTACTCCCTTAGGTAGTCTATCTTTTTTCAAATGAACCATAACTAGATCTCCTACCTAGAATGGAACATATTTCTTCCTTTCATCCACCTTTTGCTTGATCTTTGTTATGTTTTCTTTTAGAGTCCTTCTCACTATTTCATGTGCCTCTTTCATGGAGTGTGAAATGTCTTCAAAATAACCACTACCCTTGGCTTCATCCTTTAGTTCTTTTAGCTCAAATATGCCTCTAGGGTGTAGGCCATAAACTATTTCAAAGGGACTCTTGGCAATAGTCTTATTCACAATATCATTATATGCATATTTTGTCTATCCTAGGATTTGGTCCAAAGTCTATCCATACTCCTGTATAAGACACCTCAATAGCTTCCCAAGGCTTCTATTGACCACCTCTATTTGGCCATCTATTTGAGGGTGATATGTAGACCCAAAAGATAGATTAGTTCCAAATTTGTGCCACAATGTTTTCCAAAATTGACTCATGAACTTAGTGTCTCTATCTGAGACTATAGTCAAAGTTAATCCATGTATTCTCATCACTTCCTTGAGGAATAAATGTGCTATGTGGAAAAGCATCATGCACTATCTTATATGGGACAAAATGCGCCATTTTATTTAATCTATCTACAATAACATAGATTATATCCACTCCCTATTTGGTCATTGGAAATCCCATAATAAAATTGATGCTCAAGCATTCCCATGGTCTACTAGGGATGGGAAGAGGTTGGTAAAGGCCTAAATTGGAAGATGTACCCTTTTCTTTTTGACACACGACACAACTCTCTACATATTTCCTAACCTCAAAATTCATTTTAGGCCAAAAGTAAAACCTCTGAACTAACTCTTGGGTCTTATTGAATCCAAAATTACTACTAAGTACACCATTGTGTTCCTCTTGAATCAAAATTTCCCTAATTAATCCTCTAGGAACACATAATTGACTTCCCTTAAACAATAGATTACTTTGTACAATATAATTAGAGAATTTTCTATGAAAATGATTCTTTTACTTTTTACATACCTTGCATATTTCTTGAAAGTCTTCATCTTATGTATATAGGTCTTTGAATCTCTCAATAACCATACTCTATAGGTGTATTTCTTGTACAGTTAGGGCTCTTCTACTTTAGGAATCTGCTACCTAATTCTATAGTCCCTTCTTACGCTTAATGTTGAAAGTATAGGCCTATACATACTCCACCCACTTCATATGCTTATGACTAAGCTTATCTTATGAATTAAGAAAACTTAGTGCTTGATTGTCTGAAATGACCACAAATTCCTTTGAAAGCAAGTAGTGTCTCCATTTCCTTTGTTCTTAGACTAGAAAATACATATCTAGGTCATAAGACAATTACTTTTTCTTAGCATCACTTAACTTTTCACTATGAAAAGCCACTAGTCTTCTCTCTTGGCTTAAGACAACACTAATAGCCACATTGTTAGCATCACACTCAACTACGAACAACTTCTCAAAGCTTGGTAAAATCAAGATTGGTTGAGTGGCAATCATTTTCTTCAACAACTCAAATCCATGGTTAGCTTGCTCATTCCAAAAACACTTAGACTTCATCCATCCTTTATAGTATCAAGCATAGGATCAAAAATAAGACTGAATTAACTTCCTATAATATTGGTCTAAACAATGAAAACTTCTTACCTCTATCATAGTCCTTGGAGTGGGCCAGTTAAGAATGACTTCTACTGTGCTTGGATCCACCTTTAGAATGCCTTGGGATAATACAAACCCAAGGTACATCTCTTATTTCATGAAATCATACTTCTCCATGTTTACCATAAAATTCTCCTCATGTAGCTTCTTGAAAACAATCTATAGATGTTTGAGATGTTCTTCTTTAGTCTTGCAAAAGATGAGTTTATCATCTAGATATAGTAATATAAATTTTCCTATGTAATCTTTTAGGACTTCATTCATAAGACTCATGAATTTATATGGGGTATTAGATAGCCCAAGTTGAATTAAAAACCATTCATATAGACCTTCTATGGTTTTGAATGTTGTCTTCCATTCATCTTGCTCATTGATTCTACTCTGGTGGTATCCACTATTTAGGTCAATCTTAGTAAAGTACTGGGCTTCTCCTAGACAATCCATTAGGTCTTCTATCCTAGGGATAGGGAACCTATACCTAATAATTATTCTATTTATAGTTCTTGAGTCAGTACATAGCCTCCAAGTTCTTTCCTTTTTAGGTGCTAAGATAGTGTGGCCAACACAAGGACTACTACTTTTCCTAATGAGTCCTTCGCTTAGGAGTTCTTGTATTTATTTGGAAATTTCCTTATTTTTTTGAGGGGTTGTCTTATAGGATTCCTTGTTAGGAAGGGTAACTCCTAGTATAAGATCAATTTAATTACTAGCAACTAGCTTAGTAGGTAGTATTGATGGTTGTCCACCACTTACTATGCCTTTATACCATTGCAACAACTCATGCACTTCCTTTGGCAACACTGTCTTCTTGACTAGCTTGTCTAAAATTTCTTCTTTTGGATTCAACACAAGTTCAAAACCTACTCCCTCTACTTCCTCTAAGGTCTCCATGAACTCATTTTCACTAAATATAAGAACATTGGGACATGATGACATCATCTCTTCATCCTCTAACACTAATTGTATCTTGAAAGTTACATTGTCCTTATTAAAAGAATATGAATTATTTTCTCCATCATGCATGGCCTATCTATCAAATTTACATGGCCTTCATAGTAAATGTAACATGCATCCATAGGTAGGATGTCACACAATACTTTGTCTTTGTATTTGCCAATTGAGAAGTCCACCCATGCTTGTTCATTGACTAGAACATGTTGTCCTTCGTTCAACCAAGTGACCTTTTATGGATTTCTATGTGGAATCTTCTTCATATTTAACTTGTTAACTATCTCCTCTAACACAATATTGTTAGCAAACTTTAGGTCTATTATGACTCTACACACTTTACCCATCATTTTAAACCTTACTATAAATAGTGATCTTCTCTTACTAGGTTCCTCTTTTACTGGTTCCTTGATTAATGTTCTTCTTGTCATGAATTTCCCACCTTATTTTGACTCTAGGGGTACCTTAGGGTGTTTACTTCCACCACTAATCTCTTCTTGAGCATAGTTTACCCTTTTGTCTCCATGTGAAGTAGAGCCTTTATCTAGAAATTTGTATGCAGGGTATCCCATTTGGTTGTAATGGTACCACTTCATAGTTGAAAAGTAAGAACCTTTTCCTTGACCACTATTTCTTTCTCTCCAATTTCTATTAGAGTTCCCTCCTCTATTTGAATTGCCTCTATTTGAACTTCCTTCTTGCTTTTTAGTAAACTTGGTCTCTCCTTGATCCTTTGATTATGGACTTCTAGCACCATATCCACCTTTCTGTCCTTTATTATCTCTTCCTTTTCTTCTACATCTAGTACTGTTTGAATCTTGCTTCTTCCTTAGCTTATCTTCTACCTTTAATGCAATTTGGTTGCATCTCTAAACTATATCAGGGGTCAAGAGACTCATCTCATCTAGTATAATTCACTTGAGACCATTAAGGTACCTTGCTACCTTCAACTCCTCATCTTTGACAACTCTTGACCTTATGCACAATCTTTGAAACTTCTTATTATAAGAGTTCACATCCAAGTCTTTCCCTCTTAAAATTTTTCTTCTTTTATGCAACTAGATTTCATAATTCTTACATACATAAGCATCTATGACTTTTGCAACCATAGCCTTACATGTGGCAATGGATTTCTTTTCTTCCTTTTCTCTCCCTTATCTTGGAAAAATTTCCAACAAGTGAGTGCAGACCCTCTTAGTCTAGCCTTAAAATATTTAACCTTCTAAGCTATCAATTCGAGGACTATCTCAGGTTCCACCTTACCACTAAAGATTGGAATGCTTTTTAGAGCCCTACCACTTAAGGCCTTCAGTGCTTTAAGGAATGACTCTTCTATGAGCACATGGTTTGATTTAGGGACCTCGACCTCAATTAAATCTACCTTATGTTTTCCTTCAACCTTATCATTGACTTCTTCAATCTTCTCATCCACTTTTTTCTCCAATTGAGCTAGCCTATCTCTAAGAAACTTATTCTCCTCTTCTTGTTCATCTACCTTCTTTGCAAGCTCAACATTTATCACCATTTTAGACTCACCAACTAATTTTATTCTTCTTAAAATATTCTCCACAAGCCTAATCTTAACTTGTCTATGATACCAATATGATAGATTTACTCCAAGGTGTGCTTGCACAAATACTATCTAGGACTCTACTAGTACTATCCTTCTCAAGACCCTAATCTCACTTCTAGGACCTCACAAGTCTTTGCAATCCTAGCCTATGAATTTCCTAACACAAATTTATGAGTTAGTCTCCTTATGCTTCACCTTAAGGGGTAACTATCATTAGGGTTGTTTCAATCCTTCACTTTTCCTTGGATGTCTCCAAGTGAAAATTCACCATAATACCTTCACAAGTGATATAGGGGGTGTATTCAACATTAAGACAACTACTTGTCTCCCGAATGACTCCATTAGAACATGACATTTAGGATTTTCCATTCGAGTTCTAGATTTACTATGGTTTTGGCCTAATAGGCCTAATTAGCTTATTAGCCATTAGCAAAGGGATTTCCCCAATTCTTTCTCAAAACTTCCAAATAACCCCAAATTCTAACTTGATATCTAGAAACCCTTTTTCAAAAACTTGAATATTTTTGTAGTCTTGGGTTCCTAGGTCATCTGTACAGTGGATTCCTTAAATGTAGGGCTAATAGGGCTATATTTGTGTTATCCTCTAATTTTGACTTGGAAATCTATCTAAATGGATTGGTGAACTCCTAATAAAACTACAAGGTTTTTTTAGGACCACTAAGTCTCTGATACCATGCTTGGTTTTATGCTTTCCTTCTATCCCCTACAATTCCACATCAATTTTACTCTGTCATCCACCTAGCCAGACACATTGATCTCATTGAGGGCATGATGCTAAAACTAGGAAACATGCTTTCCTAAGCTCCTCCTTTCACATAAAGAAAATTCAATGGATTCCATGCCATATTCCTCTAGGCTATGATGATTTTAATGGAGAAGAACTATGGGGGATCCATAAAGCCAAAAATTGTCTACTCTACACCAACAACTAGACTATTTACAAAACAATTTTAAAAACTAATCTAATAAACACAAATAAAATCTAGTACTGTTAAAAAATTCATATAACTATCAAAACTAGATATATTCAACACTGACACTATTGAATCCATCAAATCACTCTAAAAATCAATGCTAATTGATTGTGTCTACAAATCAGAACTTTGAGATTCTATTCCACTTAAAAATTACATTACATCCCACTGTACCTTAGGAAAAGGGATCTTATATGTTTTAATATGCCTTACCCTTGATTTTAGGGCATTATGGAAATTACCCATAATGATACTTCAAAAAGAATTCAATTCTCCAAATGTTGTCATGCAACTTTTAAAAGTTGGAAAATGTTGTCAAGCAACATTGTGACAACTTTTACATCATTTTTCCAAATTAAAGTTAAGGGTCTCTAATTCACCTAGAATGATGTAGAAACATCCTAAGAACTATTTTAATCATATTTCTATCATTTCCAAATCCTTAAAGGCTTTAAGACCTACTTTCCCTATTTTATGCCTAATCTAGCACGATCAACTAGGAAAGCATTAAACACCTAAGTAGGATTGAGCTTAGTCTACTCCACCTAGGAACACACAAGAAAGACCTTATAAGGTCAAAAATAATGCTACTAAAGTGGCTAAGGTTAGTACAAGCCAAAATTGTAGCTAGCTTTAGGGATGAGCTTAGGTTCTCCTATACCAACTAGGCTCAAAATAGGCTTGCCTAGGGAAAGTCATTAAAAATAGGTCCTCTAAATTTGAGAGCCCAAGATTTTGCAACATATATGTAAATGTAGTCTACTCACTAGTCCCAAGGGGCTATTCAGTATGGATGGTGAGAAAGTGAGTTAGAGATCCATCTTTGGAAACTGCCTGGACAAAATCAGTGACAATGCCAAAATAATAATATTTACAAAAAGAACACAAATGTGAACACAAATCCTAGTTAATGGAACAAAAGATCAAGAAAAAATATAAAATAATCCATGCATAAGTTACAATGATAAATTCAATCCTCTAACTACCCATTGTCATGAAATCACACAGAAAATGCGCACAAAAGCACTTCAAATCTTCACACTTCTCTCTGTATGATAGGCGTCCAACCCTAAACTTAAGTCAGGGAATATCTCATGTAGGGTGGTTAGGTAGTTGATTACCCCCTAGGGATATTTTTTAGTGAGTTTCAATATCTAGACAGTGTTTTCCATTCAACATGTCAAAGTTGTAAAGTTGGAAAATGCAACTTTTACATCTTTTTGACAATTTCTTGCAAAAGTAACTAAATGAGTCCAAATGCTCATTAGACCTTACCAAAGACCTCAATGAAAATTGAAACACTAACCCATCCTAGACCTACTAATATCATGTTGACATCATCATCAACTTTTTGTAAATTAGGAGGCTTTACAACTTGCTAATCTTGAATTGTACCTACAAGCATACGAAGACTATTCAAACAAAACCCTATTGCACTCCCTACCATGGTCCACATGACCTTTAAAGTAATAATTCCAAAAATTCCCTAAAGGAACATGCAAACAGAAAAAAGAAAAATTTGAATTGATTAAGAAACCCTCAATTACTCTTCCACCATTCTCCCCCTCTACACAAATTCCAAGGAATGTAAGGAGAAATCATAGACAAATTGATGCCTAGCTTCTTGAAGTTAGCTTTCCCTACCCATGTATCTTTAGGTTATAGTTTTTCCTTCCACTAGATTAGATACTCTATGTATATCTTATGTCAAATTTACTTCTTCACTCTAGATTCCAAGATTCTCTCATCTTGCATCTCAAACTTGGGAGGTAAGACTTTGGTACTCATATCTTTTAGTATCTTCTTGCTATTTTGACTCATCTGTAACAGTGGTCCTTTGAATTTTACTGAGTCAGCCATTTTGAACACTAGTGAAATACTTAAATCTATAGGATTTCAACCTTAAATGCATTCTATCCGTATTTGGCTAACACTTTGCAAAGTCCTACTCTCTTGATTTAAAACTTGGTATTCCTTTCTACAACCTAGAATTTTTTAGGTGGTCCATAACATAATCTCCCACTTCAAACTATACATCTCTCCTTGACATATCCACTTTATCCTTCAACTTGTGAGTAGCCTCTATTATAGTCTTCTTCATCTACTCGTGTCTCCTTCATTGTTTGGGATAAGTCTTATGCATGTCCACTTCTATACTCCATGGCTCCTAGATCTTTGAGTTCACACACACGTCTTGGGTGCATACCATATACTATCTCAAAAGGACTCCTTCCTATAGTCTTGTTCACATTGTTATTATAGGCATAGTCAACTTGTGGGATGATTAAGTCCCATGTTTAACCATATTCCTTGGTCTGAGTAGGTTACCTAACACTCTATTTATTGCCTTAGTTTGACCATCTATTATAGGATGGTAAGATGAACCAAAAGACAAATTAGTACCCAATCTACTCCATAGAGTCTTCAAAAAATGACTCATAAAATTAACATCTCTATCAGATACTATACTTAGGGGTAGCCCATATATCCTTACAACCTCAAAAAGAATGAGCAATATAAATAACATCATAGGTGGTCTTGTAAGGAATTAAATGGCTCATTTTACGAAATCTGTCTACCACAACATAGATACTATCCAGCTCTATTTTGGTCTTAGGAAGACCTACCACAAAATTGATTCTAATGCACTCCCATGGTCTATTAGGAATACATAATGGTTGGTAAAAAACTACATTACTATCTCCTCCTTTATCTTTCATACATACCACACATTGCTCCACAAATCTCTTGACATCTCTTGGAAACTTGGGTCAATGGTAATTGTTTTGTGCCAACTCTATTGTCTTATTGATACATAAATGGCCACTAAAACTACCATTATTCTTCTCTTAGATGAGGTTCTCTCTCATGGAACCTTAAGGAATACACAACTAATTCCCTTTTTAAAAAATTACACTTTGTAGTGTATATTTTAAGAATTGACTATGAAAATTGTTTTGAAAATTAGAACATACCTTATATGCTTCAAAGAAGTCTTCACCATCTCTATAGGGGTCCTTAAAAATATATATGCCAATACATTAAAGTTTTATTTCTTGGATTTTCAATATCCTTCTACTTAGTGCTTCTACCACTTTGTTCAACTATGCTTTCTTGTGCTTAATAGTGAATGTGAAATCTTGTAGGCATTCCATCCATTTTAGGTCTCTATTACTCAACTTCTCCTAGGTGTTTATGTAGCTAAGCAACTGGTTATCTGTAAACACCATAAACTCCTTGTGTAGGACATAATATCTCCACTTCCTAAGTGACTAAACTAGAGCATTAATCTCCTAATCATTAGGAGGGTACTTCTTCTTGGCTTCATTGAGCATTTCACTATAGAAATCTATAGGTTTACCTTCTTGGATTAGTATCCCTCCTACTATGGAGTAGAGTCCCCTTCTATATACCCAATATGTGTCCCTTATAGGTGCACAAGTGTTTCACAATCATACAATATAGGACTCTAGTATGTGATTCTCAATACCGACTTTCCTTAGACTAGATCAAATTCAAAGTCTAAGACACCTCCTTGAGGCCTAACAAGACACAAACTTTAAGCTATAATTTTTAGGGATTAAATAGTTCTTCATCCAACCTTAGATGTAGTTTACAAATTTTTATGATGCACAAGTCCTCCCAATGTATACTTTGGAAATCAACTTACTCACCTAATAATTCCAAATAGGGCTACAAGGAGAAACTAAGGATTTGTGAAGGAAAAATTCTTGGAGTTCCACCACAAAAAGTCTTCAACACCTTCAAACACTCCAATCCTTAAATCAACAACCTCTCCCAAGTTAGGACTCTTGACCAATCTCCCAACTCAAGTTGTTTGTAAAACTCTCCTAGGCTTAATAGGGCTAATTAGGTCTCTTTTCCAAAACAAGTAAAATAAATTCAAAACATCTTCCAACCAATCCTATGGAATACTTTAGGGACATTTCAAAACATCTAAGTCCAAGTTCTTATGGTTCTATTCAACCCCTAGGCCAAGTTGTGCCTCAAAAACCCAAAATTAGATAGTCACATTTAGATGCCTATCTAGAGGGTTTAGTATTTTCTCCCAACATCTTATGCTTCCTATTCTAAGACCCAAATAATATTAATTTAAATCCTATCCCCCTTCTTTCCACTAAAGCTTATCTTTTTTCCATGGTGGAATCTCTAGGAAAGAGAATTTTTCTCTCGAAACCCTAGTTAGGGCCTCCCTTTTGCCAGCAAGTAATCCAAAATTGATTCCTCTTAAATAGTATTACTTCAAGACCTTAAACCTTTTGAAAATACTTCATTAAAAAATTCTTCAACTTTTCCAATCCTTCAAAGTTTCATGTGAATCTATACAATTCCTTACAAGTAGTTTCTCAGGTAGTTTTAATAGGAAAACAACATAATTTTATTGATTTGAAACAATGATTATAACATATTTTTCTCCTCTATGTTGAGAAAGGTTTCTCAACCTTATTTATGTCATTCCTAAATAGTTCCAACCAATAAAGGTGGTTTTGAATGTTGGGATTCAAAAGTTGCATTTTTTGCCCAAAAGTTGCATTATGCAACATTGACAACTTTGACAAATTTTTTCAAAAGTTGTCAAATGTCTCTAAACTTTACTAAAATTTAATCATAGACCCTACCTAAGATTCTAAGAAGGTTTCAATTAATAAAAAATCATTATTTAGTTTTCTATACTATATTATCCTCATTCTACCTAGAAATTATTCATAAAATGACTAAGGTAGACAATGAGGTTTATAACACACGTAAAGTCTCCTTACCTTACAATTTGGACATTATTTCTAACATTGGATTATAGATCCAAATCATATCCTATCCTAATTTTTTTTTTTGATCCCTTCTAATGTGCTTGCAATGGTAGGTATTAGAGGTGCTCCTGCACCAGACTATAATCTCACTTGCATCACACTCCAATGTGAACAACTTATCAAAACTAGGTAACAAGAGGATAGGTTGGGTAGCCACTTTTTTCTTCAACATTTCAAAATCTTTCCTTGCTTCAAGATTCCATTTTAACTTGATCTTTAATCCAACCTTAATGATGGCTAACCCTGGTGCACAAATGCCACTAAATTTTCTTATAAACTTTCTATAGAATTGGGCTAACCCATGGAGACTCATTACATCTGTCCATATGGTTGGTGTTGGTCAGTTCAAGATACCCACCACCTATCTTGGGTCCATATTCAATGAACCTTTAGATACTAAAAATCCTAAATACACAAGTTCTTGTTTGAGGAATTCACACTTTTCTAAATTGATTGACAATTTCTCTTCCTACAATCTTTTGATCACAATCTCCAAGTGTTTTAGATGTTCCTCCTTTGTTTTATAAAGATGACTATATCATCCAAGTAGGATACCACAAACCTTCCAATGTAATCCTTAAGTTTTTAATTCATTAGCCTCATGAATTTTCTAGGGGCATTTGTAATCCCAAGTGGCATAAATCTCCACTCATACAACCCTGAGTAATCTTGAATGTTGTCTTCCACTCATCCCCTTCCTTGAGCCACTCTTGAGGTCAACCTTGGTGAAATACTTAGATCCTCCTATACAATCCATCAAATCATATATCATAGTTATAGGAAACCTATATTTGATTGTAATCCTATTTATATCCCTAGAATCAGTACAAAGTCTCCACTTACCACCTTTCTTGGATGCTAATGCCACTAGTACTACAAAAGAGTTGATGCTCTTCTTCATCAATCCTTGGTCTAGAAATTCCTGCACTTGTCTAGCCACTTCTTGGTTCTACTATGGTGTGAAATTGGAGGCTGCCTTGTTTGGTAAATAATCTCCTAGGATAACGTCCATTTGATGACTAATAGACCATTTAGGAGGTAATGTTACAAACGTTCCATTGCTGATTAGGTCCTTGAAATTCCCAAGCAAGTCTTGTACTTCTTTTGGTATTTATGAATGCATAGTCTTCTCTCCTTCTTTGGGTTAGGTCCTTGAACTTCCCAAGCAAGTCTTGTACTTCTTTTTCTATTTATGTATGCATAGTCTTCTCTCCTTCTTTGGGTTGCACCACTATAGCATATCCTTCACCTCCTCGTTGAAGAGTTTTAAAAAACTCATTTCCACTACTTAATGAGATAGTAGGGGTCTTTGACTGTGTTTCCTCTTCATCTATTAGTGACTTGATTTTGAAGGTCATTCCATCCTTCTTGAAAGAGATGGTGTTCTTCTTCACATCATAGATGGCTCCTCTATCATATTCCCATGGTCTTCCCAATAGGAGATGGAATGCATCCATATGAAACACACCAAAAAACAACTTGTCTTTATATCTTCCAATTGAGAACTCCATTCATGTCTTCTCATTCAGAAGGACACTATGGCCCTTATTCAACCATGTCACCTTGTATGGATTAGTATGGGGTATCTTCTCCAACTTGATCTTCTTTACTACTTCCTCTGAGATTATGTTATCTATGGAACCTAAATCCACAATAACTTTATATACTTTACCAAGTATCTTGATCCTTATTCTAAATAAGGCTCTTCTCTTCTTCGGCTCCTCTTTGATTGGTTGTCTAATTAGAACTCTTATAAACATCAAGTTCTTCCACTCAATATGGCTAATCTCTAGTGACTTGATAATTGATGTGTTTTCTTGAGAATATGCTACTCTCTTCTCAATGTTAGAAGAAGATGCTTTCTCAAGGAACCTATAGGCAAGGTGATCCATTTGTCCACAACTATAGCACTTCAAGCTAGAAAAGTATGAGTTATTCTTGTTACACCTCTTCCTCTATTAAAACCACCTTGAGTTCCTCTACTTATTCCATGGCATCCTCTACGAGTGATCTCATTCCCATGCTCTACAAAATTTAGACTCTCCTTGATTTATTGATTTTGTCCCTCTACCTTGGTATACACCTCTATGACCTATTTGGTCTCTTCCTCTTCCTTTTCCCTTTGAAGTATGATCATATTTTATTCTACTCTTATATTCAATCTTGATATCCAATTGATAACATTGATGCACTATTTTGGGACTTAGAAGAGTCATATCTTTTCTTGTATACTCCATTTCAAAATATTTAGGTATCTAGCCACCTTAAGGATTTCCTCTTCAAATACATTTGACCTCATGAAAAGATTTTGAAATTCCTCAGTATAGGATTTCACATCAAGATTCCTTTGTCTAAGACTTTGCCTCTTCTGATACAATTGAATTTCATAATCCTTTGGCATGTATGCCTCTCTAACTTTAAGAACCATTCCTTTCCAACTGGAAATTGGTTTCTTACCTTCTTTTCCTCTCTTTTCTTGGATGAACTTCCACCGTGTCAATGCAAAGCCCCTAAGCCCTAACTTTTCTACCCTAACCTTCCATGACTAGATCTGGCTCCATTTTCCCACTGAATAGTGGTACTCCTTTAAGTGCTTTCCCACTCATGGATTTCAATTCCTTTAAGAATGGTTCTTCTATAAAGATAGGATTAGGTTTAGGTTCTCCATCCTCTGTAGACACCTATTTCTTCTTTCCTTGAACCTTGCCCTTGACTTCCTTAGTCTTTTCTTTCACTTCATCTAACTATTCCTCTAGTTGGGTTAATCTACCTTTGAGAAATATATTTTCTTCCTCTTTCTCATTAACCTTCTTTTATAACTCTAAATTTCTCACCATTTTAGTTTCTCCTAATGATTCATCTATCTTAAACATTTATACACTAGCCTAATCTTTTGAAGCTTTGATACCAATCTGATAGGGAGGTTGGATGAACCACTCACTAATTCATGCTCCTAGTCTTCTTGAAAGACTTCTAGGTTGTATACACCACACCACTTGGCACCTATAGGATCTTCACTATTTGTGGATCCCATGGTTTCTCTAACCAACCCAAATACAAAGAAAAATTCGTCTATTAAACCAAAACTTGTTACAATCTTGCTATACTACCCATAGCCCTTTTACCACCTTAAAGGAATCTAACCTCCATATTCTCGAATTAACCTTATAGAGGTGTGGAGGTTTATTTTATAACTTAAATACAACCAACTATGGGTGTCAGGAGTCTCACCTAGTTCAATTCTTCATCTAATTTCAGAAACTCTTCATAAAATAGGCCTAAAAGGCTACTAGCTCAACTAGGTCTCCTATTCCAAGAAAATAGGGATTTTATTTTAATCCTTCAAATGAAGCCCTGTATATTTTATTAGGATTATAAAATCATATTCCAACACTTCAAGGAGGTTTTGTGTCTTGGGCTCACCACCTTCCATACATTACCCTAACTCAAATTAAGTGAAATTAAGGGTTTTTGGGCTCTCACTGGCTCCTCTACAAGTTGGAAAGTTTTAGACTAGTAGATTTGTTGGTGTGACCACTCCCTCTTCACAAAATCTTGGAAAGACTCCTATCTTCAAATTTCTAAATGAATTTTTGCTCTATCTATGCACCTCTACAGGTTGTGTTGCCTACAACTTAGTCTTCCCTAGCTAGGCTCACCTAGGGAAAGACATTAAAAAGAGTTCCTCTACATTTGAGGGTCCAATATTCTGTACCACATACATGGAGTCTACCCACTATTCCCAAAGGGTCATTTAGAATGGACTATGGGAAAGTGAATTAGAGCTCTATCTTTGCAAACTTCTTGGACATAACCAATGACAATGCCAAAATAAGAATATTTACAAAAAGAACACAAATATGAAAAAATATCTTAATTAATGGTACATAGGATCAAGGAAAAATCCAAACTACTCCATGCATGAGTCATAGTGACAACTTCAATCCTCTAACTACCCATTGTTATGAAATTACATAGAAAATGCACACAAAACCACTTCAAATCTTCATTACTCCCACTTCTCTCAGTACAAAGGGTGTCCAACCCTAGACTTATGTTATTTAATGTGTTATGTAGGGTGGTTATGTAGTTATTTAACCCTTAGGGATCTTTGTTAGTGAGTTTCAATATTTGGATAATGTTGTCTGAGTAACATCTCAAAGTTATAAAGTTGCAAAATGCAACTTTTACATCTTTTTGATAATTTCTTGCAAAACTAACTAAATGAGTTCCAATGCTCATTAAACCTTACCTAAGACCTTAACCATTATTCAAACATGGTTATAATCCATCCTAGAGCCTACTAACTTCATGCTAAAATCATCATCAACTTTGTGTTAATCAGGAGGCTTTACAATTTGCTAATCTAGAATTGCACCTAAAGTGTACTAAGACTCTTCAAACACAACCTTGTTGCACTCCAACCATGGTCCATGTGACTTTAAACAAAATAATTCCAAAATTCCCTAAGGCACACACACATGAAAAAAAAATAGAACTTGAATTGATTAAGCAACCCTTAGGTGCTCCTACACGAGTAAATATCTATGATGATGATGATGGAAACTTGATTGGTACTAGAGAGTAAACAAGAGGTAACCTATTTTACCTAGATCCTACTATTAGTACTTGCCTACTTGCAAGAATTGAAGATGTATGGTTGTGGCATAAGAGATGGCTTCATGTAAATTTGGAGAATATGGTAAAAGAAAGAAGAAATAAGAAAGGTAGAGGCTAACAAAGTTGCATAAACCTAAATATGCTATGTGTAAGAAATCTCAACTGAATAAGATGACTATATCTAGTTTTTTAAGTAAGAAACATTCATCTAATGACATTCTAAAGTTAGTACATATTCATTGTGTGGTGTTATGAAAATTGAGAGTTACTACAGATATAGATATTTCATATTTTTTATTGATGATTATTCTAGAATAACAACAGTGGGTAGGGCCACAATAATGGTTCCTACTTTCCATCACGAAGAAATCAAATGGAAAGTGGGCAAGTCATATCTTAGAGGCTTCAAATGAACATTTGTAGGGGCTTCATTTGAAGCCCCTATACTAGGAACTCTAAATGAAATTCTAGGCTTCATTCAAAGCCATAATAATTGGCCAAGAATGTTTAAATTAGTCATTTTATCTTTTTTGTCTCATTGTTACATGTACAAGTTGATAAACCATGGGGCACAAAGCAAAGCGTGTGACATCATAGCTTTCATCAATGTCTTTGACTACCATTTCTTAGCTCTCTGGAGCATCCAGGTTTGTATTTTTTTAAATTTTTGTGTTGTTTATGAATATTTAATTTTTTTAATAAATATTTAGTTAATTTTACTGAATGTTTAGTTATTTTTAATGAAAGTTTAGTTTTTTTTTTAAGAGTAATAAGATATTATCTTATTAATTAAATATTTTTTGATTTAATTATTAATTCACTTATTAACTCTAGTTGCTCAAGCTAAACTTAGACATATAATAATTAATTCTATTATTAATTATTATCATGCAACCTATGGTTTTCCTTTTTGATGTGTCTTGATCTACTTTATAGGGACGATTCTTTTTATTATTTTTCATTATGTTTTCACTTGATCAATATATTCTTCATATTTTTAGAGTTTTAGAGCCAAGCACTTCTTTTTTCTTGTCTTTTACTTCCTCATGACACATTTTTGAATGCAAGTGATCTATTGGAGTTGTGGATTTGTATTTCTCAAATCATTCATGGTATTAGAGTCGAATCCACTTGAAATTGTTCAAATTTTTTGAAGCTATCAAAAGAAAAACAATTTGAGTGAATTAGAACTGTGATTTTAAGATTTTTTATTGAAATAGGGGGACACTAATTTTTGGTGCACTTTAAAAAAAATGGACCTCACAATTGAGCTCCTAGCACCCAAAAACCCCTATTTTCATTTAAGGCAAGTCCAATTTGGACACAGTTGGAATCTAAGGCAAAAAAATTGCTCCCAGATTGGGCACATTTCCTAACATGGAAATTTTATTATTAAATTATAATTTTTTATAATAAGAAAGGGTTTCAAAAAAATTTACAATTTTTTATAGAAAATGCTTTCCAAATGCATAATAGTTTTTTTTTTAAAAATCCATTCAAAGGCATGTTGAAATATCAGCAAATGCACTACTAACATCACCAATTTTTGGAATAAAATTTGATGGCCTTCAAACTATCATCACTTTAAAAAAAAATTATCATAAAGATTTGTTTGTGCTTTTTTTCAATATCTTGAGCATATAGTATTGAAATTGGGCAAATAAGATACCATTGAAAAGATGATTCCAAGCCCATCATAGCCATGCACTTTATTCTATAAAAGTTTTCCAATACAATATCTATTTTTACTATTGAAGTTTGATAATCCTTTTTTCATTCTCGAGGGCATAACTTGCTCAAGTTTTTTGCATTTTTTGATCCAAAAGAAGCATTAGAAAGGTCTCTTCAAGCTCTTTCCAAGTTCTTTGTCATTTTCATTAGAGTTTTTAAAAGGCACACACTCATTTGCATATTTTTTCTCTTGTCATTGTATAAGCCTTATTTCTAGCTATTGGGGTTCGATTTTTTGCATTGTGGGGATTTTTTTTAATTCTTATTTTTTTCATTCACATTAGTAAACCAGAACTATATGAAAAAAAATTCCTTTTGAAAAAATGACCGAGACCTCTTCATGTCTAGCACTTTTGACCCCACATAATTATCCAACATGGAAAACCTTAATGACATGACTTCTCCATTCAAAAGGATTGTGGTCTTGTTTAGATGATGTGCCACCAATTTTACAAAGGCCTTTTTAGGTCATGCAACATAGGAACAAGATGGATGAGGCTATGGGCCTAATTTCTTTGCATATATCTAATAGTTTGAAGTTTCATCTTGATGGGTGCACTTCTCCTTGAGATATGCAGACTATGCTAGAGGGCTTATTTGGTACTGTCAATGAATCTAGGGTAATTCAAATTGAGGAAAAATTACTTCACATGTAATTGATTCTTTTCCCTCCATTGAGTAATTTTTGATGAGGTTTAAACATTAAAGATCTTTTTTACATGGTTGTGGAAAAGTAAAGGCTGATAAGGAGTGTATTTATCTGATTTTGTCAAACCTTGGAGGAAACTTTCATATTTTCTCTTCTACCTTCCATTCCACCATGGATGCTTTGGGTACTAGATTTTCCATGCCATCCCTTAAGGTTTTTTGTGATCTTTTGTCTTAAGAGAAAGCAAAGATCTCTCATTTGGATTCTCTCATAGGCTCATAGACTCATGCATCAATTGCTCACACATCTCCTAGAAAGAAGGCGAAGAAACGTAAGCCACATTCTACAAAGTCTTAGATTGATTCTAGCCCTCACCTCTCATCAAACCCACCTATTCCTAAGGGGGATAAATCAAAGTTAAACAGATCGTAGTGTTCTTATTGTAATAAGCCCAATCATGATGAGTCACATTTCTATGAAAATAAGTTAGATGGCTATGCCAAATAGGTTTAAGATTTGACAACTCTCCTTTAGAAGAGAAATAGTGATATTCCTTCTACTTCTCACAGATCTTGTTCTTCTTTATCATTTAATTTAGATGGTAAAGACATAGGAAAGGGTCATGGATTATGTGCAACTACTACTCCACATTCTTTTAGATTGTTACTAGATTTAGGTGCTTCACACCATATGACATCTTCTTAGGATTTTTTCTCTTCTTTTAAAGCTTCTCCTACTCCACAAATTTTGATATTTTTCCTCTAACCTTCCCTCTATTTATCAAATTACACATAGTGCGGTAGGGAAGAAAATTGATTTCACATGTGAGATTCAACACAAATCATAGATAGAGATATAGGAAATAGTGTTTCTATAGGGACTGTTGATCATTCTTCATGCTTTTACTCCTTGCCTCGTTTTGGTACACCATCTCTACTATTAGAGACTTACTCTCCTTCTTCATGAGAGACTACTAAGGTGCAGTCAAATCACTTGAACTTATGTGTTATCCCTGAGACTAGTGTTGTGACTTCTACACTTCTACCTTGTATTCAAATTTTATTTATTGCACATGATTACTCTTCAACATTTTCTAACATTGCATCTCCATTCATTGAGCCACCTAGTGCATTAGTTGAGGATATATCAGAGGACATCCATCTCCTTTCAAATGACAGACTCAACACACTTTTTATCCCACCTCCATTGGAGTTTCAATTTTAGGATTCTTACTCATTATCTTTAGAGTGTCAGCAAGGACCTTTGGCTTCACCTTAAATTCAAGGGTTTCATCTTCCTTTTCCACTTCCTTTGTTTTTTCTATATTAGAGCCACATTTGTATGATCATCAAAATAGGAGTTCTATGATTCTAGGGAAGCTATGGAGTCTTGAACCTCTATCATCAAGAATTTTATTGCACTTATAGTTTTTGAGAAAGTCTCTTAAGACATATCATTTATACATTATTTATATCTATTTTCAGAGTAGGATTTATTCCCCATGTGGTTTTATCTATTTCTCCTCTTTACAAATATTTTGCTTTTCTTGGGTACCTAATTAGGCCTTTGTTTCTAGGATCCATCTTCTTTTGCTTTCACTAGTAGTTTATAGGTTTGTAGCTACTCCCTAAGTTTATCTTAAAGGTGGAGGGGGGTCATGGTGTTAGAGTAATAAGATATTGTCTTATTAATTAAATATTTTTTGATTTAATTATTAATTCACTTATTAACTCTAGTTGCTTAAGCTAGACTTAGGCATATAATAATTAATTCTATTATTAATTATTATGATGCAACCTAGGGTTTTTGTTTTATATGTTTCTTGATCTCCTCTATAAGAACAATCTATCTTTGTAATTATTCATTATGTTTTCATCTGCTTAATATATTCTTTATATTTTCAAACTTTCAAAGTCAGACACTTGCCATTTCTTGTCTTTTACTTCCTCGTGCTAGATTTTTGCATGCAGGTGATCTACTGGAGATGCGGATTTGTTTTCCTCAAATCATTCTTTATTAATGTATCCTAAATAGTTTTATGTTTACTTGTTGCTTTAGTTAATTTTATGTACATGGATTTTTAATTATTTATTATGTTAGATAGTTTTTACCACAACAATAGTTACAAAATATTCAAAAAGCATAGTTAAAACTATAGTTGGAAAAAATAATAGGTTTAGAAAATGAAACAACTCTAGGTGTACATAGAAAACAAAAAAAAAAAATCTAGTACTAGGTGGATAGAAAACAAAAATAATTTAGCTCACTCTCTCTCTTCTCACTCTCCTCACTTGAATCACTCTCCTCACACTATCTTTCTAGTTTCTCTCTCCTCACTTTCTCTCTGCTCTCATGCTTTCTCTATCCTCTTTTCTCTCTCCTTACTTCTTTCTCCTCTCTCAGCTTTCCTTCTCCTCACACTAGATCTCTCCTCTCTTTTTCTCTCTCCTCACTCTTTCCTCACTTTCTATTTGCTCTCACTCTCTCTCCTCACCATATCTTTTTAGTTTCTCTATCCTCAATTCCTCTCTCTTGTCCTCACACTCTTTCCTTACTCTCTCCTCAATTTCTCTCTCCTCTCACTCTCTCTCTCACTCTCACTCTCACTGGACTTTCTCTCTCTCTAGTTTCACTCAATTCACTTTCTCTCTCCTCACTCTCTCCTTAGTTTCTCTCATCTCACTTTCCCTCCTCACTCTCTTGCTCCCCACTCACTCTCCTTACTTTCACTCCCCTTACTTTCTCTCTTCTCTCACTTTCCCTTTCCTCTCACTTATTCTCTCCTCACTTTCTCTCTCCTTACACTCTCACTCTCTCCTCACTTTCTCTCTCCTTAGTGTCTCTCTCCTCTCACTCTCTCTCCACTTTCTCTCTCACTAATTTCTCTCTCCCCACTATCTATCTCTCCTCTAACTCTCTCTACTCACTTTCTTTCTTCACTCTCTCTCCTCACTTTCTCTCTCCTATCACTTTCACTTTCCTCACTCTCCTCTCACTATCTCTCTCCTCTCACTCTTTCTCTCTCACTCTCTCTACTTTCTCTCTCCTCACCATCTCTCTCTTCACTATCCCTCTCCTCTCACTCTCTCTCCTCACTCTCTCTTCTCTACTTTCTCTCTCCTCTCTATCTCTCTCCTCTCACTTTCTCTCTCATCACTTTCTCTTTCCTTTCACTCTATCTCTCTCATCTCACTCTCTCCTCTCACTTTCTCTCTCTCTCTCTCTCTCTCTCTCTCTCTCTCTCTCTCTCTCTCTCTCTCTCTCTCTCTCTCTCTCTATTGAATAGAAACAAAATGGAAACCCTCTTCACAATCCCAATGCTGAAAATGAATGATCCAAATTAATTAAACACAAGAAGGTGTTCAATGTAGAAATGGACCAAGTGATGAAAAATAGGGAGAAAGAGGGGGGTTATGCGTGATCTTTCTAATATGGGAGAGTATGTGTTTAAATCCTGAAATAGATAAAAGACAAATACTAACCTTGAATCTGGAAAGTACTAATTTTTGATGTCTATATATAGTTTCTGGAAAATCTGCAACTATTTCTAGACTGAAAATGTTGCGATAAAGAAAACCTAGAAATATTTTTTCCTTCCAAAGAGAGGTCAACCTTGACCTTATTGGTGGGGCACAATCTTACCCTATGGCCGAATTGTACCCCAAAAAGTCAACCTTGACCTGCACTACTCCAATGAATTTTTTGTTCATGGATCTCACAAGTTCAATAAAGAGGGTATCTAAATCTACTCTCTGATTCATTGTTCCACACCTGTATCTATAAGAAAAATGAAATTTTTTTTTGGATGGGGGGTTTGCCTCAATCAAACCCCTATTTGGAATTAACCTGTAAATATAATTTAAACAATATATATTTTGTAATGTCCCCAATTAGGACATTAGTTTATAATTCTGACTCTGCATATATTTTCTATATCTTTCCTCTGATTTATCCATATTTCCCAATCTCTAGATATATTCCACTTTATTTCCTCTGCTCATCCTCTTCTCCTTTGTGTTTGGAGTCATTTATATATTCCATTGTGTGAAAGGATGTGTCTATTAGTTTTATTATATATTAATACTTTAATATTAAACTATTATTATCATATTATAATTATAATGTAATATCATATTATATGATAATATGATTATTGATATTATATTATTATTACTATTTCATTTATTAATAATATATTATATCATTTAAACATATTTTAATAATCATGAGATTATAATATGTTTATATATATATATATATATATATATATATATATATATATATATAAATAATTCTAATAATTTAATATATATTTATTTGTAATAATTAAAACTATTAGTTTCATTCACCTATATTACCATAATTAGGGGACACGACAGTCCACCCTTCCTCAAATTGCTTGTCCTCAAGAAATGATTGTTTACACTAAACCTTCCTTGTGAAGTTCACGTATGAGTTATACACTAAGATGCAAGAGTATATTAGGTATGCATACAGTTAATATCGTAATGCATGAAGTAAATATATTAGTACTTGCGGACATGAAGCATACATGAAGAAGATACATTAATGCATGAAGACAGGATGAAGACACACAATATACATGTTATGCAATTCCTTGATTGTGAACCTGCAACCACAAAGTCATTATTACACATTCATATACCTATACCAAGGAATACAAGTTAGTACACATGAATATACTTTCAAAGAAGCTAATAGTTTTAATACCACTATAATGTCCCTACTTGCAAGGGCTTATAATATTGTCCCCCCCCCCCCCCCCCCCCCCCTTTTTTTCCAGGTAATCAATTTAAAGATTATCATTGTATTATTTAATCAAAATGATTCTTTATATATGTATATATTCCTACCCAATCTATTACATTGTGTGTATAGGCTAGGTCATCTAGAGATTGGACTAGGCCACCACATTAAAGGCTTGACAAGACCTTAGTCTTTGCTTTTCAAATGTGAGCCTTCCATCTCTCAACATGTTGATTCATTATATATGTATATTTTCCCTTCCCAAAGTATTACATTGCATGTATAGGCTAAGTCATTTGGAGATTGGACTAGGACACCACATTAAAGCCTTGACAAGACGTTGGTCTTTGCCTTTCAAATGTGATCCTTCCATCTCTCAACATGCTTGATTCATTATATATGTATATTTTCCCTTCCCAAACTATTACATTGTATGTATAGGCTAGGTCATCTAGAGATTGGACTAGGACACCACATTAAAGGCTTGACAAGACCTTGGTCCCCACCTTTCAAATGTGAGCCTTCCATCTCTCACCATGCCTAGATGTTATTCCCTACCTCAATCCTTGAACATTTTGGTGGGTCCCATAGCTCAATAAACCTAAACTCGAGAGAGGATATTTTCCCCTCCTCTTGCCTTAGGACTCAGCTCTACCCCCTTATCCACCTAGTTCTTACTGAATGTAATTCTTGGGAATCATCATTTCTTAATCAACTATATCATTTATTTGTTCCTCTCTCTTTTTTGTATTCATCTTTGTTTTTGTAATAATGTGATAACTTAATTGGAATATTAAAGCATGTTTATTTCCTTTGTTTATTTAATATATATATTTAAGTTTTTTATTCCATATCAAAACATGTGATTAATTTTTTTATTAAATATATAATTAGATTGCTCATTCTGTATACAAAACATATAACTAATTTGTCACTAAGATATCCATTTAATATTTAAGATATATGCATTCTTATATGGATTAGGGTTTCTCTTTAAGTAACATAATTAATTGTTATGTTAGTATATCATTACATTGTCCATTTATTATTATACAAATCAGGTTTCCCTTTTAAATAATGTAATTAATTATTATGATGCCATATCATTATGTTTTCCCTTTATCACTTACAAATTAGGGTTTCATATTAATCTTTCCTTACCTTTCATTGTGTGGGTAATGAGAGGCATGAGTGCACTATTCGAAAGGGGATATGCTTGTAGATGCCATGGCTATATCTCCTTCACTGTTCTGGATTATCACCTCTAATTCCCTCTCAATCAAACTTCCATCATATCGTCTGTTCTTTTCTTCTTCTTCTATATTTGATGCTTGATTTTTCCTTAACCACTTTAGGGTTAGGATTTTCCTACTTTTCAATGCTTATATTCATCATATACATCAGGCTTATATTCTTTAGAGTTATTCAATCTTTGATCTCTTTAATTTATTTGATTTTTCTTACTGAATATCAAAGATCTATGTATTAATGGATTTTTGCAAGCTTATTTTGGACTAAGAAATCCAAGCTATCATAGATTTGTGGATAAATTTTATGACTGAATTTCATTCTCCCATTTTGACATGTTATGGTCTATGACGACATATCCTCCAACATCCGACACATAGAATGGTAAATTTTATATATGGATTTTATTGAAAATGTTATGAAGTAACATTCATTGTATTAGCATTGATCATATGTTTTCCTTTAATAATTTTGTTCCTTATATTATACATGAGGCAATATTATTTTTCTTAATGCCCCATCCATTGATGTCATTGGCCGGATGAGTTTCTTTACTAGAAATTTCCTTCTTATTGCTGTTGCATTTACATTTGATGTACTTCTCTTGTTTTGAAATTTGTTTTAAATCATTCTCCCTTCCTTGCAGATGGCTACCATTCTCATCTCTATACAGTCTAGATGACATTTAGGCAACTGTGTGTGGTAGCTCATCGTGGCCAATTACTATCTCAATGTGTCTATGTTATAATCTATGGAGGACCCAAGTTTTCATCATTATAATCACTTTCCAAATTGACCACCTTTCTCTATATATACATGGGTTTTTGTCCATAGTTATTGAAAACTTAGTGTACATGTCTTGAGTGTATGTAATGTTTTTGGTACTACTTCAACCCAATGGTCCTCTTTCTCATCCCATGTTTGTTTGCTAAATGCAATTTTTGGCAATGGTTATGTTTTTATTCTGCAATGATTGATTTTTCAATATTGTTATCTACTGCAACTTCAGTTCATTTTTGTTTGTTTGTATTCTTTCAATGATCATCATGTTTCTAACAGTGGTGATTGTCTTTGTTTCTTCTTAGAAATGATAATGGCAAAACATCTCCTTGATAATTGTTAACCATTTACATTCATGTTTCCTAATGTTGTTTGAGAGCTATGCACATATTGGCATCTTTATCCATTATAAGTAGTCAACAGTACATTTAGTGGTCGGTGATCCTTTTTCAAACAACTAATATAAATTTAGAATTGTTTCATATTCATTTTTTTTCTCTTCTTTGTAGTATAGAAGTTTTCTTTTTCAAATCTTATCACTACTTGCCATATCAAAAGTCTTTTTATTCTCTTTAATTCCTATTTTTCACAGGTTGGAAGTAACATGCTCTGATAGCACTGTAATGTCCCCAATTAGGACATTAGTTTATAATTCTAACTCTACATATATTTTCTATATCTTTCCTCTGATTTATCCGTATTTCCCAATCTTTGGATATATTCCACTTTATTTCCTCCTTTGTTCATCCTCTTCTCCTTTGTGTTTGGAGTCATTTATGTATTCCATTGTGTGAAAGGATGTGTCTATTAGTTTTATTATATTTCAATACTTTAATATTAAACTATTATTATCATATTATAATTATAATGTAATATCATATTATATGATAATAACATTATTGATATTATATTATTATTACTATTTCATCTATTAATAATGAATTGACCTTATTATTTCATTAGTTACTACCTCGGCAACATATTATTATATAAATAATATATTATTATCTATTAATAATATATTATATCATTTTAACATATTTTAATAATCATGAGATTATAATATGTTTATATATATATATATATATATATATATATATACAAACACACACACACATATATATATGTATGTATATATATATACACATACATACATATATATATATATATGTGTGTGTGTGTGTGTGTGTGTGTGTGTGTGTACATATATATATATGTGTGTGTTGTATATTATACATACACACACACACATAACTCTAATAATTTAATATATATTTATTTGTAATAATTAAAACTATTAATTTCATTCACCTATATTATCATAATTAGGGGACATGACATATGCATAAATAAAGCAAATGGAACTATTCATCTTGCTTATGTTGAAATCCTTGTGGAGCATTCAAATCCTTGAATCCACAAGTACAAATGCTCCAAATGTATGTAGAATGTATGTAGGATGTCTCAAATCAATGTCACTAGACCTTTAACACCAATCATGAATGTATCTTTGCATAGAAGAAGTCTTGGATGAATGTGGGTGAAATCTTCAACAAGAGGGTTACATAGAGATTGAATCCTTCAATGGCTGACAATGAATCTCCTTGATGAATTGGATCCTTGAAAACTTAAATACTTGATAGAAATTCACTTCATGGATTAATGGATGTAGAAAGGTAGTAGTTTGCCTTATATCACAATGCCTCTTCTTTCTTAAAGAAAAATGAGAGAAGCAGGCTTCCTTATATGGAGATCTAGGGCACTAACTCCTAGAAAAGGCCAACATAGGAACATTAAATCTCATTTAACTGTAACCCCTCAGAATAGACCTATATTAAATTTAATTTTATAGTCTACCATTCTAAAACTTGAAATAGTTGACTTGGAAGTGGGAAAAGAAACTTTCCAAAGCTTAATATCCCAAAACTCCTAGAAATTGAAAATAGGACCTAGGGTCAAGGATGAGGTTGACCTTGCCCTAGGTCAAGGTCGAGGTCATCCATGACCTAGGTCAAGGTTGAGGTCAACCTTGATCTAGGTCAAAGTCTAGGTCATCCTTGACCCAAAGGCCAATGTCCTTAGTTTCATAGAGCAATTTTTCAGAAATAGGCTAGAAATAGAGAGAAAACAATAATAGGGGGAAACCAACCATGTAAAGACCCGTTCAAGGTACTTGACATGACCCTATACCACTTAGAGAGATAAACACTCTTAACATGGAAGTGCTTCCATTTTAAGATGACATATTAAGACCCCACTTCAACAAGAGTATGGACTGGATGAAAACTCTTGTTAAAGTAGATCATAACGAAAAGATAATCTTATTAAAATCAAAGGGACAAAGGAATCATCAAGCCTCCAAAGAATCAATTCTTCATTAACTCCAAGATCACAATAAGAGATACATCTCTAGAAAAAGAGGAAAAAGGAAAAGAGTGTGATTATCTCACTTATTGAGAACTTATGCCCCACTGTGAACCACACAAAGAAATTGTGCTACTAGAAAGATGGAATTGAACCGCCTAGTGAATGTAACTACTCACTAGTCAACCCATCAAGGATTCACTCTTAAGAATTTTCTATTCTAAAAAAGTAAAACCAAAAGAGATCCAATCTTAAGGACACCTTTGACCTTGAGGGATCAAGGGATCCTAAAATATAAATCCATGCTTTAAGGATTAGTCACTAATCTTAAAAGGGAGAAAAGTATCTTGAAAAATAATATGTATGTATTGAAAAGTGTGCATGTGCAATATGTGATCAGAGCATATGCCCCCATGTTAAATTAATTGCTAACACATTAACAAGAGCAATGACTTAAGAGGAAACATAAACAACTCCATTGATTATTTTTGCACTACAAGATGCCCCTAGAGAGAGATAAATCAAGGGAAATACCACATAAACATACAAAGAACACAGAAGGGATCTACCTACTGTGGGGTCAGTATGGTTATAAGATTATTTATATATATATATAATATTATTACAAATTAAATAGCATCATTCTCCAAAGAAAGTAGAACTACAATTGCAAAGGACAAAAGATCACATAAGAAATATAAAGAAGAATATTTTTTGACCATGACCTAGAGACCAAAAAGAATCAATGCTCCCAAGTCATGAATCCAAGTAGATTACACAAAAAAGCATGTACGAACAATAGCATAAGTACAACATAACATGAAATAGCATATGGAAGAATAGAGATACATATAGAGGAATTATACAACATGTTCAATTCTTTTATCACCTTGCACTAACGAAGCAATAAAAAAATTATAAAAGAATCTAACAACATTTAGCAAACATATTACGAGACAAGCACAATACAACAAAAAAAAAACACAACAAAGACTACCATGAAGAACTAACCAATCAAGCATGGCACCTACTCTCTCCCCATCTCATTTTTTATCATTTAGGGAAGGTGAGTAACTTGCCAGAGGGATGATATCCAACATAGTAGGAATGATATCCAGTTCCAAACACAGATCCTCTTGAGAATCATAATGTCCAATACTACGTGTAAGTGTTAATTGTGAGGAAAACATTTTAGGTAAATCAATATCAATGTTAGTAGTTCCATATTCATCACTAACATCATCATCATCAAGAGTATCTTCATCATCTAAATTAATCAAAATAGGATCTAAGATACAAATAGAATCATCAAAATCATGTAATTTATCATCAACAACAACATCTTCTAACACATCATGCATAGTTGTATCCAAAGAAGATAAATATTTATGAATAGTAGAATTACAAGCTTTATCTTGAGCATGACACTTCTTATGTCATTCATTAGTAGATCGGTTACATTTTTCTTTACTTGAAATTTTTTGAGAACTGGGAGGAACAATTACTAAATACTTCACATGTTTTATAGGAGGATTGATAGGATTACTAGTAGAATGACAAGAAAAAGGAGAATCTTGATTAACAATTGTAGAAGCCATAGAAAAAGGAGGTATAGATGGTGTAGGAAAAAGACCATAGTGAAGACCCTTAGGAGATAGGCTTAACTCAAAAATCTTTCATTGCTTATAGACTTGATATGAACAAAAAAGATGATCAAGTCAAGCAGGACATGAATTAGGTAAAGAAAGCAAAAAGAAATCAATGATAGCAACATCATTGGGCCTAGAAGTATGGTATAAGTGATGTTTAACTATCTTCACTTCATTATCATAAAAAAACTTAAGACTTTTATGAATAGGTGAAGCAAAAGCATGGATGGCATTTAACCATGGTAAAACAATCTTAACTTGAAATTGATCGGAAGTAGGAACAAAAATAAAGGTGATGTTCACAATCTTTCTACAATGTTGAACTGGTAATCAATAGAACCAAATGACCAATCAAGAAAACCATTACAAGTTTGAATCCATACATCCAATTTATTGTAAAAATCATGTTGCAAATATTTCATAAAAGGATTTTGTAATAACATTGACTAAGGAGGTAGGATCAATAAGACAACCATGAGTAGGTATCTCAACAATCTTAGAATAAATATAAAGGGTACCATTAGGAGCTTTAATAGTCTTGGAATCATAAAAGGTAATCAAAAGTTCCCAAGGTTTTTCTTCTTAGGTTGTTGTCGAGGTTTAGTTTGGGGCTTCAATTTAGGCTTAGGTTTTAGTTGAGGTAGAGATGAAACTTGAGATTGAAGTGGAGTTTGAGATTGAGGTGGAGATACAGATTGAATGACATGCTCCACTTGATTAACCACATGATTAAGATCATCCATCTTCAAATCATACACAATATCCATAGAATATGGCTAAGCAATAGTATTAGTATCATGTGTGTTGGCCTAATGTTCACCTAGCTAAAAAAATTTTGAATTATTCTGTGATAATCCAGAGGAATTTGTGTCTAGACTACTTAGGGTTTCTGAATAACTTGTCATTCCTCATGAAAAAGATCCTAATTGTATTCTTTTAAATGAAATTTTTATCCTAGGTCTCTAGGTCTACTTCACATTGTTTGTATTTTCAAATATGTGTAGGAAGGTTTTTTTTAAAAATCCCTAAAACCTTTGAAAATTATTTTATTATATTTATCATGCAATCTTTTCAATATTTTCATGAAAATCCTTTCAACCCAATGCATGATTCCTTTTAACCTAGGTTTTCCTATGGTTAGTCTTCCCCTTGTTTTATTGTTGATTCCTTAACCCAAGGTCTCATCATTATTCTTTTTCCTTATGTTGGTTACCTTTTAAAATTAAAATTATGATCAGTTAAAGATGGCCCTTGATCTTCCTTAAGATCAAGGGTTGTCGCTTTGTCGTTATGGAAGTCTAGAGGCATTTTAATCATAATGACATAGAGAAATTTTGACATGTGAAAGGAGGTAGGAGCAGCCCATACAAAGGGTTTCCAATGGTTTGAGTCAAGAAGGAGGTTCCAACTGTCACGTTCTCATTTGCCACAAATGAAGGCGTAATGGAGAAAATGCATTTTGTCAGATTCATCCAATCTTTTCAAGATCAATGGATGTCTCTTTGTTGCTATCAAAAGTTGCATGATCAATATTTATAGTGACAAAGTGATAGATGGACAAGTGGAACAAGTGGGCCCACTTTTTTGGACTTAGGCATAGTAGTCAACAAGGACATGAAGGATCATAGATCTCAGGGTAGATGTGCGACCATCATCATGTCACTATGAAAAGGTGAAGGTATTTTACAATTGGTGACATAATGACAATGAAAGACGTGTCCTGTTGGGCCCATCATAGTTATAATATAGTTACTTTATTTTCACTATCAGATTGAAGCTCGATCAATAAATATCATTGTGTCGCTATCAAGAGTTGCAAGGTTTTTACTTATAGCCATAAATGACAATTTGACATGTATCATGATGCCCCACTTTCAAAATATTCTAAAGTATCATCTATGATTGTTAGATGCATGAAAGATCAAAGGTTGTCATTATGTTAGTAATACGAGTTGCTCTATCTTTAGCCATAGTGACATAACAATAGGTCGACACATGTCTTATGACATGAAACTGTTACACAAGGAGTGCCAACAAGGTACAAAGATATCCATGTGTGAAAGTTTGTTTGGGTTGACTTCTAGGTCAGAGTTTTGAAGGTTAATCAAAGTTGCAATGGTGGAAGTGATAGCCATGGTGGTCAAGTAAGCTAGCAGGTCGTAGTGTTACAAGCATGGCCTGATAGTTATGAAAATGGGTCACGAAGTCATGAGAGGCCAAAATATGGTGAAAACCTAATGATGTAGATAGAAGGTGGTAGATCCAACTAGTCAAATGGTGACACATGGTTTTCAATGGGCACTCAATTGATTTTGACCTTGAGGTGGTAGAAATATTTGATTTGAATGCTGATTGTAAGGTTGGACATGAATGAAATGAAGCTGAAATATGAACATTGAGTTGATTGCTTGATCTTAGACAACCTTAATGGAGATTTGATTTCTAAGTAAAGTATGATAGTAATAAGATCAAATAAAATCATATCTATGGAACGACAATGAAGAAAGACGTATATATTTTGAAGGCAGTTACAGATATTAAGGTTATGTCAATGAAGGTAGTTGAATAATTTCATGATTAAAGATAGTAGAAGACAAAAGAGAGTAAAGTCAAAGTGCCTAAAATAAATATTCACCTACTGACTTTTTCAACTACTTCCCCATTTTTGGTTCAAACACTAAGGAATGTTTTGTATAACTTTCTGGGCATGTCTTGCCACCATTTATATCCTTTTAAGTTTTGGCATGTTTCTTCCTCCCATCTGTAGCTTGTTGTAATCCTATATAAAGATTTCCAAAATGGGGAATAGAAGTCTAAAGCTTGTAGAATTTTCCTATTTTATGTCTTTTTACAATCTGTCTAGTTTTTTAGTTATATGAATGCAATCAGCTTTATATACTTGAATATAGAGCTAATACCAAGTATTAGCTATCAAGTTCTGAGTTGTATTTTGAGTCTTCATCAATATTGTACTCGATTTCAAAGGAAATTAATACAAGAAGGAAATCCTACATATCTATGTCTTTAGGTTTTGTCTCCTTCCTTATACATTGTCATGTCCCCTTTTCAAATAATTAAAAAATAATAATCTTTGCTAAGGCAGGCCAGGCCCAAGAAAGTGAAGTTTCGGAAAAAGGGGGTTAATCTTTGGAAACCGTTGGAATAATAAATGAAAATTATTATTAAAATATGTTTCATTAACCTCTCTTGGATGTGAGTTACATTTATGCCCTCTTTTAAGGGGGTTTGGAGGCATTTTGGGCACATTCCAGAACTTGATTTTCGCTCATTCTTTGTTATTCTTCAGAGGCTGCCAAACCTGTGGAGAAGGAGACCCAAGAACGGGAGTTTGCAGGTTTCCAGGGAGACCCAAGAATTGGAGTTTGCAGGTTTCTAGGAAGGCTAAGGATGGGAGTTTGAAGCCATTCCATGTGCATGCTCATACAGAGTTTGCCTTTGTGCTGAACAGTGTAGATTTGTGGGTTTTTGGGTGTGTTTTTTGCATGAGTTTGGTGTTTTCAGTTGAGCATTTCATATCAGTTTTGGTTGTTTCTGTATTTCAGACTTTAAGCTGTTAAAATAGAGCTGAATATATGTATTGGGACATGATTAAAATTCTGAGATAGTTTATTAGTGTTTTTGTGGTGTTTCCGGGCATTTTTGTGTTAATTTCGGGAGCCCGATGAGCATAATTTTTGTCCTACATTTGTGAGCTGTTGTGTAAAGGCTATATAGATCTAGAAATGTCATTTTGTAGGCTATTATGCTGCTGAAATTTCTGTAAAAATGTCCATTTTCAGATTTATTAATAATTGGTGAAGCTGTGAAGCTTTTGGCACAATTTCTGGCATACCCGATTTGGGGTTTCTTGAGAAATTTGGAGGATCTTTGTGATATCAGTTGTTTGATTTTGAAAATCTAATTAGAGGCATGAAATACCATATCAAATCAGAAAAGGGGACATTTCAGTGGTATCAGAGCCATGATCTTGCCAGCTTGTAGAAGTTGCAGCGAGAAAAGAATAAAGAAATTTTGATCAAACCTCCAGTTGAAAGTAAAAGTACAAAATCCAAGGAAGGGAAAAGTATGGCTGATCCAGATGAGATGGCAAAGAAATTCTTCCAAGACATCCAAAATACTCAGAAGCAAACAGTGGATAGTTTGGCAGAAACTAGAGAGGCTTTGCGAATATTGACAGAAAAACTACAAGGAGTTGCATCTATTAATGAGAAAGGGAGCACTTCAGAGGAGCCAAGAAATGTGAAATCCACACCATCTAAATCAACCAAAACTATTTTCTTGCTTGCAGATGAGCCACCAGTACCAAATCCAGCCATTGATCCTATGGAAGAGGTTACAGGTAACTTGATTACATTAAGAGCTACTTATAATGGCTTAGATGATGACTTTCGTAGTTCAGTTCCTTTTAGAGAATATGTGGATATGATGAACACTTTGATGCCCAAGAAAGAGTACAGAAGGGAGCATGACATAAGTGGAAGAGAGCTCAAAAATAAACTAAGCAAGTTTATAGCACCTACTTTTGATGGAACAAATAAAATTTCAGCTAGAGCATGGCTACAAAAATTACAGACCTTCTTCACACTTAACCCCATGAAGGAGAGTGATGTTGTTCAAATTGCAAGTCTACACTTGGAAGATGCAGCCTATGATTGGTGGTATCATGGAATGACTACTCAAGGTCATGATCAGGTAACTACATTTGATGATTTTAGTCAAAGAGTGATAGATAGATTTGACCTCAAGGATGATGATTATGAGGATGTTGTTGTGCATGATGGTGAGATACCTGGTGTAGATGAGCAGACATTGAGCATTCATGACTTTTCTGAGAGAGAGTATCAGGAACAGTTAGATGCTTCATCACATGAGGTTGAGGCTAGTAGTACTTCACATGATTTATCCCGCCAGCTGAAGGTGTGTGAAGACAATATTGTCACTACATTATCTCATCATGATAGGTATGTGGAGTTAGTTGGTATTGGTCATATTACTCAAGTCAGGATTTTGCTTGAGTTACCAGCTAATTCTAGTTTACAGATATGGACACGAGATTCTTATATTGGCATTTGAGGTTCAGTTGACTGTAGATCATTAACACTTTTTGGTAGCAGTGATTGTTTGGGTGCTACCATGGATTTGATTAGCAGATTGCATGGTGTTGTCTTTTCTTATGCCAGGAGCTTATCTGATGTTTGTATTAGTTTTTATACACCGGTGTTGGGCTTTGTTCATATATCTAGTCGACCATACTTGCTGGAATGTGTTGATGATATTTCATATTTGGCAGTGTGTATAGATGAGTCCTAGGATCATATTGGCATTGATGACATCCAGGAGGATGTAGTGGGCAGTTTTGAAGACTTAGTTTCCTTGGGTACAGAGGAGTTAGACAGCAGTGCTAATGTTTTTGATACTTCGTATGTTGATATGAGCTTTAGATTTAATTCACAGGGTATGGATTGTAATACTCTAGAGAATAGTGACTTTGAGGATACTCCTTTAGACAGTGCATCAGAGGAGGTTTGTAGGAGACAGTCAAGCCAGTGCCATCATGTGCCTAATCAGTTAAGTGTTAGTGACCGAGACATTGCTATCACTTGCCAGCATTTTGATGCTGCTCGTCAGTTGTTAGCAGTTTATGGATGGGGTTCTCCTACTAGTGATGAGTAGGAAGGAAGTTATCTTTCCTTGATAGAGATCCACTCTTTATGGGAGGGTATTCAGATTTTGAGACAGAATTATATGCAGTTGGTAGCTGACAGAGATTATCTTATGGAGTGGGGCAGTACAGCATATGATGCATTGTTGGCCAAGGAAGATGAGGTGAGTGAGATTACTAAGCAACTTGAGGTGACTTCTGAGATTCTTGAGAGTACACAGTTGGCTTTCAAGGATTCACAGTTTCATTTGGCTAAGGTGACCATGGAGTTAGAGTGGCTACACTCTTTACCTAATTCTATACAGTCACAAGCTATGGTGTTTGGTGATCCAAGGATGTCCATGGCCGAGATTTTCAGAGACAATGGAGATGGGGATGCATCCATCCTTGATACTAACATTGGCATATCAGGTTCATTCCCACTAGAGTCAGGTTCAGTTGAGTTGGGTTTTGTAGCAGATTGTTGTATGCCTAACATGGTGGTGGCCTCTAGTACTGATGGCACAGAGACTAGAGATGTATCAAAGAGCATGTGTGATGTTGGTGAGTCGACAGTTGGCATGGTTCCTATTAGTAATACTACTCCCTTGGTGATATCTTCAGAGATAGTTGTCAATTCCAACATGGTTAATGATCAATTGCAGTTAGTTTCATTTGGATTACAGTCTGAGCCACTAACTAAGATTGGCGCATTCTATCGACATTACACTGTGAGGTACGCTCATCAATTTACCTTTGATGACCATATTAATGAGATTATGATACAGAGATGTACTTTGGTTCCTAGTGCTTATCATCAGTTATGGAATAGTTTGATGCCTCGGGATGAGAGTTGTGATGGGCACGACATGGTGATAGGTCCTGCAATTGATAGCTTGATAATACATGACTTAGAGCAGGATTTTTGGAGTGATGCTTCAGCAGGGTATGTACATCAGTTAGCAATTGATCCTTGTGTTGAGGAGTTGATGGTAGGAAAATTTGGTTTGGGTTCCATTTCTTGTTGTTCATCTTGTGATGGCTTTTCACCATCAGGGGTGCATGGGAGTTATGGTTATGAGACAGTGGCCGATGATCTACAGAGTTGTGTTGATTGCAGGAGTTGTACAGTGTGTGGATTCTCCATACTTGGTATAGTTTCATATGAGAGCATTCACCATTGTTGCAGAGTTGGATTGTACATTTCGTATAGGCCAGTGGGATGCGTTGACAGTATTTATTATGTTGGTAGTTTGATTTGTCCACTTTACTTGGGTTTTGATGTTCTAAGAGTTTGTGTCTTGTTGGTCTGACTTTTTCTGCAGTAAATTTTTTTTCAGTTAAACCATAGAAAGGTCAGGTGATCTATGTCTAAATGAAGTATAAGGTTTTGGATAAACCATCTGTGAGAAATATTCACCTTGTAAGCCTTACTTTCATCTCTATTTATAAAAGGTCGGGCGCAAAAATTTTCAAAATTCAAAAGAAGCAAATATGCTTCCGTATTCCTTTTCCTCTCTCCCGGGTTACCTTTCTTACTGTTTGTCCCAACCGTCAGATTTGATTAGATCTACCGCTGGCGTTATCTCGCTATTGAAAGTTGCATGCTCATTAAGTATAGCGAGATAGCGAGTGTCGAGTTTTTTAAGCGGTGGGACCATGAAGTGAACGTGCGGCGATTGAAGATTTGCTATTTAATTGCTTTATTGTGCAGGTACACTTAGCAATTCGCCGTAAAAAGGGGGAAAAGGACCCACTAGAATATCTGACATCAGAGCCGGAATGTTGATATTTTTCTGGAAGTACCGCCACCTCGCTATCAGAAAATTCGGGCACTTCACCGTTAGCGAAGTAGCGAGGCCACGTGAAAATCTTAAAATGATGACATTGCATCTTGCTTGTGTCATAATTACACCAGGTGGCATGACCTGTCGTAAATACTGTTGTCAGAATCAGTTTTAATTAAACAGAAGTAATTACCAGGTACCCCCTTGCTTTTTCCGGCACGGAATCCTTTAAAGTGCCGAAGCTCGCTACCTCGCTATCGGAAAATTGAGGTTCTTCACCGTTAGCGAGTTAGCGAGGCCCCGTAAAGTGGTAAAAGATCGGCAAGATCTATGATGACGTGTAATGACAGGTGACTGATAAAATTTGACATGTGCTAGCTATGCAGAGATCCGATTCTCATTAATGCCTACCTGACTAAATGTACAAGAAATCTGGAACGTCAGTTTGAAGTGAATCAACGGAGCTCGCTATCTCGTTATGAAGAGTAGCAAGGAAGATAATTATAGCGACATAGCGAGATGGGCCCACCGCCTTCTTTCTTAAGAAGCCCTGTAGCGTATCTTTCGATCATTTCTTGATCCGATCAACGGTTGTCGCCGCCTCGTTATGGAAAGGTGCTTGTTCTTTATGCATAACGAAGTAGCGACATGCTGACACGTGTTCTCCGTCGTCAGTGGGTTTAAAGGTAAGCGCCATCAAAAGAAAGAATTATGTACAAGGCAAGCTCTCATTGGGTAATATGACTGACATGGCAAGTGTAACTCCTAGTTGTTCTCTTTGTACCGCATGATCGTAGGATCTTTGAAGATCAACGACGCACTTTTAAATTAAAAATGTAGTGCCACTCTCTGTATTAATTAGACAAGAAAGCTTCGTCCGTGAGAAAAAACAGAGTATAATACAGAGAGATTGCATCAGTTTCATTTCACGCGAGAAAAGATTTGAAGCCATTCCTGTGCAGAAGCTATTACTGAAAGAAAAGCGTGCCAAGGTTGATAAGAAATTGTCAAGTTATCTGTTCGCTGAAATTTTGTAGGAATTCAAAGGAAAATTGAGACAGAATTCAAGTAAGTAAAACTGCCATCATCTTTGTGAGCTTTTAAGTTTTAAAGAGGATAGCTCAAGATGCCTCCTAAGAAGGGATTTACAGGAGCAGTAAACTACCTGGATAGAAATGTGCATGATGATTTGCTTGAGTTACTTCCTGAGTCCACTGTAGAAACGGTGCAAGTTAAGAGGTTGACCTCACTCAATCCTAGGCTTAGGGTAGCTGGTGGATTGTATGATAAGGGTAATTGGGTCCGGGATGCTCAAACTGCTCAGACTGGTTTGAGTTTATTCAAGAAATGGTTTGCAGAGAGAAAGTTATATGCCCCTCATGCCAACATTTGGAATTTTGATCTTGGGAAGCTTGTTGTTCCCAGCGTGTTCATGGATTTTGACCTGCTTTAAGCCATAGCAAAAAACTATGACCAAGCCACTAAGGTAGTGAGGAGAATAGATGGTGAGGCTTTAGTTACCATCAGTCCCGAGGAGATTAGGAAGGTATTCAGTCTGGGACCCCTCACCATGTATCATGTGCCCATTAATCTGACAGATTTAGAAAAGGAATATATATCCAAGAGGGATGTAGTTAGACAGGGTGCACTGAAAGCCCACATAGGCCGAATTAGAGGCCTCCCAACCATAACATCATCTTCTAAAGAGCCCTTCTAGAAATCATGTTTTAATGCCAGGGCAGTCGAGATATATAGAACCCTGTGCAAAGTCTTCGGAGAGGGCGAAGAAGACTTTATTCCGGTGAGCTTCATGTATATGATCACCTAAATCTCTTCTTTTGGTGTGGAAATAATTTTTGATTTTGCATCTTACTTGGCAAATGAGATCCATCATGGATTGGTGGGGATTGCACAGGGCAAGGTGGAAAAGGTTTGGGGTCAGTATTCCTTACTGATGCATATGTTTCTTTTTAAAGGGGCCACTTATTTTGGTAAAGAAATGGTTTTAAATAGAGAACAAGAAGGGGAAGCACTACCAGTCCAATTATGGAGTGCAGACATGACCTGGGAAGCAGAAAATGCTAGCTTCATCAGATTTGATAGGCACTTTGCCTCCAAACTAAGGTGCCTCTTATTGAGTGATAATCCCAGAATCCCTAAGGCATTAATGCACCTTATCAGGCCTATGGACAAAACCCACAATCTAAAGGTTTCACATAATTGGGGAGATATTATCCCATATTCAGTCTCAACGGTCATCAAGGTCTATGGTTTCAAAGGAACACCCCATGTGTTACCCTATCAGGTACCCTTGAAGGTAGGGATAGCTGAATTTTTGTGGCAGTTAGGAGGAGTGGAGGAGGCCTTTTTGCACAAAAGGGGGACAGGATCAATTTTTCCTACTTGTACTATAGCCCACCAATTTGTGATAACTAAAGAAGGGTGGGCCTTTCTCCATAAATTTTTGGATCAATACAAAATGGCAGTGTCTCACTCTCATTTTTGTGATACAGAAGGCTTCTTTAACTCTGCCCTTAGATTGAGAATCAAGCTGCGTCCAGTTCAGCATGAATTCTATTTTCCAGAAGATGTAATAAGAAATGAATATTCTCTCCATGAGCAAGAAATAAAGAAAGAAAAATGGAGAGTCTATTCAAAAGTTTTGGAATTCATTAATTGTTTTGATAAAAAATTTAGTCCTCTTAGTAATGCTGCAAACAATGCAGATAAAGTACATAAGCTCATGAGTAATTTCTCTGAGATAATGGAGGTAATGAATGAGAAGAAACATCATTTTATTAATTCTTTTCCAGATAAAGCCAGAGAAATTATGAGAAAATTGGGTTTCACTCCCAATATTGGAGTAGGTCCACTGGTGGTACGGAAGAAAACAGGATATACTATTGTCCGACAGCAGGTGCCCGTTGTGTATAAAGAAAAACATATTGTTGGATCTTCCAGCACTGTCCTAGAAGAAAGACCCCCTGAACCTTCCCCCAAAAGAAGAAGAATAATAAGGGAGGAAGAATCCCCTGATGAAAGTGGCTCACCTTCTCAAACCCCAATGAGAGTGGAGGAAGAACAACTCACCAGTGAACAATTTGAACAAATGGGGTCACAAGGAGAAATTTTTGTTACACAAGCAGAGATTGATGAAGGCAACCCTCAGGAAACCCCTGTACCAAGTTTTGAATTAACTACAGCAGATTTCAGAGGAAGGGAATTGGACCCTGTTTTGGAACAAGCCAGTCAGCATTTTTTGTCTGATAACAATTTTGTAAGATCTAGAGCTTTCCATCAGTTTGCGTGGAGAGTAAACATGCACATTTTTGAGCAAAGGTGCAATAATATGAGAATAGAACATCCAGAAATGGATGAGACCTCCATTCAAAATACAATAAAGGAACAAATGGTTCAAGAGTTCCAAAATATAACCCCTGATGAGGGAAGACAGATGGTAAAAAATGCTAATGTTTTATTATTGCCCAATTGGGACATTGCTGACGCATTAGTTTTTAATTCTGTTTCAAATAATTTAGGACTCTAGGATCCGAATAAAGAGGAATTCTTGGGTACAGCATTCAACAATGATCAAGCTGCCCTTGTTATGTGGTCCCTGAGAAGAGGATCCAGAGTTACTTCATCACAGCCTGATGACTCAGGATTGACAGGGAGTATCATTGTAAGAAGAGTTGCTGACACTTCAAATGTACAGGCAGCCCACATGAATGTGGATTATTCTAAATTTGCCCTGGCTACTGCGGAAAGAGAAGAGAGGGAAATGATGGATATGCATAATAAATATGAAGTAGTGGTGGAAGCATATAATCAAGAGGTGAAGAGGAGAATTGAGTTAGAAAACAGGATATCTCAACTGGAAAAGGTACTTGGAAAGAGAAAAGTGGGAGAATCCAGTACATTGAGAATTGCATATCCCCCACAGTCATCTGTGGGATTAACCCCTATTATTGAGATACCTGACACCCCTGAAAGACCCCAATTCTATACTGCAGAGGAATTTGAAGCAGAAAAAACCAAATTACATGAGTGGCAGATAGAATTTAGAAATCAGCAGGAAGAAAAATGGAAGCAGGGTGTGACATACTTGAGGGATAAAATACAATGGTTAGATTTTTATGACCAGCTGACCAGGATTGTAACCCTCATAGATGAGTTAAATAAAGGAAAGAATGGACTAGACTCCCTTGCACAGAAGTGGAGACAGAGGAATAATGATGTCACGATTGTTTGTATCTCTGCAGTTCAAATGCCTTACCATCAGGTTGAAAGAATTTTTGATTTATTAAATCAATTAGATAACTTTGAAAATAAAAGAGATTCTTTACAGAGGAAATTGACACTCTGTTTTTCAAGATATCTTGCTAAAAAATTCACCCTATTCCCTTGTGCCTTAGAAACTATTGATACAGTAAAAGAAAAGGACAAATGGAAAAAGGAAATGGATGAATTATTTGATAACAGAATAACAAACATCATCAGTGAGACTGGCTGTTGGTTTTGGGCGAAGACAAATGAAGAGCTGGTAAAGATACAATTGTATTATGCTGATATAAGAAAAGAATTCGATGAATTAGAAGATAATGGCAATTCTTTAATAGAGATACAAAGAGAAACCCTAAGTTTTGATTGGCCAGATGATGATACTTTCAACAGATGGAAAGATCAGTTTAGTGAACAGATGTCAGGAGAAGATGACGAGGAAGATGTAAGAGTAATAGTTACTCTTGTAGTCAGCAATGATGACATAGAAAATCCCCAGGTTAAAGTGATTTTGCATGTAACAGAAGATGATACATCACTTGCAGACCTTATGGGTGTGTACTCTGAAGATTAAGAATGATTGCGAGAGCAGATCATAACAACCAAGAAGCATAACAGAAAGGAACCCGCCAAGAAATGCTGTTGTAATCAACCTTTCTGTTATTCTTGTTCTTTGTTTTTTAAAAGAAAGACACCTGTCACCTACTGTAGCCTGAAGCTTGTTGCATCTCACATTATTTAAGTGAGATCCCAAGGCAAAAGAGTGGTCCGAATTTGGTTTTCACTAAGTGTTGTGCTTAGTTCCTTTTTGGTCCAAACATTTTTGGAAAGAAATTTATAGTATGCTTTTTCTGTCAAAATCTCTGAGAGATGGATGAATGTAAAAAGGACTGTGCTTCTTCTCTGAAGGTTTTTCTGGGTTTTTTGTAAAGGATATATCATTTTCAAAGGAAATGAATACAAGTTATGAACTGTCCCCATATCTGTTCTTCTCTGAATTTTGTCTCCTTTTTAATACTGAGTTACCTTGATGTTGTGTGAGTAAAAGCTTATGCAATTGATTGCAATTTAGTAAGACTGTACATCCATTTGTTATTGCTGTTAATTCAATGAATTAAGTAAAGGCTTTGATAAATGTGATGAGGTTGCTTGGGTGTTAATAAGGATTCTTGAATGATAAATTCTGGTAAGAATTGCTGATGAAAATTCGTTGCAAGGCAACAAATTAGATCTAAGAATTTACTTGACTCTGAATTCCCAATGGATTAGGCACTGATCGAGAGTATTTCAGCCAAAAGAGAAGTATATTATAACTAGCTTTTTCAAAATACATCATAAAATCAATTTTCATTTATCTTTCCTGTAAGATTTTCAAAGTTGGCCAGCACTTGCCTGCCTAGATTGTTTTAGCTTCATTTAGCCATTGTTGTTGGAAACATCTGCAGAGCTATAGAAGATTTCTTGGCCATATCTGTTCAAGGGATGTGTTTATCAGTTATTTACTTATATGTTTAAGGATTTAGAGATGAAAATCAAAATGAAACTAAGGATAATTCTCATACAATTATTCCATCTTTGAACCATCCCCGGGTGCACCCGCCCTGGTTTTACAGAGCCAAAAGAGTAGAAAACCATCTAAGGTTTTATTGAAGTTGGGTCCTAATACTTTGCATATGCAAGTGATAATGAGAATTGGCTATTCTTTAGGTTGTGTATGTACTGATATCTAGGTACTAAGCCTTTTGTCGCCTAGTAGTTTTAGTACTGTTAACATCAAAATAAAACACCAACAAAATGGCGACTCTGCTGGGGAAATTCATAGTGTCAAAACTTGAGAAAATATGAAGATATAAACCCAAGTACCATTGCTACACACTGACACATCCAGCTTATCCGAGTGTCTTATCTAACAAGCAAGAGTTGCAGTCTTACAACATCAGTGATTGATCTCTTTGTGTCGTATTTTTGTTCCCGCTCATGTATTGTTTTCTTTCTGTCAGTAACGAGTGTTATTGTATTTTCCCGAAAAAGGGTGGCGACTCAGTCAAGGTTTTGAAGCTAGTGCTTATTGTAACAAAAGAAAAATATGGCTGACAAGAGAAAAAACACAAGGGCTTACATGAGAGCCAATCCCGATGTATCAATGTATACTGATTTACCCCAAGGTGGTAGGAAGAACCAAAATAAGAAAAGAATAGATCCAAATCCTACTTGGAAGCCTAGAGGTAATGCCTCTGTAAATTCCCATTATCAACCGATAATAGCAAGAGAATCATCTTCGCTTAGTTCTGAATCAGAAAATACAAGACTTTTAGGAGGTATTTCCAGTACCCCATTACCAGATCAGAGAATTTTTCAAGATAAAGATGTATCTACTATGGGAATTGCTTCACCCAGACCAGGGCCTGTAGCAGATATAAATTGTAGGCTAGGATTCAGAAGTTCATCTGATAACCTTTTTAATCCCAGAGTAGCCCCATATATGGAACCGAACCTTATAGATCTAGATGATCCTGCTGATTCCGAGGCAACCTCTGCTGATTCTAAAGAAGTGCAATCTGAAATAGGATTTTTGAAGAAATGGATTGCTGAGGAAGAAGCTAAGCACATCCGTCTTGAAAAAGAAAGGGAGCGAGCCACTTTGGATGAAATAATAGAAAGAGATACTCTGCTAAGAAGGATGGCTGCTTTGAAAGAGCAAAATAAAAAATTAGAAGAGAATATCCCCACTCTCCATCAGGACGTCTTTGGAAATATTGATAATCTAAGAGCTAAAGTTCAACAACAGGAAAAACTCCTAAATCAAAGACAAGAACCAATTATTGCTCAAGTTCAAGCTTATAAACCCATTCAAGTTAATCCAATAGAGCCCACTGGAACAGTTCCAGATAAAGGAAAAGGCAAGGCTGTAGGAATCCAAATAAATGAGCCTCAAGCTATACCGAGCAAATCTATACAACCCTCCGTATCAAAATTAGACCTAGAACTAGAGAAGGCTCGAAAGGAGAAGGAAGACCTTGCAAAAGAACTTGAGAAGGTTGAAAATGAAGCTCAGGCCGCAGAGACCAGAAGGAAAATCCAATTCATAAAGTCTAATTCTGCATTAAATTCATGGCCTAGTTTGTCTATCCCACCTACAAATCCTGCACCAGTTAATGTTCCCATAATCCCGACTCAGAAAGCACCGCAACCTGCTCCTACCTCATCTTCCAATATTGGCACTCAAGTCCCGTTTGTCCCACCACAGTTATCCCAAGCTGCTCTCCTAACTCAAGCTAATGCAGCTAGTACCTCTAACGCTCCCGGTTTCCAGAAGAAACCTATATACCTCAAAAAATATAGACAAATATCATTTGCCGGTATTCCTGGTGCCCCCCATCCCATATCTTTTGATTTAAGGGATAAAGTGGTGAAGTTTTCTGGAAATAATACTGTCACTGGTGAAGAACATTTGAGAATTTTTATTGACATGCTCAATGATTATGAAGTTGAACATGAGGACATGGTGATGAAATTATTTGTGCATTCACTCACAGAGGATGCAAGGGATTGGTTCAGGAGGTTGCCTGATGATAGTATTACTTCATGGAGCGATTTGGAGAAATTGTTCAAGGAACAATATGGGGACAATACCAATGCAGGATTCATGTTGAATGAGTTCAACAATATCAAGAAGAATCCAAATGAATCTACATTTGATTTCAATGTGAGATTTCAGAAAGGAATGTACAAACTATTTCAATTTATGCGGTTAAATGAAGACGTCTGTCTTACAACCTACTTCAATGCCTTTGATAGCAAGATGGCCTACCAACTGAGAGATAAGGATCCTAAAACTCTGAGAGATGCCTATAGAGTTGCAGTGAATATAGAAAATAATAGAAAGGCCTCTGGCAAATTAGGGAGAAGGGATGATCCTAAGCTTTTCAACCCTAAGAATAATAATAAAAGGGAAGGTGACAAAACATCCATGGGAAAAAGGCCTGAAGAACCTACTATAGGCCATGTTTTAGAAATTCTTAAGAAAATGAATCCCACTAATTTCAATAAGACAAATGTTACTGAGAGAACCCCTATGAATAACAGCAATTTCAATAAACAGCCTAGGATGCAGAATTACCCTTACACCACCCAATGGAAAGATGGTAAACCAGTTCCTAACCAGATCCAAAATATGAAGGATAAGGGTACCCCAGACCCCCTGCAAAGGAACACTGTAAATATGAATGATGATGTACCTTGGTGCATTATATGTCAATCACCTCATTCTACTGATTATTGTGCTGTTGCCCAATCATTCGCCCAAGCTCAAGGAGTGCAAGCAGAAGAAGAAACAGAAGAAAAGAACCATGATGATATAAGTTGCAATATGGCGAACACATCTGATGATTTGATAGATTCTGATTCAGAAGAACCTGAGAACGATGTTACCAGCCAGAGAATTGCCTACCAGTTACATCATCAGCAAATATTTTCAGATGATGAGAAGAATGATACAGATAAGGTATGCAATACATTTTTTGAAGTAGGTTTCACAAACCTAAGAATCCCCTCCAAGGAGGAAATTGATAGAATTACAGCCGAAATGATTTCACAAGTCCACAGTAATTACAATTTGAGAAATAGAGCAATAAGTAATGAGGCAGGAAGGCCATCTAGTATGTTCATCAAAGACACCACTCATAAGACAAATGATCAACACAAGAAAGTCAGTATAGATGTGTCTAAGATCAAGGAGAACAAGGGTCAGAGATGGGAACCAAAAAAGAAGGTTCAATTTCAGAAAGTTGAAGCAACAAAGACCGTAGTACAACCAGAGAAATCAGAACCGGATGTTGTCAAGCTAAAAGTGGTGCCCACTACTCAAAAGACTCCGATCCCAGGTACTATTGTAAAACCTACTGTAGTTGAACCTGTTGATATGATTGCCATGTTATCTCAAATTACTGTGAAAGTACCCTTGTCTGAGCTCTTTAGAATTGAAGAGCATAAAAATAAGGCTTTGTCATGGTTGGGTGGAATAGCAAACAACAATAGTATTGATAATCAAGCTGTAGCCCAACAGACCCCATTAATAATAGAGGACAATGGTATTATATCCCAGATTCCTCAGATGTTCTTAGATGATTCATCAGTTGCATTCATACAAGATATTGATCCTTTTTTCCTTAGTTTAATCATAAAAGGGAAAACCTTGAAAAATTGTATGATAGATTCTGGAGCTTCCAACACTATAATGCCTTTTAAAGTAATGGAGGCCCTAGGATTGAAGGTGGATACTAAGCAAGGTAGATGCCGAGGGATGGATGCTAGAGAGGTTCCAGTAATAGGTACTATAAATGCCTTACCATTTAAACTGGCTGCATTTCCTGAGGTGGAATTAACCATGTCTGTCCTTGTAGTGGATATACCCCCACATTACGGGATGCTACTTTCCAAAAAATGGAGTGCCGCCATGGGGGGAAGCCTACAGTGTGACCTTACTTATGCCACTTTCCATATAGGAGACAAAGCTGTCAGGGTAAATAGGGAACCAAGGGTTAACCACATCTTAGGTGAAGACATTGACAAAGATACCACCTGTTTCCTAGACACGGGGATCAATGCTTTCAGGGCTGAATTGATTATTCAGGAAGTGGAAAACTTACCTGATATCATTGAAAATGAGGTTGAATGTTGCATGAATTCACCAAAACTGTGGACAATGTTCTTTGATGGGGCTAGTTCTAAAGAAGGTGCAGGGGCAGGTGTAGTCTTTGTATCCCTTGAAAATAACACCTTCAGGTATTCATTCACCTTGAAGTTTGCTTGCACAAATAACATTGCTGAATATGAAGCATTGTTGCTAGGTCTCAAAGTGGCCACACATCACAAAATTAAGAAATTGTATGTCATAGGGGATTCTGAATTGATCATCTCTCAGATTAAAGGAACATACTCCTCAAAAAATAGGAGATTAAAACAATATAGAAACGAGATCTGGGATCAAATAGAATTCTTTGATGCATTTGGGATCTCATGGAGAGATAGAACCCAGAATAAAATGGCTGATCTTCTGGCCAATGTAGCTATCAAACCAAAAGAAATATCATTTGCAGGAATCTCCCAGATTGAGATTCAAAACAGACCTTCTATACCTGACAACATTGACAATTGGCAGGTGTTTGAAGATGACAAAGATATCACAAATTTTTTGCTAAATGAAGACAGATACCATGGGCAGGAGATGGACTGCAATGGACTGATTGAAACCATAAATGGGAAGGAAACCATTTTTGGTCAAGAAATCATGCAATTAAAAACAAATAAGATGCCTAAGGGGTTGGTAGTCTTGGAGACCATTTTTGATAACCAAGACAGAGTGAGATCGGAAATAAAGGACCCCAAACCGCAGGAGCTAGAAGAAGTGAATTTGGGAACGAATGAAATCCCTAAAAAGGTTTACATCGGCCAAGATCTGCCAGTTCAAATCAGAAAAGCATTGATTGACCTACTTAGAAAGTACAGGCATGTTTTTGCTTGGTCATATGATGACCTTAAAGCTTATAGGGAGGACCTTTTCCAGCATGTCATACCCTTGAAAGAAAATGTAAAACCCTTTAGGCAAAAGCAGAGGCCAATCAATCCCACCGTTGCCCCAAAAATGCAGGAAGAACTGACAAAACTGAGAGATGGTGGAATAATCAAACCAATTAGGCATTCCACTTGGGTTTCAAACCTTGTTCCTGTAAGAAAAAAGAATGGAGATATTAGGCTTTGTGTGGATTTTAGAAATCTAAACATTGCATCTCTAAAAGATAATTATGGCTTACCTAATATGGAAGCCATGTTGCAACAAGTGACCGGCTCTGAATTAATGTCAATGATGGATGGCTTTTCTGGATATAATCAAGTTCTGGTAAAAGAAAGTGAACAGTTCAAAACAGCCTTCACAACCCCTTGGGGAACATATGTGTATGTGAGGATGCCTTTTGGCTTGATTAATGCAGGAGCTACTTTCCAAAGAGCCATGGATGTAGCATTTCATGAATATATTGACAAATTTATGGTTGTGTACTAGGATGATCTTACAGCGTATTCTAATAAGGCTGAAGATCACTGCAAACACTTGAACAAAATTTTTATAAAAGCCCTGGAATATGGGGTATCCCTAAACCCAAAGAAATGCTCATTTGGGGTCACAGAAGGAAAGTTATTAGGACACATAGTGTCCAAGGATGGGGTAAAAATAGACCCAGAAAGGGTAATGGCTATTGATAAAGTCCCTAAACCTAAAAACGTGAAAGGTATACAGTCCTTTTTTGGCCAGGTTAATTTTTTGAGGAGGTTTGTTACAAATTTCGTTGAAATCAGTAGACCCATTTCAAAAATGCTCAAGAAAGGAGCTGTTATAGATTGGAATGGTGAACCTTCACAGGCATTTCAGGATATAAAGATTGCGATAAAAAATGCTCCAGTGTTGAGGACCCCAGATTATACAAAACCCATGCATATCTTTTCATTTGCATCATTCCATACTGTGGCTGCAGTTTTATTACAGAAAAACCAAGAAGGGTATGAACAGCCTATTGCCTTTTTTAGCAAATCCCTGTAGCATGCTGAACTGAAGTACGAAATAAATGAAAAACAAGCATATGCTTTGGTAAAGGCTGTAAAAGCATTCAGAAGTTATTTGATAGGTGCAACTATTATTGCCTTTGTACCTAGTGCTGCAGTTAAAGATATTTTCTCTCAGCAGGAAGTGTCAGGAAGGAGATGCAGATGGATCAATAGAATCCAAGAATTCAACATCGATATGCAGATAACTAAGTTAGTCAGAGGTCAAGGTTTGGCCAAACTTATGGCTGAAACTAACCTGGAAGCTAATCAGATAAACCTAGAAAATGATGATTTCAGAACTGATTTATGCGACATGGACCAGTGTGACTGGTACATTAATGTTATACATTATTTGCAACACATGAAAGTTCCTCCCCATCTGCCTGATAATGAAAAAAGAAATATTAAATTGCAAGCCATCAGGTATGCAATTTTTCAAAATAACTTATGGTGGAGAAACTTTGAAGGAGTTCTGTTGAAATGTGTTGACAGAGAAAGGGCAAAAGAGATTTTGAAAGAAATGCATGCTGGAGTATGTGGAGGACATTACATGGCCAAAACTACTGCGCATAAGATAATGAGAGCTGGTTTCTGGTGGCCCACTCTGTTCAAAGATGCTCAAGCTATGGTTAAAAAATGTGATCATTGTCAAAGATTTGCTGGGAAGCTGAAATTCTCAGGAAGTACTCCACTGAAGCCAGTTGAAACTAAAGCACCTTTTCAACAATGGGGTCTAGACTTCATAGGAGAAATTTTTCCCAAGTCTAGTACTGGCTATTCCTGGATTCTGGTTGCTACTGACTACTTTACAAAATGGGTAGAGGCTATCCCTACCAGAAATGCAACGAGTAAAGTAGTAAATAATTTCTTATTGAATAATATCATTTCCAGATTTGGATGTCCACAGAAAATTGTCACAGATAATGCTATGTGTTTTAGGTCTGAGGAATTCATAAATTTTTGTGATAAATATGGAATGACAAGAACAATGTCTGCCCCATATCATCCACAAGGGAATGGACAAGCTGAGTCCACAAATAAAAGCCTGTTGAAAATCATTAAGAGAACCTTGGACGATAATAAAAGGGCATGGGATTCCAAGTTATAGTTGGCAATATGGGCCGACAGAGTAACTGTAAAGAAGGCAATTGGGGTGGCTCCATTTGATTTAGTGTATGGAATTCAAGCTAGAATGCCCCAGAACAATTTGATGGGATTATACAATTACATCCAGTCATATGATGAAGATACTACTGATGAAATGAAAGAAAGAATGAATGAACTGGTAGGATTGACCGAAGCCAGAAGAGAAGCATCTCTGAGAAATCAAAAATTGCAGTTACAAGTCAAAACACTCTATGATAAAAGAACTGTAAACAAGAAATTTGAAAATGGAGACCTAGTCTTAATGTGGAACGCCAGAATTGAAGATAAAGGAAAACATGGCAAATTTGACCCCATTTGGTTAGGCCCATATCTCATTGAGAATACTTGGGGTGAACATTCCTACATAATCAAAGATGTATTTGATAATATTCTTGAATTGCCAGTTCATGGACAGTTCTTGAAGAGGTATTTTTCTTGAAAAAATACTTAGTTTCTTCCATGAACATTAGTTTTAGGTTTTCCCAGCGTCCTGTTTTCTGTAAATCCTTGTACAGTCTGAGTTTTTGTTTTTGTGTGTTGCTCAGTGCTCTCTGAAGAAGTTGTCATTTCCCGGATGTGTGGTCTGCTCTCCCATAGATTCTGAATCCTTGCATAGACTCAAGTAGTCTATCATCCCCAGACAGAGCCACTGTTGGTCTGACTTTTTCTGCAGTAAAAATTTTTTCAGTTAAACCATAGAAAGGTCAGGTGATCTATGTCTAAATGAAGTATAAGGTTTTGGATAAACCATCTGTGAGAAATATTCGCCTTGTAAGCCTTACTTTCATCTCTATTTATAAAAGGTCGGGCGCGAAAATTTTCAAAATTCAAAAGAAGCGAATATGCTTCCGTATTCCTTTTCCTCTCTCCCGGGTTACCTTTCTTACTGTTTGTCCCAACCGTCAGATCTAATTAGATCTACCGCTGGCGTTATCTCGCTATTGAAAGTTGCATGCTCATTAAGTATAGCGAGATAGCGAGTGTCGAGTTTTTTAAGCGGTGGGACCATGAAGTGAACGTGCGGCGATCGAAGATTTGCTATTTAATTGCTTTATTGTGTAGGTACACTTAGCAATTCGCCGTAAAAAGGGGGAAAAGGACCCACTAGAATATCTGACATCAGAGCCAGAATGTTGATATTTTTCCGGAAGTACCGCCACCTCGATATCGGAAAATTCAGGCACTTCACCGTTAGCGAAGTAGCGAGGCCACGTGAAAATCTTAAAATGATGACATTGCATCTTGCTTGTGTCATAATTACACCAGGTGGCATGACCTGTCGTAAATACTGTTGTCAGAATCAGTTTTAATTAAACAGAAGTAATTACCAGGTACCCCCTTGCTTTTTCCGGCACGGAATCCTTTAAAGTGCCGAAGCTCACTACCTCGCTATCGGAAAATTGAGGTTCTTCACCGTTAGCGAGTTAGCGAGGCCCCGTAAAGTGGTAAAAGATCGGCAAGATCTATGATGACATGTAATGACAGGTGACTGATAAAATTTGACATGTGCTAGCTATGCAGAGATCCGATTCTCATTAATGCCTACCTGACTAAATGTACAAGAAATCTGGAACGTCAGTTTGAAGTGAATCAACGGAGCTCGCTATCTCATTATGAAGAGTAGCAAGGAAGATAATTATAGCGACATAGCGAGATGGGCCCACCGCCTTCTTTATTAAGAAGCCCTGTAGCGTATCTTTCGATCATTTCTTGATCCGATCAACGGTTGTCGCCGCCTCGTTATGGAAAAGTGCTTGTTCTTTATGCATAACGAAGTAGCGACATGCTGACACGTGTTCTCCGTCGTCAGTGGGTTTAAAGGTAAGTGCCATCAAAAGAAAGAATTATGTACAAGGCAAGCTCTCATTGGGTAATATGACTGACATGGCAAGTGTAACTCCTAGTTGTTCTCTTTGTACCGCATGATCGTAGGATCTTTGAAGATCAACGACGCACTTTTAAATTAAAAATGTAGTGCCACTCTCTGTATTAATTAGACAAGAAAGCTTCATCCGTGAGAAAAAACAGAATATAATACAGAGAGATTGCATCAGTTTCATTTCACGCGAGAAAAGATTTGAAGCCATTCCTGTGCAGAAGCTATTACTGAAAGAAAAGCGTGCCAAGGTTGATAAGAAATTGTCAAGTTATCTGTTCGCTGAAATTTTGCAGGAATTCAAAGGAAAATTGAGACAGAATTCAAGTAAGTAAAACTGCCATCATCTTTGTGAGCTTTTAAGTTTTAAAGAGGATAGCTCAAGATGCCTCCTAAGAAGGGATTTACAGGAGCAGTAAACTACCTGGATAGAAATGTGCATGATGATTTGCTTGAGTTACTTCCTGAGTCCACTGTAGAAACGGTGCAAGTTAAGAGGTTGACCTCACTCAATCCTAGGCTTAGGGTAGCTGATGGATTGTATGATAAGGGTAATTGGGTCCGGGATGCTCAAACTGCTCAGACTGGTTTGAGTTTATTCAAGAAATGGTTTGCAGAGAGAAAGTTATATGCCCCTCATGCCAACATTTGGAATTTTGATCTTGGGAAGCTTGTTGTTCCCAGCGTGTTCATGGATTTTGACCTGCTTTAAGCCATAGCAAAAAACTATGACCAAGCCACTAAGGTAGTGAGGAGAATAGATGGTGAGGCTTTAGTTACCATCAGTCCCGAGGAGATTAGGAAGGTATTCAGTCTGGGACCCCTCACCATGTATCATGTGCCCATTAATCTGACAGATTTAGAAAAGGAATATATATCCAAGAGGGATGTAGTTAGAAAGGGTGCACTGAAAGCCCACATAGGCCGAATTGGAGGCCTCCCAACCATAACATCATCTTCTAAAGAGCCCTTCAAGAAATCATGTTTTAATGCCAGGGCAGTCGAGATATATAGAACCCTGTGCAAAGTCTTCGGAGAGGGCGAAGAAGACTTTATTCTGGTGAGCTTCATGTATATGATCACCCAAATCTCTTCTTTTGGTGTGGAAATAATTTTTGATTTTGCATCTTACTTGGCAAATGAGATCCATCATGGATTGGTGGGGATTGCACAGGGCAAGGTGGAAAAGGTTTGGGGTCAGTATTCCTTACTGATGCATATGTTTCTTTTTAAAGGGGCCACTTATTTTGGTAAAGAAATGGTTTTAAATAGAGAACAAGAAGGGGAAGCACTACCGGTCCAATTATGGAGTGCAGACATGACCTGGGAAGCAGAAAATGCTAGCTTCATCAGATTTGATAGGCACTTTGCCTCCAAACTAAGGTGCCTCTTATTGAGTGATAATCCCAGAATCCCTAAGGCATTAATGCACCTTATCAGGCCTATGGACAAAACCCACAATCTAAAGGTTTCACATAATTGGGGAGATATTATCCCATATTCAGTCTCAACGGTCATCAGGGTCTATGGTTTCAAAGGAACACCCCATGTGTTACCCTATCAGGTACCCTTGAAGGTAGGGATAGCTGAATTTTTGTGGCAGTTAGGAGGAGTGGAGGAGGCCTTTTTGCACAAAAGGGGGACAGGATCAATTTTTCCTACTTGTACTATAGCCCACCAATTTGTGATAACTAAAGAAGGGTGGGCCTTTCTCCATAAATTTTTGGATCAATACAAAATGGCAGTGTCTCACTCTCGTTTTTGTGATACAAAAGGTTTCTTTAACTCTGCCCTTAGATTGAGAATCAAGCTGCGTCCAGTTCAGCATGAATTCTATTTTCCAGAAGATGTAATAAGAAATGAATATTCTCTCCATGAGCAAGAAATAAAGAAAGAAAAATGGAGAGTCTATTCAAAAGTTTTGGAATTCATTAATTGTTTTGATAAAAATTTCAGTCCTCTTAGTAATGCTGCAAACAATGCAGATAAAGTACATAAGCTCATGAGTAATTTCTCTGAGATAATGGAGGTAATGAATGAGAAGAAACAGCATTTTATTAATTCTTTTCCAGATAAAGCCAGAGAAATTATGAGAAAATTGGGTTTCACTCCCAATATTGGAGTAGGTCCACTGGTGGTACGGAAGAAAATAGGATATACTATTGTCCGACAGCAGGTGCCCGTTGTGCATAAAGAAAAACAGATTGTTGGATCTTCCAGCACTGTCCTAGAAGAAAGACCCCCTGAACCTTCCCCCAAAAGAAGAAGAATAATAAGGGAGGAAGAATCCCCTGATGAAAGTGGCTCACCTTCTCAAACCCCAATGAGAGTGGAGGAAGAACAACTCACCAGTGAACAATTTGAACAAATGGGGTCACAAGGAGAAATTTTTGTTACACAAGCAGAGATTGATGAAGGCAACCCTCAGGAAACCCCTGTACCAAGTTTTGAATTAACTACAGCAGATTTCAGAGGAAGGGAATTGGACCCTGTTTTGGAACAAGCCAGTCAGCATTTTTTGTCTGATAACAATTTTGTAAGATCTAGAGCTTTCCATCAGTTTGCGTGGAGAGTAAACATGCACATTTTTGAGCAAAGGTGCAATAATATGAGAACAGAACATCCAGAAATGGATGAGACCTCCATTCAAAATACAATAAAGGAACAAATGGTTCAAGAGTTCCAAAATATAACCCCTGATGAGGGAAGACAGATGGTAAAAAATGCTAATGTTTTATTATTGCCCAATTGGGACATTGCTGACGCATTAGTTTTTAATTCTGTTTCAAATAATTTAGGACTCCAGGATCCGAATAAAGCGGAATTCTTGGGTACAGCATTCAGCAATGATCAAGCTGCCCTTGTTATGTGGTCCCTGAGAAGAGGATCCAGAGTTACTTCATCACAGCCTGATGACTCAGGATTGACAGGGAGTATCATTGTAAGAAGAGTTGCTGACACTTCAAATGTACAGGCAGCCCACATGAATGTGGATTATTCTAAATTTGCCCTGGCTACTGCGGAAAGAGAAGAGAGGGAAATGATGGATATGCATAATAAATATGAAGTAGTGGTGGAAGCATATAATCAAGAGGTGAAGAGGAGAATTGAGTTAGAAAACAGGATATCTCAACTGGAAAAGGTACTTGGAAAGAGAAAAGTGGGAGAATCCAGTACATTGAGAATTGCATATCCCCCACAGTCATCTGTGGGATTAACCCCTATTATTGAGATACCTGACACCCCTGAAAGACCCCAATTCTATACTGCAGAGGAATTTGAAGCAGAAAAAACCAAATTACATGAGTGGCAGATAGAATTTAGAAATCAGCAGGAAGAAAAATGGAAGCAGGGTGTGACATACTTGAGGGATAAAATACAATGGTCAGATTTTTATGACCAGCTGACCAGGATTGTAACCCTCATAGATGAGTTAAATAAAGGAAAGAATGGACTAGACTCCCTTGCACAGAAGTGGAGACAGAGGAATAATGATGTCACGATTGTTTGTATCTCTGCAGTTCAAATGCCTTACCATCAGGTTGAAAGAATTTTTGATTTATTAAATCAATTAGATAACTTTGAAAATAAAAGAGATTCTTTACAGAGGAAATTGACACTCTGTTTTTCAAGATATCTTGCTAAAAAATTCACCCTATTCCCTTGTGCCTTAGAAACTGTTGATACAGTAAAAGAAAAGGACAAATGGAAAAAGGAAATGGATGAATTATTTGATAACAGAATAACAAACATCATCAGTGAGACTGGCTGTTGGTTTTGGGCGAAGACAAATGAAGAGCTGGTAAAGATACAATTGTATTATGCTGATATAAGAAAAGAATTCGATGAATTAGAAGATAATGGCAATTCTTTAATAAAGATACAAAGAGAAACCCTAAGTTTTGATTGGCCAGATGATGATACTTTCAACAGATGGAAAGATCAGTTTAGTGAACAGATGTCAGGAGAAGATGACGAGGAAGATGTAAGAGTAATAGTTACTCTTGTAGTCAGCAATGATGACATAGAAAATCCCCAGGTTAAAGTGATTTTGCATGTAACAGAAGATGATACATCACTTGCAGACCTTATGGGTATGTACTCTGAAGATGAAGAATGATTGCGAGAGCAGATCATAACAACCAAGAAGCATAACAGAAAGGGACCCGCCAAGAAATGCTGTTGTAATCAACCTTTCTGTTATTCTTGTTCTTTGTTTTTTAAAAGAAAGACACCTGTCACCTACTGTAGCCTGAAGCTTGTTGCATCTCACATTATTTAAGTGAGATCCCAAGGCAAAAGAGTGGTCCGAATTTGGTTTTCACTAAGTGTTGTGCTTAGTTCCTTTTTGGTCCAAACATTTTTGGAAAGAAATTTATAGTATGCTTTTTCTGTCAAAATCTCTGAGAGATGGATGAATGTAAAAAGGACTGTGCTTCTTCTCTGAAGGTTTTTCTGGATTTTTTGTAAAGGATATATCATTTTCAAAGGAAATGAATACAAGTTATGAACTGTCCCCATATCTGTTCTTCTCTGAATTTTGTCTCCTTTTTAATACTGAGTTACCTTGATGTTGTGTGAGTAAAAGCTTATGCAATTGATTGCAATTTAGTAAGACTGTACATCCATTTGTTATTGCTGTTAATTCAATGAATTAAGTAAAGGCTTTGATAAATGTGATGAGGTTGCTTGGGTGTTAATAAGGATTCTTGAATGATAAATTCTGGTAAGAATTGCTGATGAAAATTCGTTGCAAGGCAACAAATTAGATCTAAGAATTTACTTGACTCTGAATTCCCAATGGATTAGGCACTGATCGAGAGTATTTCAGCCAAAAGAGAAGTATATTATAACTAGCTTTTTCAAAATACATCATAAAATCAATTTTCATTTATCTTTCCTGTAAGATTTTCAAAGTTGGCCAGCACTTGCCTGCCTAGATTGTTTTAGCTTCATTTAGCCATTGTTGTTGAAAATATCTACAGAGCTATAGAAGATTTCTTGGCCATATCTGTTCAAGGGATGTGTTTATCAGTTTTACTTATATGTTTAAGGATTTAGATATGAGAATCAAAACGAAACTAAGGATAATTCTCATACAATTATTCCATCTTTGAACCATCCCCGGGTGCACCCGCCCTAGTTTTACAGAGCCAAAAGAGTAGAAAACCGTCTAAGGTTTTATTGAAGTTGGGTCCTAATACTTTGCATATGCAAGTGATAATGAGAATTGGCTATTCTTTAGGTTGTGTATGTACTGATATCTAGGTACTAAGCCTTTTGTCACCTAGTAGTTTTAGTACTGTTAACATCAAAATAAAACACCAACATGTCTCATGGGTTTTTGACTATGGTGGTGGTGATTTTGGAGTTTGGTTGAGCTATAATTGCCAGTTTGATTATGGATTCCTCTTGGTCATATTGCAGAGGATATTGTAGGAGCCTGTGTTAATTGGTAGTAGTATAGTTCATGACTACATTTGGGATCCAGGTGGATTGATTGGTTTATTGTTCAGCCATTGCTTGAGGACAAGCAATGTTTGGGGAGGGGAGGACTTTTCATGTCCCCTTTTCAAATAATTAAAAAATAATAATCTTTGCTAAGGCAGGCCAGGCCCAAGAAAGTGAAGTTTCTGTGTAAAGGCTATATAGATCTGAAAATGTCATTTTGTAGGCTGTTATGCTGCTAAAATTTCTGTAAAAATGTCCATTTTCAGATTTATTAATAATTGGTGAAGCTGTGAAGCTTTTGGCACAATTTCTGGCATACCCGATTTGGGGTTTCTTGAGAAATTTGGAGGATCTTTGTGATATCAGTTGTTTGATTTTGAAAATCTGATTAGAGGCGTGAAATACCATATCAAATCAGAAAAGGGGACATTTCATACATCTATAATTTTGGGATTGAAATGAAAGAATTTCTTTCAATTTAATGCAATTTAGGTAAATTGTATATCTCTTATTGATTCTTTTTTATTCAAATAATTAAGTAATTTCTTTTTGTAAGTGATAGGGTTTATGGGAAGGATATAGCAAGAATGAAGTTTAGAGCTCAATGTTGACAAATTTAATTAAAAGTTGGTTAAGTTGGTCCATGTTGCATAGTTTTGACTCTATATAACAATGGATAAGACATTAGTCAATTAATTTCAAGTTGATGGTTCCTCTAATTATTGAACATACATAACAAACAAACAATCAATTTACCATTTTATGTAATGAAGAACTAAAAGTTGCTAGTTGATACTTATTTGTGATAGTTTTCTTGTTGATTATAATTATCTATTGTAGTCAAGGAACTTGTTACAAACTTGAGAAAAATTTGTGACTATTATTTACTATAAGGGATAAGGTTTGAAAGAGGAAATAATAGTGAGCTAGGTGTTTTAAAGAAGAATATCATAAAACCATTCATATCTCTGAGGTTTACCTGCCTTGGCCCTATAGAGCCTAAAGTGAAGAGAGTCCTGATGATTTTGTTAAAGTTGGCCTAGAGCTAAGGTTTAACCTATTGAGTATAGGATTTAGTTGATCCTTAGGCTGGTCTCTATCTCTTGCATCCTAGTATTAGGTTTAAATCAACCTAGTATGTTCCTTACCAAAAATAACTCCACCAATGTGTAGGTAAAGGATTCGTATAGATTTGAAAATTTTGATTAGGAGGAGAAAAAAATTATTCCTACTACCATCAAAAGTATCAGCAGATAAAGCATTATAATCAATTAAGTCCTAAACCTTATGTTTTAAAGAATAACATTCCTAGTATCATGACCATTTTGGAAATGATATTGATAAAAAGCTTTTGGATCGAAAGATTTAGCTATCATTATAGCAAGTAAAAGAGGATGAATAGGAGGTAAAGTAATCATATTACTAGTTAACAACCTATTCATAATAGAATGTAAAGATTTAGAGAGAGGATTAAATATACAATTTAATGGAAAAGTAGTGGATGCAAAAGTAGCATTGTGAGATGCAACAACACATTGATCAACAACAACATTTTCTTGTTTATTTATCTTGACATAGTTGTTAAATTTTTGAACTTTATTAGGATTAGGAGAAGCATCACTTTTATTAACAGGAATAAGAGCCATTAAAGGGGTGCTCTCAAATTGACTCACTTGCAATTGATAATGATAAAGCACTACACAAAGTTGTTGAAAGGAAGCAAATTCAGTAAGAAGAATCTTATCTCTAATATCTTTTTGAAAATTTGAAATAAACATACCTTCAATATCAATATCTAGAATAGGATAGGAAATCTAAGCATGCAAATGCATAAATCTACCAAATAATTTAGTCAATTTTTCTTTAGAGTTTTGTCTACAATGCATCAAATTAGTCAAAGACACTTGCAAGCCAATGTTATTTTAATGTTTTTTGAATAAAAGCAATAGCAAGTTGAGGAAATGAATGAATAGAATAAGCAGTCAAAGAACAAAACCATTCTAAGGCCTTCTCATGAATAGTTCAAGAAAACAAATTCACTAAAATCTTATGATCATGAGCATAATCACTACAAAGGATTTAAATGTTTTAAAATGATGAATAGGGTCTCCCTTACCATTATAATTCTCAAGTTGAGGCATATCAGGTTACTGAGGAACATGATTATGAAAAATAGCCTAAGACAAAGGCCTTCCCATGTCACAAGTAGGGATACTAAATTTTCTTTGAGTGAAGGATGTAAGTTGGTGTTGTAAAGAAGATATAGTTTGAGTCAAATTGATAATTGTAGAATCATGAGAAGAAATAGGAGGAATAGCAACATTAGATACACTAGATAAAGTGTAAGAAGCTATGAGAATAGAAGACACAACTGGAGGAACACTAGAAACTATAGTTGGCAAAGGAGTAGAATAAGTAAAAGGAACAATATTATAAGAAAGTTGTGAAATAGGAAGGGACACAAGAGGAATGCTCATACTAATAGAGGAAACTATCACAACCACTAAGGAAGGAGTGTAAGTAGGAATACTAGGAAGAGAAACTGCAGTACCCACCTATAGTTTGTTTTTCCATTATATTTACCAAACTCTTCTATCCCTATTTCATGCATGTGTTAGTTTCAAGGATATTATTTCATAACTTGGATTACATGTATATCAATAAAGAATTACTTAGTTGACTATGTTTCATGTGTTGTTTAATGATTATGGTTAGTAGTGCAATAATGATACTTTCATGATGTTTACTATGTATTCATAATGATGCATTATTTTATTTGAGCATTTGATGTTTGACTTATAATTGTTATGGTACTAACCCTATAATTGTATGTGTATGGTGTGCATGTTTATTTTACTTTTCTATTTGACATGTCTAATGTGGTTAAGAGAGAGAGTTATAGTCACCTGCTAGTCAAGATCTACATGATGTACCACTCCCTACCATTTCTTATTTAGTTTATATTTATATACATGTACATGCTCATCTTTTATGCAAAATTTAGGTACTGGGCATCAACTTCCCTAAATTACTAGGATGAGTGTGCCCTATCACAATAACTCAATGTTAAGAATGGATAGATAATGTTCAAGTCCAATCCCAGCCATCGCCTAAATACTTATCTTGCAAAGAGGACTCATAATTGACTTTCCACCCTTTTTAAAACCTGTGAGTTTATCTTTCTCTATGTTTTTTAATTTTGAGTTTCTGTTTGTTTTGGTAATGTTGCTTTTATGTGGATTTTGCTATGTGATTTATTTGATAAATGATTTAATTATAATGTTTGGGTTAATCATATAATTAAATATTATTTGATTAAAAAAAAATATTAAAGCATGAGAATATTTAATTAATTAAAAAACTAATTAAATATGTGCTTTAATTTAAAAGTCTTAATTTAGAAATTTAAATTTAAAAAATTAGCTAAAGAGAAATTAGAATATGATGATATTTAATTACTTATAAATTAATTAAATATGTACTTTAGTTTTAAAAAAATAATTTAAAAGTTTAATTTGAGAAGTTGAACAAAAAAAGAATTAAAATATTAAAACATTAAACATTTAATATTGCTTTATTATAATTATTTATTTAATAAAAATTAAATTAGAGTTGCATTTAAACAATGAGCTTTGATTATTATTATTAATTTAAATAATAAATTAAGTTCTCCCCTAAATTGGGGCTCTAATTATGCAATCATGAGAGGAAACTCACTAATCAATTAATATTTATTACTTTATTACCTTTTACCTTTTCATGCACAACTCTTTTTAATATTTAATTACAAAATATCTTAATTTAAATAATTAGCTTTCTCTCTATAATAAAAAATTTGAAGCGTTTATAGTAATATATTTATTGATTTAATTAATAACATTATTTAGAGTTTATCATTAAAGTAAAACTCTTAAATAATTATCATTAAAATAAATAAATATAACTATGCCACAATTAGAACTATAACTTTGTCTTTAAACTTCATTCTTTTATATTTTATTTCTAATTAATAAACTAGAGGAAAATAAAATATAAAAGAATGAAATTTAAAAACAAACTTATAGTTTTAATTGTGGTATAGTTATACTTATTTATTTTAATGATAATTATCTAGGACTTTTACTTTAATAATAAACTCTAAATAATGTTATTAGTTAAATCAATAAATATATTACTAAAAATGCTTTGAAAATTAATTATAGAGATAAAGCTAATTATTTAAATTAAGATATTTTATAATTAAATATCGAAAAGAGTTGTGCATGAAAAGGTAAAAGGTAATAAAGTAATAAATTGTAATTGAATGGTGAGTTCCCTCTCATGATCGCACAATTAGAGCCCCAATTTAGGGGAGAACTTTTTATCAGAGATCTAGAGCTCATTTTGTAATTAAACGGGTTTTGGAGAGAAAAATTCAAAATTGGATCAAAAAAATTGTTGAGAGTTTCGAAGGGTTTGGATTTGCTTGCATACACAGATTGTCTCAAATTTTAGCTATGGTTTTGAGGCTTTGGAAGAAAAAATTCAAAATTGGATCAAAAGAATTGTTGAAAGTTTCAAAAGGTTTGGATTTGCATGCATTAACAAATTGTCTCAAATTTTAGTTGTGGTTTTGAGGTAGGGTTTGAAAACTCATTGTAGAACTTTATTGAAAGATTTGTCTACTTTGTGTCTTCTTGGGTGTTTGCATAAATTGCTTATTAATTCACTGTATTAATTGCTGAATAAAGAATTATGTTCTAGATTTTGAAAAAAGAAAAATTATTAATCAAGAAAACTTGACTAGGGAAAATTATACAAAAACTATAGAAAATTATTGTGATTGTATTCTTATAAATCTCTTTCTAATGTAATGAAAATTTAATTATTGAAAATTAGAAGAAAATAATAAATTGAACAATTAGGGTTTCACCTTTAAATTTGTCATTAGAACTATGTGATTATCATGATTTTTTCAAATATAAATGAATATTATTCTTATATCTAAAATAATTAAATTACAAAATTTATTGAAAATTTTAAAAAAAGATAAATTGAGAGGAAAGCACATTGTAACTAAATGTATACATGCATGTGAAAACAAATATGCTAAAAATAGAAAACTAAGAATAATATAGTTACATGCATGTGAAAACAAATATGCTAAAAATAAAAAACTGAGTATAGTGTGGTTACATGCATGTGAAAACAAATATGCTAAAAATAGAAAACTAAGTATAGTGCAGTTACATGCATGTGAAAATAAAAATGCTAAAAGTAAAAAACTAAGTATAGTGTGGTTTCATGCATGTGAAAACAAATATGCTAAAAATAAAAAACTGAGTATAGTGTGGTTACATGCATGTGAAAACAAATATGCTAAAAATAGAAAACTAAGTATAGTGCAGTTACATGCATGTGAAAATAAAAATGCTAAAAATAAAAAATTAAGTATAGTGTGGTTTCATGCATGTGAAAAGGAATATGCTAAAATAGAAAACTAAATATAGTGTAGTTACATGCATGTGAAAACAAATATGCTAAAAACAAAAAACTAAGTATAGTGTGGTTACATGCATGTGAAAACAAATATGCTAAAATAGAAAATTAAGTATAGTGTGGTTACATGTATGTGAAAATAAATAAGTTAAAAATAGAAAACTAAGTGTGGTTACATGCATGTGAAAACAAATATGCTAAAATAGAAAATTAAGTATAGTGTGGTTACATGTATGTGAAAATAAATAAGTTAAAAATAGAAAACTAAGTATAGTCTGGTTACATGCATGTTAGCAACAAATATGTTGAAAATAGAAAGCAAAGTATAGTATAGTTACATGCATGTGAAAACAAAAATGATAAAAAAAAAAATTAGTATGGTTGCATGATTTGAGAGATCACAGACATGCAAAAATATTAATTGCATGTTTATTTTTATTTTATATAATTTAATTTTTAAATTTATTTATTTAAAATAATAATAATAATATCCATTTAGTTGTAAAGTGAATGTTAGTATTAATGATTATTTAAGTTTAATCAAACTCTTAGTTACATATAAATGATTTTATAATTATTAATGCAAGAGGGGAGTTAATAAATAAATATTTATAATTTTATTATATTTTAAGAGAAGTTGTGGTACAGTTTACTTTGTAATCATTTAGTTAATAACTATTTGACTTTATGAGAGAAATTATAAATAATTAAATTAAATTTATAATGTTATCTCTAGTTGCATTATGAATTAAAGGAAAAATTAAATGTTAATATTGGACTCAAATAGAAGTCAAATTAATATTTTAAAAATGAAATTGATATTAGTATTTAATCTAATAATATTTATTTATTTTATTAATTAAATTATTTATGATTTAAGATTATTTAAATTAATAACATGATAATATTGCATGATCTTTTATATCACAAAAATATTAGATATTTAAATACTTATTGTTTTAAATAAGTATATTAGCATAACAATTTATATTAACATGAATATTCTTACTTTATTTCTAAACACATTCTTATGACCCAAATTAAACAAGAGAAATTAGTGGAATTAAATCCTGTGGTTGAAAATTATGTATTTTCTAATATTCTATTTATAGTCGTGTGATGTTTATTTTCTTGATAATTTTTCTTTGTGGGTTGTTTAGTTGGCCAGGTTAGGATGTGCACTAGAGGTGATTTTGAGATTTCCTTTATGATTATTTGACTAGATGTCATGATGAACTTTATGATTTGAATTGAAATGTATGTTTTATGAACTTTATGCTATTGAGAATTAATGAGAACTTGGGTTTTGATAACTAACGTTATTTTTGGGTTGCCTATTAAGGAACCAAATTTGATCAATATTACTCTTATAGTATGGGACACTATTGTGGTTTGTGATTTTTGGGAAGGTAGTCTAGGTGCATGCCTATGGGAGTGGCTTACAATGGGGGTCAAGGCCCAAAGTGGATGTCAGGGTAACTCATTGTAAGTTGTGTAACAAGTGATAACATAGTAATTAAAATATCTTTCCTAGCATTTTTTCTTGAGATATATTAAAAAGATAAATTAGAGATTTTTCCTTGTCCATGCCTTGAGTGCTTGTATAGACTAAAGATGAGATGGAGATGATACCTTGAGAGGTATGACTAGTTTCCTCATCTTCATGAAAGGGTATCCTAGTTCTGCATAGAATCACTAGGGGTTCAGGATCTTGAGAGACTGCCAAGGTAACCTTAGAGTTGGATTATGTGATGACACTCCATAGTATGTAGCCTAACTCTCCTTTATGATTTTTTTTATATATTTGTCTTTAGTGGTGTACCAGATGGATATTACTTTTGATGGTGCATTCATTGTGACTTGTTACTCATTGATTGGATGCCACTTATTGATAATGGTTGAATTTTATTAATGAATGCTCAATTATTCATTGGTGGTGTTTTTATTGTTGGAGTTAGTGATTGGTAATTTACTTTTATTAGTGATAGTTGTTATCTATTGGTCATTGTGCTTGTGACACTTGACATTGATTTCAAAGTGGTTGTATATTTGTATGTTGACTTGGTATGAGATGTTAGTGTTGGAATGAGTGTCCTTTCAATTTTTATTATCTCTTCTTCTTGAGTAGTTTGTGTTACCCTAGAGGTAGTTTTGGTTATCAGAATTTCTTGTCTAGGGTTATTTTATGATTTTATTATCTATGTGTGAATCATACATTATCTCTCCAACACGATGGGAGTGGGAGCCTAATTACATGACCATGCAATCAAGAGTTAGTGTATTCTTACCATTTGGGTCCCTCTCATATTGAAAAATGTCAGATGCTCTTTGATATGGTGGTATCATTATCATTCTTCCTCTTATCTTGAAGACTTCTATTCATTTGATGTATCTATGTACCATGTGTTTTGAGATCCTATGGGATATTGTATTGTATATTAGTGTACTTGTATCTATTTTTACATACCCTATGATATGTGCAGTGGATATTATTCATTAGAAGTGCTTTCATATTATTAGTTGTACTTATGCATTTTCTTATATGACTATTTATGTGCTTATTCATTTTATGATTATGGACATTGTAATTGAGACATAATCTTATTAATAAAACTTTATTAAATTTGACTCAACATGAAGGAACCCTTAAGGAATTGAAATTGTATTTGTAATTAATTACATGCTCTTGATGTGTACGTATATATTGCTTCGGCATTATTGTTACTTTGATGTTGTTTAAACTTTTTTTAAAAAAATAGTTCAGCAAACTTTGTAACATATTAGGTTTATTTCTTTGGATTCCTCAGTAGGGCATTACAGAAATAGAAGAAGGTTTGACACTAGTGATGGGAGGGAACAACCCTAAATCTTGAGCTTCTTGAGCTAAAGGTTTAACATTAGAATGCACAAGGTGAGTAATACCATGCAAGAGATTAACACCTTGGTCACTATCATGAAGAACTTTCTTAAGAGCTTCCATAGCTTGAATAGAATCTTGATTATGGTTTTCTTGAAGAAGCCAATTACCCATTTTATCAAGTTTATTTGAAATTTTTTGGACTTGTTGAGGAGGAACTATTAAAGCATCATCCTCATCATGAGATGAGTGAGAAGAATTTTTCTCCATAAGAGGCTTAGAATTAGGAAGAATCAAAGTTTCATCCAAAATCCCCAAGAAAGGAGAAGAAGACTCGGGCTCAAATGTACCCATAAATCTATGACTACTTCTAACCCTAATATTAGAAGTAGGATGAGAAGCAATAAAGCTCATAAACCAATGCAAATAAAATGAAGTAAACTATAAAACGACAATATTTTTTGTATTTTGAAAGAGATTTTGAATTTTTTTTTTGTATTTTGGAATTTAAAATGCAAGAACATAAATTAAATATAATCTTAATACAAGAAAAGACCTAATGAAATGAAAGGAAATATACCACCACAAAAAACAATAGGGAATCTAATTCCATGAAAGAAAAGAGAGTAAGCATGTCAAGTTTACCAAAATGAATAGACAGAAAATGGAAACCCTCTTTATAACCCTAATGTTCAAAATGAATGATCTAAATAGATTAAACACAAGGTGTTCAATGTAGAAATGGATCAAGTGATGAAAAATAGGGAGAAAGAGGGGGTTATGTGTGATCTTTATATTATGGGAGAGTATGTGCTTAAATCTTGAAATAGATAAAAGACAAATACTAACCTTGAAATTGGAAAATCTTGATTTCTGATGTCTGTATGTAGTTCCTGGAAAACTACAACTAGATCCAAACTAGAAATGTCGAGATGGAGAAAACCCAAAAATATTTTTTCCTTTTGAAAGGAGGTCATCCTTGACCCTATTAGTAGCTAACAATCTTACCCCAGGGCACAATTATACCCCAAAAAGTTGACCTTGACTTGTACTACTCCAACAAAAATTTTGTTTTCCGATCTCACAAGTTCAACAAAAAGCATATCTGAGTTTACTCTCTGATTCATTGTTCCACACATGCATCTACAAGAAAAATGGTTTGTTTTTTAGATGGAGGATTTGCCTCAATCAAACCCTAGTTTGGAATTAACCTTGAAATATAATTGAAAAAATATATATATGCATAAACAAAGTAAATGGAACTATTCACCTTGCTCATGTGGAAATCCTTGTAGAGGATTTGAATCCTTGAATCCATAAGTACATATGCTCCAAATGTATGTAGGATTTCTTAAATCGATGGCACTCAATCTTTAACATCAATCTTGAATGTATGTTTGCATAGAAGAAGGACTTGATGAATGTGGATGAAATATTCAACAAGAGGAATCCATAGAGATTGAATCCTTCAATAGCTAACAATGGACCTCCTTGATGAATTGGAGGCTTGAACACTTGAATGCTTGATATAACTTCAATTCATGGAATAATGGATGTAGAAAGGTAGTAGTTTTCTTGATATCACAATTTCTCTTCTTAGAGAAAAATGAGAGGAGGCTTCCTTATATAGGGATCTAGGGCACTAACTCCTAGAGAAGGCTGACATAGGAACATTAAATCCCATTTAACCTTAACCCTTAGGAATAGACCTAGATTAAATGCAATTTAAGAGTCAACTATTCTAAAACTTGAAACAACGGACTTAGAAGTGGGAAAGAGAAACTTTTTGAAGCTTGAGATCCCAAAACTCTTGAAAATTAAAAATAGAACTAGGGGTTAGGGATGAGGTGGACCCTACCCTAGGTCAAGGTCAAGGTCATCCTTGACATAGGTTAGGGTCAAGGTCAACCTTGACCCAAAAGGTCATCCTTGACCCAAAAGGTCATCCTTGACCCAGAGGCCAAAGTCCTTAATTTCACAGAGCAACTTGTAAGAAATAGGCTGGAAATAGAGAGAAAAGAAAAATAGGCAAAAACTACCAAATTCATGCAAAGACACATTCAAGGCATTTGATATGACCCCATACCACTTACTGAAATGGTTAAATGCTCTTAACATGGAAGTGCTTCCATTTTAAGATGATACAACTATTCCTCTCCTCCCACTTTCTCTCTACTCACTCTTGTCTTAGTTTCTCTCTCCTCTCACTCTTTCTCTCTTCTCTTACTCTCTCTATACTCTCACTCTCTCTCCACTTCCTCTCTCATCACTTTCTCTATCCACTCTCTCTCCTCTCATTTTCTCTCTCCTCTCTCTCCTCCTCTCTCTCTCTCTCTCTCTCTCTCTCTCTCTCTCTCTCTCTCTCTCTCTCTCTCTCTCTCTCCTTACTCTCTTTTTCCTATTAACAACTAATCTAACCTATTAACACCTAATCTGATCACATTAACACCTAATCTAGCCTATTAACCCTGAATAAGACATAGATTAGTATTTAATATGACCTATGTGCCCTTAATAGGATAGGTCTTAGGGCCTAATAGGACCTTAAATTTAAATAACATAGGCCTAATAGTCCACCTCTTAAGTTGTAATAGGATAGGTTTTATCATTTAATAGGTCCTATTTAAAATTTAATTTGCACATGTAACCAATGTAGATGACATCACATGATAGATATCAGGGTTAGGGACATGATTATGGTCATGGACATCATTAGAGATAGTGAGAGAGAGAGAGAGAGGGACAAGGTGTTTGTGTTCACCCTCACACTCTCAATATGGACAATATATTCTATTTTACATCTATAAAGATGGCACAAATCAAAGAGTCAATTGATAGATCTATTGATTATTTATATATAGAGGTATTTTTTAGCAAATTTATACCAGCCTTCAAGATCTTACTAATAGATGTAGATCACAAACTACATTTGCACCACAGTCCATTTAAAGGATTTTTCCAGAGGTCTTAGGTGATGTGTCCTTATCCCTAAGGAGATTGTCAAATGAGAGGTATTCTCATATTATGAGGGTTGGGCCTAGGTGAAGTGATATCAAGTTACAAGATGCAATATGAATCATATTGCATGCATGGTATACCCTCAATTTCTTGCACCATGTGGTCACTATCATAATAACAACCAAATACCATTATATTTTTCCCAAAAATTGTATGCAGGGGTTTGTTTGGGCCACAACATCAACTATTTAGATCTTTTGAGATATTATGGTTTGGGATTTTATGCAATTCATAAATGTTAAATGAATTCACATATGTGTACACATGTATATAAGTGGACTAAACATGACATTAGTATAAATACACTAGTGTATAAGTCCTAAACTTTATACATGGAATGAAAAAAAGAAAATTTATGCCCTAAACATGAAATGAACATATCATACATTTACACATGTATTATAAGTGGACTAAATAGGAAATGAAATGAAATGAACTTGACCATCTATAAGTCTTAAACATGAAATGAATATGTGTGTACACATACACATGTAGAAGCACTAAATGTGTTAGATGAATATACATTTTAAATATCTCTTGAGTGAAGATAAATATAAAATATCTCTAACAAAATCCCTAAGTATAAAATATCTCAAGTGGTTCCAAGTGGCTCCACACACTTATGGAGAACATTTAATATTCGCTCATGGTCCTCACTATCTAGTCTCCACTTGTGACATCTAGTTTTAAGTTTAACCTAATGTAGATAAATGTAGGTAGCAATCACATGGTGACTATACTAAAGAACCTTATTATCAAGTTTGTAATCAATAAAGTGAGTTCCATATTTTACTAATATGGTTTTCCTAAGATGTGCTCCCTTGAAAAAAAACTGAAAATAAACACACCATGCATTTAAATGTTATTTAAATGTGAATGCATACATAATAAATAATTAATTAATTAAAAAATTTAAGATATGATAGTTAATAAATATAAATTGATAAACTAAACCTATAGTGAATAACATTTCATCACTTTCTTTAAGTTCATTTAACTTCATCCTTTCTGCAATGCCGCACAATAAATTGTAACTCACTCTTTCTACATTTCTAGGCTCAACATAAGTGCAAAGACTTCCCCTACACATAAGAAATACATACATGTTCACAAAATTGAGCTAAATGATCCTTGCGACATTAATATATTTATATATAAAAATATTTGATAATTTTTAAATTAAAAATCATTACCAATTCAAACTAATCAAGAGATATGGTTATAATTAGAAGAAATCAAAGAGATGTCATCAAAGTTTCCATCTTCATCTTCATTATTTATATCAATTACAAAAAGTGACAGAAAAGTTCATGGACCTACATATCCATGATTATAGTTGATGCATTCAAAATAATTCTCCTCAATGCAATAACAACAAAAACATGAATAGTCTCTCATGTACAATGTCCAATTTCGGTGATTGGTACTCTTAACACAATGTAAGGATTGTGTTTTTTCTATCCTCTTGCAACCATGCATGATTTTTCTATCAACACTTGGACACACATATTTAATATATACATAAATATTAGAGAAAAAAATATATATACATACATGTATATAACTTAAAAATAATTGTTAAATATATACTTAGGCTCACATGTACCTAATATCTCCCAAAAGACTCTACATGGTACTGATTGACTCATTCTTGATGACGCACCATTCAAAAACATCATGTACATCATTTATATGAACTCCCTTATAATTCATTTGATACTTTTTATAGCGAACATTTGATGCAAGCTCCAACACCATCATGTTCATCTTTGTCATGCCCACTTTCAAAGAAACTCCATACAGGAGGTATGTTTTCATTATGACAATATTGAAAAAGTGCATAAATGGTCTTAGATGATTTGAACTGTGTATCACACCCATGTGACCATACCTAATGTTTATCAATACTTATGCCTCTCTCATTCATATATGCAAAAAAAATCTTGAAATAATGTTCTACATAATGAATGTCATGTTCTTTATCATCACTTATGTAGAAGTGATATTCTTTCTTGATGACTCATGCTTCATCTATGCTTTGACTACCATCCACATATAATTTTTCTTGACAATAACATGCTTGTACCATAATAGTAACCTAATATGAAAAATATTAGTATGATTGAATAACCTTTTGAAGAATGAAAGAATAGTTTTCTGCAAAGCTAACAACTAATAAATTGGTTCCAAGAAGGGAATTATCTCTAAGTGTTTTAAATTTTTGTGCTTACCAATTTTTAGAAAAGGAATGATGAATATATGGTTGAATAAAACTTTTAAATTTGTCCATAAAAGCTCCAACTATTATCTCCTCTTCAACATATTCTAATATTTTTGTTTCTTTCTCAATTTTAGTTTCATTCCTTACATACTTGTAACACTTGCAATTCATCATTTTCATGACATCAATATCTTAATTTTTTAGAAGAAAAAAGAGCCAAATTAGAACATGTCACATGTTCCTTTAATTCAATTAATTGACCAATATGATAATCTATTTTGTCACATAAAATAGATTAAATGAACTGAGTTTCTCTACTAGGAGAAGCATTTTTATAACCAAAAGTATCTTCTACAAATTTTTGATAAAATTGATAGTGGAGATAAAATTCAATATGATAATGACAACAAGTTTCAAACACTTTTTTTATCCTTACATAATATGGATTCAATCCCTCAAATAATATCTACCCAATCTTTATATCATGATTTGAACTACAAAATGAGACATACATTTCATGTTGTGTTATGTCCAACCAATATTTTGTATGATGTTCTTAATGATTAGCTCTAACCCTGTATATGAGAACATCTCTAGTGTTTGATGAAGGACAAGTGTTATCATTCCAAAATCATATTACCAAATCTTTGATTCTATCATCAATCCTATCACAGTGAGGAGCTCTACACATAGTTGCCCAATTTCCTTCCAAAGTGATATCATCCAAAACCATTATCGTCTTAACATATTTTGATATTATTTTTCTTCTAAAACCAATTTGTGATGAAACTGGAGACATTCATCTATTTTGAGTTACATTGCTACCAAGAATAGATGTCAGCATTACTCTTCTTGTCACACTCTTATATTTACTTCGAGTTGTTCCCTATAGAGCTCAAACCTTAATATTTTCAATAATAACACTTTTAATGTTAGAAAATTTTCTTTTTCATTTTTTATATTGTGTCTACACCCAACAATTGTAATGGTTCTTGCAAATTTTTTCCTAGAAGAGCATGAGAAAGTACTTGGGCTTTTTCAAGTGTTTCCAAATCATCAAATTTACTTGTTAATTATTTTACTATCTTATTCAAAGCTCTATTTTTGGAAAGACTTAAGGATTTAATATCAGCAAGTGATTTCAATTTATCCACATCCATTGCAAGTAAATGATCTAAATTTCTATGCATGATATTTTTCTTTACACTTATAGATAGTCTTTATTGGTCATCCATACCAATAGGAGAAATTGACCCTAACCCTTCTCTAATTTTTGTTCTTCCATTATCTGAATTTTCTTGTACTAAAATTTCATGCCCTGAACCTTCCTCAACATATATTTTCTCATTCTCTAGTTGTTTTTTGTGGGATACATGCACATAAATGAATCATATTACAATAGTATTAAGAGAAAATAAAAATATAGACAAATATGAAAGTATAAGTACATACCTTCTCTCATTCAATGATAATTTGCTAATGTTTTTTCACAATTTCTTTGTTTTGCATCAATTGATGTATTTCTTGCCAATTTACTTTGTCTTCCTTTCATTTTCCCCATCTTCCTTCTTCACAAAACTATGAAATTTCCTCTAACATGAAAAACTCATATATTTTATATTTATCTTCTTTCTATTACTTCAAAAACTAGAGAATTTGAAGATGATTTGATATGATTTACATGAAAAATTCTTAAAATAAAAAAATTATCACCTAGAATGATAGGGCTTTGAATGAAGCTCTCTAGGGCATCCTCGGCTGATAAGAAACCCATCTAGGAAGTTCCAAAGGGGCTTTGTTTGAAGCCCCCTTACTACCACATGTTTTGGCAATGGGGGAATCGAATGAATAGGGCTTCATTCAAAGTCCCCTAATTTTTTTTGTTGTTGCAAATTTCATAGTATTTTCTCTGAACAATGGCTAAATAGGTATTTTTTCATAAACTAAATATACCACCTTTTTTCTACTCTGAATAAGCTTTCCAAGGACTATAATTTTACTATACATTGTTTTTATTGTGATGTTTTATATATAGTTTTATTAAATATAGGTCATTTGGCCATCTCACAACTCTTAGTTTGAAGCTTTAGGAAAAATACAAAATGAATTTTTCTTTTTGAAAAATATGTTCTACAAAGGTCTATGTGTTACTTTTCTAGCATAATAAGAAAAAATTCATTTTTATTTATAGAAAACAAGTTATATCGATCAAAGTCAACCTATGTCTAATTTATAGTTAATGTTACCTTGCCATTGTATAGAATTTATACATTTTAATGAAATTGAATGAAACCAACTAAAATGCCTAGGTATTGATGTTACCACTCTAACCTTGAAATAATATTATCATTATCATATTTTAAAAAATACTTATGTTGATCAAAATGGCCATCACTCTTTAAAAATGTTGATTTTTCATATATATCACATCGATTTTTTTTAAAAAAATTAGTGTTAGAAACTAGACAGAAAATGCTACAAATCACTAGTTTACATCATCTTCATATTCTTTACTCTTTTTTAGTAATACACATTTGAAAGTGAAGTTTTGTAAAAATATCTATTTTAGTGTCAAAGTTGGCCAAAAAGTGGGAACCATTATTGTGGTTGCCAACACCAATTATGTTTTTGAAGTTGAAATCTAATGCTTTTTGAATGTTCAAGTGGTATAAAGAAAGAGTAAAAAAAGATACTTGTAAAAAATTGAAATTTTTAAAATCTGGTAGAGTTTTTGAGTTTATGATTGATGAATTCTTTAAATTTTGTGTTGAGCATGGAATTAAGATACAACTACTACACTAAGGACATCATAGAAAAGTGGGATCATGAAGAGAAGAACTAGATCCATTGTTTATTGTGCTAGAAAACTATTGTTTGAAAAGGGAGTTACATAAAAAAATTTGAAAGAGGCTTTAAGCACTACTATTTACATGCTCAGTCAAGATCAATTGAAGAAAGGAACAAACAAGACACCATATGAACTCTAGCATAGTCATATAGTGACTGTAAGTTATTAAATATTTGGAACTAGGTGTTATATTCATAAAGATGCAAGGAATGAAATTTTTTATTAAAAAGATGATGAAGGTTTACTCCTGTAGATGTTCAAAAATGGTTTGCATGTATGGTTTCATCACTTCTTCATACTAATTCATCCCAATTTCTCATTCTACGAACTCTGATCTTTTGGCCAAATTGATCATACTTTATCATTTGTATCCTCTTTCACATGAATTTCATGTCATTTCAAAATTATATTAAATCAACTTGAAACCATTTCAAATCAACTCAAAATCACCCCAAATCAAATCAGAATCACCTATAATCAGTCTAAATCATCACAAAACATGTCAAACATCCAAAATTAGTCATCATTTGTCCATTACTAGGTATTTTTGTGGCTTTCAATGCCTTGGAAACTAATCAATCTATCAAATCTTATCAATATGGCCTTAGTACTATCATGGCTCTCAGTGCTAGGTCAAACTATCATTCATGTCATCCAATGTTTGACATTGTCAAGGCTCTCAGTGTTAGATCATGACATTATCAAACCACTTTAATAATATTGGTTGTGTCTATCGATATTATTATAATCAACCTTATCAATCAATCTCAATCTAGTAGCATTTACAATGTCAGTTAAATGTTACATATCAATCAATCCATGCCATGTGTCCTTGGCATGTTATGAATTTCAATCAATCAATAAATTTGACCATGGCTTTGGTCTACTTGTCATCATCCTAGTCAATCTCCATCATCATCATATTTTCATCAAAGGATATTGTTGCACTTATTTAATCAATTTTGGCCAATCATTTACTAATTTTCTCTATAGGATTAAATAACCCATAATTTAATCCTATGTCATTACTAATTATTCTTCCTAACTAACTTCCTCAATTAATTAATTGACTCATCATTCGTAAACCATGGAAATTCTTAATTTCCTAAGTCACATTTTCCTCCATTAATTCCATTTTTACTAATTTCTATTTTGTGGAATAAAGGATTTTTAATTCAAATATTCCATAAAATATTAGCATCATCATGACACACGGGTGTGACATCTCGTGGATTCTCCTTTGACACTTGGCTAAGATATGTCATAATCCAATATTCTTATTCCCTTATGCATGTCTATCTTTAGCCTCCTTTGTCATAAATTCTTGGCTTTCAGTGGGCTTGAGGTGTCTTATGACGCATCATAGATTTTGTTCCACATTTAGCCAAGTTTGACTTCCATGTGCCATAGAATCTTACATTTTGCATCTTCTGTCATATGTGTCATATATTATCAAATGAATCTCTTGCCATGTTTCATAGCTAATGGTGACAAATCCAATGATCTCATCCTCCATGCTGATTATAAAATGAGCATTCTTCCTCTCATTTCCGGTCCCTAGTTTTCTCATCTTTGGCACTCTTGGTCTCACACTAAAATCACAACTTCAAGTATTCTCATAGCACCACCATTATTATAGACTTTTGCTTCAATATTGTGTGCATTATAGTCAATTTGGAGTTGCATCACATGGAGAAGAAAGAAGGACATGGGAGCTACAAATGAAAGAGGGAGTTTTAGATTTGTTTTCTTGTTTTGTCATTTTGCTTTCACGGTAGACTAGAGGGTGTTAACATATGATTATTGAGTATGTGATTTTCTCATAACATGTTAGATATTATCCCATTTTCTAGGTACTACATTTTAGTGAACCCGACATGAACATGCTTATCTAACTTGGGTTTTCTTGTTTTGTGCTTGTAGGTGTAAGGAAGGAGCTCATTTGGAAAGGTATAACTACTATCTGCACTTCCTTATCACACCCAAATTAATTAGGGGGTCTATTAATATGGTTTTATGCCTTCATTTTATGCATTTTTTTAGATTTCTATCCTAGGGTGCACTCTGCTCTGTCAAGGCACACTTGGGACCCCTAGAAGCAATTTTAGGAGTCTAGGAGTCACCAAAACTCCTTTTTGTTGTTCCTAAGTCACCAACTGTGCTTAGAACTTACCAACTATGCCCTTCTAGTCCCCAACTACATCATGGGTGTAGTCTACACTATCTAGGTGCACTTGGGAGTATAGGTTTCAAAAAATTTAGTTTCTGGGTCTTGATTAGGCACCCATTCCCCATAGTTTGCACCTGGGCTACCAACTACACCCAAACTAGCCCCAACTACACCATGGACATAGTTAGAATTTTTTTAGTGCACTTGGGGGCATTTTAAGCCATTTTGGCCTTCTCAGGTGTAGTCTTCTCTATCATAACACACCTAGTTTACATAAATCATCTATTTCAATTAGAATCTATATCTAAGGTTTCCATTTGCTTCTAGGACATAGGTTAGATGATTTTGTGTTACTAATGGTCTACTTGCAACATGTGGCAATCATTGGATGAAGACATGATCATAACAAACTATTAATGCTTGTCTTGCAGGATGTTGTCAAAGACATTGTGTGTTTGTCAAAATCATGTGTGTGGATTTCCTAGATTAGATAACACTTCGTTTGGTGCTTAAAATAATTTTTTTGTTTTCTACTTGGCATGTCTATGGTGTTTAAAATCCTAGGGGTTATATTGGATGTATCCTCTTCCCTCACCATTTGTGGATCTTGGGTGTAAGAGAAATCCATGTAACTTCTATAGGAAGCCTACCTTGGACCAAGATACTTGATATTGGGTATGCCAAGGGACAACTTCAGAGTGGTAACAGGCCAAAAGCTAGGTCAACATTTCAACTGCTACATAAAACTCAATTATGGTGAAAGTTGTATCAGTGGTATTACTGAGTGATAGCTCTCCTCCAGTACCCTTGTGGTGCGTTAAACCTTGATTCTTGGGGCTAGGAGACCTTCTAAAGAATTTTATCATTCACTTGTTCAATGGAATGAACTTAATAAAAACCATGTTTTAGTGGCCAAAATCCTTTCTTTCCACTAGCTCAAGGGGTCACCCATGCCCATGAAGACATCCTACATTCTCGTGATCCTTAGTAGAGACAATAGTCCCTTAGGAAGTCATGCCCATCAGGATGTGGATCTTGGTAGCCTCAAGAAGTGAGTGCACTGTAAGGGGTAGCCTATGGTGGCAAGGTCCTAAGTTTTCCACTCTGGATAAGCACAGATGAACTTTGGTTCAAGTAGGAATTTAATAGATATAGTCCTAAAGCCTAGGTTGTGGTGTGACTGCTCACTTTTAACAACAACTATTCTTGTCTTAATGTGTCTTTTGTGTGTGTAAGACATAATCAAGATAAAAGCCAAAATTGAAATTTACACCTTGGAAACTATTAAAACTTTATCAAAACATTATACATTGTCAAAATGCTACAAACTTTGTCAAAACTTTGGCCCAATACATTCAAATCTTGGAAAACATGGCAACTTGTGATCCTAAACGTGCTTGGAAAAACATACGTTTTACTCTTTCATAGAACCCACTTGCATTCACCCTAGTCTAGGCCTAATACTTGCATCATATAGGCTTTATATTGCATCTTTTAGTCCTCATTTAGTATCCCTTACCTTTCATATTGCATCTATAGGGGTTTAGTTTTCCTCCCTTAGTTTTTGCATTCCCATCTCAAAATCCGCACTTTGCATCTCCCATCTTGCACCTTTGCATCCCCAACCCTCATATTTCCCACTTTAACCATAAATATGGGTTTCATAAGCATAATTTTTAATCTCCATTCTAGTCTTAACATTTTCCCTTGTTGTTTAGCTCACTGTGACATCAATCTGGAAAACATAACACTTAGAATTGCCTTAGTTTTAGCCTAATTTACCAACTACACCCAAACTAGCCCCAAGTGCACCATAGGCATAGTTTGTACTATTTGAGCACACATGGTGGTTTTAGGACCTAGTTTGGGATTCTAGATATCATTTTCTAGCTTCAACAATGTCCTTAGGTACCTAGATAAGTCCCCCTATCTCAGCATGCCCTGATTTGCATTCTTCATCTCCTAGTCTTCATTATCTCCACTTCGGACATCATTCCTTAGGTTATAACCCATTTTCTGCACCTCCTAACATATCATAACATCAACCCAAGCATCTTAGCTTCCTTCCATATCAATTTGGCAAATCCATCACTCAGAATCAACAAACATTCATCCTAGCTTCCTAACTACACCCAGAAACTACCAGCTATGCCCAAACTAGCCCCAACTACACCATAGGAATAGTTGGTACTATTGGAGCACACTTGGCACTATCATGGCACACTTGGGCACCTGCATGACCATTTTTGTCCTCCAAACTACATTTTGGGACCTTAAAACTACATCTAAGAGCCTTTGTACCTCCTCTTTCTACATTTGACACAAAACTGCATCTTGCACCCAAAATCTCATTTTGCACCTTAGGACCTTTGCATATTGCATATATAATCAGAATAACTACCATTTTGAGTCACCTAAACATCACTTTGAACCCCAAAACCTTTGAACTTAGTCAAAAATCTAAACAAAGTATGAGTCTTAGAGTATCTCCTAGTGTTGAAGGATGATGGATCTTGACTAGTCTTTTTATCTTTTCTTATCATTTTCTTTGGTCAAAATCTATCTATGTCTTGATACATTTGACCTTTTCATCTTTTATCAATTTGATTTTTTTTTGTCTTTTATCACTTTTTGTCCAAGATCCAAAGTCCATTATCACAAGGTTAAACTCCTAGATAAAATGCTTTCTAAAGATTTTACCTAAGTTCAAAACTTTTCATATACCTTTGTCATTAGCATCATCATAATCTTAGTATCCCTAAATGTCATTTTGACTTACCCTAGTGGTATATCCCCCCTCATATTGCATTGTTCAAAACCTTAGCATCATTTCCACTATCAAAACCTATCAAATTGTCTATCAACCAAATTGTCTTTTTAATCATTTATCCTCATTTTGCATATCCCAAACATCATTATCAACCCTTGAAAACCATCTCTTGCATAGTCTACCTTGCATACATCAACCTTTAGCATCCTTACCAAGTCCAAAACATAATCCTAACCTTCATTTTGCATACCTTCAAAATGTCACTTTGCATTTGCATTTGCATAGTTTTCCTAGGACATTTGCATCTTACATGTCAAAACCCCACTTCATTTGGCATTTTCCTAGGTTGCATAACATCCTTAAACACCTAAAAATCCAAAAAAAACACTCATATTTGCATCCTTAGGTATCATGCCAGCACTCACTAGGACACAATAAGCTCAAAGACTTGAAGAACTTTATCAACCTTTTTTTTCTGAGGCACCAACACAACCAAAACCTCATCCAAGACAAAAGAAGAGCAAGAAAACCCAAAAAACCTTTGACAAAGACCAAATTGAGGCATCAAAACCTCTACTTGTAGACCAATTAAACATGTATTCACAAGATCACCATAACCAAGATATGCTTGAACAAACCCTAAACAATGCACCTACCATGAGGTTTCCTTGAAATGCTTCCCCCACACATGGGATGGTTCAATGGAGTCCTAACTTTGAACCTATATTTGTACCAATACTACCCAAAAGTGGGAGTGTACCAACCACACCTAAGGATGAGAAAATAAATTCCTTTGATGAATATACACCTAAGTTATGAATTTGACACTGACTATGGCATTACTGATGAAGAAATGGCTAGGGCATGTCAAGACAAAAAAAAATTGCAAGAACTTCAAACGTTTGGCAGCCCAAGAAATTGTCAAATTCAACCCAAATATGGAAGGACCTAAGTCCAAACATCAAACCAACACAACCATTGAAAATATACAACCCATGACCAATTTGGACTTAGATAATGGAAAACAACCTTTGGAGTTTTCAAACACAATACTGGCACCTATAAGATCCCATCAAGAACCAAAAATCTAAATCCTCCAAAGTATGTTTGAACACATAAACATTAATCCCTTGTTTGATGAACCACAACCAATGAAGGGAAAAAATACTCTCCCTAAATATCCCAAGATGATAGTAAGACTTGATTTTAGTCGCATGATGCAACAACAAGACACACCTAAAGTGACTTGTGCTCTAGGGATGCTAGACATACCTCCTCTAGAGACAAATCAAAAAAGTACATCTTTGCTCCTAACTCTACCAAGTGTTATGATGTCAAATTTTATGAATCCTCCCATTAGTACATTGTGTGAAACATCAACTACAACAATCCCTATTAATGCACAAAGGAAAAGTCTTATTGACATTACACCTATTCCCAAAAGGAATGCACCTCACTGTCAAGTCAATATGATGTCCCAAGGAGAAACTTCTAACACACAAAGGTGCCAAAGCAACAATACCAACATGGTGATCACTTTGCAAGGACATAATCAACTACCTTGACAACATCAACCCACAATAGTCCAAGGACTTAATGTTTCCAATACACATTCGACATATCAACAACAATATCAGCCATAACAACAACAACCTCAAGTGGTGCAAACATCCAACATCCCTAACCCACAACCCAATGTAAACCCACCTAATTTCTATGCAATGTATCAACAACAATTCCAAAAACAACAAGCCATGTTTGCTAAGAAACAAGAGCAACTCAAACAATAGTTGGAATACCAAAGATGACTTAAGCAACAAATTCCATACTAGCAACATTTGTTACAATAGTATCAGGTGCCACAACAACCTCAATAGATACTGCTACAATAACAATCGCATACATGGTCTCACATGCAACTAAAAAAGGTATCCCAACAACAATCACAACAAATGGCCCAACAACAACACATGGTACATCAATCATAGTTGATACCACAACAAGTTCCACATCAAATGCCACAAAAGTACCCCAACATGTGTCACAATAGGGTCCCTTTTTTCTTAGAGGTGCCAACATACCTCCACCACCTAGTGACACATCACTAGATGCATTAGATATAGAAATATTAGAATCAAGTAGACATATTTCTCACCATAGAAAATAATCTACTCATTGACACAAAAGACTTGAAGGAAATACTATCATGCAAAACCCTAATGAATAACTATTACAAAAATTCAAACAACTTTCCAAACAAGTTGAGGCATTGGGAGTCCAAAAGAAATGGGCTCTATATATAGAAAGGGACTTACATCCTAATCCATTTGATAAAAGTATGTATATGCTTCCATTTCCAAAAACACTTTGAGGCTCCAAGATTTGAAAAATACTGAGGAAAAGGAAACCCTATTGATCACATCTAAGAATTTTGTGCCTCTTGTATAGATGAGCCCACTTACCTCATGAAGTTGTTTCCCCATTCTCTAGGTGGGCCTGCACTTGAATGGTACTCCAAACTCCTTGGCACTATCAAATCATGGTCAGAACTACCAGACAAGTTTATCTCCCACTTTCCCTTTAACATCACAAATGAGGTGACACTTTCCAATTTGTGCTCAACTAAACAAAAGATGGGAGAACTATTCATCACATTCTTACTTCGCTAGAGAACCTTAGTCAAGCAATGCACATTAGACATTCCTAAAGAATAACAAGTTAATGTGTGCATTAAAAACTTAGTCCCAAACTTAATGTATGAACTCAAAATCAAGACTCCAAGCACTATTTCTAAACTAATTAAAAAAGGGGCTAGTATTGAAGATGCTCTTATCCATAAGGGAATCCTCAAGATAAACAAGGAAAACACAAACACCAACTCATATAATGACAAGGTGAAATTTTTCTCCAAAAATAAGAATGTGACCAATGACAGCATTGTGGATGCCCACACAATTAGCACAACACAACCTCAAATGACTTTGAAAGGTGCAAACCCTATGAATTCACTAACTCCCAATCAAACATCAACCCCACAATAGAAAAATGAGACTTCCACGTAGGAAAAACCCTGAAGACATCCTAGAACAAAGGATGGGAAATTCACACCATTAGGGTACCTCTTCAGACTACATTACAATAGTTACTCAATAATAACTTCCTACAATTACCCCCGATCCAAGATGAGCCATTAACTAAAGCAGATTGGTGGGATGACAAAAAATTCTGTGATTACCACCACACCAAAGCACATAAGACTTCATCATGTTTTCAACTAAAGCACACAATACAAGACCTCATTGATGATGGTATAATCATAGTTGATCTATCACTACTAGCATCCAACTCTAATCACACTATTTTTGAAGATCCTTTGGGTAATCATGACAAGGAGAAACCCTCTAGTTCAAATTCAAACTCACAAGGTAATGTGAATTACACACACAACGGATATGACTACACCATCAATTGCTTTAATTGTCTAATTCCTGCATATCCACATTCACATTAAAGGCTAAAGACCCTTGTTTCACTATCACTACATGTTGTCCCAAGATCACCCTACCTAGAGGTATAATAGACCTACACCCTCTAGTAGACCTACTCCTACTTCATTTGATTATAGCCTTGTTGAACAGCTCGACAAGACCCCTACACAAATATCCATCTTGGACCTACTACGTGTATCTCCCCAACATCAAAAGATCTTGGATCAAGTACTTAAAGAGTTGGTAGTGCTAGATAACATTGATGTTGCCTAGTTCCAATCCATGGTGGGGAACCTATCTGCATCACAACATATCACCTTTTCCCCTCAAGATATTCCTAAAGATAGACCCAACCACAATGATCCTCTTCATCTCAAAGTCTTAATCCATAATGCAAAAGCCAAACGTGTCTTAGTAAATGGAGGAGTAGGATTGAACATCTATAATCTTAAAGTTGTCAAAGGTTTGGGTTATTTTGAAGATGATGTGGATCCCTCTCACAAAATCACAATAAAAGCTTATAATGATGGTGAGTGCTTCTCCAAGGGCATCATCATATTACCCATATGAATTGGTCCAACTATTGAAGATACATTATTCCATGTCTTAGATATAGAAATGAATTGTAACATGATACTAGGATGCCCTTGGCTTCATGCTATGAAAGCAATGGCCTCTACATATTATCAATGTCTATAGTTTTCATACAAAAATGTGGAGGTTACCATCCTTGGTGATCCAAATCCTTTCCAATTTTGTGCAAATCTAGGAGATGCTACTACATACCAAGTCCCAAAAAATAATGAAGCACAACCCACAAATTCCTCTAAGTATGTGGATGCTGATATAATTCTTAGTAAGACCAAGGAAAAGATGAAGATTGAAGATAATGGGTGTAGAGAGTACTTATGTCTCAAGTATCCCACATTAGGGAGTCACCACTTTCTCCCCAATATTATGGTAAATCACAACTATTGCAAGCACAAGATTCTAAGATTAGTACACAAAATACCACTTCTACCAATGAGAATAATTTTGTTTGTATGGAGAAAGCACAAATAGAAAAAAAACCCACTTTGATATCTCCTAGCAAGTATGGACTTGGGTTTACTATCATGCAAAAACAAGGCTATGATGGATGTAGTGGTCTTGGATCTTAGATTCAAGGTATAATTGAACCTATCACTACAAAAGGGTGACCTCATAGTTTGGGGCTTGGATTTGAACCATTACAAATAGGTCCTCCTAGTACTATGGTACCTATGTGTAAGACTATGGATTTTTTGAATGAAAAAAAGGAATCTAAGGATACCCCACCTAAAACCAATAGTCCTCTAGCTTCTAAGAATAATCCCAATTATACTATTGAATCAAAAACCCATATATCTACCTTCACCCAAAGCCCATTCAATTCTGATGATGAAATCCCCTCAAGTTGTCTTGAACTATTGGATTGGGACCAATATGGACCACTGATCTTTGATTGATTTGACAATGATGACACTCTTGTAGCAAACTTTAAAATATATGGAGGCATTATGAACAACAATCATATAGAATCAATTTCTCTTGAAGTGAACACATTAGCATATTTTTGGGAGTCAAATCCATCTTCCAGTTATGAAACTGAAACATCAAAAGGTAAGTAGCTCCCAAGGATACAAAATGAAAAATTTGGTGCCATGAATTTTAGTGTTCTAGTGTTCAACATGCCACGAAGTCTTTTTGAGCGCTCTCGAATAGTGTTTATGTGGAAGATCATTCATCTCAATCGTCCCAATCCTCCCTTATATCCAATTGTGTATCCCCAAATCCAACTACCTAACCTATCCAACACCCAAAATAAAACCCCTACCCATCAAGCCTTTGAGCCCGTCATCATCAATGACACCCCATACAAAGAATATTTTGACCCAATTATCCTCAAATGCCTTGATTCACAAGAGTCAGAAACTATCTTACATACAATACATGATAGTATATCTTGAGGCCTTTCTAGTGGTTTGATCTTATCTATAGACTCAAAATTACTCTTGCATAGTTATGGTTAGTTTTGGGTCCAAATATTATTAGTTATTATCACCAACAATAGATATCTTCTTAGCATTTTTCAGTAACATTCTTGATTCCATCTAAAAGTCCTAAAAAATAAAATTAGAAAAATAGCAAAATGTCATGAAAAAGAAAAGAAAAAAGTGAAAAAATTCATGAAAAAATGGATGCCTTGATGAAAACCTAGCAAACAAGTGCAAGCGTCTTGGCATGAAAATTTGAGTCAAGAGAAAAATTCCATCCAAAAGTGAAAACCTAGCAACCAGGGGCTTTGGGTAAGTACGATGGAAAAAACCTAGCAAATAGGCACCATGTCTAATTATTTTTTGCTCCTCCATCTATCGGGATTCCATCTGGTTTTCTCCCCTTTTTCTATTCCTTGATCATATCCATAATCTTACAAGACATCATTGGCTCCTTGACCATGGTTCATGAATTGGTTAATATCCATTGGCCTTTGTACATAGTTTGTGTCTTGTCCAAGGGCATATTACCTACACAGTGCATGAGTTTGAACTTGAACTGGGGGCATATCCCTAAGAATTTTTTATCCATTGGACTTATCACATAAAATATTGGAGCTAACACTTGTATATGCTTTTAAAATCCTAAAAAAATCCTAAAAATTCAAAAATGTCCTGAAAAAATCCATAAAAATTATAAAATGTCTTGAAATAAACCCTAAAAATCATAAAATGTTGAAGAAACCAGTCACACAAAAAAATCAAATATGCCAAAAAATGTTAAAAATTGCAAAACCCACCAAAAATCTATAATAAACCTTGTAAATAGTCATTATGGATAATCACCCCTTTTACATGAACACATGCACTTTGCATGCTGAAACTCAAAGTACTACACTTTCAAGATAATCACATCATCTGAGCAACATGAACCAATAGTCAATCCAACATGTCACTATGAACCTATCAACTAAATCAACAAACCAAACTATCACATGAACAACTTGTCAAACATTATCTCCAGACCTAAAACACTAAAAAGCAAGTAATAATGGTCAAGAATAGCTCTTAGCTCATGCTATTTAGTGAGTGATTTATTTTTACTTTTTTTTTTTTCTTCGATCATGTTCCTATGCCACTCAATGATATAATCTGATTTATGAGAGTGGCTAGGATGGTTCATGGTCATCTTTTATTTTTTGTCTATTACAATGTACCTTTAAGAGTATGGGGCATTTATATATGCCTTAGGAAGGACAAGGTTATTTTCTGTCTACATTGGGCTTATTTATGCAAAAGGTTTGCATTTTGCACTCTAGCCCTTTATACCATGATGAGTTGCATTCATTTTCCATATCAAAATAAGGCTCCATTTTACATGTAGTGCACTTTACAAAATCAAGAGTCTTCTCATCATAATAAAAATTCCTCATCTCATCTCCTCCATCTTTTGTGTCTTCTTCATATGCTACCTTGCACCTCATTATCGACAAATTGACCTATCATATGCATATCTCAGTCAATTTCTCAAGGGGGCACCCATATATATCATTCCCATTAGGGAATCTTGATATAGCCTTCTCATCATTATTCTTTGACACAATGATCTAAATCACATTGTATCAAAGAGGGGAAAAATATAGACACTCAAAAATGGTTTGCATCTACGATTTCATCAAAATGAAGCTACATTTGACATATAGCACACTTTTTGAAAGTAAAACTCTTCACCTCATTCTAATTGGTCATCATCTCATACCTTAGGTCTTTCTTTCATTCATTTCTTCATTCACCACCATAATCATGTGTTTGGATACACCAAAACATCTTCATCTTTCATTCCTACATCTTGGCATCATCTTACATTGTTTGTCAACCTTCTAGGGCTTTTCACCTAGTCTAGCCTTGGTCTAACCTTTTTTTGATGAATTTTGATCAAATATGATCATTTTTTATTGATTTCACTCATGCTTTGACCTCTTTCCACCATTTGGGGCATGCATACAAATTTTTGGATCATTCTAAGTCCAATTGGGCTATTTTTGGCCCCCAAAGCCTTCTAGGGCACATTCTGCACTTTCTAAGCACACTTGGGCTTCCCAAGTGCATAGTTGGTACTATCATGGAACAGTTGGGATTAACAAGTGCATAGTAGGCACACTTGGATGAGTTTTTGGTGCACTTGGGGTAGTAGGATGCCTGGAATTGCTCTTGGAGCACCTATGTTGCACTCCAAATGTCCTAACTTTTGCATTTGAACTTTGATTTACAAACCATCAATTGTATTCAATTCATTTCTTTTTTGTGAACACATTGAGCTATAATTTTCATTTTTTGGTCACTATCTTGAGTGGTAACCCTTGAAAATACTCTCGGGCCCTTAATCGACATCAATTTTCATACTAACTCATTCTATTTTATCATCCCACTAACTTTGATCTATTGGCCAACCTAATTGTATCTCAACAGTGTCCATCATCATTCATATCCTACTTCACACCAATTGCACATTATTTTGGAACCATTTCATCATAATCAAAAACCATTTCAAATCATTTGAAAACCATATCAAACCAACTCAGAATCATATCAAATCAACTCAGAATCACCCCAAATCAACTCAGAATCACCCAAAATCAGACTAAATCATCACAAAACATGTTAAACATCCAAAATAAATCATCATATCTTCAATCCTAGGCATTGTTGTGGCTTTCAATGCCTTGGAAACTTATCCATCTATCAAATCTTATCAATCTAACCTTAGTATTGTCATGGCTCTCAGTGCTAGGTCAAACTATAATTCATGTCATCTAATCTTTGACATCATTGAGTCTTTCAATGTAGGATCATGACATCATCAACCACTTTAATAATATTGACTACATCCATCAATATTATTATGATCAACCTTATCAATCAATCTCGATCCTGTAGCATTTTACAATGTCAGTTAAATGTTACATTTCTTTAGTTTATGTCATGTGTCCTTGGCATATTATCAATTTCAATCAATCAATCAATTTGACCATGGCTTTTCTCTACCTATCATCATCCTATTCAATATATATCATCATCACATTTTCATCAAAGGATATTATCGCACTTAATAAATCAAATTGGCCAATCATTTATTAATTTTCTCTATAGGATTAAATAACCCATAATTTAATCCTATCATTCTTACTAATTATTCTTTGAATAACCTCCTCAATTAATTGATATTTTATTAATTAATTGATTTATCATTCACAAACCATGGAAATTCTCAATTTCCTAAGTCATATTTTCCACCATTAATTCCATTTTTTACTAATTTCTATTTTGTGGAATAAAGGATTTTTAATTCAAATATTCCATGAAATATTGACATCATCATGACACATGGGTGTGACACCTTATGGATTCTCCTTTGACACTTGGCTAAGATATGTCATAATCCAAGATTCTTATTCTCTTACACATGTCCATATTTGGCTTCATCTGTCATAGATTCTTGGCTTTAAGTGGGCTTGAGGTGTCATATGACGCATCATAGATTCTCTTCCCTCTTTAGCCAAGTTTGACTTTCAAGCATCATGGAATCCTACACTTGGAATTTTGTGTCATATGTTTCATGGATTCTTAAAGGAATCTCATGCCAAGTAGCATATCTAAGGGTGAGAAATCCAATGCTCTCACTTTATGTGTCAATTATAAAATGAGCATTGTTTCTCTTATTTCTAGTCCTTGAGGTCCTAATTCTTGAGTTCTTAAGTCCCTAGTCTTTGAGTCTTTTTGCTTCATCTCTCACACTAAAATGACAACTTCAAGTATTCTCATAGCACCATCATTATCATAGACTTTTGCTTCAATATTGTGTACATTGTAGGCAATTTGGAGCTACATCACATGGAGAAGAAAGAAGAACACAAGAACTACAAATGAAAGAGGGAGTTTTAGATTTCCATTCTTTTGATTTAGTTGGCTTTCATGGTAGACTAGAGGGTGTTAGCATATGATTATTGAGTTTGCGATTTTCTCATAGTATGTTAGACATTAGCCCATTTTCTAGGTACTACATTTGGTGAACCCAACGTGAAAAATGCTTATACAATCCTAAAAAAATCCTAAACATTCGAATATGATCCTTAAAAAATCCTAAACATTTGAATACGATCCTAAAAAAGTCCTAAAAATTCAAATATGATCCTAAAAAAATTCTAAAAATCATAAAATGTCCTGAAAAAAGCACTAAAAATCATAAAATGTCTTTAAAAAATTACTAAAAAAATCATAAAATGTCTTGAAATAAACCCTAAAAATCATTAAATGTCCTAAAGAAATCAATCACACCAAAAACATCAAATATCCCCCAAAACCCTAAAAATCACAAAACCCATCAAAAATCTGCAGTAAACCTTGTAAATATTCACTTTGGATAACCACCCCTTTTGCATACACAGTTGCACTTTGCAGACTAAAACTCAAAGCACTACACTTTCACAACAATTACACTATCTGAGCAATGTGAACTAATAGTTAATCCAACATGTCACTATGAACCTATCAACTAAATCAAGAAACCAAACTATCACATGATCAACCTATCAAACACATCCAAAGACCTAAAAAAATAAAAAATAAGTAATAACAGACAAGAATAGCTATTGTCTTACATTGTTTAGTGAGTAATTTTTTTTTCTTTGATCATGTTCCCATGCCACTTGATGATATAAGCTGATCTATAGGAGTGGTTGGGATGGTTCATGGTCATATTTTTCTATTTCTATCTGTTACAATGTACCTTTGAGAGTCTGGGGCATGTGCATATGCCTCGGGAAGGACAAGGTCATTTTTTGTCTACATTGTGCCTTTTTACATAAAAGGCTTTCATTTGCACTCTAGCCCTTTTTGCCATGATGCATTGCAATCTATTTTCCATATCAAAATAAAGCTCCATTTGACATATAGTGCACTTTACAAAAGCAAAAGTCTTCTCATCATACTAACAATTCTTCATCTGATCGCCTCTGTCTTCTACATCTCCTTCACCTGCTGCCTTGGTCTTGTAATTTGATACACAAAAAGCATTGTCATCCTACATTCCTACATATGTCCAAAGTCCAAAATGATCCAAAGCAATAAACATGGCATTTATATTATCTTCACATTTCATTTGCATTCATTACATATTATTTTACATTTCATTAGCATTCATTCCATATCATTTTACATTTCATTTACATTCATCTCATATCATTTACATTGCATTAGACATTCATTCATGAGAAAAACATGTGGCAAAAATAAAACATGGCATTTCCTACACATAACATGTGATAAATCAACACATGATGTCATCATATCAAAGTCCATGAAAAAACCATAAATACATCCATATCAAACATCTAAAGCATATGCATAATTCATCTCATATAACATAGATCCATCCCATAAATGTCTCAAAAAAGTATCAGAGTACATGACCATGGTTTACTTCAATACTAACTACTCATAGGCATGAACCATGAAAGAGAAAAATAGAAACCAAAAAAGAAAAATAGAGAAGCCCCTCTGTACATGAGTAAATCAGTGTCATCCTATGCTATCCCTAGACTCACAACCTCTATCTAGCCTTGAGGATGATCTCTTTTCTCTCTATGGTGGCCTCATAGGCCCCATCACCCTTGCACTACTCTATGTCCTCTATGTCTAATGGGAGTGAGATCTTGATGCACAAAAACTCTCTACACTCTACCCTAGTGACACCACTCTCTTGTAATAATCTCTCCAATAGTGTGCTTCCATGTGTGCCATATTCATCATCATTTCCATCTCCAAGAAGTTTTCATATTTGATACTATTGATGAACTCCTAAGACTCTTGCATTTCCATCACTACCCTATGCACCGCTACATCTCTATTGGCTCTAGCCTAGTCTCTCTTAGCCATCACTTGATCTCTCTCTAATATAACTACATCCCTCTCTCCTATCATGGCATCCCTCTTTGCCACAACTTGATCCAACTAAATTTGTAGCCTTCATCCTTAGCTCTACTTGGATAGGCCCTATCTATACTAGTATTAAAGCCCTCTTGACATCCTTCACTGGATCATCCTTCACATCCATCATAGCTAAATCATTCCTAGCCTCCCAGTAGTCATCCTCATCCTCTCCCTCATCAGCACCTCCAACACTATCCCCACCCCCACTACCTCCACCCTCCTCATTGTCATCTCTTGCGTCCTCTCCCTCAATATCCTCGTCATCATCACCCTCATCCTCCCCCTCAGCATCCTCATCATCAACCCCCACATCATCCTCCTAATCCTCATCTCCCTCCTCATCATCCTCAGCATCCTCTCCCTCCTCGTCACCCCCTCATCATCATCACTCTCATCTCCTCCCTCCTCATCCTCTCCCCCATCCCCCTCCTCCTCCTCATCCTCCTCATCCTGCTCTGCCTATGGCCTCCCTCATGGTACTAGTACTACTAGATTTTTCTAAGGCCTAGGATGATACTGTGCAAACCATTTGTCATATGCTGCTATTGTTCCTACATCCACTATATCTATTGCTACCCCCCATAGCCTTGGTTGTAACTCTGCTAGTTGTGCATATGCTACCTATGTCCTATTGGGTGGTCCCCACTCTTGAACCTCTACTCTAGATAAGGAAAATAATGCTAGACTAGTCAGTATATCTTTTATCTCCCCAAACTATCTATGTACCCACTCTGGTAGGTACATCTCTATCACCAAGTGCCCAATCACTATGTGCCCTATGAGATAGTGCTCCTATCTGTAGTATGGTAAGTGAATGTCATCATCATCCCATCTGAGGCAATCCCTATAAGCTCTCCAAATAAACTGTGTCATAGTGTTTATCTGATGGCAGAACTACCTTGCATATCCTAAAGGTCCTCATGCTAGTACACCCCTATAGCTATATGCATATGGCATGTCATCCACCAACTCTTGCTCTACAAGAGGCGTAAACACTGCAATGTGCTCATAGGCCCATATTTGTAACATTGTATTACTAGTGCCAAATGCTAGTCCACCTCTGTAGGCTACCTAATGTAGATAATAATATAACATCATCAACATGCATGGGCCCCAAGCAAACATAGTGCCCTCCATGATCATCTACTCTAGTACTCAGCCCCATCAAACTGGGAATCCAGGTCCCCATCTATGCAGTATCAGCAATCTACCAATTACCTAGCAAATCATAGTTGTCAACCGCTCATGGCATGCCACTAATAAGTCCCATCTAATCTCATAGTCTTGGATCCCTAGCTATGCTTCTCCACATCCAAATAAGTAGTGTAGTGCTACTCATCCCATAGCTGAGTTGTTTGCTACTAACTCTCCATGGATAGGGATCCTAAGGATGCACCATACATCCTCTAGTGTCATAGTCACCTCCCTTATTGGTATATGGAAGGAACTCATCTCTGAGTGCCATCTCTCTATCAAAGCTATTAGTAGATCCCTATTCCACCTCACCTCTGGCATGAATGTAACATGATATAATCCCAACCAGGCCAAAATCCCCTGCTCACCAATTGTCATCTGATGTCTTAGTACAATCCTCTATGGCCTATTTCCCCTTATCTATAATAGGGGTAGCTCCTCCTACATAATCATATCGCCTATTTCAATCTCCAATGGTTTTGCATCTAGTTAACCCTACTATTGACCCAAGTTTGACTTAGTTTGACTCTAGTTTGAATAATTTTGACTTTTTTCTAATCATGTTTGACTAATTTGACTTATTTTTCAAACTCTTCCTAGGGTTTTGAACATGTTTACCAAGTTTTAGGTGATTTCAAGCTCATTTACATCATTTTGAGCCTATCCCTATCCATCTATCAACATTTTCCCCCCATCTTAGCTAAGTTTGACTAAGTTTGACTTTTTATAATCATCCTAAGCTTAGTTAAACTATTTTTTCAACTCTTCCTAGATTTGTGAACATGTCCTCCAAGTTTTGGGTCATTCTGAGTCCTTTTGCACCCTATCGGGCCCTTTGCACTATTCTTTGTTAGCATTTACTCGAGTTTGACCTACATCTGCCCTAAGTTTGAAAAATATTTGATGACTTAGAAAGCCTTTGAATGCATTTTAACATATTTCTAACATCCCCCTAGGGTTATGCTAGTCCACCCCAAGTTTCAGGTTGATTCAAGACCATTTGGACCTCATTCAGACTTTCAAAGCATGCTCAGGCGCAGTTGGGGCTCCCAACTGCACCCAGGTCACACTTGGTCATACTAAGTGAGCCCATGATCAACTTTGGCATTTCAAGTGCGCCCATTGTGTACTCAAATTCTTTTTGAGGACAATTGGGGCATTTTCAAGCCTTATCTTGGCCCCATGACCCCCATTTGACCCTCATTTGACCCTGTTTGACCCCGACAGACTCCTAGGTGCCTAAAAAGGAAAAGCATGGAAAAGTAGTAAAAAGAAGTAAAAATCATGAAAGATCATAAAAGGTAGAAAGATGGCCTCAATGTACTCATCAGAGGTCCAACATTTTCTCGTCATCGGAAGGTCTGCACTCGTTCACCATGATGTTGCTCCCTGGGTAGTCGATACATTCTCCTTGCTCCAAAGCTCTTTTCTTCCAAATGAGAGAATTAAAATGACTTGCAACACCCTCTCCAATCCATTTTATAGTGTGTTTCTGCCTAGATGGATGTGGATGAGGTCTTTTCTATGTTGGTTGCGATGCCATTTTTCACTCCGGAGCCCATAACTTTCACGTTTTAGCTCGAATTTTCAATCCATTAGTGGCTATGGTTTTTTTTTCTCATTGATGATAAAATTGACCTATCATATGCCTATGTTGGTCAATTTCTCAAGGTTGCATAAATATATACCACACTACTGGGGCATGCTTTTGGGGCTTTTTTATTAGCATTCTTTGACACAATGCTCTAAATCACATTGTATCAAAGAGGGGCAAAATGTAGATGCTCAAAAATGGTTCACATCTATGGTTTCATCACTTATTCATACTAATTCATCCCATTTCCTCATTCTACTAACTTTGATCTTTCGGCCAAACTGATCATACTTAATCATTTGTATTCTCTTTTACATCAATTTCATGTCATTTCTAAATCATATCAAATCAACTTGAAACCATTTCAAATCAACTCAAAATCACCCCAATTTGACTCAAAATCACCCAAAATGAGTCTGAATCATCACAAAACATGTCAAACATCCAAAATCAGTCAGTATTTGTCCATTTTGAGGTATTGTTGTGGCTTTCAGTGCCTTGGAAACCTATGAATCTATCAAATCTTATCAATCTGGCCTTAGTACTATCATGACTCTTAGTGCTAGGTCAAACTATCATTCATGTCATCCAATCTTTGACATTGTCAAGGCTCTTAGTCTTAGATCATGAAATTATCAAACCACTTTAACAATATTGGTTGTGTTTTTCGATATTATTATAATCAACCTTATCAATCAATCTCGATCTGGTAGCATTTATAATGTCAGTTAAATGTTACTTATCAATCAATTCATGTCATGTGTCCTTATCAATTTCAATCAATCAATCAATTTTCCCATGGCTTTGGTCTACCTATCATGATCATAGTCAATCTCCATCATCATCACATTTTCATCAAAGGATACTATTGCACTTATTTAATCAATTTTGGGAAATCATGTACTAATGTTCTCTATAGGATTAAATAACCCATAATTTAATCCTATGTCATTACTAGTTATTCTGCCCAACTAACTTCCTCAATTAAATAATTTTATTAATTAATTGACTCATCATTCACAAAACATGGCAATTCTTAATTTTTTAAGTCACATTTTCCTCCATTAATTCCATGTTTACTAATTTCTATTTTTTGGAATAAAGGATTTTTAATTCAAATATTCCAAAAAATATTGGCATCATCATGACACATGGGTGTGACACCTCATGGATTCTCCTTTGACACTTGTCTAAGATATGTTATAATCCAATATTCGTATTCCCTTATGCATGTCTATCTTTAGCCTCCTTTGTTAGATTCTTGGCTTTAAGTGGGCTTGAGCTATCTTATGATGCATCATAGATTCTCTTCCACATTTAGCTAAGTTTGATTTCCATGCATCATAGAATCTTACATTTTGTATCTTGTGTCATATGTGTCATATATTCTCAAAGGAATCTATTAACACATCACATATCCAAGGGTGAAAAATCCAATACTCTCATCCTTCATGCTGATTATAAAATGAGCATTCTTCCTCTCATTTTTGGTCCCTATTTTTCTTATCTTTAGCACTCTTGCTCTCACACTAAAATCACAACTTCAAGTATTCTCATAGCACCATCATTATCATAGACTTTTGGTTTAATATTTTGTGCATTATAGGCAATTTGGAGATACATCACATGGAGAAGAAAGAAGGACATGGGTGCTACAAATGAAAGAGGGAATTTTAGATTTTCTTTCTTGTTTTGTCATTTGGATTTCATGGTAGACTAGAGTGTGTTAACATATGATTATTGAGTTTGTGATTTTCTCATAGTATGTTAGACATTAGCCTATTTTCTAGGTACTACAACTCCTAGTTTACTCTACTAGGAGTAAGGCTTACAAATATTTTAACAAAGTAACTAACATAATGATTGAAAGTGAAAAGGTTAGAATTGATGAGTTTGTAGATAAGAATGATGAGAGTAAAAAGAAAAATGAGGACTATACCAAGTTTTTGTATGTCTATCATGATACATCTTCTATTGTACCTGAGCACCAAACTAAGTCATTAGAATGGTGCATAGAGAAACAATGGAGAGATATCAAGAAACAACCTACATTACCTAAACTACTAAGAGAACAACCCAAGAAAAATGTTGAGCCCCAACTGAGTGAAAATAATGTTGGAGATCATAGAGATGAATGTGTCTTAGCAAATTATTTGACAGGGAATCATTCACAAGATCACATAATTGGAGACAAGGGGGTCAAAATCATGACAAAAAGTAAAGCAAAGAAAAATACATGTTTGATTGTTGAATTTTAACCAAGAATTATCAAAGGTGAACTTGATAGTGATGACATGATGAATGTTATGAATGAATAAATAGATCGAATTGAGAAATAATACTTGGATAGTTGTACCAAGACCCAAAGAAAAGAATATAAATTGAACCAAGTGGATATTTAGGAAAAAATTGAATGAGTAAACAGAAGTTACAAGGAATACAAAACTTTTCTGGTTTGAAAAAATTATTGAGAGCATTTTATGAAAGGTTGCATTCATATTTGATTAAAATTGGATTGTTTAGAAAAAATGAGAACAATAACCTGTACTTGAGAAGTGAAGCTAAAAACAAGGTCCTAATAGGTGATTTTTTTGATGATATCATATTTGGTGGTAATGATGTATTGTGCAAATCATTTGTTGATCAAATGAGATAAGAATTTGAGATGTCTATATTTGGTGAGATTAGTTTTTCCATTGGTTTACAAGTCATGAACTAAAATATGGTATATATGTGACCCAATATAAGTACATAAAGGATATATTTAAGACATTTTGTATAGATGAATTAAGGCCAATTGGAACACCTATGGTTACTGGATGGAAATTATGTAAGGAAGACAATATCTATGAAGTAAATGAGACACAACATAGATCAATGATTGGGAACTTGTAATATTGTGAACACAAAAGATCCGATATTACACATATAATTGGAATAGTTGAAAAGTTTTCATCTAATCCTAAGTAGGCACATATGGTTGAAGTAAAGAAGATATTCAAATACCAAATATTAATAGAAGACTATGGACTATGGTACAAACAAGAAGATTATTTTGAGCTTAAATTTTATACTGATGTTGACTGGGTAGGAAATGTTGATGACATAAAGAGTACTAGTGGTGGAGCTTCCTTTTTAGGATAGAGATTGATTACATGGTTGAGAAAGAGACAAAGTTGTATCTCTCAGTATATTGTTGAATATGAAAATGGATGTTTCTATTAATTGTCTAAATATTGTATGGATTAAGAAATTGTTGGAAGGAATACAAGGAGAAGCCACTAAAACTATTACTATTTAATACGACAACATAAGTGTACATAAAAATATCAAATAATCTTGTGATGCATGCAAAAAATAAAGAATATATCAATCAAGTATCATTAATTAAGGGAGAAAGTTCAAGAGAAATGAGTGAGACTACAATATGTAAAGTCTAAGGAGTAAATTGCATATATCTATACACAAAACCATTGCCTACAGACTATTTTGAGTATTTGAGAGGTAAGATAGTAGTCCTTCCCCTATCCACAATTCACTAGGAGAAGATGCATGTTGCATCAATTCATGGATTATTGGACATCTTTGTGGAGTTGATGGAACAGTTCACTCTTTAGGGACAATTTCTTGAAGTTGTGAACATGATTGCAATGAAACTAATGAAATTAGTACATGCAAGGTACAAAGTATTACTAAAAATTTTTTGTAGGTTTCTCATTGAAAAAATTTTAGTGAACAAATTTCCCTCCAAATAAATACAAATTAACCCCAAAATCCCAGATAGGAAGACTGAATATACAATAATAGTTGGTTCACTTCATTATTCAAAAATGTAAGCACCCTCTAAATTTATCTAGGTACAACCCCCCATGTATGATTTACAATGAATTAATAGAAATACAAATATAGGTTCTTTTAACCATAAAGCACAAAAGATTTGCAAACATCTATTTGTAAACACGAAATAGGTGTGAAAAAACTAAGTAGCTAAAAGGAAATAAATGGCACATAGTCCATCTACCCAGATTTTACATCACAAAAAGAATGAAAACAAGAGATGAACTTTCCATTCTCTTGAGAAAGGGAAGAATCAAAGCTTCAAAGACATCCTAATATCAAAATGTATAAATAAAATAGTAACACTAAAATGTATTTAGAGAAAACTAAAAGTTACACAAAGATAACAATCAGTGGAAAGATAACTACCCAAAATCCAAGTTTTGATGTATAATTATCACCCAAATATCCCTTCTCTAAAGCATAAAAGATTACACAAATCTTGTTACACATTTGCATTAGAATCACTACCTAGAAGAAATAGAAACTCCCTCCCTTACACTATGCTTAAAATCAAGATCTCCCACTTTTCCTAACACAAAGTTTAGAAAAAGAACAAGAGCTCTACTCTTCCATAGTCTACAGTCTACTTTCTTTCCCATCCAAAGAATTGGAAAAATTGGAACCCCCTCTTTATGTTTCTATGGTTTATTTAACATTTTCTTTTTCCCATAACATTTCAATTACATAAATAACTCTAGGGGATGCTCTTATCTACCTATCCTACTTGACTTTTAAAATAATATTACATATCTTATTATTTAGGAGTGGAAAAGTATCACAAGTAATGATAATTACAATGTTACAAAAAAAATTATAATTTCACTTGTTTCTTCTCTTTGAGTAATGTTTTAAGGTGAGTTTTACATTAAACCAATCATTATTAAATATCCTACCTTTAATGGATGAGTGTTGGTGGTTCTTTACCAATTAATTTCATGTATTGTCATTGCCTTTACATGTGTGTGATGGTGACTACAAGCTTCATGTGCATTGTGGAGAGCACTAACTTAATCCCCATATCCTTCACTATGGTACATGCCTTGAATTTGAATTCTCATGATAACCAAACTTATTGAATTCCTTTGTGCAATCACAAAAATGGGAATGAACACCTACTTTGGCAATCGAGAGGTTGCCAAATTTGTTTCTTTTTCTCTTGATTGTTTAATATATCAATTTTTAACATTTAGTCTCCTACATCAAATCCAAGAGTGTGAGGAATAAAGGAATAGCTAGCACATTATCAATTAGTTTTGTAACATCACAGACAAGCTTCTCATGTCCATGACCTCTTGTGAGTTTGCCTCATAAAATATGACTTTAGTCCAAACCATCGTCGATTCTATTTTCCTTATGCTCAATTGTCTTTGAGTTATCAGATCTATAGTTAACACATTCACTCCAACCAATGCCTTCCACATTCTCCAATCTCACATATGCCTATGGGAGCACATAGTGATTAATGTGAGCAGAAATGTCTACCAACCTACAATGATTATCAATCAACAAAACTTCACTCATCATGAAGTTGTGGATGAGTAGTTCAATGATACACTTTGTTGGTTCAATGAGATCTTGAATCTCATCTCCAAATGGAATGTTATACAAGTGTTTATGATGAAGTGATCCTTAAATGATGAAGTGATCCTTCATAGATGCACCATCTAATGGGTCAAGTATAGGACCTTTATGATGAAGCACAGTCAAGCAAACCTTGGCATTAACATACCAACTTTCCTCTACCATCATGTCCATAGCCAATTCTTTATGACCAATGACTCAAGTTCCTTGTGAGTTTCTTCATTTAGTTTGGATATGAGAACTATCTCTAGTGAAGCATTGCTTGTGGTATAATCCAGTCACATCTTCAAACACTTTGCATGCAATTTTGATGTTCCATTAACAAGAGTTGAAATTTCACACTCATTCTGTCATCCCCTGCCATTGACTGTGAGAATATGATTTGACATCAACATTATTTGCCAAAATTTTTGACCTGTGCTTTCCACTTGGTGGCAAAAGTGGCTCTATTACTTCATCAGGTTTAGGTATTTTTGCCAAACAATTGGCACATATGTTGCCAACACCACCACTACTTAAAGTCAAAGAAAACATCCCTTTCCAGAATTTGACTATCAGAGCATTCATGGGCATTTTTATGATTGAGATCTCTAATTCTTTGCTTATATTTCAGTGTGAAGAGTCTTTTATTACTAAATATGTCATTAGGTCCTAGATAGTGTTGATGTGATGCTCTCAGGTTATAACTATGGATAGCTTTGGAGTCTTTAAACCTTTCTCGGTGACCTTGATCTTTCCACCTAGCATATGGAAGCAATGATATCACTTAGTTTCTAAGCTATGCTACATGCAATTATTGAACATCCTATATTATCTCCAAATTATGATAAATGCCTCTTCATCTAGCCTTGCTCAGGATGGTGTGAGATTTTACATACATTGAGTCACTTTAGCCTTCAAGGCTAGTTGCATTATTTATATATACCTCTTATGTTTACCATTCTCGATGAACAGGATGTAGATATCTATTCATAGATCAAAGCGCTCAATATTTTTAACAAAGAAACATTTTCTTGTAGAAGCATATTATGAGGGATAATGAATGTCTCAAGCTCACAACTTATTGAATCATCAACCCACACCCTAAATTTTCATCTACAAGCTCAAAATCCATATTTTGAATATTAAATTTATACCAACTTGCTTATCATTATTAATTTGAACCTTGAGCCAAAAATAAATTCTAGTGTTGAATCAAACATGGATTCTAAACTTCTCTAAATTAAATGAATTTGCATCTGAAACCATGAATTTGAATGTGGAATGAAATCACTAGAAATCTCACAATATGAACTTCTTCACTAAACTCACAAGATAAATCATCTAAACCATCAAACTAGTTTGAACTACTTTGAACCTTAGTTCAAAGAGGTTTATAATTTCCACACTAAAATTTTTAATTATTCTATCCATATTGGGGACCAATAGGGGCTCTAATTGTGGCACTAGTTTAGACTTAGAAGAAGATAATTTTGTCAATCTTTGGTAAAAGACAAGTGCATTATCCATTGGGTGAATAGAGTCACCAAAAAATTTGAAGTTTTTTGCAGAGAGGGTGGAGGAGTGTAGGGCAAAGCCAACTAGCCAAAACTCCTAAACTACCAGAAAGCATGAAGCTTGGACATTATTCAAACTAACACTATGCACACCAAAAGCATATTTACAAGATATATATAAAGGTAGGAAGAAAGCCTACCACAAGAAATAGAAGAAATAAAAAGAATCACATGAATCTGTTTACTAGCTAGGAGAAGTAGGAGCCTTTTTGCATCAGTAAACCATATCTCAATGGAGTAGCTCCACACCATTGTTGACTAGTGACTCCTTCAATGTTGAACTTCAAGCTAAGGGCACAGATAAATATGTTGACCCAAAACTTCTTCTCGAATAGCCACAACTCCTCATAGCATTCTTTTTCACCCATGAAATTCATCTTTAGCATTCATCAAGAAATGGTGTACAATGTTTGAAAATGTTTTCCTCAAAAGTCACCTTTTTTATATGAATTTTAGTATTGTGATTAGTTTTTAGACAAAGAGATGCCTCATCCAACATAGGATCAATTCTCAAGTATGTGCTTTTTCATCTCTTTCAAGAAACAAGTTATCATCAAGCATGCAATACATTCACTCTTTTTCCTTTCCCAAAGTGTCATCACATTTTCTAGCACTACTTCCACAATCCAAAATAGCAAAACCATTTACAAAGGAAAGAAGAGAAGAATCATTTCTTAGTGTTTCATTTTCAACTTTCTTTGAATAGATACCTAAATCATTATGGGAGAATGATCTAGTTTGAGTGATGATAGGAATTTGTCTATAATCTCCTCCTCATTAATAAAGGCATCCTTCAACACATTAGCCAAGTCACCACTAGGTTGGAAGTCAGCTTCATACCTCTTTTTCTCAAAAAGAAATTTGGTACTAGGAGTTTCATCCAAAGGCATTTTTATCTCATCTCTATGAAGAATTAGATTATCATCAAATGGGCTAACTTGAGAGAGGTCTTCTGGCTGAAGAGACAATACGAACTTGCTTATGATTTCTTCTTCTTGAGAAAGGAGTGTTCCTCTCCATGTTTTAGCTAGGTAATATATAGGCTAAGTGTTAACTTCAGCACCTCTTTCTTCAATCAGAGTTTTAGCATGAGAAGGAAGCTTTTCCACATGTACTTTCACCTTGTCATCATTATAGACTTCATCCTCAAACCAACCAAATCTTTCCATGGGCTAACCAAAAAAAATTAAACATGAGAGATCATCTTTATTTTCCATGAAAGTATAAGATTTAGTCTCATACTACAAGTCATTCTAAATCTTCTTATAAACAAAACTCTACAAAGAAAGATGACTAATATCACTTTCATCCATTTCATTAAAAGTGAAAGATTGATACTCCAATAGCATATTATTGTAAAATTTCTCACAAATACGAACTTCTTAAATGAGATGACTATCATCACTTCCAAATTTGAAAATTTCAAAATATGTAGAGAAAAAGGATTCAGAGCACCTTTATCTATGTTTTCCCGAGTGCCATCATGATCAGCAAGAACAGAATGGTTGTGAGAGGTGAAGTAAGATGATGTTATGAGAGATTCTTTATCTTTAACTAACAACTCTTCTTTATCTTCATTGTCACTACTACCATGGTTTTCACTTTTAGCTTGAGTATTCTCATTTACCAACGTCTAGTTTTCTTGAGGCACTTCTCCACTATTGTCACATATACTTCCATCTGTTGAAATTGGATCAACATGAGACTAGAGTAACTTTGGCTAGACTTCTTGGTCATTCATGACAAGGTGATTGAAATAGAAGGATGAAACTAAGATAATTAAAGCTTCTTCTTCATCAACCATTGACTCTTCATTTAACTGTGACACTCTATTCTGATATATTTGCAACATTTTTCTCTTTTCTTCTAACTCTTTCAACTTGTGTAATATGACACAAAGGCTTCTCCACAATAGCCAAGATGTGGCATCATCTTCCAAACTTATATTAATTTAGATATCCTAAGAAATGCTTTCATTATAGCTATCCACAAAGTTGTGTAACCCTTTATCATCAATTTGATAAAGTTCAGGGAGAGAAGAGTTTGGCCTTGATTTTCTCATGACTTTTATATCCAAAATGGTCTTTAGATAGAGTCACCAATCTCTTGCACATGGAGATAATAAAAAAACTAAGAAAATAAATATTAATATCAGTCTTCATTTCTAGATCCCTAGTAGAGTCACCAAATATCTATTAGTGAATAGATTGTCCTCCAAAGAAATACAAATTAACCCCAAAATCCCATATAGTAAGAGTAAATATGCATTAATAGTCAGGTCACTTTGCTATTGCAAAGAATAAATGCCCTCTAGATTTATCTAGGTACAATTCCCCATGTATGATTTACAATGAATTCATAGAAATATAAATATGGGTGCTTTTAACCAGAAAGCACAAAAGGTTTAAAAACATCTACCTATAAACACAAAATAGATGTGAAAAAACAAATAAGCTAAAAGGAAATAAATGACACAAAGTCCATCTACCTAGATTTTATATAACAAAAAGAATGAAAATAAGAGATGAACTTTCCATCCTATTGAGAAAGTGAAGAATCAAAGCTTCAAAGACATCCTAATATCAAAATGTATTAAGAAAATAGTAACACTAAAATGTATTTAGAGAAAATTGAAAGATACACAAAGATAACAATCAGTGGAAAGATAACTACCCAAAATCCAAGGTTTCATGTGCAATTATCTCCCAAATCTCCCTTCTCTAAAGCATAAAAGTTTACATAGATCTTTTTACACATTTGCATCAGAATCACTACCTAGAAGAAATAAAAATTCCCTCCCTTACACTATGCCTAAAATCAAGATTTCCTCCTTTTCCTAACACAAAGTTTAGAAAATGAATAAGAGCTCTACTCTTCCACAACCCATAGTATGCTTTCTTTCCTATTCGAAGAACTGGAAAAACTAGAACCCTGTCTCTACATTTCTATCATTTATTTAACATCTTCTTTTTCTTGTGATATTCTAGTTACATAAATAACTCTAGGGGATGCTCTTATCTTCCTATCTTCACTTAATTTTTAAAATAATATTACATATCTTGTTATTGAGGAATGGAAAAGTATCACAGCTAATGATCATTACAATTTTAAATAAAATATTATAATGTTGCTTGTTTTTTCCCTTTTAGCATGGTTAATGTTTCTAAGTGAATTTTACATAAAACTAGTCATTATTCAATCTCCTCCCTTTAATGGATGAGTGTTGGTGGTTCTTTACCAAATAGATTTCATGCATTGTCATTGTCTCTATGTCTGTTTAATAGTGATTGTGAGCTTCTCCTATTGTTGACACTTGATGTGCATTGTGGAGAGCACTAACTTAATCATCATAACCTCCACTGTGATACATGCCTCAAATTGAATTCTCATGATACCTAACCTTACTAAATTCCTTCATGTAATCACAAAAAGGGGAATGAACACCTAATTTGACAATCGAGAAGATGCTAAATTCATTTATTTATCTCTTGATTGTTTAATATATCAATTTTTAACATTTAGTATCCTACATCAAATCAATGAGTGTGAAGAACAAAGGAATAGTTGGCACATTGTCAATCAATCTTGTAGGATTATGGGTAGGCTTATCATATTCATGACCTCTTGTGATTTTGTCTCATAAAATGTGGCTTTAGTCTAGACCATCGCCGATTCTATTTTCATTACGCTCAGGTGTCTTTGAGTTATTGAATCTATAGTTAACACATTCACTCCAACCAATGTCTTCCAAGTTCTCCAATCTCACATATGCCTATGGGAGCACATAGTGATCAATGTGAGTAGAAATGTCTACCAACCTACAATGATTTTCAATAAACAAAAATTTTCTCATCATGAAGCCGTGGATGAGAAATCCAATTATGCACTCTATTTGTTGAATAAGAACTCTAATCTCATCTCCAAATGGAATGTCATGCAAGTGTTTATGATGAAGTGAGCCTTCATAGATGTGTCATATGATGGTTCAAGTATAGGACCATTATGATGAAACATGGTCAATCAAACCTGGGCATTAAGATACCTACTTTCCTTTGCCATCATGTCCATATCTAATGCTTTCTAACCAATGACTCAGGTTCCTAGTGTGTTTTTGCATTTGGTTTTGATATGAGCATTATCTCTAGCAAAGCACTACCCATGGTATACCAAAATCATATCTTCAAACACTTTGGCATGCACTATTGATGTTCCATTAATGGGAGGTGAAATTTGACACTCATTCCTTCATCCCCTACCATTGACCATGAGCATATGATTTGGCATCAATGTTATTTGCTGAAATTTGTGACCCATACTTTCCACTTGGTGTCAAAGGGAGCTCTGTTACTTCATCAGGCTTAGGTATTTTGGCCAAATAATTGGCAAATATGTGGCCAACACCACCACTACTTGAAGTCAAAGAAAACATCCCTTTCTAGCATTTGACTATTAGAGCATCCTCGGACATTTTTCTGATTGAGATGTCTGACATTTTTCTTATATTTCAGTAAAAAGAGAATTTTATTACTAAATCTGTTGTTAGGTCACAAATAGTGTTCATCTGATGCTCTTATATTACAACTATGATTTCATGTCCCCTTTTCAAATAATAAAAAAATAATAATCTTTGCTAAGGCAAGCAAGCCCAAGAAAGTGAAGTTTCGGAAAAAGGGGGTTAATCTTTGGAAACCGTTGGACTAATAAATGAAATTATTATTAAAATATGTTTCATTAACCTCTCTTGTACGTTACTTACAGTTATGCCCTCTTTTAAGGGGTTTGGAGGCATTTTGGGTGGATGCCAAAACTTGATTTTAATCATTTCTTTGTTATTCTTCAGAGGCTGCCAAACCTGTGGAGAAGGAGACCCAAGAACGAGAGTTTATAGGTTTCCAGTGAGACCCAAGAATAGGAGTTTGCAGGTTTCTAGTAAGGCTAAGGATGGGAGTTTGAAGCCATTCCATGTACATGCTCATACAGAGTTTGCCTTTGTGCTGAACAGTGCAGATTTGTGGGTTTTCGAGTGTGTTTTTTTGTATGAGTTTGGTGTTTTCAGTTGAATATTTCATATCAGTTTGGGTTGCTGCTGTATTTCAGACTTTAAGGTGTTAAAATAGAGCTGAATATATGTATTTATATGTGATTAAACTTTTGAGATAGATTATTAGTGTTTTTGTGGTGTTTCTGAGCATTTTTGTGTTAATTTCGGGAGCTCGATGAGCATAGTTTTTGTCCTACATTTGAGAAATGTTTTGTAAAGGCTATATGGATCTAGAAAGGTTATTTTTCAGGATTTTATGCTGTTGAAATTTATTTAAAAATTTCCACTTTCAGATTTATTAATAATAGGTGAAGTTGTGAAGCTTTAGGCACAATTTCTGGCATACCCGATTTGGGGTTTCTTGAGAAATTTGGTGGATCTTTGTGATATTAGTTGTTTGATCTTTAAAATATGATTAGAGGTTGGAAATATCATACAAAATCAGAAAAGGGACATTTCAATGGTATCAGAGCCATGATCTTGCCAGCTTGAGGGTTTGTAGAAGTTGCATGTCAGTTTTGACAACTACCCAGATCTTGCATTTCAGTTTTTAGAACTACCTAAATCTTGCATGTCATAATTTATGGTTGCATGTTGCTTCTAATCAGCTGCATGTAAAAATTTATGGTTACATGCTACTTCTAATCATTTTCATGTTAGTTCTTGGTGAATTTGGTGGAAGTTTGCATGTCAATTTTGACAACTACCCAGATCTTGCATGTCAGTTTTGACAACTACCCAGATCTTGCATGTCATAATTGATGATTGCATGTTGCTTCTAATCAGCTGCATGAAAAAAATTTATGGTTGCATGCTACTTCTAATCATTTGCATGTTAGTTCTTGGTGTTTGAAGAAGTTATATCCTATTGGGGTTACACTCTACTTTATCCAGAATGGACAGGTATAGTACAAAGTCTCAGAGGACACGATCTTGAACAATTGATATCCAGAGTCAAAATAGTAGAAAGGATGGTTATTTAGACATTCAAGATAAACTTATGAAAATAAGCCATGACATGTCTGAATAGTTGGTTGAGCACCACCGTATAATGAATGACATGTTCTCTGACCCAGCTAAGGTGGATAAGTTGACTGGATTTCTATTTGGCAGATTTTCTCACAGGACAGATGACATAATTCCCAAGAACTTGCATGAGGAGTTTGAGAAACTAGCTGATAGCAAGGTAGAGGTCTCAGATTCTACTCTGCCACAGGAGGTGGTGGGAAAGGATATTACACAGATTGATAGTAACGGTCAACTTGATACTCAAATTGAGACAATTGTTTACAGGTTGTCAAAGGGTGATGCCATAGGTATTCAGGATGCTATAGTTACAATAGGCAGTGACTACAATGTAGTGGGTTCAGATGATGATTATGAGGATGTTGTTGTGCAGGATGGCGAGATACCTAGTAGAGATGAGCAGACATTGAGCATTCATGACTTTGCTGAGAAAGAGTACCAGGCACAGTTAGATGCTTCATCACATGAGGTTGAGGCAAGTAGTACCTCACATGATTTATCCCGCCAGCTGAAGGTGAGTGAAGATAGTATTTTGACTTCATTATCTCATCATGATAGGTATGTGAAGTTAGTTGGTATTGGTCATATTACTCAAGTGAGGATTTTTCTTGAGTTACCAGTTGATTCTAGTTTACAAATATGGACTCAAGATTGTTATATTGGCATTTGGGATTCAGTTGACAGGAGATATTTAACACTTTTTGGTAGCAATGTTTATTTGGGTGCTATCATGGATTTGATTAGCAGATTGCACGGTGTTGTCTTTTCTTGTGCTAGCAGTTTGTCCAATGTTGGTATTAGTTTTTATACACCGATGTTGGGCTTTGTTCATATATCCAGTCGACCATACTTGCTAGAATGTGTTGATGATATTTCATATTTGGCAGTGTGTATAGATGAGTCCTAGGATCATATTGACATTGATGGCATCCAAGAGGATGCAGTGGGCAATTTTGAAGACTTAGTTTCCTTGGGTATAGAGGAGTTGGACATCAATGCTAATGTTTTTGATACTCTGTATGTTGATATGAGTTTTAGATTTGATTCACAAGATATGGATGGTAATACTCTAGAGACTAGTAACTTTGAGGATACTCCTTTAGACAGTGCATCAGAGGAGGTTTGTAGGAGACAGTCAAGCCAGTGCCATCATGTGTCTAATCAGTTGAGAGTTAGTGACCAAGACATTGCTATCACTTGCTAGCATTTTGATGTTGCTCGTCAGTTGTTAGCAGTTTATGGATGGGGTTCTCCTACTAGTGATGAGCAGAGAGGAAGTTATCTTTCCTTGACAGAGTTCCACTCTTTATGGGAGGCTATCCAGATTCTAAGATAGGATTATATGTAGTTGGTAGCCAACAAAGATTATCTTATGAAGTGGGGTAGTACAGCATATGATGCATTGTTGGCCAAGGAAGATGAGGTGAGTGAGCTTACTAAGCAGCTTGAGGTGACTTCTGAGATTCTTGAGAGTACACAGTTGGCTTTCAAGGAGTCACAGTTTCATTTGGCTAAGGTGACCATGGAGTTAGAGTGACTATAGTCTTTACCTAATTTTATACAGTCACAAGCTGTGGTGTTTGGTGATCTGAGGATGTCCATGGTCGAGATTGTCAGAGATAGTAGAGATGGGGATGCATCCATTCTTGATACTAACATTGGAATATTAGGTTCATTCCCACTAGAGTTAGGTTCAGTTGAGTTGGGTGTTGTAGCAAATTGTTGTATGCCTGACATGGTGGTGGCCTCTAGTATTGATGGCACAGAGACTAGAGATGTATCAAAGATCATGTGTGATGTTGGTGAGTCAGCAGCTGGCATGGTTCCTACTAGTAACACTACTCCCTTGGTGATATCTTCGGAGGTAGTAGTTAGTTCCAACATGGTTAATGATCAATTACAGTTAGTTTCATCTGGATTACAGTCTGAGCCACTGACTGAGATTGGCGCATTCTATCGACATTACACTGTGAGGTACGCTCATCAATTTACCTTTGATGACCATGTTGATGAGATAATGATACAGAGATGTACTTTGGTTCCTAGTGCTTATCATCAGTTATGGGACAATTTGATGCCTCAAGATGAGAGTTGTGATGGGCATGACATAGTGATAGGTTCTGCAGTTGACAGCTTGATAATATGTGACTTAGAGCAGGAGTTTCGGAGTGATGCTTCAGTGAGTGTTATTATTGATTCTACTCCTTTGGCTATGACATCTCCTGACTTAGCTAGTGATCAGTCATAGTGGGTTGTATCACTTGTTCATGGTGAGCTGTTGACTGAGGTTGGTTTTTTTAATCAATATTATATTGTAGGATATGTACATCAGTTAGCATTTGATCCTTGTTTTGAGGAGTTAATGGCAGGAAAATTTGGTTTGGATTCTATTTCTTACTCTTTATCTTGTAATGTCTTTTCACCATCAATAGTGCATGGAAGTTATGGTTATGAGATAGTGGCCGATGATTTGCGGAGTTGTGTTGATTGCAGGAGTTGTACAGTGTGTGGATTCTCCATACTCGGTACAGTTTCATTCGAGAGCATTCACCATTGTTGCAGAGTTGGATTGTACATTTCGTATAGGCCAGTCGGATGCGTTGATGGTATTTATTGTGTTGGTAGTTTGATTTGTCCACTTTACTTGGGTTCTGATGGTCTAAGAGTTTGTATCTTATGGGTTTTCTACTATGGTAGTGGTGATTTTGGAGTTTGGTTGAGCTATAATTGTCAGTTTGATTATGGATTCCTCTTGGTCATATTGCAAAGGATATTGCAGGAGCCTGTGTTAATTGGTAGTAGTATAGTTCATGACTACATTTGGGATCCAGGTGGATTGATTGGTTTATTGTTCAGCCATTGCTTGAGGACAAGAAATTCTTGGGAGGGGAGGAATTTTCATGTCCCCTTTTCAAATAATTAAAAAATAATAATCTTTGCTAAGGCAGCCAGGCCCAAGAAAGTGAATTTTCGGAAAAAGGGGGTTAATCTTTGGAAACCGTTGGACTAATAAATGAAATTATTATTAAAATATGTTTCATTAACCTCTCTTGGACGTGATTTATGGTTATGCCCTCTTTTAAGGGGTTTGGAGGCATTTTGGGTGGATGCCAGAACTTGATTTTGCTCATTTCTTTGTTATTCTTCAGAGGCTGCCAAACCTGTGGAGAAGGAGACCCAAGAACGGGAGTTTACAGGTTTCCAGGGAGACCCAAGAACGGGATTTTGTAGGTTTCTAGGAAGGCTAAGGATGGGATTTTGAAGCCATTCCATGTACATGCTCATACAGAGTTTTCCTTTGTGCTGAACAGTGCAGATTTGTGGGTTTTCGGGTGTGTTTTTTTGTATGAGTTTGGTGTTTTTAGTTGAATATTTCATATCAGTTTGGGTTTCTTCTATATTTCAGACTTTAAGGTGTTAAAATAAAGCTGAATATATGTATTGAGATGTGATTAAACTTTTGAGATAGATTATTATTGTTTTTGTGGTGTTTTTGGGCATTTTTGTGTTAATTTCGGGAGCCCGATGAGCATAGTTTTTGTCCTACATTTGAGAACTATTTTGTAAAGGATATACAGATCTAGAAATTTTATTTTTCAGGCTTTTATGCTGCTGAAATTTCTGTAAAAATGTCCACTTTCAGATTTATTAATAATAGGTGAAGCTGTGAAGCTTTTGGCACAATTTCTGGCATACCCGATTTGGGGTTTCTTGAGAAATTTGGTGGATCTTTGTGATATTAGTTGTTTGATCTTTAAAATCTGATTAGAGGTTGGAAATATCATACAAAATTAGAAAAGGGACATTTCATATGAATAGCTTCAGAGTGTTTAAACCTTTCTTGGTGACCTCGATGTTTCTACCTAGCATATGGAAGCAATGATATCACTTAGTTTGTAAGCCATATTACATGTAGTTATTGAACATGCCATATTGTCTCCAATTGATGATAAATGCCTCTTCATCTAGCCATGTTCCTAATGGTGTGAGATTTAGCATTCATTGAGTCACTTTAGCCTTCAAGATCTATTGTATTATTTATATGCACCTCTTATATTTACCATTATCAGTGAACAGTGTATACATATCTATTCACAAATCAAAGTGCTCAATCTTTTTAACAAATATAACTTTTATTGTAGAAGCATATGATTAGGAATGATCAATGTCTTTTTCTCACAACTTATTGAATTATCAACTAACACCCTGAATTTTCATCTGCAAGCTCGAAATCCATATTTTGAGTATTAACTTTATACCAACTTGCTTATCATTTTGAACTTGAAGCTTGAGCCAAAATTGAATTCTAGTGTTCAATCAAACATGGATTCTAAACTTCTCTAAATCAAATGAATTTTCATCCCAAACCATGAATCTAAATGTGGAATGAAATCACTAGAAATTTCACAATATGAACTTATGTACTGAACTCACAAGATGAACCATCTGAACCATTGAACCACTTTGAACTACTTTGAACCTTAGTCCAAAGAGGTTCAAAATTTAATCATTGGGTCCATATTGAGTACAAAAAAACTTATAGTTACCTTAGCATGGTTTCCAAAGGGGGGTGATTAGGACTAATTGGGAGCATGATTATGAAACAAGAGTGATCCCAAGAGTGTTATCAAAGGGGGAGAGTAAAACATATTAAGGATGATTATATAGTTGATAAAAATATATTGAAGATGTTTTTTGAATGGAGGAGTACACTCAAAGGGGCAGAAAATGTGGAGCTTGAGAACCTAATGATATACCTATGACAAAGAATCTAAATGATTTAGAGAGCTAAAATAATGTATAGTATATTATATATTATATTGTATTATATATTATAATATATAGTATATTATATTTTAGAATATACTATATATCATTTAATGTATATATTGTTGGTGTAAATAAGTATTTACTTATTACACTTACTTAAGTTTACTTAGGTTTATGCATTATTTAATTATTTTGCATTATTTTATTTGTGAGACACTTAGGAGTTTGTGCACTCTTGTGAGTTTTCATGATGACATCATAGGGGTCCTCACCTCTTTTAAGCACATGTTGTCTACAACACAAGAATCTTCTTCACTCATATGACACTCTGTCATTCTTATCCATTCATCTAGAATGTTGGATAAGGTGCTTAATTGTCTTATCTTCTAGTTGTTTCTAGAGACATTCTAGGTGCTTCCTGAGAGGCCTTTATATACAGGCACTCCTAGTGTACTCTTAATTATGGCATATTGAATACATTGTCATTTTGATCATACTATCTCTCTCTTTGGTCTACTATGTGCTTGTGTTTGAGTTCTTAGTTCTTAGGTGAATTTTTCCCATAGGCAAATTCTTACATGGTATCAAAGCACTTGGAGATTTTCTCATCACATAGCCATTCAAAACCACACTTGCTTCATCTCCTCAACTTGAATCTAGAGTACTACAAAAATTGGGAGTGTCTAGAGCCAGATCTAACTTTGCCATTGCGTCTGAAATGCTGAATCAATGAAAATTGACTATAAACATGCTTGCCTTGGTCTAAAGTCAACCGTGAGGCAAAAAAATTTTTGCAAATCGAAACCTGGAGGCCCCGATTTGCAATTTGGGTATGATCTTTTCTTGCAGATCTCATTACTTTATTTTAGGATCTGTATTAGTTTTCTCTACAATTTCATTATTTCAGCTATATTTTCTTGAAAATTTTTTAGCCCTACGGGCTGGTAGAAGAGAAAATTTTTGTGTAGAACTAGGTTGTGAGCTCCTGGCCTACATAGGGTATATTTTATTTTATTCGCAGGCATTATTAGTATGGATTTTATATTATGCAGTGGGTGTTTTCTTTTCACAACTGGCCTAGTCAAATCTGACCAATGGCCACTCTATCAGTGGCTCACTATTTATTCATTAGTTGTAGCCTTTTTAATATAAAGAGTGCTCAAGGTGCCCCCACACTACATGTGGGATTATTCATTCACTAATACTAGTGACAAAATCTTAATCAATGATATTTAAAACTTGCACATCATTTTTTGGTAGTTTTTTTTGCATAACTCGGATACCAACAAAGGCACACACATTTTTGGTATTGCATAATAGAGATCCTAGTGTTAATCACCAAATATCTAGTGTCTGTCCCAACCATTTCTGGCAGTCTGTACAATCACAACCTACAGTGATTGCATTCAAAGTTTTTCCTGCTACAACTTCTTCTTTGACAGGGATATTTTTGTGGTTGCTGTCATTTCTTTCAGCACATAGAATTGTGACATTCAACATGGCTCAGAGTTTTTGGTAGCACCTTTGATGGAGGTCTGAACAAAATTTGGCATCGACTATTTGTCTTCCACGGTCAATTCTCAATTTTTGGCATGCAAAGTCTTTTTTGGCAACTGGTAGTTAAACTCTCACCCAGTGATAGCCTAAAAACCTAGGCCACATGATGCCTCCATCATAGTTACATGTGTCCACTGTTCCTTTTGCCATTGTGGAATATTTTTCCCTATCATCGCCTAACGTGTCCACACATCAGCCCCACTAACTCATCTGTAGACTTAGCAGTGCCATTTGGCACCACGTCAGCATCTATTCAACAACTGGAACTACCACATCACTTGTGGAATCTGGACTCAACTGACATGTGTACAGTTTTGTATAGTACAAAAATTTACTGTCAGCATCCTAGTCACCATGCCACCTATCTTTTTTGCTAACGTCCACATAATGTTGTCTTAAAATTGACGATCATTTGAATGTCATTTATAGGCATTTTACAACTACAGTGATGGTTGATTGACTATCAAATTTAGACTAGCAATTTTCCTTCCAGACCCCTATTTAGATTGATTTGAGTTTGGCAGCATAACTCACGAACCCATATCTCAGACATCATGACTCCAATTCAGGTGCAATTTTTTTGAGATTTGGTAGAATTTCATGAATTTTCTAGTGGTGGTGTTGGTTTCTAGTTTTAGTCCATAGGTTTTGCAAAAATTACATTTTTTGGTGACTGTACCTCATAATCCTTCATTTTGCAACTTCAAAAGCTCTGTATAGGCACATCTGGTCACTTTTTCAAGTTCCATTTTTTTTGACAGTGCATTTTTTTTGTCTACTTTCTAGATCTAAAGTTAGATTCTAGGGTTGTGTGGACCAATTTCTCACTTTTAGAATTAGGCCTTCTTTGGCATTGTAAAGCTTTGATTTTTTTTTAGAATTGTTGTAAAACTAAGCTACAATGGTTGTGTGACAGATTTAAGCCTCATAAGGTAGTTGTAAAAGCAAAATCAGAAAGTCCACTTTGTTCATTTTGAAAAGTGGCCCATTGTAAACACACTATTTATAAAGTGCCAACAACATTTTTTTTTGTTTGGGGGGGGGAGGGGTGTGTGGGGGTCTTTTGATTGAGTGAAAAGGGGGGGTGTGTACTGTGTTCTTGTGTCTCTCTATTGTGCTCTTTACATTTTTGCATCATGGGTTCTAAATGTCCTCCTCTAACTTCATGCAACTATTCTACATGGAAAGATATTGCATGGAGTAGATTAATGGAAAAAGGATATAGTCTGTATGTTGATGGTACAATTACCAAACCTACTAATCCTAAAGAACTCATTGATTGGAAAAATCAAGATCGATAGGCTTTAGGTGTTATAAGGAGTTGTGTATAAGGAGATCTTCTCTTCCATATTAAAAATTGTTTAGAATCTAAAGAAGCTTGGGATAAACTTGAAAATTTGTATGGTAAGGTGGATGAAGAAAAGGGATTTTAGATTAAGGATGTTCTACTTCTCTTGGATCCTAAGAATAATGATAGAATTTAGGATTATATCATTAAAGTCAATGAGTATAGGGCACTTCTCAATGATTGTGGAAATCCCATGAAGGATGGCAGGTTGATTCATCACATCCTGAAGAGGCTACCTTCTAAGTATGCTAACTTTGTTTCAAATTCTAATACTCACAAGTTAACCATGGGATCTACTTATCCCAAGCCTTCCTTTGATGCATTTTTAGACATGTTGATTATTAAACCATCACACTTGGTGGATTTTGGACTTCTGAAGTCATCAAAGACGAAAGCCTTGGTGGCTAGTGATGATAAAAAATCAAGTCAAGGGGGGAAAAGAAACAACACAAAGAAGTAGTAGAAGCAGAAAACACAATCTAAGACACAACAATCCTCCTCTCAATAAGGCAGTTGTTCTTCAAACAAAAAGGGAAGTAGTGAAAAGAAGGATAAACTCTTTTGTGCATACTGCAAAAAGCCAAATCATGACGAGCATCATTGCAAGAAAAAATTAATTGATGAGTTAGAAAATCTATTGAAGAAGAACACGATTCAAGTGCTAGGTACTTCCAAGGATTCTACTCCAACCTCTTCAAAGGGTAAAGGTCAAGCACTTATGGCAAACACAAATTCTTCTTCAAAATGGATACTTTATTTAAGTGCCTCTTACCACATGGGTTCTTCAAAAGAAGACTTTCTTCATTGAAGCAGTCAAAAGTGCCACACATCTTTGTACATGTGGAAATAAAAAATGGGGAGTTCAAATATTTTCTCTACATTCCAAATTTAAGCTCCAATCTCCTATCAGTTTACCAAATCACTCACCTTGGAGATGGTAATAAGGTTGAGTTCCTTCCGGATTCTATGATGGTGTGAAGTCTCAAAGATGATTCATTGGTTGCAGTGGGGACACTCAATGATGACAAGAGGCTTTACTCCTTCTCCCACTTTGTGCCTAAGAGTCCTTCCCAAGCCTTGTTAACTTACTCTACTCAAACATCAACTTATGGCATGAGCAGTTTGGTCACCTTGACTTCCGTTCTCTTCAGCAACTTTGCTCTAAACATATGGTCAAAGGTTTACCTAATATCAATTTTTTTAAGGGAGAGTGTTTATCTTGTTCAATGGATATGAAGGTCAATGAGAAGTATGATAAAGGGAAGTCTTCTTGACATCTAGTTATTCTTCAGCTAGTTTACATAGTGTTAGTGGGACCCTTTGCAGTGACTTCAGTCAGCCAAGGCCACTACATACTCACATTTGTTGATGAATTTTTGAGATTCATTTGGGTCTTCTTCCTTCATCACAAGAATGAAGTGGTTCATAAGCTTCAAGACTTCAAGACTCATGTTGAACACAAGTCAAGGAAAGCCATCAAGGTACTAAGGGTGGACAATGAGAACAGATATGTAGACAAAAGAATTAAGAACTTTTGCAGAATTGAGGGGATTGATCTTTAAAACTCACCAGCATTTAGTTTGCACAAGAAAGATGTTGCAGCTATGAGGATTAGGACTCTCAAGACCATGACAAGCTGCATGATAAAGGCCAAGTCTCTCGATCCTACACTTGAAGTTGAAGCCATTAGTAGTGCTACTCACATACTTAACAGGTCTCCTCATCCAACATTAGATGGCAAGACTCCTTTTGAGGCATGGTGCGGTAAAAACTAGTTGTGAGTCACCTTAGAGTCTTCAGTTTTCCTGCATGGGCTAGCCTATCTTTGAGGAGTTGCAAGGCACCTGCACCTAGGCCTTGTACCTTCATCGATTATGAAGACAATTTGAAGGCTTACAGATTGATGGATCCAGAGACTCATGAGATTTTTGTGGAGAAGGATGTTCACTTTGAGAAAAGTTCTCTCAGCTTGTCCTCTACTCCTCTCCACACATCATCCACGATGGAAACTAGTAGTGACACCAGCGATAGTGCTTCAACAAGTTTAGACACGTGGGGTTCTCTCGACAGTTGCAATGAGAGGTCACACCAATCCAATCCACATGCTTACATTACCATAGTGAAAGGTTCATCATAGCATGCTACATCTTGTCTTCTAGCTCCATCTTTAGTTGACTTGGGAGATAGACTTGAGGACTTTCATCTTCTCATTGATGAAGGTGATCCTTCTATAGTTGTTGCGAGGGCTCACTCTGACCCTCATGTCCATTCTCTACATGATCAATCTGCACAAGTTGGCATGATTGTGGATCCTTATGAGCAGCAATTAGTGGAGGTCTCTTTGTCAGTTGAGGAGACAAATGGTTTAGTGGAATAGGTTCAACAGACATCCTTGCTTGATCTACATTCATTTTTTTTAGCACACTTGGAAGGGGTGAACATCAGCATTAGCACAGGGATACTTGAGCAGGTTTCAGGGCTAGCACACATCTTCAGGATTGTACCTTTGGCATTGTTTCTTCCTAAGGGGAGGAACACCATTCTGCATTCTTGTACCAACTTCTTCATTAGAGCATCTTTCACTTGTTGGCATTCTTCTTTTGGTTGGGAGCCTATTCTATCTCTCTTCCTTCTCTCCTTTTCTTTTGTATATATTGGATGTATGTCGTCATGGGGGGGTCTTGATTACTCCATCCATCCATCCATGCATTCCTATTTATCTCTCTTTTTGGGGGAGGGTTTTTCCCATGAGGTTTTCCCTCTTTCTCTGCTTTATGAGAGATTGCATTTTCATTATGTACATGGGTACCTAACATGGCCTAGTAGTTGGGACCCATTATACATCTCCATCCTAGTTTTGTAAGCTTAAGGGCATTCCCCTAAGTTGCACTTAAGGGGGGTGTTGGTGTAAATAATTATTTACTTATTACACTTACTTAAGTTTACTTAGGTTTATGCATTATTTAATTATTTTGCAGTATTTTATTTGTGAGACACTTAAGAGTTTGTGCACTCTTGTGAGTTGTCATGATGACATCATAGGGGTCCGCACCTCTTTTAAGCACATGTTGTCTACAACACAAGAATCTTTTTCACACATATGACACTTTTTCATTCTTATCCATTCATCTAGAATGTTGGATAAGGTGCTTAGTTGTCTTATCATCTAGTTGTTTCTAGAGACCTTCTACGTGCTTCCTGAGAGGCCTTTATATACAGGTACTCCTAGTGTACTCTTAATTATGGCATATTGAATACATTGTCATTTTGATCATACTTTCTCTCCCTCTGGTCTATTGTGTGCTTTTGTTTGAGTTCTTAGTTCTTGGGTGAATTTTTCCCATAGGAAAATTCTTACATATATAATTTAATAAATATAATATTTAATAAATACATAAGGCTATGTGCAGGATCATTGTCAACCAAATTATGGCCTTAAGTGGTAGTGAAAAACCAACAAATTAGGGTTATGTTGACACATAATTTTAAAGTAGTTATGGGATTTATATCAAAAAGATGTAAGAAAAGAACCTATAGGAAATTGAATTTAGTCTCTAAAATTATAGGCCTTATCTAGAGAAAAAATTTATTTGATTTGTCAAAATTTTGGATTTTAATGCAATAGTACACAAATTTTAGGGTGAAAATAAAAAGTAGGTGTATGTCTAACCACATTAATCAAAATCAAACGATAATATTTTTTAATATAATTATAGATGAAAAAGTAGACTCATGCTCAGATGTGACATATATCTTTGGATATTTTTATTCCAAATAAATAATTAAATATGATTTTTATACTATAACTTTTTCAGAATAAAAATCTCCTATGTCTAACCACCTTAACTAATTGAAAACTTAAAAATTTATTTTTTCTATTTTGTCTTATACTAGGCAAAGCATAGAATGTGACACAACTTTTGGATTTCAAAAATGTTATATCGTTTGAAAGTTATATCTATTTTTCAATTAGTATGTTAATCAACAGTTTATAGACATCCTCATTAAAAATTCACTAATAAATACTTATGAAACTCATAATTTGAGAGAAATTATATCGATGGAATCTTTAGAGTGTTATCAAAAAACCCTTTTTGTTTCATTGAATTTTGATGAAAAAGATATTGTTAGATGGCTACTCAAAGTTTTAATGTTACTGAAACATATCTCAAACACATTTTTTGAGTTGACCAAAGAGGTTTGGCAAATACTAAGCCTAATCAGGTACCCAATCCAAAATTAGGTACCCAAAATTTAGTGGCAAAAAATAAATTTCAAAAACAAATTGCCCAAATTTTGGAGGAAAATAAATTTGACAAGTGTTCAACAATATTGTATATTATTATATATTAGTATATTATAATTTTTATTATTATTAAATATAATATAGTAATATATATGATTATTATTATTATATAATCTATTAATTATTATTGGATTTAATATATAGTCATATATTATTATTATATTATATATTAATTTATCACTATTATTATTATGATTATTATAATATAGAAATGGGGTTGTAGGCTAGGATAAATGATGCAATGGGTCAAATAGGGTCATGGGCTAGCCTATATCCCCATTCAACCCATAGCATAGATTACCCTATGCCCATAGGGGTCTTGGTACCCCTAGTAATGCAGCACTAATCTGAATATACCCCTAAATGAGGTGATCCAGAAACCAGCAAACAAACACACATTGGAAAATGAACAAGAGGAATGAGATTTAGATCTAGAGAGAAAATATTTTATATATTTGAATCAAAATGTTTACATCTAACATGCCCAACTGTATGGCCTTCTAAGTTATGGCCATTACAAAGAAGAATACATCTTTCAAAGAAGAACAAATCTCAAACTCAAATACAAACTCTATCCTCAAACTACTCTAGGCTAAGACTCCACACTTCCAAATTCTACATCTCTATGGTTGAATAATAATCCATCATTGAATCATAATGCCTAAGACTCAACCTAAGCCCCCTTTAAATACTTGCATGACCACAAGTCAACTTATTACAAATTACCAAATAAACAAACCCTTACATTAAATGCATAACCAAGCCACAAGTCATCTCTCAACAAATATTAAATGCTCATCATGAAATTAAATGCATGCCAGGTTGGACCAAACTAGGAATAGACATAGAAAACTAATACTGGCACTTGGCACATAAAGGATCACTCGACACCAATAAGAACATTCAACACATGAAGGACCACTCAGTACATGAAGGAATACTCAGCACAGATTACAACTCAAAAAACACTACATGCTTGGCTAACAATACAATTGACCAACTCAACACTTGAATGATCATTTGGTCAATTCTAGTAGTATAAATGGGATAACTTCAACTTGGCACTGACTAAAAATTTACTAGCACTTGGCCATTGTTGTAACTTGGCAACAACCAACAGAATCAACTGGATAACATGATGACCAAGATGCTCCTACATTAGACTATTAGGGTACGGAAAAAAGAACTCAGATGCTCCTGCATTAGACTCCCTAGGTAAATAGAAAAATGTGTCCCACATTTTTTTTCTAAAATAAAATTCTCTATATAGCTTCATCTTCACAAAAGGTTTCCACTCCATCACAGATAAAAGATCAAATTTGAAAATCAACCATCTATGCTTCATCCATTCAAAAGTCAGAATATCATCCATCCAATCAACATACTCACTTAACTAAAAATCATAGTGCTCCAACTACAAATTATCATCAACATAATCCATAATACCATCCCCATACATGAAAACCAAATCAGCAACAAGATCCAAATCACAAACCCGATCAACAATAATATATGAACTCAGATCCATAATAGAAAAATCACATAAATCCATAATATAGAGATCTTCCACCAAATAAAGAGTAAATGAATTTATATTAGGAACATCCAAAAATAACCATGTCTCATCCATATGCATAATAGTATATATACTCATTCTTCTAGCAACATGTAGTTCAGCAACATCATGGAAATCCACTTCAGTAGCAACATTCGTATTCTTCAACATCTCAGCAATAGAAAAGTTCAAATCCATATCAGCAACAATAGCATCATGTAAATACACTTCAATAACATCTCTAAAACCCTCAACCATATTACCAACAAGTAAATTCATCTTCTTACCACAAGCAACATCCATATCAACAACATCCATAACAAAATGAACATATAACTCCTTATTAGCAAAAATAGCAACAGATAAGTCCTCAATCACATTCATTTCAACATTAACATCATCTTGAATAACAACATCCAACTTCTCATCAACATAATTCATACTCTCCTCTTTAGCAATCTCATTGTCCACAACAAGATACTCTGCAATTTCCATGTCAGATTTATCCATCTGCTCATGAAAACCAAAAGATACTTCCTCCATTTCAAAAAAATCATCATGCACTTCCATGATCTATCTTCTTCTCTTTATAATTTCTTTAATTGGCCAACAAACCTTCTTTCTAATCCTTAGATTCCAACTCAAATTAGATTTTTCTAGATCATCAATCCTTTCATGTAGATCATCCCAAAAAGAATCATATTCATTGCTCTCAACATCATCAAGATGTCTTCCACAATCTTGCACTAACTCAATAGCTTCTATTCTAGCTATAATTTTTCTCAACATGTCAAATAATTATGGATCACCATCTCTCCTTCCTTGAACCATCTTTACATGTACAAACTATGATCGAATGGTGAGTCCTCTGCAAGTGTAGGCCAAATTTGCAAATCTACAACCCTACACCAAATCACCAACTAGCTAGGACTTTCAAAATGAAAACCTTTCTTTGATAAAATTTTCCCAACTAAGGTCCTAGTACAAACTAACTCACACTTTGGAAATCTAGTTGCACACTCAAGAACAACTAAGCTCTAATACCACCTGATGCAGGCTTAATCTGAATGTACCCCAAAATGAGGTGATTCGAAAATAAGAAAATAAACAAACAAGTGAAAATGAACAAGAGGAATGAAATTTAGATCCATAGAGACAATATTTTATATATTCAAATCAAGAAGTTTACATCCAACATTCCCAACTATACGGCCTTCTGAGTTATGCTCATTACAAAGAAGAATACATCTTTCTAAGAAGAGTAGATCTTAGACTCAAATACAAACTCTATCTTCAAACTACTCTAGGCTAAGACTCCACACTTCCAAATTCTACATTTCCATGCTTGAATAATAATCCATCATCAAATCATAATGCCCAAGATTTTATGTAAGACCCCTTTAAATACCAAATAAAAAAACCCTTACATTAAATACATAACCAAGCCACAAGTCAGCTCTCAACAAATATTAAATACCCATCACAAAATTAAATATGCACCAGGTCAGCCCAAACTGGGAACAAATGTAGAAAACTAATACTAGCACTCAACACATATAGGATCACTTGGAACATGAAGGAACACTTGGTACACATTGCAACTCAACAATTATTGCAACTCGGCAAACACTACATGCTTGGCTAACATTGTAACCAACCAACTTGGCACTTGAGGGATTGTTCGGTCAAAACAAGAAAAATAAATGGGATAACATGACAACTAGTATGTTAACATGATATGGGGATAACTTCAGCTCAGTACTGACTTCAAATTTGTTGGCACTCAGCAATTGTTGTAACTTGGTAGCAACCAACAGAATTAGTAGGATAACATTACGGTCAGGATGCTCCTGCATCAGACTACCAAGGTAAATAGAAAAGGCCTTAGATACTCTTGCATCACCTAGGGGCACATGTCATGATGCAATGGTTCCAATGGGTTTTTGGGCTAGCCCATGACCCCATTAGATCCATTGAATAGATTACCTTATGTACCTAGGAGTCCTAGCACCCCTAGGGACACATGTCATGATGCAATGAGTCCAATGGGTCGTGGGTATTCCTATGACCCCTTTTGATCCATTCGAATGAATGAAATAGGTCCCGAGAGGTCCTAAAAACTATAGAGATCTATGTTGTCATGAAATATATCGAAATCAGTCATAGGTTATACTATGACCCCTCTCAACCCATTCAAATGAATGAACTAGGTCCTTAGGAGTCCTAGGAACCCTAGGGACACATGTTGTCATGAAATGCATCAAAATGGGTAGACCCATTGAATTGATTACCTTATATACCTAGGAGTCCTAAGACCCCTAGGGACACATGTCATGATGCAATGGGTCCAATGGAGTCATGGGTTATCCTATGACCCCTTTTGATCCATTTGAATGAATGAAATAGGTCCTAGATCATAGGTTATACTATGACCCCTCTCAACCTATTCAAATGAATAAACTAGGTCCCTAAGGGTCCTCAGAACCCTAGGGACACATGTTGTCATGAAATGCATTGAAAGGGGTCATAGGTTATCCTATGTCCCCTTTCGACCCATTCAAATGAATGAAATAGGTTCCTAGGTGCCCTAGGACCCCTAAGGACACATGTTGTCATGAAATGCATTGATAGGGGTCATGAGTTATTGTATGACCTCTTTCCACCCATTCTAATGAATAAAATAAGTCCTTAGGCATCCTAGAACTCCTAGGTAAATATATTTTCATGAAATGCATCAAAATAGGTCATAGGTTATCCTATGACCTCTTTCGATCCATTCAAACAAATGAAATAGTTCCCTAGGGTTAGGAGCTCTAGGATCATATGTGGTCATGAAATGCATCAAAAGTGGTCATAGGTTATGCTATGACCCCTTTAGACCCATTCCAATGAATGAAATAGGTCTACAAGAGTCTTAGGACCCCTACAGATACATGTTGACATCAAATGCATTGAAAGGGGTCATAGGTTATCCTATGACCCCCTTCAATCGATTTGAACAAATGAAATTGGTCCCTAGGGGTCCTATGACCACTAGGGGGAATATGTTGTCATGAAATGTGTTATAACCTATGACCCCTTTCAACTAATTCCAAAGAATGAAATAGGTCCCTAGGGGTTCTACGACCCCTAGGGACACATTGTCATGAAATACATTAAAAGGGGTCATAAGTTATCCTATGACCCCTTTAAACCAATTCAAATGAATGAAATAGGTCCCTAGGGTCCTAGTAACACATGTTGTCATGAAATGTGTTAAATTGGGACAAAGGTTATCCTATGACCCCTGTTGGCCCATTGGAAAAAATGAAATAGGTCCCTATGGGTACTAGGATCCCTAGGGATAGATGTTGTCATGAAATATGTTGAAAGGGGACATAAATTATCCTATGACCCTTTTCAGTCCATTCAAACAAATGAAATATGGAAATATGTTGTCATGTAATGCTTTGATGCCCCTTTTGACCCATTGGAATGGATGAAATAGGTCCCTAGGGACACATGTTATCATGAAATTCTTTAAAATAGATCATAGCTTATCCTATGACATCTTTTGACTAATTCTAATGAATGAAATAGGTCCCTATGGGTTTTAGGGCCCCTAGGGACATATATTGTCATAAAATGCATCTAAAGGGTTCATAGGTTATCTTATGACCCCATTTGACCCATTACAATGAATGAAATAAGTCCCTAGGGATCCTAAGACCCCTAGCGACACATGTTGTCATGAAATGTGTCAAAAAGGGTCATATTATCCTATGACCCCTTTTGACCAAATTGAATGAATGAAATAGCTCCCTAGGGGTCTTAGTACCCCCAGAGACACATATTTTTATGAAATTCATCAAAAGGGGTCATAGGGTATCTTATTACCCCTTTCAACCCATTAGAATGAATGAAATAGTTCCTTAGGGGTCCTAGGACCCCTTGGGCCACATGTTGCCATGAAATGCATCAAAAGGTGTCATAGGTTATCATACGACCCCTTTGAACCCACTCGAGTGAATGAAATAGGTCCCTAGGGGTCTTAGGACCCCTAGGGACACATGTCATGAAATGTGTTGAAAGTGGTCATAGGTTATCCTATGATCCCTTTTTACACATCCAAATGAATGAAATAGGTCCCTAAGGATCCAAGGACTGCTATGGACACATGTTGCCATGAAATTCATCACAAGGGGTTATAGGCTATCCAATGACTCCTTTCAACCCATTGAAATGAATGAAATAGGTACCTAGGGGTCCAAGGATCCCTAGGGACACATGTAATGAAAAACATCAAAAGGTGTCATAGGTTATCTTATGACCCATTTCAACACATTCAAGCAAATGAAATAGGTTCCAAGGGCTTTGAAAACCCCTAGGGACACATATTGTCATGAAATGCATCAAAAGGGGTCATAGGTTATCCTATGACCCCTTTTGACCCATTCCAATGAATGAAATAGGTCCCTTAGGGTACTAGGACTCCTAGGGACATGAAATGCATAGAAAGGAGTCATAGATTTTTCTATGACCCCTTTCTATCCATTTGAAAGAATGAAATAGGTCCACAAGCATCCAAGGACCCCTAGGGACACATATTGTCATGAAATACATTGAAAGGGGTTAAAGGTTATCCTATGACCCCTTTTGACCCATTCAAATGAGAGAAATAGGTTCCTAGGGGTCCTAAGATCCATAGAGATATATGTTGTCATGAATGAATGAATGAATGAAATTGGTCCCTAGGGGTCCTACGACCACTAAAAACATATATTGTCATGAAATGCATGAAAAGGGGTCATAGGTTATCCTATGACCCTTTTCAACTCATTCAAATGAATAAAATAGGTCCCTAAGGGTCCTAGCAACCCTAGGGACATATGTTGTCATGACATGTGTCGAAAGGGGTCCTTTCAACCCATTCTAATGACTAAAATAAGTCCCTAGGTGTTCTAGGACTCCTAGGGACACATGTTGCCAGGAAATGTATGAAAAGGGCCCCTTTTGACCCATTCGAAGGAATCAAATAGGTCCCTAGGTATCCTAGGACCCCTACCAACACATTTTATCATGAAATACATCAAAAAGGGTCATAGATTATCCTATGACCCCTTTTGACTCATTTGAATGAATGAAATAGGTCCCTAGGAGTCCTAAGAAACCTAGGGCACATGTTGTCATGACATGTACCAAAAGGGATCATAAGTTATCCTATGACACCTTTCGACCCATTCAAATGAAAGAAATATTTCCCTAGGGGTCCTAGGACTCCTAAGAAAACATGTTGTTAGGAAATGCATCAAAAAGGGTCATAAGTTATCTTATGACCCCTTTTGACACATTCAAATGAATCAAATAGGTCCATAGGTGTCCTAGGACCCTCACCAACACAGGTTGTCATTAGATGTGTCAAAAGGGATGATAAATTATCCTATGACCCCTTTTAGCCCATTTGAACTAATGAAATTGGTCCCTTGGGGTCCTAGAACCCTAACAACACATGTTGTCATGAAATGCATCGAAAGAGGCAATAGGCTATCATATGAACCCTTTCGACCCATTCAAATGAATGAAATAAGTTCTTAGGGGTCCTAGGACCCCTAGGGACACATGTTGTCATAAAATGCATTAGAAGGGGTCATAGGTTATCCTATGAGCCTTTTGACCCATTTGAATGAATGAAATAGGTCCCTAGGGTCCTAGGACTCCAAGGGACACATGTCATGAAATTCATTGAATGGGGTCTTTCTATGCATTTTAACAAATTAAATAGGTCCATAGGGTTCCTAGCACCCTATGGACACATGTTATCACTTAATGTGTCAAAATGGGTCATAGGTTATCCTATGACCCCTTTCAACCCATTCGAAAGAATGAAATAGGTCCATAGAGGTCCTAGGATCACTCGAGACACATGTTGTCATGAAATATGTTGAAAGGGGTCATATGTTGTTCTATGACCACTTTTGACCCATTCAATGAATGAAATAGGCTCCTAGTGGTCCTAGGACCTCTAGGGACACATGTTGACATGAAATGAGTTGAAAGGGGTCATAGGTTATCCTTTGACCCCTTTTGACCCATTTGAATGAATGAAATCAGCCCCAAAGGGTCCTAGGACCCCTAGGGACACATGTCCTCATGAAATGCATCAAAAGGGGTCATAGGTTATCCTTTGACCCCTTTCGACCCATTCAAATGAATGGAATAGCTGCATAGGTGTCTTAGGAACCCTAAAGACACAAGTTGTCATGAAATGCATCAAAAAGGGTTATAATTTATCCTATGAGCACTTTTGACCCATTCAAGGACCCCTCAGGACGTATGTTGTCATGAAATGCATCAAAAGGGGTCATAGGATAACCTATGACCCCTTTTGACCCATTCAAACAAATGAAATAGGTCCCTAAGGGTCCTTGGACCCCTAGGAACACATATTGTCATGAAATGTGTCAAAAGGGGTCATAAGTTATCCTATGACCCCTTTCGACCCATTCGAAAGAATGAAATACATGTCGTTATGAAATGCATTGAAAGGGGTCATAAGTTATCCTATGACCCCTTTTGAACCATTCAAACAAATGAAATAGGTCCCTACCAGTCTTAGGACCCCTAGGGATACATGTCTTCAAATGCATCAAAAGTGGTCATAAGTTATGCTATGATGCCTTTTGACCCATTTGAATGAATGAAATAGGTCCCAAGGGGTCCTCGAACCCTTAGGGACACATGTTGTCATGAAATGCATTGAAACCTATGACCCCTTTTGAGCCATTTGAATGGATGAAATAAGTCCCTAGGGGTCCTAGGACCCTTAGGGACATTTTTTGTAAGGAAATGTGTCAAAAGGGTTCAAAGGTTATCCTATGACCTGTTTTAACCCATTTGAACAAATGAAATAGGTCCATAGGGCTTCTAGGACCCCTAGGGACACATGTTGTCATGAAATGCATGGAAAGGGGTCATAGATTATCCTATTACCCCTTCCAACCCATTCAGATGAATGAAATAGACCCTTAGGGGTCCTAGGACCCCTAGTGACACATGTTTTTCATGAAATGCATCAAAAGGAGTCATATGTTATCCTATGACTCCTTTCAACCCATTCGAATGAATTTAATAAGTATGTAGGGGTCCTAGGACCTATAGGGACATATGTTGTCATGAAATGTGTCAAAAGGGGTCATAGGTTATCTTATGATCATTTTTGACCCATTTGAATGAATGAAATAGGTCCTTAGGGGTCCTAGGACCCCTAGGGACACATGTTGTTATGACATGCATTGAAAGGGGTCATAGGTTATCGTATGACCACTTTTGACCCATTTGAACAAATGAAATAAGTCCCCAAGGGTCCTAGGACCCCTAAGGAAACATATTATCATGAAATTTGTCGAAACCTATGACCCCTTTCACCCCATTCAAATAAATGAAATAGATTCCCAGGAATCCTAGTACCCATAGGGACACATGTTATCATGAAATGCATTGAAAGGGATCATATGTTATCCTATGACCCCTTTCAACCCATTCGATTATATTATATTAATAATACTATTTCACTAGATTATATAATAATAGTAATAATAATAATCATATATATTACTATATCATATTTAGTAATAATAATCATATATATTAATATAATAAACACCCACAATTCTTCACTATTATAGTAGTAAAGTTAATCTATTATGGTTTAAATTTTTATCACAAAATATGATCTACCCTAGTAGGGGTATACCTTATTAAAAGCTTAAGAGACTAGTAGGTCTCACCTTGTTAGAGGATTTAATACTCACAAAGACCTATTAAGACCACTCTATTAAGAGATTTACCTAATTCAAGTTAGTTAAAATTGATTCAGTACTGATTCTCAGTCTACTTTGTAAGTTGACTTCGAGTCCTCTCCTCTGATCTGATAATACTTGTCTTCCACTTTTGCTTCACTAGTACGAATAGGTCACTTGATCTATTATGTGATAATAGAACCCTATTACTAACTTCTGATCTGATCTAACTCCTTGTTCATGTGTATACACTTCTACATTTCTTGTCTTGCTCACTTACTCATGTGCACTCTCTCTAATTTAAGTTAAGATCTTCACTATTTAAAGAGTTTTGTAAAGTGTTTTCTAAATGGTTCCATAGTAGCCTCTCCATCTAAATCATTGATCACAAATCATAGGGATATGTAATCCATGTCATTCATACATAAAACTCTCTCTACCAACCTCTACAAACATTAAATGTTTCTTCCATGTTAGCTCAAAAACATGTTACCTTAGAGTCAGTTATGTTCCCAACTTTTGTGTAAACCCTACATTGCTTGGTCTTTATGATTTTTTAACACTCAACATTGTTGTTTCTTAGTCTTTATAGTGCTTGGTATGCACTATGTCACACAATACTTGTATGCTTGAAACTTGCTTGGTGTTTTTTGAGCTTGACTCATATTAAAATACTTGGTGATCATACACTTACTTGGCTCCTATAGAGCTCAATACATACTTGCTTATGTACATGACTCAGCCTATGTAGAGTAGGTCGATTATAGTGATGACCATCTTAATTTTCTTTGTAAATGACTAAGTGTTTGACAGTAATAGAAACAAATGGTTCGAGATATCAACAATCTTCCCCTTTCACATTAGTCAGTTTTTTTTGTCATATATACATCTTTACAATACAACATGATAATGAACTCTCCCTTAAGTCTTGTGAATTATGCTAATGAGTAATGAATAAAAAATTCATTTCTCCTTTATTCAAATCTATTTCCCATGCATTTCCCATATATTTTCATTTTACCCCTTCTTTTTGAACACTTGATCTCACTGCTACTTGGGAGGATTAGGTGGAAGTAGTCCATATTGATCAATTAATTCCTTATGAACTTTGGTGATCATGGATAGTGCATGGTCCCATGTGATTCTTGCTACTTCTAAACAATGATTTTGTAATTGAATTCTTGCATCCAAATCAATTAAACTATTAGCCATGTAATGGTTATGATCTTCAATGATAAGAACCTGGGTTGTTTTTTAGTTTTGTCTGCATGACTTCCAAATGAGGTGTCATCATTGCTTAAATATAGATCAAATTGGATCTCATATTGATTTTAGCTACCTAAAGCTCGGCCAATGCTCTTTGATCATTTAGTAGATTAATGAAATGATCAATGATTGATTCTACTGGTTCTAAAATAATGTTGTTGGAGCTCCTCATCTCAGCCTAAATTTGATTTATTTATGCCTAAATGTTATTTGTAAATCTTGGCACATCTGAAAAAATTGTGTACAAATGTGGTACCTTCTATATTATTTCTAGCATAACCTATACTTTCTCTTGTAATTACACTTTCTACTTAGTAATGGTTATGGAACCTTTTTCCACAACCTTAGTTTTAATCATCTCACAAACCAATCCATTAGTTTCTCATTTGACTCCATTTTACCAGCATTCACTTGATCAACTATATTTACAAGATGGTTGGTAATTGGTGCATCTTTATCACAATTTTGCATGTCAAAAGCATCAACAAAAATATTTTTTACATCACGTAGTACCTACTTCTTCTTAATCTCTCTTCTTAGCTCTTCTGGTTTCTTCATCTTTGCCAAAACTTCTTACAACAAAACTATTTTCTCCAAGGTGAGATTTTCCAAGTTCAATTGTGGCATCTCAATGATTTCATCCAAACTAACTTCAATATCTAGTGAAACATGTTTTATTGTTCTCTTCTTGCTTGGTGAAGGAGTGTTGCTTCTTGACACTACTTTGAGAGTTGGTGAAGGGTTTCACACTCAGTCATGATTGTGCATCTATGCTCAAGACTAAAATTGTCACACTCTATTTAGATTTATTTGGTTCTTTTTTTCCTCGATACGAGGTATTGGATTGAGTGGACCAAGTTGGTGTACAAAAAAGTGGATACCCAAAAAAAAATTAAAAAATTCAATAACCCAATTGGGTTTTTTAAAAGTAAAATGTCGGCCAGGCTTGGCCAAGCCTGGCCATTATACTTTAGAAAACCCAATTAGTTTTTGTAAATTATATATTTTGGTGGTTTTCCATGTTTGAGGGTACTTGTATACCCTCAAACGATAGCAACAGTGTGGAGTGTAGAGGAGAACATCAAAACCTGATTAGGTTTAGCATAAAAAATATATATATATTGTATTTCCATCCTGGGTGTAGGTCTTCTTCCTATTTTTCATTTATGCATTTTTTTTTATCAAATTTTATTAAGTGGTTTTCTAATTTATACGTTTTGTAATTTTTTAAAAATTTGTCTAATATAGATGAATGAAGGAATCCTAGAAAATGAGGGAGAGACAAAAGACCACCTCCTACACAATCAAACCCTACACCCATCATGACATCGTTGGAAATATAAGACGAGTAACTAAGAGGGGAGGGGTGAATTGGTTACAACTAAAATAAATCCTAGATCCCTTTGGATGTCAGAACAAAATAAACTATAAAAACTGAATATTGTTGATGCTCGGCAAACACACATAAAATGTTGTAACTTGGTAATACTGAATATGCTCAATAAATACTTCAAACACAAATCTTAGATGTTATCTATGATTACCATTTTCTTAACTTAGATACAAAAACATAAAAGAAAATAGCATGAACACGTTTGACACCAAGATTTAATGTGGAAACCCTATTTGGGAAAAACCACCAATTGCAACTAGTTACTATTTTCACTCTTTTGAAGTGAGCCCTATTAACAGCCAACTCTGTTAAAGGTTACAAAAAACATGATTAGGTGTGATCCTATTAGAGGATTTAATCACCCTATTAGGATTGTTTATGTTAGAGTTCTTTAGACAATTCAACAGAACTGCCACCTTGTTAGAGGTTTTACAAAAAGCTATTAAGCCAACTCTATTAAGACATTTAGGTAATGGGTATAATAGCTAGAGAGTAAAAATGAGATGACCTAATTTAAATGCAATTGAATTGCTGATTATAGATCTCAATTTTGGCTTTACTTGATCCTTCCTAATTGAATATAGCTTTTATGCTCGATAATGATATTCTTCTAATCCCTCTGATTTTCTACCTTACTGCATCTTTGGATCTTCAAAATCATTCATGCATTCACATACTTACACACTTTCAAATTCAGAGCTTGACCTTATACTTATATCATTCATTTGTTAAGTTAGCTCATATACAACTTAGAAAAATTAATATTCATCACCTCAGTTGGCTAGAACTAATAGATAAATCAATTAACTTTAATATGCCAAAACAAGAAAATCCTTTATTAGCCAACCCAACTCAGTAGACACTAACTAATAAATAATTTCTTGTGTTAACCAATAGAAGCTTGGTTAACAATGAATACTCTCAAAGATTCTTTGTAACTAAGTGATCTCAGTTAACACTAGTTCTATCCAACATTTTCTTCATTAACCGATCGAACTTGGTTAGCACTCATTTTTTGTAGTCTTTCCTTTGACACCCAAGTGAACTTGGTAGACACTACCTTTTCAACTAGGCAAACATAGGAATGCTCAGTAGACACAGAAAACTATTTTCACTACTCGAGTGGGATCAACATTTATTGACTGATAATGTAATGACATTTGTGTAACATCAAAGACAATACACAATTAATTAATTGTAACCAACAATCTCCCTCTTTGGCATTGATGGAAACATAGCATGTCATAACATAATGGAATTCTTGGAATGTGAATAAAGTAAAGAACATATCCTTAGTTTCATTATGATTCACATCTATAAGAACCTTTTCTGGTAGTATGAACTCTTTCTGCATTTGGTTTCTCCCTCTGTCTACAACAACTTCTACCAAGTTCATTCTCCCTTCTAGACATTTCTATGATAGCATGCTTCTCCTCTTACAACAAACTTCTTCTTTTTTTAATAAGAATTTTTTTTTTAATGAGAAATTATAGTAAACTCCTACCTCTTTGACAACACATGCTAAAGACAAATAATTTATTGATATCAATGTACCTTAAGTACTGATTCATTTACAATATGCCTTTGTGAATTCTGCACCAACTAATTTATCTTCAACTTGCTCTAGTTGATGCATCACTAAACTTTATTAGTGAGCTTCAAATAGGGGAATGACCCCCTAGCTTACCTCTTAGATACATAAATTCATCCTTAGGTAATGGCTTGGTGAATATGTCTACAATCTATTCTTTTTTATTTATATATTCCAATCTGACTTCTTTATCTTGCACCAATTCTCTTAAGAAGTGATATTTTATAGCAAAGTGCATTTTTTTGGTATGCATCACTGGATTCTATGATATATTGATGGCACTGTTGTTATCATAGTACATGACTACTAGATCTTTGATCTCTATCTTCATTCCTTCCAATACTTGTTTGAACCAAACAATGTTAGAACAATTAACTATTGTTGCCACATATTCTACCTCTGTTGTGGTTAAGAGATGCAATTTTGTTTCTTTCTTGTCCAAGACACTAGTCTTTTACCAAGAAAGAATGATCCACCACTAGTGTGTTTTCTGTCATCAAGACTTCGTACCCAATCAGCATCAATAAACACCTTTCAAGTCCAAATTGACTATGTGTTTGTACCATAATCCATAGTCTTTAGTACCTTTCAAATATCTCATGATTCTTTTGATTTCCATCATGTGATTTTCTATGAGATTTCTTGAGAACCTTTCCACCATACCAATTGCTAATGTAATATTAGGCCTTGTATACACTACATATTGCAATTTTCCAATCATTGATTTGTATATGGTCTGATCTACTTCTTTGGAATCATCATTCTTGGAAAGAATATGTCCAATAGACATAGGGGTTCCAACTAGTCTTCAATCTTCCATTCCAAAATTCTTTAGTATCTCCTTGATATACTTAGATCGAGTGATGTAGATACCATTTTTGTTCAATTATATCTGCAACCCAACAAAGAGTTTTATCTTACCAAACAATGACATTTAAAATTCTTTACTCATTTCTTCTAAAAATGCTTTGAAAAATTCATCATTTCCTATGAATAAAGTATTATCAACAAATATTTTTGTCAATACAATCTTCTTGTCTGGTCCTTTGATATACAAACTACTATTATCATTTGTTCTTTGAAAGACAATTTGTATCAAGTAATTATGAAGTCTTTCTTACCAAGATCTAGGAGCTTTCTTGAGACCATATAATGCTTTGTGTAATTTGCAAACCATGTGTCTTTTGATAGGATCTACAAAACCTTCTAGTTGTTCAATGTAGACTTTCTCATTGAGAATTCCATTCAAGAATGTAGATTTAACATCCATTTGATACACTTAAAATCATCTATGTGCTACATATGCTAGTAAAGTTCTTACACATTCTAATATTGCAATAGGAGCAAAAGTTTTATCATAATCAATACCTTCTTGAGAATAGCCTTAAAATACCAGTCTTTCTTTATTTCTAGAATTTTTTTTCATCTTCATTCAACTTATTTCTAAACACCCACTTTTTGCCAATTACATTTTTATCCTTGGGTCTAGGAACAAGAGTCCAAGTTTTATTGTTTTCTATCTTTTCTATCTCTTCATTCATTGCTTCAACCCAACTTTCATTTTCTAATGCATCTTTAATATTTCTTGGTTGAAATTTAGCAAGTAAACATGTACCTTTTAATTTTCTTCTTCTCATTATTCCACCAGATTTGTCTCTAATGGTCTGATCTGATGCATGATGCCTTTCGACATATCTTGCTAATTCACAAGTTCTTTGGATTTTTAATGAGTTCCACTAATTTCATCATGAACTTTAGTATCATGCTCAGGTCCCACTATATGTGACTTGGGTACATCATACTTGGTTTGAACTAGCTCGGTAGCTTCTAACTATGACTCAAGTCCTTTAGACTGTGACTTGGGTTGCACTGTCTCCAACTCAATAAGTGTTGGAGATTTTGGAGAATTAGGAGATGAAGTTTCCTTTCTTTTAGGTAGGTTTGTTAGGATATCAGGTTCATAGTAAACAAATCTTTTGTAATCCTCTGGCTCTTTATTGCTTTGTTCTTCTCATTTTCTATAAACTCATCAATTCTAACATGTGCATTGTCTCTGATTTTATGTGTAGATAAATTAAAACATTTGTATGCTTTACTTCTGTAGAAGTATCCTATAAATATGCCTTCATCACCTTTTACATCAAATTTTTCTTTTCTAAGTTCTTTCAAAATATAACGTTTTCTACCAAATACTTTCAAGTAACTTACATTAGGTTTGTAGCCATACCATAGTTCATAAGGAATTTGATTTGAGTCTTTCTTCAATTGAACTATGTTCAAAGTATGAACTACAATGTTGATATCTTCCTTCCAGTATTTGATTGCAACATTCTTTTCTATCATCAATGTTCTTGTACAATCCATGATGGATCTATTTCTTCTTTTAGCTATACCATTCTACTATGGAGTACCAGGGGATGATACTTGTTTTTTGATCGCTCTTTCAATGCAAAAATTATTGAATTATTTAGAGATGAGTTCATCACCTATATCTGATCTTAAACATTTCAATCTCTTTCTAATTTATTTTTCTCCTATTTCCAAGTACCATTTAAACTTTCGAAAAGCTTCTAATTTTTCTTTTAGATACATTACAATCATAATTCTAGAATAATCATCAACAAAAAGAATGAAAAAAATTTCTAAATTGTAACTCTCTATTCCAATAGGTCCACATAAGTTTGTATGAATAATTTCTAAGACTAGTTTTTCCCATCTTACCAATTTGGCAATTCTTCCATAAACCCATATCAGGTTTCTTCAAACTAGGAATACCTCTTACTCTTTTATATTTTCTTATTTAAACCAAATTATCAAAATTTACATGACATAGTCTTTTGTGCCATAACCAACTTTCTTCTAATTGAGCAATAAAACATGAGCATTCACTAAGATCAAGATAAAATAGATTACCTTTTGTTTGCTTGCCAGATCCAACTAGATTTCTTTTTTCATCCAATAGTTTGGCCTTTCCATTCATGAATTCTACCTTGAATCCAATGTTATTCAATTGTTCCACACTTAGTAGACTATGTTTTAGTCCTTCAAACCAATAAGCTTTGTCACATACAAGTTCCTTACTCAATGAAATACATCATTTTCATTTTATGTTACAAGGTTCATTGTTTCCAAATCTCACACTAACTCCATCACAATATTCCATGTTCTCAAAAAAAATTTTGTCTCTAGTCATATGATGTGAATAGCCATTGTCAATAAATCCATGTATCATTTTTGTTAACCTGAAAGATAAGTGCCATCTTACCTCCTTCATCATCAGATTCATCCTTTACAACAATAGATACAATTTCATCTTCACTATTATCAGAATCTTTAGCTATAAAACAAGATTTCTTACCTTTTTCCTTCTAGTTCTTGTAGTTCTTGGAATCCTTCTTTCCTATGTGATTATTTCTTTTCATTTCATCTTTTTTCTCTATTTTGAAACCTCAGAGAAATGTGACCAACTTCTTCACAAGAAAAGCAGATCAGAGTAACTTTACCTTTGTACTTTCCTCTACCTTTGGAATAATTTCTTGCAAGTAGGGCTTCAATAAATTCAAAATAATTGTCTAAGCTTTCTTTAGTTTCTTCTTATTCACTTCTTGATTGAGTGGACTTTGATTTCTTAGTCTTTTATTTGAGTTAGATTTTAGCTTCAAATGTAGACTCAATAACCTTTGAACTAGGAACATAGTTATCAACGTTATCTAAATCAAAAGCTATGAATCTTCCAAATAGATAATTCAAAGATATTTTACTATTTGGATCACATCTCATCTCTTGAATAACAGACAATCTAATTGCATAAATAAGAAGAAGAGTTCTAAGTACCTTTCTTACAACTATTTTCTCTTCAATGTCTCTTCTAGATGCTTTGATTGCACTTACACTTGCTTTGATTCTTTCCACATATTTTGCAATGTTATCATCTTTTCTCATTTTCATCTAATCAAAATGACCTCTAAGACTTTCAAACTTATCTCTTCTTACATTTTTATCTCCTCTATATATGTCTTTTAGTTTAGTCCATATCTCATGAGTTATTTTGCAGTCTTTAACTTCATCAAATTTAGCATAACTAAGAGAAAACACAATATCAATCATAATGATGTTATGATTCTATTTTTCAACAATATCTTCAATTGATAATGTTCCAATGGGAGTCTTGTATTTAGAATCAAGATATTTGCACCCTAAATCACTAATAGTAGCTAGATGTAACCTCATAAGTTCTTGCCATGCTATAAAATTGTCTTTGTTCAGCTTGGCAATCTCTCTTCTATAAGATATTTTGATCTTTAGCTTAAGTCCTTGAAACCTTCTCTATAAGTAGCGAAAGCTCTAATATCAATTGCTGGAAATATAAAAGGAGTAACTGAGAGGGGAGGTGTTAGTTTGTGGTGACTGATTAGGAAAGTACTATATATAGTTCATAAATTCACCAATGGCACAAAATCTTGAGCTACTATTTGCCAATTGGTTATTGTTTATATTTGCCAATGTATGGCTGACATGTTGTAACTAACTTTAACCGTAAAGTGGGAAAAATACTTGTATAAAGGGGCTTAGGGTCAGGGATTGTTTGACTATCATGATCCAAAAATTGGTTCTTGTGATTGTATTGAGCTGTAATGGATTACGGATTGTAATCAGGTTGTAATCACTAGATTTGTAATAATATAAAACTTATTGGTTGGTGGACATAGCCCAGGGATTGGGTGAACCATGTTAAATCTTGGTGTCTTAAGTTCTTTTTTGTATGATCTATTATTTTCTGATATTTTTTATATTTGCATGGAATTGTTATTTCTATTTTTGGTTTAATATTAACAAGTGGTATTAGAGCCTAGTTATTTTTTCAATTATCCTTTTAGAAAATTCTCACAATTGAGTGGGAGCAATGGTAGACAAGGGTAAGTTGAGAGTTGACAGGTTTAATGGGTAGAACTTTCGGTTATGGAAGATGCAAATGGAAGACTATCTTTATCAAAAAGATTTATGGAAGCCATTGAAGGGAAAAACCAAGAATCAAGAATCTATGTCAAATGACAACTAAGATCTTTTGGATAGAAAGGTGCTTGGAAGAATTCAAATATGTTTGGTACTATTGGTGGCATTTAATATTGCAAAAGAAAAGACAACAAAAGAGTTGATGCAAACCTAGCGAAATTGTATGAAAAGCACTTCACTTCAAACAAGGTATTTCTCATGAAGCATTTATTTAATATGAAAATGTTAGAAGGTGGATCTATTGATGATCATTTAAATAAGTTTAATACTATTACCAGTCAATTTTTTATTATGGGTATCAATTTTGATGAAGAAATTAGGGCTCTCTTGATTTTTCATTCTTTGCCTAAAAGCTAGAATTGCTTGGTAATGGTTGTGAGTAATTATGTTCCTAGATCTGGTACCCTAAAATATGATGATGTGATCAGTGTTTTTTTGAGTGAGGAAACTCATAGGAAAACCTTAGGTGGATCTACATAAGGAAGTGCTTTGATCACACAAAGTCAAGTTATAACAACTGAGAGAGGAAGTAATTCCAAAAATCATGGAAAATCAACATGAAAGTCAAAGGGGAGGAGCCCTCAATTGAGAGGACTAAATGACTACTAGTACTGTAGGAAATTAGGGCATAAAAATAAAGATTGTTGGACTCGAAAGAAAAACAAAGGAGATAAACTAGATGGAGACAAAGAGGAAAATGTGGTAAGTAACAAATCCAAAGAAGATGCTTTGCTTTAGTCTCTAGAAAGTGTTCTTGGTTCATGGGTTTTAGATTTTGGTCCTTCATTTCATGCTACACCTCATAGAGATTATTTCATTGATTATGTCTAAGGGGATTTTGGACTTGTTTATTTGGGGGATAATAAAAAATGTCAAATTTTTGGAAAGGGAAAAGTTAAGATTAAGTTGCAGAATGGGAGTCATTCGCTACTACATGAGGTAAGACATGTTCCAAGGTTAAGTAGGAATTTAATTTTAGCAGGGAAACTTAGTGATGAGGTTTGTGTAATTACCTTTAATGATATAAATTATAATTTTTAAAAGGTTCCCTTGTAGTAGAAAAAGGTGTGAAAGTAGGAGATTTATATCTTTGTATAGGTCATATTGTTTCTTCTACTTTAATTGTTTTAGATAAAAATGAATGTTTAGGAATAGTTGCTGGAGTTGAGTAGGGAGAACAAATAGGTGTTGTAAATTATAATATAGCACTATAGCACAATAGACTTAGGCACATGAGTGAGAAAGATATGAAAGTAATTCATTCAAAGAAAGTTTTACTAGGTCTAAAATGTGTTAATATGGATTATTGTGAAAGTTCTATGTATGGAAAACAAAAGAGAGTGATTTTTGTGAAGACTGGGAAGGAAAATAAAAAAGAGAAATTAGAGCTTGTGCATACTAATGTATGGGGACTAGCTCGAGTATCTTCCCTTGGTGGCTCTCATTATTATGTTACCTTTATTGATGATGGAACTAGAAAAGTATGGATTTATTTCCTTAGATAGAAATCTAATGTATTTAAAACTTTCAAGAAATGGAAATGCTTGGTTGAAAATGAGACTGGTAAGAAATTAAAATATTTCAAATTTGATAATATTGGTGAGTATTGCAGTCATGAATTTGAAGATTATTGCTCCACTAATAGTATTTGTAGATAGAAAACTATTCCAATGACTCCACAAGTAAATGGAGTGGTGGAACAATTGAACATGACTATAATGGAGTGTGCAAGGAGCATGAGGTTGCATGTTGGGTTGCCCTTACACATGTGGGTAGAGGCTATCAATACTGCTATATATTTGATTAATAAAGGTCCCTTTAATCATTTGGGTTGTGGTATTCTAGAGAGAGCATGGACTGGTAAGAAGGTGAGTTATTCTTTTCTCAAAACCTTCAATTGTGAAGCATTTTCTCATATAAATTCTAAAAATAGAACCCAGTTGAAAGCTAAGTTAAAGAAATGTGTATTTGTTGGATATGGCATTAATAAATTTGGTTATAGGCTTTGGGATTTTTAAAATCATAAAATTGTAAGAAGCAAGGATGACATATTCAATAAAAAAGTATTGTACAAAGATCTATTGCAACATCATGAGAAGAAAGAAGATGATTATGTAGTATTGGATGATATACCAAAAGATTATGTTCCAACCATTCCTCATGATGTGCAACAACTATAACAAAAAATACCCCACATACTAGTGAATGTTAGATGGTCAACAAGGCAAATCAGACCTCTAGAAAGATTTTCTCCCTCTTTGTATTCTATTTTACTTACTAATGATGGTGAACCTGAATGTTATGATGAAGCTATGTAGGTGGATGCTAAGATTTAGTGGAAGTCTACAATGAAAGAAGAAATGGAATCTTTGCTAAGAAATAAGACTTGGGATTTACAAAATAAGTGGCTTTATAGGTAAAAAGAAAAGGATGGAGGTAAGATAATATTTAAAGCCAGGTTTATTGTAAAAGGATTTGTACAAAAGAAGGCATTGATTTTGATGAGATATTTTCTCCTATTGTTAAGATAACTTCTTTTCATATTGTTTTAAGTATTGTGGCTACTAAAGATTTTTATTTAGAGAAACTTGATGTTGAAACAACCTTCCTTCATGGTGATTTGGATGAAGGGATATATATGGCTCAGCCACGGGGATTTGAGGTCAAAGGTAAGAAGAACTTAGTGTGCAAATTGAAGAAAATTTTATGTGGCTTGAAGAAAGAACCTAAACAATGGTATCTAAAATTTGACAGTTTTATGCATGAGCATGGATATAATAGGTGTCATTCAAATCATTGTATTTACTTTAAGAGGTTGGATGATAATACCTACATTATTTTATGTTTATATGTTGATGATATGGTTGTAGCTAGGTCTAACATGGATTAGATTAAGGGGCTGAAATGCCAATTAGCACATTCATTTGCTATGAAAGAATTGGGGGCAACAAAACAAATCTTTGGTATGAAGATTTACAAAGATAGGAAGAACAAAAAATTGATGCTATCTCAGGCTGATTATGTTGAGAAGGTGTTGCAACATTTTTCTATGAAGAATGCTAAAGCTGTCAGTACAACTTTACCTGGTCATTTGAAGTTGACTAATGAGATGTGTCCCAAGACACAAGAAGAGGAGGATAAGATGTCCAAGGTACCCTCTACTTTTTTTGTAAGAAGCTTGATGTATGCTATGGTCTATACAAGGCCAGATATTGCACATGCTATGGGAGTCATTAACAAGTATATGAGTCATCCTGAAATTGAACCTTGGAACGTAGTCAAATGGATTCTTAGATATTTGAGACAAACATCTAATAAGTGTTTACGCTTTGGGGGATCTACTAATGATTTATAGGGCTATGTTGGCTCATATTTGGAAGGAGATATTGATACTTGGTGGATTACTACAGGTTATGTCTTTACTATTTGGGGGGCAGTCGTGAGTTGGGTTTCTAGGTTATAGAAGGTTAATACTTTATCCACTACAGAGGCAGCTAAGGAGATGATATGTCTTTAGTTCTAGTTGAAAAAATTAGGACACACTCAGATGGATAATTATTTGTTTACATATAGTTAGAGTGTCATTGAAATTGCAAACAATTCAGCTATGCATTCAAAGACAAAACACATATAGTTGCAGTACCATTTCATCAATCAGTTTTGGAGGATAGATTGTTAAAGCTAGAAAAGATACATATAGATGATAATCTAGTAGATATTTTTACAAAGGCAGTAACAAGGGAGAAGTTGAACTCTTCTTTAGCTTCGGTTGTTCTTCTATACTGAGCATGAATAAAAGAATAGCAATGTCCAAGGTGGTTTGATCCAGTGGGAGCCCCATGTGGTAGTGGTATTACTATAGGATCAGTCTCCAAGTGGGAGATTATTGACTAGAGTGGAGTCTAATTAGTCACCAAGTGGGAGATTTTTAGTTTATGGTGACTGATCAGGAAAGTACTATACATACTTCATAAATTATTTAGGGCAAAAAAGTTTTGTTCTACTATTTTCCAATGGCACAAAATTTTGGGCTACTATTTCCCATTCACTAATGGCACAAAATTTTGGGCTACTATTTACCAATTGGTTATTGTTTATATTCACCAATGTATGGCTGACATGTTGTAACTAATTTACTTTACTTGTATAAAAGGGCTTAGGGTTAGGGATTGTTTCATTTTTGTGATGAAAAAATTGGTTCTTGTGGTGGTACTGAGCTGTAAGGGATTGCATATTGTAATCAAGTTGTAATCACTAGATCGTAATAATATCAAACTTGTTGTTTGGTGGACATAGCCCAAGGATTGGGCGAACCATATTAAATCTTGGTGTCTTTTTTTCTTTTCTGTGGGGTCTATTATTTTATGATATTGGTTATATTTGCATGTAATTGTTATTCCTATCTATGGTTTAATGTTAATAGGAGGGGTGAATTAGTTACCATTAAAATAAATCCTAGATCCCTTTAGATGTCAGTACAAAATAAACTCTTAAAAATGAATATTGTTGATGCTTGACAAACACAAATAAAATGTTGTAACTCAGTAAATACTAAATATGATCGATAAATACTTAACATGAAAATCTTAGATGTTATCTGTGATTACTATTATCTTAACTTAGATGCATACACATAAAAGAAAATAGTATGAATACATTTGGCACTAAGATTTAACATGGAAACCCAATTTCAAAAAAACAACCAATTGTAACTAGTAATTATTTGCACTCTTCTAAAGTGAGTCATGTTAGGAGCCAACCTTGTTACAGGTTACAAAACACATTGTTAGGTGTGACCCTATTAAATGATTTAATCACCCTGTTAGGAGTGGCCTTGTTAGAGGTCTTTAGAAAATTCAACAAAACTACCACCTTTTTAGAGGTTTTAAAATAGCTACTAAGCCAACTCTGTTAAGAGATTTAGATCACTACTACAATGGTTAGAGAGTAACAATGAGATGAGCTAATTTGAATGCAACTAAATTGTTGATTACAGATCTAGATTCTTGCTTTACTTGATCATTCCTGGTTGAATATATCTTTTCTGCTCCATAATGACATTCTACTTATCCTTCTGATTTGCTACCTTACTGCATCATTAGATCTTTAAAATCATACATGCATTCACATTCTTACACACTTTCAAATTCACAAATTGACTTTATACTTATATCATTCATATTGTCAAGTTGGCTCATATACAACTTAGAATAACTAATATTCATCACATCGGTCAATTAGAACCAATAGATAAATCAATTAAGTTTAATATTCCAAAACAAGAAAATACATTGTTAGCCAACCCAACTCAGTAGACACTAACTAAAAAATAATTTCTTGTGTTAACCAACAGAAGCTCAGTTAACGCTAAATACTCTCAAAGATTCTTTGGTAATTGAGTGAGCTTGGTTAACACTGGTTCCATCCAACATTTTCTTCATTAACCAAGTGAACTTAGTCAACAATCATATTCTATAGACTTTCCTTTGATGCCCAAGTGAACTCGGTAGACATTTCTTTTGAACTAGGAAAACAAAAGAATGCTCAGTAGACATAGAAAACTGTCTTCACTGCCCAAGTAAGCTTGACATGCACTAACTAATAATGATATGACATTTGTGTAACATCAAAGATAGTACACAATTAATTAATCATATCCAACAGGCACAACCACAAACACTTCACTCATTGTGACACAACCAAAAAACCCTCCACCTATAGTAACACAACCACAAAACCCTCTACTCAATGTTTCCAATCAACAACCACCAGCTCCTATAAGCTCTCTACATATAAAATTACATCATTTAACTACTATATAAGAGGACCTCATAAACAACCTTACACAAAATATTTGTAACATTAACCAAATGGTCAATAGGTTGCGTTCATCTACACTTTCTTACCACTCAACCCTAGTGAATATATTTGAACAAATGACACAAAATAAAAATGAGGTGTCTGAAGAGGTTATGAAATGGGGTACATGGAGTAATAGGTGTTGTGCATTTTATGCTAATGGGTTATCATATTAGCAAGTGAAAGATAAAGACATAAAGAAAGGTACTATATGTTCCCTTTTCACTAATCCTATGTCTAGAAACTCCCTATTACACATAACCAAAAAACTTCCTATTCATTGGTGCATTCATAAAAGGATGAGATCATTTTTTAGGATAGGTAGTCTATGGTATTTGACCTACCACCATTGAGTAAATCTGATGTGCCTATATATTTTTTAAGAAAGCTATAGTGTGAGTTCATCCTTGGTGAGAAGCCAAATTACTTTGACATTCATCATTCCAAGGTAGAGGGAGAGGCTCTATGCAAGATAGACCTAGAGCTTGTAGGGTGGTACAACAACACAAGAGGATATTTACAATATGAAAAACCATGCCTCATGTTGTGAACCCATCAATTATAAAGAAGTCTATTGATTTACAGACTCTTCATGCTACTGCATCATTAACAGATGTTATCATTGAGCATGGCTCATAATTAGGTGGTTTTCCTTCTCCTATGGCACCTTGACCATCATTAGAAGCACCTTTGGGGTCATCAAAAAATTTGATATCTCTATAATAATTACCTATGGCACTAGGGTCATCAAATCATGTGACAACTCCATCATCATCACGTATGGCATCTTGGTCATCACAACCTATGACAGCTCCATCAACATCACTTGAACCACTAGTCTCATCTCTTCTTGTGTCACCTACACCACTAGTGTCATATCCACTTGTGTCACATACACCACTAGTGTCATCCTCACTTGTGCCACCTACATCACCATCATGTGCATCATTATAGTCTTTAGGGCCCAATCAACATTTTTGTCTTAGCTGCTAGCACATGTCGTGTAATGGGATAGATATGGAGGCATCTTAGGATGGAGTGTCATCTCATCCATGTTTACATTGTGTGTATACTTTTTATTCATATGGAGGTGGGGATTTCACACTCACAGATGATTTGATGGTGATGGTCTTCAGTGGATAGAATATATAGGTTTGTTTGTTTGAGTTTTGACATGATATTATTTAATCACCTAAATATTGTAAAAGTAAAAAAAAATATTTTATAGATCACTCTATATTTATATGTGAAAAATATGCAATATAGGGTACAGCAAATAGTATGAGAACACCATAAAGCACTCGTTCTGCTAGAGATATGAGGCTAGGATCAAGAACACCTGAGGTAAAGTTTTCCAAATATTCTTAAAAGTACAATAATAACATTGGCTTTAAAATATTGCTTCTTGATTGGTATGATACTAACAACCTACTTATAGATCCTCTTCCATCTCCTACCATCATTGAAACCCTCCCATTCATCAAATCCATCCAATTCCCATCCACATCTCTTGCTACTAGCAGTACCCAAACCCCATCTAATGAACCTCGTGAGTTTTGACATCATAATATATGATCACCTAAATATCTTAAAAGTAAATATTTTATTTTATTTTATTTTATAGAGCACTTTAGATTGATATGTTCAAACAATATGCAATGCAAGGTGCAACATGTGGTATAAGAACACCACATAGTACTTGTTCCACTAGAGGTGCATGTCTAGGAGCAAGAACACCCAAGGTAAATTTTTTTAAATATTCTTAAAAGTACAATAATATATTGGCTTTGATATATTATTTCTTAATTAGTTTTATTAAAAGTACAATAATACCTTTCCATCTCCTGCCAACATTGAAATTACCCTCCCAAACTCATCAAATCTATCCAATTTCCATACATATCTTGCTCCTAGCGTACCTGAACTCCATCTAATGAGCCTCATGAGTTAATCCTCCATATACCCATTCACATCAAAGAAATTCCACTCACATCAGATGTCTTGCAAGAGTGTCTCTTTTCCTTCTTAGTCTCTTTGTTTTCAATTTAGGGATTATAGTCTTTTTGAGCCCCAATTTTTCCTTTCTTTAGACTATCCTTCCAATATTGTCCTTCAAGTCCTTGTTTCTTCTTGCACTCCTATTATCATCTTGTTTTTATTGTGTCTTATTTCTATTTACAAAATTATCTCATATTTACAACAATACTCTTTACTATTTTATAGGGCTTGTTAAGGGCTGAAATTTCTCAAATTGATGATGTAATGGTTTTTGCTATTAACTTTGGCATTGAGAGCTATGTAGTATCATATTTTGCACAACTCTCAAGTTTATGATTTAAGTTGAACTCGTGACATGTCTTATTGATTCCTCTTATGTTATATTTGTTTCTTCTTTAGGGTACTCCACATAGCTCGAGCTCTATAGGGAAGGGAAGGAAATTAGCAAGAACACCAAAACAAAAAAGGTATTAAATACAAGTCATGTTTATATTTTAAAATTTATTATGAATGAATGTGTTGGCCTATTTTTCACCCTACCTAAAATCTCATGAAACCTTGTGAAAATTAGGAAGAATTTGTGTCTAAGCTTCTTATGCTTTCAAAAATTTGCCATTCCTTATACAAACCCTAAGGCAATTTATCGTTTCTTTTATCTTGTTGGGATTTATTTGAAATTGACTTGCAATTATTAAATAGGGATATATCAAAAAATCATGCTTATGTATTTATATCCCTAAGTTTTGAGTCCATTATCTTTTATTTTTCACACTTCTAACTTCTTCTTTTTTTAAGTTGCAACCTTGCAAACCTATTCCAATAGAAATATCTCTTCCTTTTAGAAACTAGCCTCATTTATGGGTGCAAAGGATTGAAACTATTATCTTCAAGTCTATGTGACTTTGTGGTAGTTAAAGAAAATTCAATAGTTTAGGTCGCAAGGAAGAAAAAAGACAGAGTTCCCATGGTCGTAGCTTGTTTTTGCATGAAGTTTTCTAATTTTGCAACTATGTAGATGGTTAAAACTCTAGTTACGATTCATTTATTTTGTAGCATCACACAAAGTTTAGTTTAACCTAAAGTTTATAGTGTGAAGCAATGATTGTTTTGGTCACAGATTTGCAGGAGTAAAATGGCTATTAAAAGTTTATGTTGCAGCTTTGTGATCGATGGTTAAGGTATGGTTGTTGCTGCTTCACAAGGTTTTAAATGAAGTTGTATTTTGAGTTGTGAATATGTGATTGGTGTAGACACCTAATCCTTTAGAAAATAAAGTATTTTTATTTTCTAAAAAAATTCCTGATGACATCATCATTTATTAATTAATTATTTATTTATTTTTATGGCATTAAATCCCTTTATCTTAATTAAAAATATTTAATTAAGGAATCCCTCGCAAAAATGTTTAAGTTTTATTTAAATATTATTTCCTTATTTATTAATTATTTAATTAATAAATTGACCAAAAACCCAAAATAAATAAAAAATTTATTTTTGCCCAAAAATTGGCCAATTTCCTTAAGACCACTAACCTCTTCCAAAATCTTCTAATCCTTCTTTAATCTTGATTAAAGGCTAATCTCATCATTTCCTACCCCTAATCCCAACTCAAAATATTTAATTAAGATTAAATATTAATCCTCATGTTTATTAAAAAAGTTTTAATAATTATCTCCTCAACCCAAACCCTTGAAATAAATAAAACTTTATTTATTTCCTAAAAATCTAATTTATCCTCATCCTAAGAAGTCCTAGACTCTTCTAGAAAGTCTTCATCCTCATCATAGGAAGTTCTAGACTATTCTAGAAAGTCTTTATCCTCATCCAAAGTCTAGACTCTTCTAGAAGATGTCTTTAAACCTAATCCTAATCCCCTCCTAACCTTGTCACATTCCCTTAACATGGGTTAAGACTTACTAACCCAAGCCAAAGTTAACAAATATCTCCTCCTTCACCCACCCTTATTAAATGCCATCCACTTGCCTATCCCTAAGCTAATCCTAAACCATCATAATCCATCTTCTAATCATTTGCACAATCCTAAGCAAGCTTAAAACTTTCCTAATCAAGCCCAAGTCAAAATTCCTCTCATCTCCCTCAATATATCCCAACCATAAAACTTTATGAAGCCCACTAGGCCATAAATGACTCTTCCAAGCCCTTTCATTGCTCTTACAAGCCATTATGAGGGTCTTTATGAAGATTTTATCCCTTGAGCCTTCTTTGTTGATTCAACCTTCCCCTTTCCTCCATCCTCTCACCCTGTGACATGTGTCACTTCCTGATTGGTTGTAAGGAAGCACAATCCATGTGCTCTCTTCTCATGCAATTTGAGCCCTCCATGAGCTTTTTCCCATCCTTGCATCTTAGCCCTCAATCCCTCAAGCTTTTTTCCTATAAATTGGATCCTTCCCCTTTGCAAAACAACACAATCCATGAAGTAAAGTCATAATGCCATTTTAAGGAGCCATTTTACATCAAAACCATACACTCACATCCAAATTCCAACTCCATTTGAAGCCCTTTTTGAAGCATAAGCTTTAGCATACATCCTATCTATTTAGACAAAGCCACTCAACAAGAGAGCTTCTTCTTGAGAGAGCCCATTAATGGATCATATTATCAATTGAGAGCTCATCTTAGTCTATCTTGAAGTTTATGAATTTTGTTTAGTTTGTAGAAGCTTTATTTAAATTTGGTTTTTATTAGCATACTAACATTTCTCATATACAATTGGAAACTTAGTAGTTAATTTTAGGCTTGTCATAGCATCGGGGAGAGTTAAGGTTGATCTTGGGTTTGAGTTGCAAAGTAGTAAAATGTAGTTGATTGCATGTTCGTAGGAGTAAATGAGTAATCATGGGTTGAGACATCGAGGCTGTGGTGATATGCCATGTGGCATGATGGTACTAGGATGCCTAGCTAAGATGGACCAATCAAAAGCTAACATGTGGCATGCTCAAGGAAAGATGAAAAGTCAAAAAAGTTGGTTGGGTTAGGCTTTGAAGGAGTTTTGATCAATAAAGAAGATAATTTCTCATTCGATATTTTTCCATCAAAGACAATTAAAAGGTAAAATGTTAAGTTGTGATGTTGCAAAAATTTAATCAAATAGTTAAGGTCTATGTATTCATGACTTTGCAGAAGGTTAGAGTAATTTAATGGTCAAGTTGTAAATTGTGAAGTGGTTAGGGTAGTTAGCATTCATTGATTTTGCTTCTTTGCAGGTCAAGTGTGATGGTTAATGTTTCAGGTTATGAACTTGAGAGAGAATAAAAATGTTAAGGATAAAGTTGGCACAACTTTCTGTGTCAAGTGTTGTAGTTAAGTGGATTATCTGCAAATTTGTAAACTAGTGTCTCTAACCATTACACATGATTGCAAGAGTTGGAAATATGAAATGAAACTTTGATGCAAAGATACAAAGTAAAGAACAAAGAGGTGATTCACAACATCATGGGCTAAGCATAGAAATTATAGAAAAAGGTAGCAAAGTCACAACAAGTTAAAGGATTAGCTATTTCATGTGGTTGTAGCTAGGAATAGAGAAAAAGCATAAACCACAATGAAGCTACAAAAGGTTAATGATAGACCATTTATAAAGGTTACAGTAGTTAGCAAGAGAAAGAAATGAACTACTCCAAAGGTGCAATCATAATTAAAATGGATAATTTGCAAAATCATAAGTTAGGATGGTCAATGAAGAAAGATAGTTGTGAGGTTGTGAAAAGATAACAAGGAGACAAGTCAAGCTAATCAAAAGATGACACATGGCTCTCACTAGGAGGTCGTATAGATTTTGACTTGAGGTGGTAAAAATATTTGATTTAAAATGCAGATTGGTAGAGATGGACATGAATAAAATGAGGTTGAAATATGAACATTGAGTTAATTGCTTGATTTTATACAACCTTAATTTGAGATTAGATTTTCATATAGAGTAAAGCACTGAGATATTTAGTCTAAAATTAAATCTTTTGAGCCCTAATCAAAAAAGAATTAACTATTTGGGAAGGCAGTTATAGATATCATGGATTTTTTTGGCAAGAAGAAGTTGGAGATGTGTAGTAGAAGAAAAAAAGAGTTAAATTGAAGGCTCCTACTTATCTAATATTATCCAACCAAATTGGGTTCTCTCATCGTTTTATGAAGATATTTTGCAATTTTTTAATTTGATAGTGATGAGATTTGATTTTTGGTTACAAAGAGATGAGATAATTTCTACAATAGTAAGAGGAAGAATTTCAAGTGGACACATGGCAGTATCAAATTTGATCTTGGGGTTCTTCATGTCTATATATTCCTTTTCTCTTTGTAAGGGTTCTAGCTTTTTGTTTAAAAATACTTTCAAGTGTTGTGAGACCATAGGTTGGTTCCAATTCTTGGATGTTTTTCACGGCTGTAATACCACAAGGATGGTTCCAATTAGGTTGAAATTTCTATCATGACTATAATTCCACCATTCTTCAGCATTTCTCATGTAATAAACAACAAGTAATAATAACAAAGATAGTTCTAGTTTATTCAACAATTTTAGAAGTCATTTTCATGCATTCTTTATGTATTTGTTTCAAGGAAATAAATAAAAGTGTAGCGGTAACTTAAGATTTAGTCTAAATTTAGCCTCTTGTTCATGTCATTCATAATCTTTTGTATTTTGTGAACAAAGGGCATGGAACTTAGTTTTATCCTATTTTGTGTTGTATATGTTGATATGTTTTTCTTGTAATTTAAGGAGTCATGTAAACACTTAGTTTATCATCATATTTTTTCAAATTTCATGAAGGGATAAGTTGAGTATGTGATTAAGAAGTGATGCAGATGTTTGATTCACAAGGTGAAATGATAGATCAGGAAGTCTTGATACAAAAAATATTTCAATGATTTTGAATGATTTATATCAGTGATTTGTATGATTTCTCAATAGATAAGGCATTGATCAGCTATAGGATCAAAGTGTTGTGTTTTTTATGTCTTGGTTGTGCTGAAATAAAATTATAATCAAATGATTTTCCCTTTCTATTTGGGAGCTAAAAAGAGTTGGGTAAGTGCACCCAGTTGTGGTACCAAAAAGGTGACACCCTTTTCCTTTTGTCTAACTTTCAATAGCACATATGCGTTATAGCATGCATGCATTATGGCTTGGGTATTCCAAGCCATAGCACATATGTGCTATAGTGTGTACATGCTATAGTGCGTACACGCTTTTAAAAAACCCAAATTATTATATATGGGCTGCAAACCTATAGCCCATTCATTTTTTCTACATTTTCCAACTTCCCCTGCTCACAGCATGTATGTGATTTGAGAAAATTGAAGGTTTTCACCACCCACCTAATCAATATGCCTCCTCGCCATCAAAGTTTGAGATCATGAGCATCCCATATGTTTTCTAACCTTCTTTTTGCATTGTTTTATATGATTTTGTCTTGTTTTGTAGGTTTTTTTCTATTTTTCTTTAAATTTATTTATTTATTTATATTTCAATTGATTTCTTATTAGGAAATGTGAATAATGAATCAACAAATCCCCAAGAAGATCCAAACCAAAACCCTCCACAACAAGAACAACAAATTCTGAAACCTACACCAATTGGAAGACCTCCTCTTGGCACAAAAGAAAACATAATAAATGAAGTAGGAAGAGGCAAAAATGAATTAGAAGCACTCATTAGTAGGTTGAAAGCTTGTGGAAAAACCAATCCAATGAGAGCTCAATTGGCATCCTCTCTCAAGTCCATTAAGACCCACATAGCTTATATTAGTGGTTAGTTAGATATTTGGTAGGTTAAGAGGGATGAAAAAAAAAAGATATTATGCAAATAAATTATCATATAAAGATGTTTAAAAAAAAGATATACCAAAAGGGAGGATTTGTGCATTATTTAGAAAGCCTGGTGAACAAGATATTGTTAGAGAGACAACTAAATGGTTCCCCATCCATTGGTGCATACACGATGGTATTAGAAATAATTTTTGGGATAGATGGTAGATAGTTCTTGATGCCCCTCCTTGCAATAATTATGAAGTCCCAATGTATTTCTTAAGGAAATTGTATTGTGAGTTTTTCTTTGCGGAGATCCCTAATTATTTTGATATTTTAGACTCTCAGGGTAGAGGTAGGGGCTCATCATTTGAGAGGCCAGGGGTGCATCATGACCCTAATTTAGTTAGGGCACTTGTAGTCAAGCCACATGATGAGCATGTGACTATTCCTTTAGTTGTGAAGGAACATGTAGAGGCTAGCACTCTAGGGACTATTAGTGCTTTGACGCAAACCCTCATTCATTGCATGAGTCCATTAGTTGAGGAGGAGCCCTCTACACATTTTGGTCACATGAAATGTCCCCTTTCTAACTTTATATGATATTTAAAGGCTCTAATCAGGTTTTTAAAATCAAACAACCAATATTTCAAAGATCCACTAATTTCTCAATAAAACCCAAATCGGGTATACTCGAAATAGTGCCAAAAACTTTATAGCTTCACATATTATTAATAAATCTGAAAGTGGGCATTTTAAAAAAAAATTCACCAGAATAATAGCCTACAAAATTACATTTCTATATTTTTATAGAATTTACACAACAGCTCCCAAATGGAGTACAAAAACAATGCTCATCGAGCTCTTGAAAATAACACAAAATAGCTCAGAAATACCACAAAAATGCTAATAATATATCATAGAAGTATAACCACAACCAAATACATGTATTTAGATCTATTTTAACATCTTATTATCTTAAATACAACAGTAATGTAAACTGATATGAAATACTCAACCGAAAACATCAAACTCTTACAAAAACATACACCTGAAAACTCACAAATTTGCACTGTTCAGCACAAGGGAAAACTCTGCATGAGCTTGCACATGGAATGGCCTTAAACTACCATCATTAACCTTCCTAGAAACCTAAAAACTCCCATCCTTGGGTCTCCTTCTCCATAGGTTTGGCAGCCTCTGAAGAACAATAAAGCAATGAGCAAAATCAAGTTCCAGAATGAGCCCAAAATGCTGCCAAATCCATTAAAAGAGGGCATAACCCTAACTCATGACCAAGAGAGGTTAATAAGACATATTTTAATAATAATTTTCATTTATTATTCCATTGGTTTCCAAAGATTAGCCCCTTTTTCTAAAACTTCACCTTTTTGAGCCTGCCTGCCTTAGCAAAGATTATTATTTTTAATTATTTGAAAAGGGGACATGAAAAGTCCTCCCCTACAAAATATTTCTTGTCCTCAAGAGATGAAGGTTGGAATGCTCAAGAATATGCACTCCTTCCAAAGTTGCATCCTCTAGTGGTAATCCTTTTGATTTGACCAAATGCTCTATGATGCTCCTATTTCTCAATCTTTTCTCTCTTGTATCCAAAATCTCTTCTTGTATCAAAACTAATTTCCCTTCATAATCAAGAGGTAGTAATTTTATAGATACTATGGTTTTCTGGCCTAGAACCTTCTTTAGGAAAGATACATGGAAAACATTATGTATTTTTCTTTTTGGTGAGAGCTCCAATTCACAAGCTACCTCTCCTACCTTCTTGATGATCTTATAAGCCCCATAGAACCTTGGCTTGAGCTTCCCTACCCCACTCCTCTTCAAGGTGCTTTTCTTATATGGCTACAACGTAAAAAATACCAAATCTCCCACCTCAAAAGATCTTTCAATCCTTTTCCTATAAGCATACAACTTATGTTGGTTCTGTGCATGTTGTAGATTATCCTTGAGGGGCCTTATTATGTCATGGCTTTGCTTGATGAAATCACTTGCTGCAGGTACTCTGCTATCTAAAAGTACTAGATCAACAAAGGAAAGGGCATCATAACCATAAAGAGCATGTAAAGGAGGCATACCAATAGACATGTGATGAGATGTATTGTAACAATACTCCCCTAGGTGCAACCATTTCACCCAAGCATGTTGTTGATTTGAAACATAGTTTCTCAAATATCCCTCTATCCATTTATTAACTATCTCCATTTGTCCATTTGTTTGAGGGTGATAGCTAGTACTAAGAGTGAGTTCAATTCCTACCAAATGAAAGAGCTCCTTCCAAAAAGAGTTGAGGAATCTACTATCCTGGCCACTGACAATGTTTCTAAGCAATTGATGTAATCTAAAAATTTCTTTGAAGAACAATTTGGCCACTTGTGATGCCTTGAAATCAGATGTGATAGGAAAGAAATGTGCATACTTAGTTATTCTATCTACGACCACATATATGCAATCCTTACCTTGAACCTTGGGCAAACCAATGATGAAGTCCATGGAAATACTTTCCCATTTTTGTTCAGGAATGGGAAGTGGCTGCAACAACCCTACAGGAAAATTTTGCTCACTTTTGCTTTGTTGGCATACCATACATTCCTTAATGTGTTTAAGAACATATTCCTTCATACCCTTCCATGAAAATCACTCTCAAATTTTTCTAAATGTCTTGAAATATCCTTGATGACCAGCCAAAGGTGTCTCATGAAAGGCCCTCAATATCCTCTTCTTAGTTTTTGATCCTGGCACTAAGAAGATCTTGTTCTTGTAATAAATCAATTCATCAACAACCTGGTACCTTTTATCATCCACTAACTTATCCAAAATCTTGGTGGAAAAGGAATCTTTAGCATACTCTGAAATTATGGAGACTTTCTAATCAGCAAAGATATATGTTAAGGAACACAGAGTGGGCTTTCTTGAGAGAGCATCAGCAACCACATTATTCTTTCCTTTCATGTATTCAATATCAAAATCATAAGCTTGAAATTTTCTTACCCATTTTTTTTGGTGATCATTCAAATCCCTTTGGTTCAAGAAGAACCTGAGGCTATTATGGTCTGTCTTTACAATGAATCCCCCACATACCAAATATTGTCTAAACTTATGAAGTGCATGCATGATTTCCAACATTTTCTTATCATAGATGGAGTAACCTTTCTCTGATTTATTTATTTTTCTACTCTCAAATGCTATTGGATGTCCCCTTTGAGTTAGGATAGCCCCTATACCTTCTCCAAAAGCATCACATTCAACAATAAAAGGTAAAGAGAAATCTTGAATTGTAAGCATAGGGCATGAACTCATTACCTCCTTAAGCTTATCAAATATTTTTTGTGCCTCTTCTGTCCAAAAAAAAGATCCTTTCTTTGTCAAATCAGTCAAGGGGGCAGCAAGCTAAGAAAATCCCTTGGAAAATCTCCTATAGTAGCTACACAACCCGAAAAAACCTCTCAACTGTGTAAGATTAGTGGGTGGAGGCCAATCCAAAATTGCCTGGATTTTTTGTTGATCAACTTGTACTCCTTTAGAACTTATAATATGTCCCAAATATAGGATCTCTATCAAACCAAACTCACATTTAGATAGCTTAGCATAGAAGGATTGTTGCTCCAAGATTCCCAAAATAGTGTCTATGTGCTTTAGATGCTCTTCCCATGTTTTACTATAAATCAAGATATCATCAAAAAAAACCAAAATTTTTTTTTGAAGATGCTAGTTGAATACCTTATTCATACAAGATTGGAATGTTGTAGGTGCATTAGTGAGGCCAAATGGCATAACAAGAGATTCAAAGTACCCACAGTGACATCTAAAAGCAGTCATTTCCACATCTTCACTCCTCATTTGGATTTGATGGTACCCTAATCTTAAGTCAATTTTTGAGAAGTATACAGAACCATGTAACTCATCAATGAGTTCATCTATGTGTGGTATGGGATACCTATTTTTTATGGTCTTATTGTTTAGAGCCCTATAGTCTATACACATTCTCATTGTACCATCCTTTTTCTTGATAAGTACCACAGATGATGCAAATGTACTAGAGCTAGGCCTTATGAATCCCATGTCCAAGAGTTCCTTAATAGTTTTTTCAATTTCTTCCTTATAACCTCTTAGATGGCAATATGGGGTTGTTATAACTAGTTTAGCACCCTATTCTAACTCTATAACATGCTCAAAACCTCTATTTGGTGGTAATCCTAGAGGCAAGTCATTAAAAACTATACTATGCTTATCAAGAATATTTTGAATTTCAAAATGGAAATTACCTTGATTCTTTGTAGAGCTTGTTGGATGGATCATGACTCCTTCTACCCATGCTACTTGTCCTCTTCGAAAAGTCCTCTCCATCCTCTTTGCAGAGACCACCTTAGGTGCTCCATTCGATAAGCCTCTCAATAAGACTTCTTTTCCATTGGAATGAAATTTAAACTCCATAGTTTGATGGTTCATGTGATAGCCTCCAATAGAGTGCAACCATTGAACACCCAATACAAGATCTATCTCCCCAATGCCAACAACATAGAATTCATCACATAACTCATAATCTTCTAAGGTCATCTTGATTTGTTTCACCACCCATGTGCAAGGCATAGTGAATCCATCAGCTACAGTAACATTGAATCCCTCAAAATCTTGTGCTTTAAGCCCTCTTTTCATGACAAATCCCTCATCAATAAAATTGTGAGTTTCCCCACTATCAAGAAGAACTGTCAACCTTTTCCCTGCTAGTACCCCTCAAATTCAAAAGGGATGGTATCTTGGGACTCTTGATAATGCTGCTAAAGTGCCATCCTTGCTGATTTATTTTTCTTTCTCTTCTTCTTCCTCCTCCTTAGTGTCATGAAATTCATCATGCTCATCTAAAATAGATTCTGAACCAACTTCAATATAGTGCACTTGACCTTTCCCCAAACATCTGTGTACTGGAACCCATGGTTCTCTACAAGTGAAACAAAGCTTTTTCTTTCGTAATTCACTCCTAGTCTCTTCATCTACCTTCTTTTTTACTACATTTATCACATATTTTGGTGGTAGTGTTGGAAAATTCTTTTTTTGAAAATTCCCCTTATGTTGCCAAAGATTTGGTGTTTTTTTTTTAGTGACTAGTTTCATAGGCACGCAAGTTTCAAGTTGCAAGCTTCTTTTGATAGGTTCTTGTAAGGTTGAGGGTGAGAAAGCCTTAACCAAATCCTTAACAAAATCTTCCAAACCATTAAGAAAAAGATAAACAATCCTCTTTTCACTCATATCAGGTACCCTAACAGCCACTTTTTGAAACTCTTCTATATACTCATTAACTGATTTGGTTTGCTTCAACTTTGACAATTCTTTAAAATACTCTTCATCATCCTTGAGGTCAAATCTATCTATCACTCGTTGACTGAAATCATCAAATTTTGTTACCTAATCATGACCTTGAGTAGTCATTCCATGATACCACCAACCATAGGCTACATCTTCCAAGTGTAGACTTTCAAATTGAATAGCATCACTCTCCTTCATGGGGTTAAGTGTCAAGAAGGTCTATAATTTTTGTAGCCATGCTTTAGCTAAAATTTTATTTGTTCCATCAAAAGTAGGTTTTGTAAACTTGCTTATTTTATTTTTGAGCTCTCTTCCACTTATGTCATGCTCCCTTATGTACTCTTTCTTGGACATCAAAGTGTTCATCATATCCAAACATTCCCTAAAAGGAACTAAACTATGAAAGTCATCATCTAAGCTATTGTAAGTAGCTCTTAATGCAATCAAGTTACCTGTAACGTCTTCCACGGGATTAATGGCTGGATTTGGTACTAGTGGCTCATCTACAGGTAGGAAAATAGTTTTTTTTGATTTAGAGGGTGTGGGTTTCAGATATCTTGACTCCTCTGAAGTGCTCCCTTTCTCATTAGTAGATGCAACTCCTTGCAATTTTTCTGTCAATATTCGCAAAGCCTCTCTAGTTTCTACCAAACTATCCATTATTTGCTTCTGAGTATTCTAGATGTCTTGGAAGAATTTATTTTCCATCTCATGTGGGTCAGCCATAATTTTTCCTTCCTTGAATTTTGTTCTTTTACTTTTAACTGGAGGTTTGATCAAAATTTCTTTATTCTTTTCTCTTTGTGAATATATCTTTTCTCTTTCACTTAGTTGCATGCAAACTTCTACAAACCCTCAGGCTGGCAAGATCATAGCTCTGATACCACTAAAATGTCTCATTTCTAATTTTATATGATATTTAAAGCCTCTAATCAGGTTTTTAAAATCAAACAACCAATATTTCAAAGATCCACCAATTTCTCAATAAAATCCAAATCGAGTATGCCCGAAATAGTGCCAAAAACTTTACAGCTTTACATATTATTAATAAATATGAAAGTGGGTATTTTTAAAGAAATTTTACCAGCATATCAGCCTAGAAAATAACATTTCTAGATCTATATAGCATTTACACAACAGCTCCCAAATGGAGTACAAAAATAATGCTCATCAGGCTCTCAAAAATAACATAAAATAGCCTGAAAACACCACAAAAATACTAATAATATATCACAAAAGTATAACCACAAAAAAAAAATGTATTCAGATCTATTTTAACATATTAATGCCTAAAATATAGAAGCAACAAAAACCGATATGAAATACTCAACCGAAAACATCAAACTCTTACAAAAAAAAATACACCCGAAAACCCACAAATTTGCACTATTCAGCACAAGGGCAAACTCTGCATGAAATTGCACATGGAATAGATTTAAACTCCCATCCTTAGACTTTCTAGAAACCTACAAACTCCCATTCTTGGGTCTCCTTCTCCACAAGTTTGGTAGCCTCTGAAGAATAACAAAGCAATGAGTAAAATCAAGTTCTGGAATGAGCCCAAAATGCCTCCAAATCCCTTAAAAGAGGGCATGACCCTAACTCATGACCAAGAGGGGTTAATAAAACATATTTAAATAATAATTTTCATTTATTAGTCCATTGGTTTCTAAAGATTAGCCCCTTTTTCTAAAACTTCACCTTTTTGAGCTTGCCTACCTTAGCAAAGATTATTATTTTTAATTATTTGAAAAGGGGACATGACATCGCATGTGCACATCATGTAGATCCTTATGCACATTTGGCAGTCATGTTGGAGATGGTGTAGATGATGGGCTAGTGATTGATTAGTTCCAGAATGAGACATTTGGCATTGACACATAGGTAAATTACAATTATAATAAACTAATTTGATCACATTTCATATGTATAGTGAATGACTAATTAATTAGCATGTATTGACATTATTCAAAATTCAAGGTTAGAGTGTTGGCAACCATAGTAGCAATCCCTCAGCCCCAATTTTTGTCCTATCGATGAGTCTAGAGGGATGTATTGATTTAATCATTTACATTAATACATATATTTATTAAGTGATCATATGAAGGATTAAAAAAAAAAATTATGCATGTGCATTAGTTCTCTACAAGATCATCGACATTCACTATGGACTCTGAGCCTAGACATGATACAAGCTTCGTAAAGGTACATTTGTTTCATATTAATTTAATTCATTTGGTTATATGTGTTTCATGTTTCATGTTTCATGTAACGTGTATTTTATGACATGTAGCTCTTGACATATGAGACTCCTCCTCATCTTCAGCAGTCCGTCAATCATGGACTGGCTATAGCTATGGCTAGTTCATAGCCATTGACTAAGGTATGAAAGAATTTTATTTCTTTTAGCTGTTGTTTATAATAGTTAGTATCAAATTTTTTAATGTTATTTAAAAGTGATTATGTTGATTAAATTTTTGTAGGGTCTTGTTACACTCGATCATCCATGAGCCTTCGAGGTGGACTTGCAGAGCAACTATATGATGGCAGTAAGAAAATAATTAATTTTGTGTGTATATATATTTGGTTTCAATGTATAATAATTATTGATTCATATATACTTTGTTTGTATTAGCTCAAGTTAGAGAAGAGCCTCAACAAGAGCATGAGTGAGCATGTGAGGAAGACCCCATCATCACCATCATGTCCCTCCACATAGTGACCGAAGACCTCTAGAGTTTTGTTTCCTTGCTCTCATGGGAAGGAGAAGGTATAGTTAATAGACATACATGTATAGGCATCAGCGGACATATATGTTGGATTTTATGTCTATGGACATATTCAATATACATTTGATGTGTAAATGACATTTTATATTTGATGTATGACATTTATTTGATGCATGACATCATTAGACTTATGACATTATTGATTAATATATGATATGCTTGTTCATGTATGACATTATTGGTTATCATAATATATTATATGTTCCTTCATGCATGACACCCCTAGTACTCATACCCATGTACCCAAGTACCAAGTACAAGTATCCCAAGTACTAAGTACTCAATGGAGAGCATCATAGCTAAGGACCCTGATTGAGATTTTCGAAAAAAAAATCAATTTTTTGTGTGTGTATCAGCTCATTGTTTATCAACCTTAATTCAATACCTAATCAATTTGAAACTTTGATAGAATATTGACTAACAATAAACTTTATCACTATTTAAGCATAAGTTTATCATTTCGAATATGTCATCATCATATGATTTATGATCTTGTTCATGTTTAAAGTTTTCCTTCTCTATTATTTGTTTATCAAGCTTAATTCAATACTTAATTAGTTTGAAACTTTGATACAATATTGATCACAAATAAACTTTATTAGTGTTAAAGCTAGAAATTTATCATTTGCAATGTGTCACTTTCATATGATTTATGATCTTCTTGTTCATGTTTAAACCTACCTTCTATGTTATGCATCTAAACATTTATCATAAATTATTGTTACAAACATATATCAAATCTAAAACTAAAAACAATACATTACATTTGCAAAATTTATCACTGTTCTTGATTTGAAAAATTATTTTCATGACTCATAAATTCAGGTTTTCTATAAATATAAAGGTATAAGTAAAAATAAAGTTTGAAATGCCAAATTACCCTCATCCCCTATTATTAAAAATAGTTGTACCCATACCCGTACCCTAAGTACCCCAAGTACCCCTGTCCCCATGCAACCTTGTATATTATATGTGAATCTTGGTGTTTTGTATACACCTATGAGGTCTATAGGATCTCTTGCTACTTAGAACATCCCCTAACCTTGCCCAATCTCCTCACCAAGTTAACTAATTCAAACTTGTAGTATCACTCCCTTACTCTTCTAGGAACAATATCCCTCCAAAGGTTTTATAGGTCTACTAATGTACCATAGAACTCCCTAGTCCAACCAAGGTTTCCATGATGTCCTAAGGTGTTATTGGAACACTTGTATTGTGCTTGAATGGATAACAATAATGGTTTTGTACCTGATTTTAAGATTTCTTCACAAAAGGGATACAAGGAGAGCTCCTAATTAGGTCTCCACCAAGATTTCTAGGGCCAATAGCTCCTTTTTTTTAGAGTTCCAACACCTCTAGCCTTAAGAAAAATTGATACATAGGACCCATGCTCAAGGATTTTTAGGGTCTCAGGGTGCATACATGTCGTACAACAAAAATAGCAAAATTGAAGGTTTGGAAGGGTTTTCTTGGTTGCCTATTGTCCCCAATTTTAAGACACTTTCCACCCCTCATTAAGACTCCTACTCCACAATTTAGAACCTCCTCATGCCCCTCTTCAATCTCTCAGGAGGGAAAGTCTTCATTCTTCAAGATTTGTTCTCGAGAGCTCTTTCTTTGCTGATAGTCTGTATCGAGCATTGCCTAGCTCATTTAGCGCTTGGTCAAATAATTCTTTGCACACACTTTTAGGGCCCTTTCTTGCATAATATAATAAATTATGGTCTATAACCTTGAAATATAGAAGACCATGGAATTTCCATGATGGAGATAAGACTTACAACACTTTCATGATAAACAACTCCAAAACTGGTAGCAGACAGGTATCTTTGAAGAAATTTACAAAACCTTTCAAAACTTGGTCACAAACTATAACTAATGCATGGTGAATATAGAGGCTACAAGTATCTAATGAATTTTGGCTATTATATAGAACTTTCACATATCTATTTCTTGACCTCATTCAATCCATGTCTCCTTTCTTAAGGCTCTACTTTCATGGCATTAATATCCTTAAAAGTGTTATGCTAATGCTTTAAGATAATGGGATGCATGTCCCATTTTCATCTGTGACAAACTACTTTGCTAAACCTTTTTGTTCTTTAACTTCTTGAATTTGATGATTTGTCTACTATGCAAATCATCTTCCACATCACCAACAAGACAACCACTGTTTTGACATCTTTTGGAATCCCTTTGCTCATTTAGGCCATGAATTTTGGAGCACCTATTTTCATCTTCTTTAACACTACTATTGCCATAATGCTATAACTATCACATTCTCCAAAGGGAAAACCTCACTATTTCAATGTCTTATCCTTAATGCTATGACAATTGCACAACTTTGGACCTCTAGATTTGTTAGGCTCTTATTCATTAGATCACCATTTGTCATAACAATATGGTAATATATTGATATAGTGTAGCCTCAAAATCACCATATATCACTAGTGCATTGACATGTATGCAAAAATATTTGAAAGCCTTTGTTGAATTCTCAGTTCATGCTAGGTGAAACTTGTAAATTTATTCTAATAGAGTTCAACATTGAAAAAATAGGAGTAGATAATAAGTTTCCTCAAACTACCAACCTACCACCACCTAAATGGCATTTGGAGCTCCTCTTCATAGCTTTAGAACTATAATTGTTCCTTCATGGTTATCCCTTTATGAACTAACTCACAACTTTACAAATCATTGTAGTATTTGATTGTGAGTCATCTTGCACGTACAGAACTAGTTGTTTTGTTAAAAGATCCTTGAAACATTTTAATTTATTACTCCTACTATAAATAGTACTAAATGTCTTCTATTCTATTACACATGATTACTAAATTCATTAGGATTTTTGTCTCACTATGTCTTATTATTTTTTAAATTTGCTATCATATGATCCATTAAATTAGTTCTTATATACCTCTACCATAAAGGTTCTCCATGATTTTTACCATATGACTATAATATATGTGATATAGTAGTAAACTAGCTTTTAAGAGGTTTTTCATTATACTTTAATCAATCATTGATCTCAATTGGACAGCTCTATTCCATTTGCACATAACTACTATATAGGCTTCTCATATGTAATTTTTCACTTGTTTGGACTGAGCACTATTGTTGTGCTTAGTTGAAAGAAAAGTCAGAATGATTTTAAAGATTGTCATGATCATACTTTGCCACTTGACATTCTTTTACTTATTCCATCTACATAGGAAATGATTCCACTTTCTTTAACCCTACCACAAAGCCCTAGAAATGAACACGAATATCAAGTTTAATACCATGTCATTATTTTCATGGAAATTAGCTTTTTGATAAAGATTTTAGAGTTTTTTTTTAGAGATATTGATAGTTACACTACTACAAAGGTTTTAAAAGTTATTCATCACACTCACTATTGTTGCCTTGAATATTTTCCTTTGATCTCATTCCTTCGTAATGCCTTTACCTTATGCATTGATTATCATTAACATTGTTTTGAACATTATAGTAGCCTTTTATTTGAAACCCTTCATGAATATCATCTCCCTTAGTCTATGATGTACATTCCAACCAATCATTACTTGGAATTTAACACTTTCAATAGTCTTTCTTAAGGACATTTTCGATTTGGCATGCCCAAGAATGTTTGAGCACTCAATGGGATGGGAGAAGGTTGGGGCTAGTGTTTAACTAGCTACCTAGAGCTAATAGAATAGACAATTCAATCCAAAAATGAAAGGTGAGAGAGATTTGGCAGTTAGCAACTTTGTACTAGCCAACACTACAATTTTAGCATCACTTGAGATGGCATCGCAAAATTAAAATGGAGTAAGATCTTCAAAAAGTGAGAGAGGTTATTGTAGGTACTCACAATATAGTCTTATAGGAAATAGAATTGCATCCATACCTTGAACGAGCTCTAAGATATGCCCCATCAAAGATTTCTGCCCTATGGCATTTAGTGACCCTTAGGGACATTTTGGTTTGGCATGCCCGAGAAAATTTGAGCACTCAATGAAATGGGATGAGGTTGGGGATAGAGTTTATCTGGCCACCTGGAGCTAACAGAATAGACAATTTGATCCCATGATGAAAGGTGAGAGAGATTTAGTAGTTGAAAACTTTGTACTAGCCAACACTACAAGTTTTAGCATTACCCAAGATGGTATCGCAAAATCAAAATAGAGTAAGATCTCCAAATAGTGAGAGAGGTTATTGTAGGTCTCTGCAACATGGTCCTATAGGAATTATAATCACATCCATACCCTACATGAGCTCTGAGATATGCCCCATCAAAGATCACTTCCCTATGGCATTTAGTGACCCTTAGGGACATTTTGATTATGCATGCCCACGAATGTTCAAGTACTCAACAAGATAGGAAAATATTGGGGATAGGGTTTACCCAGCCACTTGGAGCTAATGGAATAGACAGTTTGATCCCATGACAAAACATGAGAGAGATTTGACAATTGGCAACTTTGTCCTGGCCAACACTACAAGTTTTAGAATCACCCAAGATGGCATTGAAAAATCAAAATGAAGTAATATCTCCAAAAGGTGACAAAGGTTATTGTAGCTCTCCACAACATGGTCCTATAGGATCTAGAATCACATCCATACTTCACACGAGCTCTGAGATATGCCCCGTCAAAGATCGTTTCCCTATGGCATTTAGTGACCCTTAGGAATGTTTTAGTTCAACATGCCCAAAAATGTTTGAGCACTCAAAAAGATTAGAAAAGATTGAGGATAGACTTTACCTAGCCACCTAGAGCTAACAACATAGAAAGTTTGATCCCATGAAAAAAGATGGGAGAGATTTGGCAGTTGGCAACTTTGTACTAGCCAACACTACAAGTTTCAACATCACCTGAGATGGCATCACAAAATTAAAATAGAGTAAGATTTCAAAAAAGTGAGAGAGGTTATTGTAGGTATCCACAAAATAGTCCTATAGGAACTAGAATTGCATCCATACCTCACATGAGCTCTGAGATATGCCCTATCAAAGATCATTGCCCTGTGGCATTTAGTGACCCTTAGGGATGTTTCGATTTAGCATGCTCGAGAATGTTTGAGCGATCAATAGGACGAGATGAGCTTGGGGATAGGGTTTACCCAACCACCTAGAGCTAATGGAATAGGCAATATGATCCCACGATGAAAGGTGAGAGAGATTTGGCAATTGGCAACTTTGTACTGGAGAGCACTACAAGTTTCAACATCACCTGAGATGGCATCACAAAATCAAAATGGAGCAAGATCTCCAAAAAGTGAGAGAGGTTATTGTAGGTCTCCACAACATGGTACTATAGGAACTACAATTGGATCCATATCTCACACAAGCTCCAAGATATGCCTTGTCAAAGATTGCTTCCCTATGGCATTTAGTGACCCTTAGGGATGTTTCAATTTGGTGTGCCCGAGAATGTTCAAGTGCTCAATGGGATAGGAAAATCTTGGAGATAGATTTTACTTGGCCACTTGGAGCTAATCTTACAAACAATTTGATCCCACGATGAAAGGTGAGAGAGTTTTGGCAGTTAGCAACTTTGTACTAGCCAACACTACAAGTTTCAGCATCACCCAACATGGCATTGCAAAATCAAAAGAGAGTAGATCTCCAAAAACTAAGAGAGGTTATTATAGGTCTCCACAACATGCTCTTCTAAGAATTGGAATTGTATCCATACCTCACATGAGCTCCAAGATATGCCCTGTCAAAGATCGCTGCCCTATGGCATTTAGTGACCCTTAGGAACATTTTGGTTCAATGTGTCTGAGAATGTTTGAGTGCTCAAGGGGATGGGGTAAGCTTGGGGCTAGGATTTTCCTAGATTCTTAGAGCTATCAGAATAGACAATTTGATTCCACGACCCTTTTTCCAGTAAGTTGCAAATTTTAGCAACTTTTACAACTTTCAACAATGAAACTTTGCACAAAATATACATTTTTTTATATTTTTCACTTGATTCCACTTCTGTGACTTAGAAAAGGTTTGGAAACACTAAAATAACTTATTTCAAAAGGCTCATCCCTTAAAAAATTTCCAAACTCAAGAAAAGTTATCAACATTTTTGCAATTTTGCTTTGACAAGTGTTGCAAGTTTTTGTAATTTTTGACATCTTAACTCCTAGATGCCTAAAACTTAACCTAATGACCCCAAGGACCTTTATAACCTTCTAAGAAACATAAAAATTATTTTTTCCTTGAAAAATCACCTATATTACTCATTTTTTACCCCTTGGTTCAATTTGACACTCTACCTTATAATGGCACCTAGAGTCTAATTGACTTTACATCTTGGGTCTTATTACATAATTTTGCAACCTTGTTTCTAATTCACAACTAGGATGACACCTATCTATTTGCCTTGGTGCCCTGCACTAATGATCATCCAACTAGACAAGTTTGGAGTGCTTGGGTGCATGAAAATGGATTAAATTCTGGAACAATGCACCAAGGCAAATTGGTAGATATCCTAGTTGGAAATTAGGTACAAGATTGCAAAATTTTTTAATAAGACCCAAGATGTAAGGTCAATTGCAGTTTAGGTGTCAATTATAACCCTAAGTGCCAAATTGAACAAAGGGGTCAAAATATGAAAAATACTTGATTTTTCAAGGAAAAAGGAATTTTAATATTTCCTAGATGATTTTAGAGGTCTTTAGAATCATTTGTTTAAGTTTCAAGTGTTTAAGAGGTCGAATTTGAAAATTTGTAAAAAATTGCAAAAGTTGTCAAGCAAAATTGCAAAAATGCTGACAACTTTGGAATTTTGTTGCTTAAACATGTAAACGTTGTAACCACCATTTGAAATGTTATTATAACCATTGGGATGGGCATATATATATATATATATATATATATATATATATATATATATATATATATATATATGTATGTATGTATGTATGTATGTATGTATGTATGTATGTATGTATGTATGTATGTATGTATGTATGTATGTATGTATGTATGTATGTATGTATGAGATGACCGTACAAACCTAAAGTGGTGTTGGTTGTACGGATTTGATGTGTTTTGGAGCAATAAAACCTTATTTTTCTACCATTTTTCCTATTTTTTGTTGTTGTACAGATGTGTATGGACTGTAACATGTAAAAGAGTGATATGGTTGGATATTTATTGTAATCACCTTTCATTTGCATTTGGTTTTAGATTTTTATCTATTTATTTGTACAAGTTATTGTTGTTTTACTAAGGGCTGCCTGGTTAGTGTTGTAACATGACTAGTTTGCATTCATGGACCTGTAACTTGCAACCCAATGGTGGGACCAAGCTCATTTTTAGTGGGAATAAATCTAGGGGAGTATTTTCACATATGGAAAAGTTTCAAGGGTAGAAAATGTGGTTTGCTATTTTTTCTTGCAAGACCTAGGCTTAATATCATCATGTATTTAGCCTTGTTTTAAAGAAGTGGTCTAGAACTCCCAAACTTGTCGTTGTGACCCAGGGGAAGGGTGGAATTATTTTTTTGCATGGTGAGGAAGATTCCCAAGTGGTTGTGTTGATTCTATGACCACATCTCTTAGCACTTTGGAAAGCCAACCAAATTAGGCCTATTAGGACTATGAACCTAGTTGGTGTTTGCATATGTTGGAGTAGGATCAGCCCATAAGACTTTAGGATCTTCAAGAGTCTAGAAAAGGGTATCTATAAATTTATTTTTTTTGCCACTTTTTTTGGAGATTTTGGGAGTTAACCCTTGAAAACTAGAAATAGACCTACTAGGATTCTTAGGCCTAGATTTGGGAACTAGGTCTATTGGTGGTGTTTGAACCTTGAAAGTGGATGAATCCTAGTGGGATAGGTCTAAGTATGAAAAAAAAAGTCCTTTTTTGAACCCTTGAAATAATTTTCTCCAATTTTCCCTATTTGGCCTAGTTGAGGGCTAGTGTCCCTAAAGCCTAATTGAGACTCAAGTTTGTTGTGAACCCTAGGGAGAGGGTAAGACCTTGAAGAAGTGGAGTCCACTTGGAAAGATAGAGGTCAGCATTGGGAAGAGGCTAGTAACTTTTCTTGGCATCTTGTAGTGGTTTGGGTGGTGCTAGGCACTACATGAGGTGGTGGTAGATTGTGGCTATAGAGTATGAATCAAATTTGATGCCATAGGTAAAATAGTCTAAGATCTGCCTAAAGGAGGCCATGGTTTTATGTAAAATAGTCAAATTAATCATTATAAACATGGTGTAGGATCAACTAATAGGTCCTAGAAGTGATTTCTTGGCAGATTTGAATAGGCCCTAGTTTTTGGCCTTGTTTGGTGAGGGTTTCATAAAAAGCATTTATAAAGAGTTGATGGTTCAATCCAATTGAATAATCCTCACTTTAGAATAATATTATGATATTTTACCAATTTTTATGGTTGGGGGATAATTATTCCATATAGTTCCTTTGTAAATGGAAGGGTTTTTATGCCTAAAAAGTGGCTCATAGTGTAATAGCAGAGACTTGATCTAAAACAACCATACCTCATATTTTGTTATGTTATAGAGAAGTGAAATGGGTATCCTAATCTTCAATTTATTTTCTTTATGTTATGAGAAAATGTGGATTAAAATGTAAGAGGACAACATTTTATGTATTTTTTCTCTTTTTACATCATCACTTTGGAAAAGTGGAAATATTATTAAGTTAGTTTGAAAATAAGGTCTATTCTAGTCATCCTATTGAATTATTGTATCTTCATTCATGCTAATTACAACTAGATATAAGATTCACCAAGGAAAGTGACCTAAGGCTATATGGAAGAAGCATGACAATTTTATCAAGGATTTACCAATTAAATTTTTAGACATTGTTCACTTTCACTCCAAAGGTCAAAATATACTAGATATGGTTCACAAGATAATGATCCAAATCTAAAAATCACTAAGGAATAGGTCTTACAATTTCAACAAGATAAATATTAACAAAAGCTTATGAAATTGAACTGGGATCAAGAAAAAGATAAATGCTTCATGCACCTATTCTCTCAAGGAGTGAAATTTTCACACAACCTCAAAGTTGAAACTTGATTCAAAAGGAGGAACCTTCATCTTTAGAAGTTGTTATGAAACAAATGGAGGAAATGAGGAAGGAGCCTAATGTGATCAACTTGACCAATGACCAATGACATTCAAACTACAAAACAATATGCTTCTCCACTTGAATATTGACTCAAACAAATTCAATGACTCTATTAGAGGTAAACCATCATGGGTTTCCAAATCTTAGCACACATATACACCTCTAGGAGACTCACTTGAACTGGTGTTGAATACTTTGATATCGAATAAGATCATTGCACTACCATATAACTATAAACCTTATGAACCCAAGATTAAGCCTAAATTTTGGAACAACAATCACTATTCCATCCATGATAGGAATAAGGGTCATAAGACTAAAAATTATGGTGAATAGCACCTAACTTTCATTCATTAATATGTTTTTAATAAGGTCAGGGAATAGATCTCATGATCTCCCTATGACCCATCCATTTTGTTAAGCACACAAGACCCCTTGGAGTGTTTATAAACCTTGGGCATCATTTGGTCCTAATGGATGATATGTTAGTCATTTCATATTTTTCTAGGTGTGTCTTATGGGTTTGGATGCCTAACAAGGTTTCTAAGTGTTAATCAAGTTTAAATGCAACATTTCTTGCAATAGTGGTAAAAGTTGCTTAAAAGTTGTCAACAATTTTTTGGTTTAGGAGTCCCAATAGCTCAAATAACTTGATGGTTGAGTGGAATGGTTGGAATCATTCCATTTAGGCTTGAGACATTTGAAAATGGACAAAGAGGGAAGATCCAATTGTAAACTTGCTTTCAAATTAATAAAATATACCTATTTCAATGTAATTTCTTGACATTTTGCAAGTACAGTATAGAAAAATAAGGGGTGGATGATGACCTTTCTAATTTGAAAGTTGATGCTACGTGTTTGAAGGCTTTTGGTAGTGGTTTGAAGTTTATATCCTTTTTCTTTCAAAAGTAATCAAATTTATAAGCTTGTTGGTTAAAGAAACCCTCAATTTCAAGGTTTTGGCATTCAAATGCCCCTAACTTGCTGATCCACTGGTGGAATTTCTTCTCCACTTATATGAAGAAAGCTAGTGATGTGTATTACAAGATTTTTGTAGTTTTGGAACTAGAATTGAAGGTATTGAATTTTGGGAGGAAGCCCTAGGTCAAATATCACCATGTATTTGACCAGTTTTAAGGAGATCAGATTAGTTAAAGAGGTGGAGGGACTTTAAGGACTTGGTGATCCAACAAATTTTCCTTTTTTGAGTTAGTAGAACACCCTAGAAGTGGATTTTTGATTCTATGCACGCATTCCTAACCCCTTTCTTTGAAACCCAAGCCTAACCTAACTAATTAGGCTTGTGGACTTAGTAAGGGTTATGATATGTTTGAGTGGATTCAATCTCTACAACTTTTGGGTTTGATAGAACTTGAAAAAGGGTATCTAAAAGTTTGATTTGTTCCTTAAGTCTTTTGGGAAGTTTTGAAGTTAGTGGCAAAAATCAGGGATTGGAGACCTAATAGGATTCTAGGTCCTTCCTTGCAATTTGTGTTGTGGGTTGTTGGGAGTGTAACCAGTGGTGGATTTTGCTTAGTTGCATTGTGACTAAGTAGTTTCTAGCCTTTTTTGGAAGTTGTGAGGCCTAGAACCATAAAATCCCTATTTTACCCAAATTAAGGGAACTTGTCCTTAGAGGTTTGATTTGGGTCAAATTTCTTTGTGTCATACTTGTGTATGGTGAGTCTTAAAACCCTCATAGAAGCTCCTTGTAGAGGTATACACTTGTTAAAGTGAAACAAACCAATTGTTCAATCCTGTGAACATATTGAATGTTGGTTTTGGGTTGGGTCTTAGGGTTGTGCTTCAATTCTTGCACTCTGCATCAAATTATATGAAACTTAAATACCTCATTCAATATCTCATTGATGATAAGAAAGTTTGGTTGGATGGACTCATGACTAATACTGATCATAAGGTTTTCAATGAACCCAGGTACCCAAGCATGAACAAGAAGAAAGTTCTAGGAAGAAAAATAGGATGCGAAGATCAACTACATATGATTGAGCCAGCTTGTGAGAACATAAACATGATTAGGTCTAAAGGGAAAAAGGAAGGCTACAAATCAAACATTGATGAACCACCTATCATTATCCTTAAGGGTGTGGATTCTTCCACATAATCACAACCTTGCAATCTTGAGAATAAGAGTGAACAAACATAACAACCTATGGTCATCCTTAAAGGATTTGACACTTGAACCTATACATATGCTAAAAACTTGAATCTTGTGACTAGGACTAAACCAAAGATCATATACTTTGGTCTTAATGCTTCCAAATAAACAACATCTGAAAAATCTATACGATGGGTTTTATTGGTTTATGATTTGAATATAAATTTGTTTTGGAGTTTATCTAAAATAATTACAAATGAAAAAACAAATAAAAGATAAAAGCATGTTAGTCATAACATCATTATTATTAAGAATTTTCCAAATTCAAAGAATTATTCGTTTGAGCTTCTAGCAATGATCAAGTAGCTCACTAAATGGCTTGCTGAGTCTTGGAAACTTCTCCCATTGTATCCTTGCTTTCACCAATTTGAAGTTTTTGGTTACATGCACACAATCATGACTTTACATCACAAAGCATTCACATTCTAACAATTTTCATGTTCTTTGATTAAATTTTGATCTAAACAAAAAATTTGGAACTTTCACTTATTCAAATGACTAATCTGAAAATGGGTCCTATTAAAGAATCTAATATAAATCCAAATAATGTGTCTAGATTCTAAACAAATCAAAACATAAAATTTGTGATTTAAACTTATCTCATCACTTACACATAATAACAAAACCCAGCTTCTCATGTGGATAGTCTTGGGGGAGAGGTTAAAACATTGTATTTGGATCCAACTGATCACTCTCTCTCTCTCTCTCTCTCTCTCTCTCTCTCTCTCTCTCTCTCTCTCTCTCTCTCTCTCTCCTATTCAATCTAATGAACCAAATAGATCTATTCTACATTTTAATGTCTCAAGTATATCCTCGTGGTCTGACTCATGTATTTTCCAAAGAATCTTATTATGTGGTATTCCACCATATTTTATCAAGTGGACATTTGATGCAACAACAAAGTTTGAATAATGAAGAATCTTCCTCTCTATTTTCCAATCCTCAAATAACCACAAGTTAGGGTTCTTCATAGAATATTGTCTAAGCCATGTGCCGATTACAACCACCGCACAGATATGGTACTCTAAACTTTCACCATCTATAACTGAGTGATCTAGTTTTTGTTTGGCTTGGACACAATGACACGAATAATAATTTGTCCCTTCTTCATTGTCTTCAAGTGCAATAACAACAAAAACATGGCCTGCAGTGACAAATTTACAAAATGCATTCATTAATTCATAAAATACTTAGGTAAAAGTTATAAACTTACATATTGAAATTACAAAGATATATAAATATAAATATATTACCAAGTTGCACTAGATTAGACAAGTAGTCAAAGTCAATAAAAAAATCCATCTCTACCATTTCCAATGCTTTTGGGGGATGATAGGTGTTAGTTGGGTCCGAAACCTGTATATCGCATTTGTCCACCCATTCAGTTGACTCGCAGTCATCCCAATTTTTCTCTGTACATGATGGACAATAGCATGCCATTTTTCATGTGTAGATACTCCATGAATATGCATCAGAGTTTCTAAAAGAGTGCAACTCACTAGATGCTATTAGTGTGCAACTATCCTCATATGGTGCAATGTTAGTATTATCTATCAACCAAAAAACTGTACAAATCGTAGACTCACCTTCCTTACCTGGACCCATTTTAGCATTACACCACTGGACAATGGATTTTGCATCCATAAATATTGCTCCATCTTTATACTTTAGCTCTTCACGAGCTAAGGATCTTTTGATGCATGTACCTACACCATTGTGTTCTCCCTTTCCATGACCAAACTTTGTGAAATTTCACATATATTGAATTCTACACAACCTGTGCATCTTGCTCAACCAATAGAACATCTGTGCATTCTTTAATTGAGATGCACAATTGTCTAACCAAATAATTGGCTAACAATATATTATGCCCCTATTAGCCAAATCTTCATAAAATAGTTGAAAACAAACATGTACAAACTCTATAGAATGTGATTGATCATTGCTAATGTAAAAATGGTACTCCCTCAAAATCTTCTTGTCATCCTTTTTACTTTTAGGTGAATGCATGAATGTTATATGAACAAATATGGAAACCTATTGAGAAGTATAATACTTTGCTTGCACCTTATTTTGTGGTTGTAGTATGTACTTCTCTATGAAGTCTACAACCAAAACAATGGTATCTAGTGGAAACATATCCTTGCACAACTTGAATTACAAATCTAGCCATCGAGTTCTCTGTATGCCTTGCATACTTGTAAATAATCTTTTCATGAAAAATCTTCATGAACTCATACACTGGAATATTTTCAATGACTAAATCACATCTTTTACCCTATTTTCCATCTTTAAAAGCATATGTTATTGTCTTAAATTTTTCATAATCTACTATTTTATTTCCAATTGCATGTGTACTATCCATATGTTTACAAGTTGATAAAAGTTACAAAGAACCACAAAATAAGCATGTACCATCCAAGCATGTTGTCTCATAAAATTGTTGGTTATCTCCTATTTTACATTAATTGTTGGATATGAATTTCCTTAAAGATCTTGGTGGCTCATTCATGTCACAATCCTACAAAAAAAACTTAGAATGCAAAAACATACATATATGCCTAAAAATATAAATATGGTTAGAATATTTAATATGTATCCTACAACAACAAGTTGTGCATGTGTGATTTATCTTCACTTAAAAAGGTTTACCCATCTCAAAAAAATCTTTGACTTATTCAAATTTGAGGATACATACCAATCAATTTTGTAAAAAATTATTTTGAGTTGAGTCCAAAAAATGTTTCGCATGTGAGTCATGATTTTGGCTACCAATCCTCCTTCTTACAACATCTCTTTGATTAGGGGAAACACGTATGTTGATTTTCTAAAAATCTTTGATCAATAATTTCAAAGCTTCACTAATTTATTTTTCCTTTCACGGTAGTCTACGACTAAATGTCCATAACTCATTTTTTTTTGGATCTTCCAATTTTGAATGCTTTGGCATGACTCTCCTTAGAGTACCTCTACCAATTTTTAATGTTTTACTTTTTTTCTCATGAGTCAAGCTTTCTTCATTTGGGTACATACTATTGTTGATGTAAGTACTCATCTTGTGATCTCAATATCTTTGGTGCATGATTTAGAACCCACTTTGTCATAAGCACTCATTAGATTCTTTACAATACTTTTTCATTTGAATCGCCCATCGTTCTTAGCCCAAGAATATTTATGATAGGCTTAAATTTCAAATTCCTCATCATTTCAACAAATAATCGGCATTGACCTATAATGTTTAATTCTTCAAAGAATAATCTCCACATTCACTTAACTTTTCTTTGACAAGTACACTTGTTAATCTTGTCAAGCATTGATTTCAAAATGTTAGTATCAATATCAATCAAATATTTTGATCTTCTAAAATGAATTCTAGAAGGTGTTATAATCTCTTCCATTCCATCAATATTTTGAACATCAACATAAGGTTGAGTGTTTTGCGTACCTTGAATTATAGATGATGTTCCATGGCAATAAGATGCAAAAGATGGAATATCACCTACTTCATATGTTGATGTTGTGCCTTCAACATGACATGATGGAGTGTGTACATTGTGGGATCTACAAATTAGTGTCTTTTCAACATGAGAGGATGGTATAACTCCAACATTGGAAGATGGTGTATCTTTACAATTCAATTGTCTTCTTAAGTGTAACAATCTCATTCATTCTCTTTGTCCTTCCAATTCTTCCTCTTTGTTTCTTTTTATTAGTGATTCTTGATCCTCTTCAAAAGTCAATTCTTCATTATTGCTTTGCAATTTTATTTGTTCACATAGTAGTTTCAATCTATCTCTTTTAATTGCCAAATCTCTCTCTTTATCTTCATTTGTTTGAGTTTTTGGTTTCTTCCTTGGCATGATGATGATTTCTACATGTCAAATTATTCAAACATCTGAATTACTTACAATTTGTAATTATAAATCATTCAAATACATATAAAAATTACAATTATTTCAATGAATACACAATATATATCAAACAACTTGCTGAATTTCTAACCATTTCCAAATAACAATTCATTTAAACATACAAATTTCAATGAATTCACTTTATATTAAAAAAAAAGTCAAAATATAATTAAATTTATCTCTATATATAAAAAAATAATATTTAAAAAGGACTGTACTAACCTTTTCTATAGAAATAATATTCAAAAATTCAATCCAATGATTGAATTTGGTGTTTTCTAGCTTCAAAAAGTCTTCAAATAGTGTTTGCTAACTTCCAACAGCTTGAAACCTGTGTTTTCTATCGAAACAATAAAATGCACAACAAAAAAAAAGAGAGTAGAATATGGATCAAAAGGTACCCAAATTTTCTTTTTGACCATTTTTTGGTGATTTCACATAGTGCGCATGCACTATAGCACGTACGCACTATGTCAAAACACATCTCTCCCTATCCCACCATCTCCCATCCCATACTCTCTCTCTCTCTCTCTCTCTCTCCTCTCCCATCCCCTACTCTCTCTCTCACTCTACCTCTTCCATCACCTACTCTTTCTCACTCTCTCTCTCCCATCCCCTACTCTCTCACTCTCTATCCTCTCCCATCCCCTACTCTCTCTCACTCTCTCTTCTCTCCCATACCCTACTCTCTCTATCTTTCTCTCTCTCCTCTTCAATCCCCTACTCTCTCTCACTTTCCCTCTCCCACTCTCCTACTCCCTCTCCCACCACCTACTCTCTCTCTCTCTCTCTCTCTCTCTCTCTCTCTCTCTCTCTCTCTCTCTCTTCTTTCATCCCCTACTCTCTCTCACTCTCTCTTAGGTCTCCCATCCCCTACTCTCTCACTCTCTCTCCTCTCCCATCACCTACTCTCTAGATCTCTCACACACACTCCCATCCCCCCTCTCTCTCCCTCTCCCACCGCTTACTATCTCTCTCACACACTCTCTGTCTCCCTCTCTACTCTCCCTCCCATCCCCTACTCTCTCTCTCTCTCTCTCTCCCATCCTATTCTCGCTTTTTGCCACCCCTACTTTCTTACTCTCTCAAACTCTCTCCCATTCCCTAATCTCTCTCTTACACACACACACCCACTCCCCCCTCTCTCTCCATCTCCCACTCCCTCTCCCACCACCTACTCTCTCTCCCCCATTTGCTACTCTCTCTCTCTCAAGCAACTCCCTCTCCCCTCTCCCATCCCCTACTCTCTCTCTTTCATAGACACACACTCCCATCCCCCCTCTCTCTCTTCTCTCCCATCCCCTACTCTCTAGATCTCTCACACGCACTCCCATCCCCCTCTCTCTCCCTCTCCCACTCCCTCTCCCACCACCTGCTCTCTTTCCGTCATCCCCTACTCTCTCTCCCCTCTCTCATCCCCTACTCTCTTTCACACAACCACACACTCTTATCCCCCCTCTCTCTCCTCTCCCATCCCCTACTCTTTAGATCTCTCACACACACTCCCATCCCCCCCATCTCCCTCTCCCACTCCCTCTCCCACTGCCTATTATCTCTCTCTCACTCTCTCCCTCTCTACTCTCTCTCTCTCCCATCCCCTACTCTCACTCTCTCTCCCATCCTCTACTCTCTTTGCCATCCCTACTCTCTCTCACACTCTCACACTCTCTCCCATCCCCTACTCTCTCTCTTACACACACTCCCATCCCCATCTCTCTCTCCCTCTCCCTCTCTCACTCTCTCTCCCACTACCTACTCTCTCTCTCGCTCCCATCCCCTACTCTCTCTATCTCTCTCTCCCCTCTCCCATCCCCTACTCTCTCTCTTTCACACACACACACCCATCCCCCCTCTCTCTCTCTCCTCTCTCATCCCCTACTTTGTCTCTCACTTTCTCTCCCTCTCCCACTGCCTACTCTCTCTCACTCTCACTCTCTTTCTCTCTTTCTCACTCTTAATATCTCCCTCTCTACTTTCTCTCTCTTCCATCCCCTACTCTCTCACATTTTCACACTCTCTCCCATCTCCCACTCTCTCTCTCTCTCTTATACACATTTCCATCCCCCCTCTCTCTCCCTCTCCCACTACCTACTCTCTATCTCACATCCCCTACTCTCTCTCTTTCAGACACATGCATTGTCGTCCTCCTCTCTCTCTTGCTCTCCCTCTCCCACTCTCTTTATCCCCTATCTCTTACTCTCAATATCTCTCTCTCCCATCCTATAATATCTCTCTGCCACCCCTATACTCTCTCACACTTCCTCTCTCTCTTACACACATTCCCATTCCCCCCTCTCTCCCTCTCCCACTCCCTCTCCCACTGCATGCTCTCTCTCCCATCCCCTACTCTCTCTCTTTCACACACCCACACACTCCCATGCCCCCCTCTCTCTCCTCTCCCATCCCCTACTCTCTAGATCTCTCACACCCCCCCTCTCTCCCTCTCCCACTCCCCCTCTCACCACCTACTATCTCTCTCTCACTCTCTCCCTCTCTAGTCTATCTCCCCCATCCCCTACTCTCTCTCCCCTCTCCTGTCCCATACTTTCTCTCTCTACCACCCCCAACTCTCTCTCACAATCTAACACTCTCTCCCATTCCCTACTCTTTCTCACACACACTCCTATCATCCTCTCTCTCTCTCTCCCTCTCTCACTCTCTCTCCCATTTCCTTCTCTCTCTCTACCATCCCCTACTTTCAATCTCTCTCACATCCTGTACTCTCTCTACCACCCCTACTCACTATCGTACACTTTTTCTCTCTCCCATCATGTACTCTCTCTTTGTCACCCCTACACTCTCTCAGAATTCCTGTCTCTCCCATCCTATACTCTCTCTGTCACCCCCACTCTCTCTCACTTCTTCTCTCCCATCCCCTACTCTCTCTCTCCCCTCTCCCATCCCCTGCTCTCTCTCTCTCTCTCTCTCTCTCTCTCTCTCTCTCTCTCTCTCTCTCACTCACTCACACACACACACACACACACACACACCCCCCCACTCTCTCTCTCAATCTTGTTTTGCCTCTCTTCTTCCCTCTCTATGCACTATTTAGGTCTCAATAGTGTGTGCACACTATAGTGCACAAGCACTATTGAGACCCAAATTTAAAAAGCTTTAAATAGTGTGTGCACGCTATAGGGCGCACATGCTATAGGTGTACATGATATTCAAACCTTTGCATTCTACCAAGCCTAAGGCTCAAGGTTTTTCCTTAGGGATCCAACTCAAAGGTTTGTAGTCTATAAACAAGTCTAAGATGTATTTTTCTATAAACATACAAAAAATGATTTATTTTTGTTGTGTGTTCTCCTCCAAGATTCCTCGTGGTTGAGCATCAATAAGATCAGGTTACATGACATTGTAGGTCTTTGTGTTAGTTATATAACCATATAATTTATTTTTTATTCAAACTATTTCAAGCCTTTCATCTATAATTTCTTTTCAATGTATGTCCATTTTTTGTCAAAAACCAACATGTACTAATTGGGCTATAGATTTTAGCTTGTTCATTGAATTTTGTAACAACTTAATTTTTTAGAAACTAGACACTATCCTACACACTTTCAAAAAAAGAATTTTTTATTTTAGATTAGTTTTCAATCATTTATAGGGGGAGCACACAAATATTTCATGTTTTTGGGATGTGTCTAGTTAAAAATTCATAAAAAATAAAATACACATTATAAAATTACCCAAAAAATCTAGGATAAACTACATAGTGTTAAGTAACTTTTGACAAGAGCAATTAAAGAATTTCAAAAAAAAGTTAAAATTTTTGGGTGGCCACACTTTGTACTATGTTATTTTTTTTGGAATAAACAATACCTCTTTCTATGGCCCCTTTTTTTGAGGACCTAAAACTAAACCATTTAGTTTAGAAACTAGATTCAAAGGACTACTACTTTTTTTTTTTTTCATATCTTAAAATTTTGACTGTCACTATCTTCAAATTCTTGTTGAAGTTCAAAAATTGTTGATTTTAGAAAATAGGTGTCCACTCATACCCCACTTTTGGCACCACAACTTGGTGCACTTACCCAATTACCCTCAATTAGCTTGTCATATTCATGTGTTATGTCATTATTTATTTCATATCCATGATTATTTGTATAAGTGTAAGAAGATTAAGGTTATTTTCTACTTTTTTAAACACAAGTGCATGCTTTAGCATTGGTACCATATGAATGAATTTGACATACACCCAACTAGGTTTTTCAGAGCCTAAAGTAGTCAAAGGATATCACCTCATAGTTGGTCCTACTATTTGAATGGGCATGTTTTAGATGGGAAGTATCTTCCCCTAGATTTATTTTGTTCTCATCATTTGGTTTTTGAAACACTATATTTTGAAACACCAAAAAAATGGAGACTTTACTAGGGAAATGATTGCAATAAGCCTTGTTAAAGGGACAAGAATCTCTAGTGCAAATTGAATGTTTCAGTCCTATTTTTCATAATGGTTTTTCCCATCTGAGTCATCAACAAAATGGTGACTCTACTAGGGAGTATATTGAATCTATATGATAGATAAACCTTGAGAATTTGAAAAAAGGAGATTCAATACAACAAAAGAAGTGCATGAAAAAAGTTGCAATAGTAATTTTTCTGATGTGTTTTCCAGTTTCTTACTAAAAGATCAAACATCATAGTAATGTCTTATTCATTTGCAATAGTAGCTTTGAAGGTTGAGTGTAAATTCTGTGTTACTATCATAGTTCATCTTCAATCAATTTAGCTAGGTTTTGTTTCAAAGTATTGTTGTAAAGTTCAGAGTCAGAATTGATCAAATGTATTTTCTCTTTTTGAAGTGTCTAATGACTTGCAAGTTTTTATAAGTTGAAAGTTCAGTTGAGATTTTTCATGTGATAAATCATGTTTTAAATCTTTCTAACGATTCTAAGAGGTGACTATCTAAAGATCTTTGTACTAGTGCAAATTGGTTTAATATAAATATTTTTCAAGGATTTTTAGCTTAGTAGTGCAGATTTGAAATTTTTGTAAGAATATCTTGGCAAGAAAATTGAAGATATCAATTCTTGATTTAGTTTTCAGTGTTGTGTGCAATCTACTATTATAAGAAATTGGAATGTTAAAAAGTGAATCATAGTAGTGATCTCATTTTTCCTCTTCAAGGAGGTGGTGACTCATATGATTTTGATCAATGGTGTACAAGAGTTTTAGTTTGCACCCATGCTAAATTAGTAGATTAAACTTTAACATCAACACTAAAGGTATTTTCCACTTTCATGATTTTTTTTTCCATGAAAGCAAGTTACACAAAATTTTCTCCATCAAGTGATGTTTTTGGCACTAAATAGGAGAAGTGTTTAATGCATGTCAGCATACCTTATGAAAGATAGATTCAACAATGATGTTTACATGTTGGAGAATGTTTGAGAATGAATTGGTAGAAGAGTTTTAGATCTACTACAAGTTATGAATTTTGAAAGTTATTTTGGTGAGTTCTAAGCTGAAAATTATGGATTTTGAAATTTATTTTGGTGAGTTGTTAGTTTAAAAGAAATGTCAAATTCCTTTTTACATAGCATGTAGTTTATTGATAATAATTATGGATCTATCTCTACCAAGAGGTACATGCCATTAACTTTTGATGGCATTCATGGTTTCCCAAACACCATGTCATATGATCTTAGAAAGCATTTTCCCAAGTTCAATGGGAACCATTTGGATTCAGCCAATCATCATGTTTAGATATTTAGTGATTTGATTGGTGATTTATCGCTCATGAAGACGTGCATATGAAGTTGTTTGTTCAAGCTTTAGAAGGTGATGCTAGAGATTGGTTCTCCTTTCTGTCAGCATCTTCTATTTCATCTTGGAGTGAGTTACATTCAACCTTCATCTAGAAATTTGGGGAAATAATAAGCATCTCTGATTCCTTAGAGAAGCTCTTGAAGATCCAAATCAAGGATGTTGAGCTTATTCCTAAATTCAATATCAGACTTGCAAGGGCCTTGAATGAGATTCTTGAGAATTGTAGACTAGATGATCAAGTATGTATAGTAGTTTGTCTTGATGCATTTGATAAAAATATGAGTTATCTATTGAGGGATAAAGAGCCCAAGGCTTTTTATTAGGCATTCATGAAAAGAATAGAGATTGAAAATAATATAAAGTATGGACTAACAAAGAGTCATTTTTGTAGAAATATTTTCCTATAGAATGAAGAAGAAAAACCAGTATCCTATTGAGTGTTCAAATTTGGATCAGCATTTAAGCTCCTTTTTTGTTGCAAATAACCTTGATAAAAATTCAGAATTAGAAACATGTGAAGATGAAGTCTATTTGTTGCAAAGGATAGTTGATCTTGTTCATGTTGAACAGAGTGCATATGTTTAAGGTTTTATAGCTATAGATGATCAAGTTGATTCACTTGATAACTTGTATATGAAAGAATTAATTTTAGTTGTTGCTTCTCCTATCAATAATTTTCCTTGTGTGAAGAATGTTATTATTCATGAAGTTGAAAGGTTTTCATCTCAGTTTGATAAGGATGAAGAGGCTAAAAGTTATGTTTCAAATGATGAAAAAAAGATTTTTGAGTCAATATGTTATAAAGAAGATGATGAGAATAGTTAATAAAGTCAAGATGAGGACAGTGATAATACATGTTCATCTTCATATGACTCTGATAAAAATTGGGAAGAAGGGAGCAATAATGAGAGTGAATATTCTTATTCAAGTAAAGGTCTGGCTCTTTCTTCTAAATCTAAAAATGAAATTCCATCTCTAAATTTTATAAGTCAGCTTGAGGTTGTAAGTTGTGAAGAAGAATTATCTATACAGCATGAGGATAAGGAGATTATTTATAAGAATGAATTTTGAATTTCCCAGTTGTGTACATGAATTTCATGAGGTTGCATGTAGTACCAGTTACCAAAATATAGTTGATTCCAAGATTAATGCATCAACACCTATTGATGAAATAAAATATGATCGGTGGTCCAATCATATGAATCATCTTAGAGAAGACAAGGCAAGTAATATTGATTTATATTTCACATACTTAGTTGATGAAGTGGATTTTGTGTCTTCATGTAATGATGTTGATGATTTTGATTTTTCTCTTCACATGACAAAAATATTCATGACAGTGATGTTAGAAATGGTTTCAAGATTTTCACTAATCCATTGTATGGTGAAGAGTTTGATGTTGATCAACACATCACTTGTTATAAAATTTACAAGGGAGCTTTGCATGGAGTTATCAATCTTCTTTTTGAAGAGCACATGGAATCTTTAGATTTGGTTAATGCTAATCTTAATGGTGATACATTGTCTTACTGCTGTCAGAGATCATATTATTCTTCTTGTAGGTGTGACAATGATTTTGATGCTGATGTGGCATCTTATAATGTTGATGTTAAAGTGTTAGATGAAGTTTTTATTGAAGATCAGCCCACACTTTGCAAGGAATTTTATGATGAATGCTCTAATGATGACATTTATGAGTATAAATCTGATTACTCATTTGAACACCAGTTGGCTACACATAAGGATACACATTTTTAAGGTATATCTATTTTTTTTCCTAGGTTGAATATGAATCTTTCATATTCAAAATTGATAGCATGAAAAATTTATATGATTAAGAAAGTTGTCAGTTTAATTCTAATATATTTGAACATGTTGATTTACTCTTTCATAGTGAGCATTATGTTGAGGATGTTTCTAATATGCATTATGAAAGTCAAGAAAGTTATTTTGTTTTACCAACTAAGCCAATTGAGAACTCTGATATGCTCAATGAAATGAGTGAGAATGATACTTATAGCTTACCTCAAGAAAATGCAAATGAAAATTAGGTGTTTGACAAAGGTAATAAGTTTTGAGGAGTTTTGGTGTCCTAGGGTCGTCATCTTGTATAGTTAGAGTAAATTTCTTGTTTCTAATAAGCAGTTTAGAGAAATGTTGTTATCAGGTATGTGGTTTGCTTCCTCTAGTGATTCTAAATTTTTTCCATGCCTGCAAAGGGGCATGCATCCCTAGATAGAGCCACTGTTGGCCTATTTTTCACCCTACTGAAATTCTTGTGAAACCCTATAAAAATTAGGAAGAATTTATGTCTAAACTATTTAGGATTTCAAAATTTTGTCATTCCTTATACAAACCCTAGGGAATTTATCTTTTTTTTTTATTTTGTTTGGATTTATTTGAAATTTATTTGCAATTATTAAATAGGGATACATTAAAAAATCATGCTTATATGTTCATATCCCTAAGTTTTGAGCCCATTATCTTTTATTTTTCACACTTCTAACTATTTTTTTAAAGTTGCAACCTTGTAAATTTATTCCAAGCACAACATTGATTCCTTTTGGAAAATAACCTCATTGATGAGTGCAAACGAGCAAACTATCACATTTGGGTATGCTCCGCTTGATGGAAGTTAAAGAAAATTGCATGCTTCAGTTTGTGAAGAAGAAAAAAGAGAGAGAGTTCACATGGTCATAGATTGTTATGGCATGAATTTTTCTAATGGTACAAATGTGTAGATGGTTTTTAATCTAGCTAGGATTTAATTATTTCATAGCATAACATAGATTTAGTTTAACCTATAGTTTATGGTGTGAAGCACTAACTACATTGGTCTTGGATTCACAAGGCTTAAATGGCTATTAACAATTTATGTTGTGACTGAGTGATGGGTGGTTAAGCTATGGTTGTCATGGCTTTCTAAGGTTTTGAATGCAATTATATTTTGAGTTGTGACTATGCAATTGGAAACTTAGTAGTTAAGTTTAGGCTTGTTACAACATTAGAGAGAGTTAAGGTTGGCTTTTGGTTTGAGTTGTGAAGTAGAAAAATGTAATTGATCTCATGTTCATGGGAGTTAATAAGTAATCGTGGGTTAATGAAGCAAGGATATGGAAATCTTTCATGTGACATAATAGGACCAGGATGCCTAGCTGAGATGGCCCAATCAAAAGTTGAGATGTAGCATGTTTTAGGAAAGACTAAAAGTAAAAAAAGTCGGTGGGGTCAAATTTTGAAGGAGTGTTGATTGATAAAGAAGATAATTTTTCATTCAATATTTTTCCATCAAAGACAATCAAAAGGAAAAATATTAAGTTTTAATGTAACAAAAATTTAATCAAATAGTTAAGGGTCTACGCATATACAATTTCGCAAAAGGTTAGAGCTAAGTTGATGGTCAAGTTGTGAGCTTACGAAGTGGTCAAGGTGGTAAGCATTCAAAGAATTTTTCTTCTTCATAGGTCAAGCGTGACAGTTAAGGTTTTAGGTTATGAACTTGCAAGACATTGAAAATGCTAAGCAAAAAGCTGGCACAACATTGTATGTCAAGTGTTGCAGCTAAGTGGATTAGCTATGAGGTTGCAAAATAGTGTGTCTGACCATTGTGCATGATCAAAATAGTTACAAATATGAAATGAAACTTATTTTCAAAGTTGTAAAGAAAGAGGTGATTTACAACATCATGGGATAAGCATAGTAGTTATCAAAAAAGGTAGAGAAGCTGCAAGAAGTTAAAGGATTAGTTGTTTCATGTGGTTGTAGCTAGAAATAGAGAAAAAGCATAAACCATGATGAAGCCATGAAATTTTAATGATAGACCATTTCATAAGGTCGCAACAATTAGAAAGAGAAAGAAATGAACTACTACAAAGGCATGATCACAATTAGACTGGAGAATTCACAACATCATAGGTCAACATGGTCAACAAATAAAGATAGTTGTGAGGTTACAAAAAGGCAACATGGAGAAAAGCCAAGCCAATCAAAAGATGAAACATGGCTCTCACTAGGAGGTTAGATGAATTTTGAATTGAGGTGGCTGAAATATTTGATTTAAAATGCAGATTGGTAGAGGTGGACATGAATGAAACGAGGCCAAAAGATGAAAATTGACTTAGTTGCTCAATATTGTACAACCTTAATTTGAGATCATATTTTTAGATAGAGTAAAGAGGTGAGATATTTAGATGAAATTAGATCTTTTGAGCAACCATCAAGAAAGAATTAACTATTTGGGAAGGCAGGTGTAGATATCAAGGTTTTTGTCAGCAGGAAGAAGTTGGAGATGAGAAATAGAAGAAAAAAAAGAGTTAAATTAAAGGCTTCTACTTATCTAATATTTTCCAACAAAAGGGGTTTTCTCATTATTTTATGAAAATATTTTGCAAGTTTGTTATTTGAAAGTGATGAGATTTGATTTTTGGTTACAAAGAGAAGAGATAGTTTGTACAATAGAAAGAAAAATAATTTCAAGTGGACACATGGCAGTATCAAATCTGATCCAAGAGTTCTTTCTATCTATATATTCCTTTTCTCTTCTCTTTGTAAGGGTTCTAGTTTTTTGTTGAAAAATCTTTTCAACTATTGTGAGACCATAGGTTGGTTCTAGTTCTTGGACATTTTTCACTGCTATGATACCACATGGATGGTTCCTATTAGGTTGAAATTTCTATCATGACTGTAGTTTCACCATTCTTCAACATTTCTCATATAATGAACAAAAAGTAATAAGAATAATGATAGTTCTAAATTTTAGCAATTTTAGAAGTAATTTTCTTAAATCCTTTATTTTGTTTTTTCAATGGTATAGATAAAAGTGTAGTAACAAGTTAATCTTTACTCTAAATTTTGTCTCCCATTCATTTAGTTTGTAATCTTTTGTGTTTTGTGAACAAAGAGCATGAAATTAAGTTGCATCCTATTTTGGGTTGTATATGTTGATATGTTTTTCTTGTGATTCAAGAAGTCATGTAAATCCTTAGTTTATCATCATAGGGTTGAAGATTTCATGAAGGGATAAGTTGAGTATGAGATTTAGGAGTGATGTAGATGTCTAATTTACAAGGTGAATGGATAGATTAGGAAGTCCTGATAAATAAAATGTCTCAATTATTTCCAAGGATGTATGTCAATGATTTGTGGAATTGCCCAATAGATAGGGCACTAATTACCTATAGGATCAAAGTGTTGTGTTGTTAATGTCTTGGTTTTGCTGAAATCAAATTATAATCAAATTCTTTTCCCTTTCTATTTAGGAGCTGAAAAGAGTTATACCCACTTAGCTTGTCAAATTCATGTGTTATGTCATTAGTTATTTCATATCCATAATTGTTTGTATAAGTGCTAGAAAATTAAGGGTATTATATCCTTTGTTAGATTTAGGGGTATGTTTTAGCACTAGTAGTATATGAATAAATCTAAGGTAGACCCACCTAGGTTTTGCAGATCTTGAAATAGAAGAAGGGTATCGCCTTATAGTTGGTCGCAATATTTGAATGGGTATGTTCTAGATGAGAAGTAGTTGCCCCTACATGTATTATGTTCTCATCATTGGGTTTTTGAAATACTACATTTTGAAACACCAATAGAATGTATATACATGTACTCAATATTGATGTATACATGTTGACTGGTTTGTTGTATGTATGTAGAAACAATTTAGTTTTTTAGAGTTGGTGAATGCACCTACGACTTCCAATGTTGAGGAAATGGAAGAGGTAAATTTTCATATTTTCCTTCTCATAAATTTTAGGTTATAGCATGTATTTGTTCTATATCCATATTAAATGGTTGCATTTACAAATGAGTACATTTTCTTTTTTTCAGTTTTGTAATTCTTATTAACATGTGTTATTTATCTTTTACATTGAAACATCATGCAAATCCTTTCTTGTTTCATTTTGTTAAGAGTCCTGAGCATCAAAGATGGGGTCAAAAATAGTAGAGGCCAAAGGTATGTAAGTAGAGTCTTATTTTAAGCCCTCTTGTGATCTCAATTTGAATTTCTTATGTGTGTAATAGAAATCCCTAATGCCTACTCTACAATTCTAACATTTTTTCACTTACCATACAGGTTATACCTCATACCAACATTAATTCATCAGTAGTTGTACCTCCCACTAGAATGGGAGATCTAGCTTAGGTTGTAGTGTTTTTTTTTAATTTTTTACTCTATTTAGAATCTATAATACCACTCTATTATGCTAACATATTATCACTTATCATACAGGTTGTGCCTCATACTAGCATTAATTCATTAGTGGTTGTAACTCCTACTAGTACTAGAGATCTAGATCAAGATACAAGACATTCTTTGTTTTGTTACTCTTTTTGGAATCCCTAATTCCTACTCTATGATTCTAATATTTTATTTCTTATCATGTAGGTTGTGCCTCATACCAAAACTAATTCATTAGTCTTTGTACCTCATTCTAGCATGGGAGATCTAGCTTAGGCTATAGTTTGTTTTTATTTTTATTTTTTTCCTCTATGTGGAATCCCTAATGCCACTCTATAATGCTAAAATTTTATTTCTTACCATATAGGTTGTGCCTCATACCAACACTGATTCATCAGTGGTTGTATCTCCTACTAGCATGGGAGATCTAGCTTAGGCTACAATACTTTTTTTTTAAAATCTCTATTTGGAATTCCTAATGCAACTCTAAATGCTAACATTTTATCACTTACCATGTAGGTTATTCCTCATAAAAATGCTAATTCATTAGTGGTTGTGCCTCCTATGAGCATTGATTCATCGATAGTTGTGTCTCCCATCATCATTCTACCTCATCATTTGTTAGAAGTCCCACCCATCAATGAAGAAGCCCATTGCCATTATCATTCAGTCCAACTATGGGAAGGGATGAGGTAATGAACAACTCAACTATCCACAATTTAAAATGCAATTTATAGTTATTTTCATATTACTTATAGGAAAAATATTCAATGGTGTATTTTAATTTTTCTTCTATAGACATCTGGTGAGCCACAAACTACATCAAAGAGGCTCAATTTTGATGATCCTACATAGTCAAAGATATTGATAGTGATATAAATATGTAGTTGTGGTCATCACATGACACTGAAATATATTCAAATTTTGTATTATATATATTCAAGATTTGTATTGTGTTGTGTATTTGACATTTCTATTGTACATGTTCAGCATTTGTTAGGTAGTCAACTTTTGTATTATATATGTATTCAGGATTTGTATTGTGCAATTCAAGATTTCTATTATACACATTTGACATTTGTCAAGTATTCAACTTTTGTATTGTATTGATGAGACATAACATATTTTTGTAACTATATGATTGATATGACATAATATATTGTTCATTTTCATATACATTAAACTTGGATTTCCATCCAACTTCTTCAATGGGTGCATACAAGCTTGTATTTCAGCTTATTTTCTTGCAATTAATCAAACACATGAATGTTCATTATTTAATATAGAAAATGTACCATGTTTTATCAAATTCACTATAACATGTAATCATATGTCACTAATTTTGATGTAATAAGACATGAAAATTAAAAATATGTCATGATTTTTGGTGTCAAAGATTGCAGCTCGCTAGTGCTTAGAGACCCTTAGTGACACTTCCATTCAGTGTGGTCAATATTGTTGGAGGGACATTGTGGCTGAAATGAAGTTGGTCCTATCCTAAACCTAACCAAGTGGAGTTAACAAAGTACCTTATTCGATCCTAGCACCAATGTTTCAAAATATACACAACCTTGTTCATTTTGACTAACCAACATTGCAACTTTTGGCAATAGGTGAGATACAGATGCCAAATCCAAACAATGTAGAATATCTAAAATCTAAGATAGGTTATTGTAAGCCTAGATAACATGATCTTTAGCACCTAATAGTTCATCAATACCATGAATGGGCTCAAAGAAATGTCTGATCAAAGATCATAGCCCGATGTTGCTTAGAGACCCTTAGGGACACTTCCATTTAGCGTGGTAAATATTGTTAGAGGGACATTATTGTTGAAACAAATTTGTTCCTAGCCTAATTCAACTAACCCAAGCTAACAGAGTAGATGATTCGATTCTAGGACCAATGATTTGAAATATACACAACCTTGCCCATTTTAACTGAGCATCATTGTAACTTTTGGCAATAGGCGAGATATGGATGCCAAATCCAAACAATTTCAAATCTCTAAAAACTAAGATGTAAGCCTAGATAACATAATCCTATAGCACATGACAGTTTGTCAATACCTTGCATGAGCTCAAGGAAATGTTTGATCAAAGATCGCAACCCGATGGTGCTTAAAGACCCTTAGGGACACATATGTTTAGTGTGGGTGATATTATTGAATGGATGTTGTGGCTTAAATGAAGGTGGTCCTAACCTAAACCTAACCAACCTAAGCTTAACAGAGTAGCCATGATTGCTAGGAAGAGCCAAAATTGCTCATTAGGTCCTAAGTTGGTCAAAAGTTGGTCAATGAGTCAAAAGTTTCTCAATAGGCTATAAGTTGTTAGGGGTGGGAAACTAAGGTATTAGATTACTTAATAGGCCCTAGAAATCTTAACTAGTGTCCTAGAATAGTCCTAGATGGACCCATTTGACTAAAAGATGTCAAGAGCAAAAATTGCTCAAAAGTTGCAAAGTTTCTTGAGCAACTTTTACAATTTTTGCAAAAACTTGCAAATAGAGGTTTGGGAATTTTTAACTGCCAATGCTCAGGTATATGAGCATGTAGAGGATATTTTGGAAGGTTAGAAGGTTTCCAAAAAAATTCCACATGTGTGTACCTATTGTATGTTTTGTTGCAACATTTTTTATTGTTTTTGCAATGCTTTAATACCCTAGTATGACTATTAATAGACCTAAAGAAAATAGGCCTAATTATCCTTATTTGAAGATAATGAGTTTTGAATTCTTATATATGTGACAAGAAGTGTTAGGAAAGGTCAAGAAGGATTGGTTATAGTTTTGAAAATATGAACCATTGAATGGTTGAAGGATTGGATCCTTAATTAGGATTAGTTATGTGCTAGAGCCCTAGACCCTCTGCATCAATCCTAACATTGTATTATAGCATTATAAAAATGAAAATGTGAGTGTTTGGAGGAGTTTGATGGTGTTTCATAGTACTTTTAGGGTCATGAAATGGAGCCATAGGTATAGCAGTAGAAGATTTAGCCATTGGAAGAGGTTTTTTTATGATGGATTCCATCTTAGAATAGTCTAAGAATAATGTGACAACTTTCATTTTGTAGGCATGGTGTTGGGAGGTCAAACATTGAAAAAGCCCTAGATTTTTGGTGATTTGGGGTCTAAATTGGGGCTTTGATATCCAAAGATTTCATAGAGTCAAATTGGATGTATATTGCTCTAATTGGATCCATTTTATGATAGTGCTAAAAGTGGCAAGGTTTGGGAGTACACCCATGATAGGATTTCTTTGAAAACATGGGGTATTAGGCCTATGAAGCATGGGGCATGGTTGAATGCATGGATATGGAGATGAGGAAGAGGATTGAGGTAGTGGAGTCTAGTGGGGATATGAAATGATTAAATTGACCACTGATAGGTCTATAGTTTTGGTTGAGGACCTAGAGTTTATTCTTTTGGAAGGAAGAGTAAGCTGTTGTTACAAAACAAAAGAAAACATTAGCATTCTCCTAAGAAGATTTCAGAAATCCTCCATTATCCTCTACATCATGATCTCCAACACATATATACTCCTCTAGGTCATTTGATCATTTCCCAAACAACTTTTTCACTTGGTTTTGCATTCTTGACAACTTTTGCAAGAAATTGCAAAAATTGAACTTTGAAAATTTTAACAACTTTTTGCACTATTATGAAATTTTTCTCTTCTCATTCTTTATATAGGGTGGTTAGGTGGTTAGTTACCCTTTAAGACTCCTCTTTAAAACTTTGCAACTTCCTTACCAAAAGTTTTGAAACTTGCAAAGTTGCACAATGCAACTTTTACATTTTTTTGCAACTTTTCACCAATTTGGTGTTGGGTGATGTGACGCACTCCCCTGCCCACAGGTGGTTGATTATGTGGTGTTCCATGTTCACTAACAATCATGGCTTTTGGTGCAACAGTAAATGGGCCCTACAAGTGGTATCAGAGCTATGGTTTTATTATTGTAACCCTAGATTGAATCCATGGGAATGCATGAGAGGATAAAAGAAAGGGAAATATATATGAATGATTTATTGCAGATCTGAGGGTTTTGGATTTGTTGTTATGATGGGATGTTAAAATATTTGGGCATTTGGAATTGTTGGACAAAAGAGTTTTTTGGATGTTTCATTTAAATGAGGGTTTTGGGGGGTAGCTTGCAGAAATGATCTCCTGGGTAAAAACAGACCTCACCATTGGATCCGGGTCAACATTTCAATAAATTTTGATATATAATATGCCCTAGTTTGGCCATGTTCAAAGAAAATGAAAGACATTTTTAGTTTCAGCCCATGATGGCCATCAAATTTAATCCTGTCGGAATTTTTGTCACTGAAAAAAATTTAAAAATGAAAAATCATACTGAAAATGGTAAAAAGACTGTCTTAGTAAAACGACCATAACTTTCTCTCAGAATATCAAATTTTAGAGTTCTTACAGGTGTTGGAAAGCTAATTTAGAGCACTACAAGATGGTGTAGGTTTGGTTCTATGATTTTGATATTTTTTTAGGTTTTGAGAGCCCTAAAGTCAGATGTTATTTATTTTGAGCATGAATTAGGGCATAACTTGGGCATATAGAGTCAGATTTTGGACTTTGAGTAGTCAACGAAAAGCTCTTGGAGAGATCTACACAATGGTTCAGATTTGGTGTAGGTTTTGCATGATTTATTTGGTGATATATTTATCTGAACAGCTTATAGGTATATTTTGACTATGGTAACATTGTGAGTTTATGGCATTGGAGATTTAAGATTTGATGTCATTATATACTCAGTTCATATTTCAGATTGGTCTTATGATGATATAGTTATCAATGTTTGGTTTGGATATGCATGATGACTTGTTGGGTCTACAAGTTGTGCAGTGTTGTAAGTGGTCTATACTTACAGGTTGCATTTATGGCTTGGTTATGGGTTGTCTTTGCCCATTGATCTTTCATTATTGATGCATATTCAGATTGGTGGCTTGGATTTGGGTTGTCTATGCCCTAAGTCACATGATTTTATCTTCATGTAGAAGGGATGAGATGTTGTTACCAGGTACAGTCATGGTGGAGGATTATGGTTGACTATGCTGAAAGGTTGGACATATTGAGAACCAGATGCTCAGTTCATGGATGTGATCATGGTGTCATGGATTTTGGCATGACATGATTGGTTATACAGGTACATCCTTGATGTTCATTAACTTGGATTTTTTGATTTGATTATGGTGGTATATCTTCTTGGTTGAGGATCATAGTTATTTAGCTTCTTTTAAGGAGCTCATGATGTGCACTTTGATTTCTTTGATGGTTTGATGCCTTGGTTGATTCTCATGGTTAGAGGACGTTTTTCATCATGATGTCATGGATAGCTTGGATACATGGTTTAGTGGGAGCTTGTGACAGTGATGAGGTGACAGTGCAGGATTAGTTCCTAGTTTGGTTTATATCTTCTTGGTTTGGAGAGGATGGATTTTATAATGCCATAGGTGACTTGGTACCACAGTTGAGTGGGAGTTGTTGGCATTGATATATTTATTGAGTGTTTGCAGATGTTAGAGGTTTGTCTTAGATCCTGTTGCTGCAGAAGCGTCTTTGACATTTGCATGGTGCACTTGTTATCTTCATGGTGTGTGAAGATGGTTAGATCTTGAGGACTCATGGAGTTCTTGGTTATCTTCATTGAGTATGGAAATGGTTCTTCATGGTATGTGGAGATGGTTTTTCTTCATGGTGTGTGGAGATGGTTGCATCTTAAGGACTTACAGGGTTCTTGGCAAAGGTGTGGTTTATGCTTTTATTTGGCATGTTATCCTTGGTATGAGGATGGTTTCATTATTATGTCATGGTGTACTCTTGATACGCGTTTAGATTTGTGACATGTTATGGTGTGTTCATATGGAGCATGTTATCTCTTTTAGTTGAGATGGTCAGATCATGTTGTCATGTTTATGTTCCTAAGGCCATGGTTGGAACTTTGACATTGATCTTGGTTTAGTTTCTTGGTATTGAGTACATTGATCATAAGCTGGATACTTCATGATATTGCTATGTTGCATTTGGAGTTGGCATGAATTGATTGGTTATAGGTGCTCATGGATACTTAGAGATGGTGGTGACGCTGATTTCTCTTGGATTAGAGAAGTATTTGTTGGGATGGTTGATGGTTTCAGCAGGAAGTCCGAGGGGCAGTCACCTGATATGGACTTGAGAGGAGATTGTTCTTAAATGAGTCTTGGTTGGAGACTTGGGTATCTTGATGAGCATTCTCATTCCCCACTCTTGGTCTACTCAGCGGTTTGCTACTTGAGAGGTATAGCCCATTATTTTCGCTCAGTTGCATTATATTTATGCTTTTCTTTCATGGATATGGATCTTGTGCTATGGTACATGAGTTAGTTCTGAAGGGTTCATTTGAGAGATGTTTTAGCATTGGTTATCTCCATGTGCATATGTTGTTATGCTAGTTGAGTTTGGGAGATGGTTTTATATTGGGAATATTCCTTGGTTTAGGAATGGTTTTATTGAGTTTGATCTTCTTGTGAGAGGCTTACATCCATGATGAGTTATATGGTATAGTTTGGGTGTTGTTGAGGCTTCTTGTTGGGGTATTATGGAGGAGATCATACTTGCACAGTTTACATCTAGAGGTGTGTGTAGAAGGACATGATACAGGTTATGATTTGCATGGTTTCTCTGGTCTTGGTTATCTTCTTGGATGTTCAGTTTTGCCTACATTGGTTTTGAGATTGGTTAGAGATTGTGATCATTGGTTTGTGCTCATGTATGTCATGTGAGAGATGACATGGTTATTCCTTTATCTCTTTCCTTTGTTGGTTGTGGTAAACTTGGGAGACTGTTGGAGACTTGTTATGAGAGTTATTCTTGCAGGATATTGGATTATGTATTGTGGATGTCCTTGATACTATATGGATTCACTTCTTTGAGATGTGTTGAGTGGATTGGTTATAGATTTGACATTATCTTTTGTAGTGGGAGCTTCTTGGTATATATGTGGTAGGTATTTCTCTTGAGGCTTGTGATTGCAGGTTACAGATTGGATATGTCAATGATATGAGATTCACTTGTTATACCTTTGAGGTATGGATAGTTGGATGGGTTTGGCACTTTGTTGTGGGTGCTATTTCAGCTATGGGTATTTTGAAAACTACAGATACATGTGATTACCTTTGGATTAGGTTTTTGTTCTTGGAATTTCAGTTGGTACAGGATTTTATGATCTTCTAATGTGACAGGTTGGGTGGCTTTCTCTTTGGATGGCTTCTATGTATGTCTAGTGGTAGTGGCATAATAGGAGGTGAGATCATTCATATTCGAGATGCTGGATACTTTGATTTTGTTGCGGGTACCAGGATGGAGCACTTGGTGTATTTTGATCCATGATGGTGGATGTGTTGGGAGGGATTTTTCCCTTGTTCATTTATGTGGCTACGGATTGACCCTATGAAATGTATACAACAAGTGGGAGATTGTTGAGATAATGGGTGTTGCACACATTGCATAATATTGTTATTTTATTTTATTATGTAATGTTGTGCCTAGGTGGATGTGCAACATGTAAAGATTCCCATGGAATATTCTTGATGAGTTATATTGTAACATTGTGAAAATATTTTATGTAATTATTTAATATTGGAGAAAAGAATTAAATGTCCAATATTAAATGTGGGGTTAGTGGGTTAGGTAGCACATGGTATTAGCACATGGTTTATGTAATACCACTTAGTGGTTTTGTGGGATTTTCTATTATATAAGCAGCCACAAGGGTAGTTTTTGTAGAGAGAGAGACAAGAAGAAGACAAAAGGTAAGAGTCAAGCAGGACAAGGCTTGACAGGTTAGCCAAAGGAGCATTTGTGAAGGTTGAAAGTATGGCATGGGATGTGTGGATTCATGTTTGTTCACATAGTTTGCTTGGTTGTGGCTATGGCCATGAAAGATTCCATGGTTGTATGGCAATGGTATTTTTGCTGAATAATACATGATGATGGATGCTTTTGGAGGCTGGGTTTTTTCCCTCAATGAGGGTTTCCGAGGGTATATCTTGTGTCACAATTTTGTGGGTATGTTTTTTTTTCTCTTGCATGTGGATTTTAATTTCGTGTTTATTTTAGATCTATTATGGGTTATGTGGAAATGGTTATATTCTTTCTTGCCAAGTTTCCTTAAAATATTGTAGGGCCCATTTGCCGTTGCACCAAAAGCCATGATTGTTAATGAACATGGAACACCACATAATTAACCACCTGTGGGCAGGGGAGCACATCGCATCACCCAACAATCTCCCCCTCGACGCGCATACCAGGTGCTTACGCGGGTCAGGAAGGCACCGAAGAGATTTGAACCCATGACCAGGCCAAAACCAGGCTCTGATACCAATTATAGGGCCCATTTTTCGTTGCACCAAAAGCCATGACTGTTAGTGAACATGGAACACCACATAGTTAACCACCTATGGGCAGGGGAGCGCATTGCATCACCCAACATTTGGTCAAATGACCTTCCTATCATCTCAAACTTAAGTACAAACCTTACCCATGGTAAAAACTTAATCTTAACTCTTTGTAGGCCCTATTGACCTCATGATGAAATCACCATCATGCCTTGTGCCAATCAGAGGGCTATTTTAAGCCTAAAAAGGGGTGACATAGTGTGAAAGCAAGGACACAGTCCAAAACAACCCATCTAAGATTTTCATATGTTTTATAGAAGCCAAATGAGTATCCAAATCTATAATTTATTTTCCTAATGTTTTGGGAAATTTTGGGAGAAAAATGTAAGAGGATAGCCATCTAAATCCATATAAGTTGAAGATAATAGAATAATTTTTTAAGGATATCATCAAACCCACAAACAAGAGTTCAAAAGAGAAATTTATAACAAATTTATAACTATAATGTACAATATTTACATCTCTTATTAGTTTTATATAGAAAATATGGCATCTAAATATGTATATGTTCGATTTCTCTTATTGGATTTTTATACAAAATATGGCATCTAAATATGCACATGTTACATGTCTTCTCTTTTTTTTATATACAAAATTTGGCATCTACATATGCACATCACTGTAAATTTGCAACATTTCACATAACATATATACAAAATTTTCAAAATTGTTCTACCATATGTAGAATGATTCAACTATATAGCACAAAATCAATTAAGGGAACCTTCTAGATCAGCTCTAACCCTTATTGTATCAAGTAATGCCTCATGATAAGATTCACATACATTACACAACTTCTTGTTAAGAGGCCTATAATTATATAGTATTAATTGAATATTTTTTCCAATAATAAGGTTAGAGTAATGAAGTATATATCAATGTGTCTCAAAATCCTCAAATAACCACATGGTAGAATTCTTGATAGGTTACATACATTTAATTGTAAAGATAATTTAAAGTTAAAACTGATATATTATACATTATGCAATGAAATAACTTGTACAATAGAAGAAATAATATGAAATATTAAATAAATACTTGATAAAAACTAAGAGTAATAGCCCACTTTGAGGGTGCAACCTACAAATATCTCCAATGAGAACACACTTCACAATATGATGTTGAAATAAGACTCACAACCTCCTATATACACCTAATTATGCTTAGGTTGAATAGAAACAACCCTACATAACACATAGGCCAACCTACCCACCTAAATAATACTATAATAATGATAATATGACTTAATTAAGGATTAAGATAGCCACAAGTTGACTATTCATAACCCTATATATACCAATATTAAGGGTGTAGCATGCCCCCTCTCTTGAAAGAAGCATTGTCCTCAATGCTAACCAAGTGTGGATTCTTTTGAATAAACTCCTGATCCTCCCATATCGCCTCTTGAACTAGTAAGTTCTTCCACTGGATGAGATACCGATTCAAGGTTCTATTCCTCATCTTCTTCATGCATGTTCAAAGAATGCACTCTAGTTCCAAAATTGTTCTTCCTTCTTCATCAAGTTCTAGCAATACTATTTGAGTAGGAATATTCTACTCAATTACCTTCTTCAAACAAGAAACACGGAAAACTAGATGTATGTTTGTTGTTGGTGGCAACTTAAGCTTGTAGGAAACACTACCAATCTTTTGCATGATTTGGTATGGTCCATAATATCTTGGAGACAACTTATTATTATTATTTTTATTGCTTCATTGAGATTTTTTTATAAGGCTACAATCTCAAGAAGACCTAGTCTGCAACTTCAAAAAAAAATTCACTATGATGTTGGTCCACTTGTTGTTTCATTTGATTTTGTGTCATAGCTAAATTATCCTTGAGTCTTGAAAGTACCTAATGTTTATGAACCAAGTGGTCCTCTACTTGTTGAACTCTTGGTGACACCTTTAATGATGATGTGATGGAAAGAGGATGATATCCATAAAGTGCCAAAAAATGGAGACATTTTTGATGAGCTATGAAAAGATGTATTGTACCACAATTTTGCAAGAGGTAGCCAATCTACCCTGGGAGATTAATTTTATAAAGTGAAACAACATAGATATCCTTCCAAACATTTATTAACAACCTCAGTTTTCCCATCTGATTAAGGATGGTATGAAGAACTATGAGCCAGTTGAGTACCCCAACCTAAGAATATATCTTTCAAAAAGTGACTAGTAAAGATAGGATTATGATCACTAACAATAACCTTAGGTGTACCATGTATCTTTTGGATAGTCTCCAAAAAAACTTTTGCCACTATACTTGTTGTAAAATAATGTGATAATGCAATGAAATGTGCATATTTAGTGAGACAATCAACTACTACCATGATGACATTATGAACTTTAGATTTAGGAAGCCCTATGATGAATTCCATGGATACCTCTTCCCAGCATTGGCTAAGATAAGATAAAGGCTACAAGAGACCTGGTGTCTTAATTGTTTTCCCCTTATTTCTTTCACAAATCAGATATTCAACCACAAATTTTTTAACATCACTTTTTAGCCCTTCCCAAAAAAAAATCTTTCTTGACTTGATGATATGTCTTCAAAAATCTTAAATGACCACCAATTAGGGAATCATGTACTTCTTTGAGAATCTTGTGTTTAAGATTGGAATTCTTATAGAGATATAGGAGCTCTTTATATCGAAGAATATCCCCCTTTAAACAAAACTTATCTAAACTACTAGGGTCGCTTTTTTATTTGCTAGATGAGATTACTTGTTGCAACATCATTTTTCCACTCTTCTTTGGCTTCTACCACCCAGTTTTCTTGTAATATTGAAAGGGCACACAATAAGGCTTCATCTTTTTCATCCTTCCTAGGAAGTGCATCAGCCACAATATTTTCCTTCCCTTTCTTGTATACAATTTCATAGTCGTATCCCAACATCTTAGTGGCCCAATTTGTTTCTCTTCTGAAGATAGTCTTTGTTCCAAAAAATATTTTAGGCTATTATGATCTATCCTAACCTTGAAGTGGTGACCCATTAAATAAAGCCTCCATTTTTAACTACATGAAATATTTCTAGCATTTCCTTCTCATAAATAGGTTTGAGTTTATTTTTACCTTTTAATTGAAAACTCTCAAAAGTAATTGGTCAACCTTCTTGCATAAGAACTACTCCTATCCTATTTCGAAAAGCATTACATTCCACAATGAATTCCTTGGTGAAGTTTGGAGTGCCAAGCACTAGAGTTCTACACATAGCCTTCTTCAATTACTCAAATGACACATTACTAGATTCATTCCAATTAAAAGAATCCTTCTTCAATAGAGTGGTAAGGGGTGCTCCTATATGACCATAATTCCTCACAAATATTCTATAGTACCCTATCAATCCCAAGAAACCCCTCAGCTTCTTAATGGTTTTTGGAATAGGCCATTCCATGATAGACTTTATTTTTTTAGGTCTACCTCCACTCCTTCATCTGAAACTATGTGTCCCAAATACTCCACCTCCTTAAGACCAAAAGCACAGTTGGATGGCTTAGGATAGAGTTGATGATCTTCGATTAATTTCGATGCTTGATCTACATGTTGCAAATGTTCTTCCCATGTCTTTCTATAAATGAATATATCATCAAAAAACACTAACACAAAATTTATCAAGAACTTCTTAAAAATAGAATTCAAAAAACTTTGGAATGTAGATGGTGCATTGGTAAGACTAAATAGCATCACTCAAAATTCATAGCAATCCTCTTGATTTTAAAATGTTGTCTTAGAAATATCTTCCTCCTTAATCTAAATTTGGTGATAACTTGATCTAAGATTAACTTGGTAAAATACATAGCTCCATTTAATTCATCTAGAAGATCATCAATGACTGGAATAGGAAACTTATCTTTAATGGTTTACTTTTTTAGCACTCTATAATATGGACACATGCACAGAGTTTCATCCTTCTTACGCATCATCACAAGTGAGGAGTAAGCACTTTGGCTATGCCTGATAATTCCTGCCTCTAGCATTTCCCCAACCTTTTTTTCTGTCTCACTTTTTTGTATATGTGGGTACCTATAAGGCTTGGTGTTTGGTGGATGACTCCCTAGAACTAGTTGTATGGCATGGTCATCATCTCTCTTAGGAGGAAATCCTTTAGGCATATCTCCAAGAATCACTAAGTGACGATCAATTGTTGCTTGTAAATATGGATGATTAAGAGCATTAGATTGAGATACTTCTAATGAACATAGTTGGGCCAAAAATCCAGCCACTCCTTTCTTAAAAAAACTATTGCATTTGATGAGATCTTACCATCTATGAGGATTTTTTCTTCAATCCCCTTAGCTTCACTACCTTTCATTTTGATTGAAATCGCATGAACAATTCTTGGATGTTCATCTCAATTCTTCCCAATGTAGTAAGCCATTGTACTTCCAAAATAATATTTTCCACACCCATGGATATTGCATACATTAGGGTATCAGGTTGATAATCTCTCATGGATAATTTGATGCTATGAAACTTCCCTAAACTACTAATTGTGTCCCAATATGCAATCAAAACATGAAACTCTAGGGCTAGATATATAAAATAATTTAGAAGATTTTCCAACTTTTTATTGATAGAATATTGAATACTACCTAAGTTGATCAACACTATTACTTTCTTCTTCTTTAAGAAACCCACTACCTTGAGAATTTTCGGTGTACTAAAACCTAAAAGTGCATAAGAAGAAATGATTGGCTAAGAATCATGTGATTCCTCACCTGACTTCCTATCCTCCTCTGATATGGGCTCATCCTCTTCTTCCTCACTTGGACCTTCAATATAGAACAATTTCTTTTCACTACATTTATGTCCTCAACTATATTTGCTATCACAATTGAAACACAATCCTTTTTCTCTTTTCTCCTCAATTTTTGTGGAGTTAACCTAGTAGGTTGAGGAAGATAGGGTTTTTAATAGGCCTTTTCTCTTGTCACATTAGCCCCTTGCTTTCTAGGAATCAAGAACTTCTCCTCTACCATGTGTGCCAATATAAAAGAATCATTTACTGAGCTAGGACTAAACATGCGTACCTCATGTTGAATGTGGTCCTTAAGACCACCCAAGAATAAATCATTCAAGTTCTACTCTATTATTGCATCCACTCTTAAGGATAGATTTTGGAATTTTTGAATATAATCTTGAACTAATCATGTTTGTTGAAGCTTAGCAAGTTGGCTAAATAAATTTTCTATCACACTATTGCTATATTGTGCTTGGAGTTCTTCTATAAAAATTGACAATGATATGGTGAGACCCTTCTTCCTCCTATGAGTACAAAGCCAATGATACTAAATGAATTGATATGGTTCTAGATACAAGGAAGCCATTATGACCTTTTGTCCATACGGGATTTGATGTACCTCAAAAAAAATTATCCATTTGATTTATCCATGTTAGAGGATCCTTGCCATCAAATTTTTTCATATCCATCTTTGGATAAATATTCATAGATCCCATATGATTATTAAATTTTTTGTCATTATTAGTCGACCTGAAGGTTTCACCTTTATTGCTTGATAACTCCTTCCTTGTTTCATTCATATAGATGCTTGACATACTTTGTATGTCTAATATATCTCCTCATAGGTCATACATATCCCTCTTAACATCTTCCTTGTACTTACTTATTTTCTCATTGGGATTACTATCCTCTGTTGTTTCCCAATCTTGATCAAAAGATTTCTTTGGTGTGGTAGCATTCTTTTTGCCTCTTTTTGGAGGCCTTGTCATAATGGAAACCAATATTTTTGAAATAAATCACACAAATAAAATATAAATTCTCAGATTTTTTAATTTATTTTTTACTGTAATTTACTAGGGCCAAGCTACCCTTAGGAAAAATCCAAAAAAAAAGGCAAATTTGCTTCTTTGAAAGATAATTTTCCTAATTTTGTAATAACTTGCCTATTTTTGCTTCAATTTCTCCAAGTTTTGAAATTTAGGATCATCTACTAGGTATTTAAAAGCCCAACACAAGTTATACTCAAATTTGGCAAGATGTGAGAGATACGTAGATCTCAATAAATTGTCTAGAAATAGAAATTCTATAATAATTTTCTAAAAATTTCTCCAATTCCTCTGAATTTTGGATTATAGCTTCTTTAATATATTCTTCAAAAACCCTTTAAAAATATTTGGAAATTTTGCTAAAATCTGAAAGTTATGCTCTTCCCAAAATCACCCCAATGTTGAGAAAAAAATCTTGCCTTTATGGTGCCAAGTTCATGCTCTAAACCACTTGTAATGAAATAAATTGCACAATATAAGAAATAATATGAAATACTATATAAATACTTGATAAGAACTAAGATTAATAGGCCAATTCAAGGGGGAAACCTCCAAATATCTCCAATGAGAGCATGCTTCACAATATGATGTTGAAATAAGACTCACAACCTCATATATATACCTAATTATGCTTACGTTGAATATACACAACCCTACATAACACCTAGGCTGACCTACCTACCTAAATTATTCTATAATGATGATAACATGACTTAATTAAGGATTAAGATAGCCACAAGTTGACTATTCATAACCCTATATACACTAATATTATGGGTGTAGAACATGACAAATTGACTTAAAGAGATATTCATAGTAGGGAACAAAAATATACTACCTTCTAAGCCATGTGCCTATCACAACAATGGATCCTATTGGGTACTCAATATCCTCACCATGAATGACTATAGCTATTAGTTTCTTTTTGGGCTCAATACACCGACATAGAAAGTAATTTGTTCCTTCATCATTATTCTCATATGCAATAACTCCATATAGATGACCTACATTATATAGAAGGATAATTTAATGGAAAAATTGAAAGTAATCTATTTTCACAAAGTATTAAATTGATAACTTAGTACCTAGTTCAACTAGGTCAGATACATGCTCAAAATTTGTTCATGCTTCAACCTAGTTGAATTGTAGTGTTGTAGGAATTTGATATGAATCAATTGGATGCAAAGTTCTACAAGGCCATTGGTCAACTCAACCCACTCTTTTGATTTACATTCATCCCATAAATGATGCATACTCGAAGAGAAAAAGCATGCAAGCTTTATAGTATGAATAGCTAGTGACACTGCATTTGAACTTCGAAATGAATACATCTCACTTGATCCTATAAGTGTAAAAAAATCTTGCAAATTTTCAATGATAGGTTCATGTATCAACCAAAAATATCTAGAAACCATAGAATCACCTATATTATCTAGTCCCATCATAGAATTACACCATTGGACAATCGTTTCAACATTTTCTAATATTGCACCACCTTTGTACTTTAATTCCTCTCTACTAAGGGCTCTTTTCACACATGCTCTAGCACCATCATGCTATCCCTTTCCATGTCAAACCTCAATCAAATTCCAAAAATGTTGCACTTCACTTGCCACATGCATCCTACTCAACCAAAAGAACATCCTTTCATTCTTGAATTGTGTTATGCAATTGTCTGACCATATAATGTGTTGATCGTATCTCTCATCTCTTTCCCTAAAATTGTCATAGAAAACTCTAAAACATCCTTGCACAAATTCTAATGAATGAGTTTGATCATCACTAATATAGAAGTAATACTCTCTTAATACTTTCATGTCATCCTCAGTGCTATCATGTACATGAATAAATGCTATGTATACAAAAATTGACACGTGTATAGAGTTGCAATATATTGGTTAAACTTCATTTTGAGGTTTTAGTGTATAGTTTTCAGTGAACTCAACAATCATCATAATCATACCCAAGGAAAAAGTGTCCTTACACAACTTTAATTGTTCATCTAACCATCTAGATCTATGTGTATGACCTATGTAGTCATAAACTATTTTCTCTTGAAATAATTTCATAAAATCAGCTACACATACATCACTTTTCACTAATTCACACCTCTTTAATTCTTTTCCATCTTTAACACCATATATAACTGGCTTCGACTTTCCAAGAGAAACTAGTGTTTTACAAATTTCATGTGTGCTATCTAGATGTAGGAATCTATGCAACTTTTGCAAGCCACCACATTGAGGGGAAACACCTTTCAAACACATGGTTTTATAATAAATGCACCCATCATCTTGTTCACATAGTACACTTGCAATAAATTTTCTTGGCGACTTAGGACGTAATTTTAGACCACATTCCTACAATATTTTGTTAGTATGTAAAGCAAAACATATATAATGCATAGAAAACTCAACATGAACCCTACAACAACATGTAGTGTGTGTATAATTTATCTTAACATAGAATGGGTTTGTCATCTCAAAAAGCCTTTGGCTGATTTTAATTTGAGGAAATCTTTGAAGAAACATTTCATTAAATTGTGGTTGAGTCATATTCAATAAATGTTTATCATGTGGCTCATGGTTTTTTTTTCCAATTCATCATTTGACAACATCTTTTTGGTTTGGTGAAGCCCTTGTGTTGTCATGCCAAAAATTTTCTATTAATGTTCTTAGTGCATCAACAATATCTTTATCCTTATGTGGGAGTCTACCTTGGAATGACCAAAATGAAGACTCATTAGAATTCTCAATTTTCTCTTGCCTCACTAAGGCTTTGAGTAACATTTCTCTACTTATGCTTAATGATTTCTTTATTTTTCTTACCATACAAGTTTTTTCCATTTCCTTTCCCATTATGGTTGATGTGAGGACCCGTTGACTTGTATTAGCATCTTTAGTACATGCTTTTGAACCAATGAATTGTTATGCATCAAAGATATTTCTAATAATGCTTCCTTCACTACTATTTTCAAATGTTCTTAACCCCAAAATTCTTGTTGTCTCTTTAAGATTTTTGACCATTTCAACAACAAGTTGGTATCTTCCACTTTGATTTGAATTTTCAAAATAGTTATTCCAAATCTTTTGAACAATTATCCTACAATTTCTTTTTGACATTTTATCATGCAGTGGCTTCAAAATATTTTCATCAATTTCAATTAGAAATTTTGGCTTTCTATGAATTATTCTAGGAGATTTTGATGTACATGCATGCTTTTTTTTTAGTACTTACATTATGTGCATTCATCATTTCAACTTGAGATGTTGCATTAGGGTCATCAAGTGACATAATGTATTTGTCATAATCATTTCAATTGGGGTATGTTGAACATTTTTGTTTGTCAAATTAGGTGTGTTTGAGACATCAATATCAATAGGTAGATTTTTCATCACTTATGTTAGAGGCATTTGATGATGTACCTTCACACAATCTCCCCATATCCTCTATTGTTTTTTTCTTTGTTGCCTCTCATTTTTCAATCATTCTTCTCTTGTTCTTTCACATGATTGTAGATGAAAATTACCCTAAAAATAATAACATGAATAAAATAAACAATAAAATACAAAATTAAACAAATTTTTATGATTATTTTATGCTCAATCACAAGATGCTAACATAAAATAAGATGTTGGCACATGAAAAAATATATAATTTAGAATTCCAAGCACAAAAAACCTTACACTTGCAGACTTGGTATAGAAATACATGTGAAACAATAGTGTAATTAGGTGGACTACATTGAAACAACATAATAACCATTGACATGTTATTTTATTTAGAGTTTTCATTAACATGATTGGGTTATTGAGTTCTAACTACATTATTCATATGGACAAATAACCCAATCGGGTTTTGTATACCCTAATCAGGTTTTGTATTACTTCTACTCAAAGGTAGATTAAACAAGGGAGGGAGTGATGGAGAGAATGAGAGAGAGGGGGTGAGGATAGGATAAATAGAGAGAAAGGAATATGAAGAAGAGGGGAGAGAGAAAAAGAGAGAGAGAGAGGGGGGTGAGTATAGGATAAAGAGAGAAGGGGATATGGGGAGAGAGAGAGAGAGAGAGAGAGAGAGAGAGGAGAGAGAGAGAGAGAGATTAGGGGATAGGATAAAGAGAAAGAATTAGAGAGAGAGAGAGAGAGAGAGAGAGAGAGAGAAACGTTAGATGGAGAAAGTATTAGGGGATAGGATAAAGAGATAGGGGGGATAGGATAAATATAGAGAGGGGATATGAGAGAGAGAGAGAGAGAGAGAGAGAGAGAGAGAGAGAGAGAGAGAGAGAGAGAGAGAGAGAGAGAGAGAGAGAGAGAGAGATAAATTAGGGCATATGATAGAAATTTTGTGTGTGTGTGTGTGAGTGAGAGAGAGAGAGATTCGGGGATATGATAGAAAGAGTGAGAGAGAAATGGAGAGAATGAAAGAGTGAGAAGGGTATAGGACAAAGAGAGGGAGGGTATAGAACAAAGAGAGAATGTGTGTGTGTGTGTGTGTCACACACACACACACACACACACACACACACACACACACACACACAGAGAGAGAGAGAGGATGGGATGGAGAGAAGAATTAAAGGATATTATAGAAAGAGTAAGAGAGAGAGAAGGGGATAGGAGAGAGAGAGGGGGGGTATGGGGAGGGAGAGAGGGAGAGGAGGAGATAGAAAGAGAGAGAGAGAGAGAGAGAGAGAGAGAGAGAGAGAGAGAGAGAGAGAGAGAGAGAGAGAGAGAGAGAGAGAGAGAGAGATTTGGGGAAAGGATAGAAAGAGTGAGTGAGAAGGAAGGGGATAGGAGAGAGAGATAGGACAAAGAGAGATATTAGGTTATATGATATAAAGAGTGGGAGAGAGAGGGGGATAGGAGAAAGAGAGACGAGGATAGGATAAAGAGTGAAAATGAGAGAGAGGGAGTGATGGAGAGAGAGAGGGGGGGGGATAAGATGGAAACAAGGATTAGGGAATATGATAGAGACATGTTTATTATAATACATAACCTGATCTCTCCCTCACACTCTCTCTCTCTCTCCCTCCCTCAGTCCAACCTTGTGTAGTAGTAATACAAAACCTGATTAGGTTCTAAATGCATTTTTTATTTTCATAACACAATCATGTTATTTGTATCCAAAAAACCCAATCGGGTTATGGCTTGGTGATAGCCTAAGAAAATGATCCAAAGGCTTGGGAGACTATTTTCTCTCCATTTTTTTCATGTAGACATGTTTTCATTATCTAAGATGAACAATCATTTTATCTTCGTTACGAATGCTAATGGTGAAGTGGGTATCTCTAAAATTACCACCATAATATAAAATGTCTTCTTAGCTTTCTAATTGTATAATTTTTTTCTTTTTTGGACAACAATAGCATTGTAAACTTAAATTAATTTTACCAATGCCTTGACATTCCTCACAAACACATGTGTATCATTCTTTTAATAACTTTTGATATACTTAACCAAATTTAAAATAAATTAAATATTACTTTTCTACACTTGATTATATACACTTTTAAAAAAAAAAAATTTATTTTCAATTATTTTGATGCAAGTTATACTCAGTAAACATATAGGTATCAAAATTTTAGTCTATTTCGTAATTCATAGCAAAACAAATACTCATTATAAAATTATAAAAAAATACACACATTCTAGATATAAATCTTAACTATCATCCTACCAAAGGGATATGCAAAATACTAAATATAGCTATGTCTTTTGTGCTACACATGAAAACAACTATGTTATGTTTTCTAAAAAAATCAAGAACTATTTTTCATGTGGGCAGGGTTTGGCCCACCTAATCTTATCCATTTTTTAAAGCCTTTAATATTTTAGAAAGTAGATTCAGAGTACTACAATTTATATGTTTTATGCATCTTTTCATGTCCCATCCAAGTTTAGGTCTACCTAATTTCAAAAAAAAGTGTCCACTTATAACCCCCCTTTTTGTACACCATCTTGGTGCACTTACCCACTAAAACAATCTTATTATCTACACTTGTTTCTTTATCTTCACCTTCTACCTCTATATTTGTGGGCCTTAATTGCTTGGCCTCTGGAGTGTTAGGAGTGTCGACATGTACTAGTGACATGTTTTCATGGACTTGGCACACCTAAGCTTTCTCCACTACTATAATCATCTTCGATGTTTATAGCATTTGTCTCTCCTATCTTTTTTGTTAACATGAAAATGCTTTTCCAAATTAACTCATCTTGTTATTGTATAACTTTCTGTTTATTCTATAATATCAAAAATATTATGTACTTAGGAAAAAATGTGCTCCTATACTATTCCATAAATGTGTCATGTTGCTCCTATGATAGATCAAGCATAACTCTAACTAATGTGTCAATTCTTGTATTTTTCTCCTCTACTTCTCATTTCCATCTACTTTCTAGTCTATCATACAAATCCTTGAGTATCCTTTTCTCAATTTCTCTAGGAGATAGCTTATGATTAGAAATCATATCTACCATATGCTCCTTAATCTTAGTTTGATCAACATTGTCTAGTGTATCATACATTACAAATATAAAGTTAGATAACCTTGAAGATCCTTGTATATTTTTGCATACCTCTTTAGTGGATTTAGATATCCCTTTAGGTGGTCCTCTAACCAATCTCATTATTTTGGGCGCACTAGGCTCTATAGACTTTTCTACCTCTACTTTGCAAACTACTCGACACTAGTAGCTATCCCAGTCCTTGACTTGTTTGGTGGTGGAGGACGGATAGGTTTCACTATTGTATTTTTATTTTTTCCTTTAGCCTTCTTGCTCGATTGCATGAAAAAAACTAGGGATTTTTTCTTGTCACCTTCTTCTTCTTCCTCTTCCTTAGCACCATAATCCTTTTCTTCATTTTCACCAAGACCTTGTTGTTAGAAATTTTTAGTATAACTAGGGCGAGGGGGGGGGGGCAGGGGGGTGGGGGGGGGAGGGTGAATCATTTACTCAAGGTCTATATGTACCACTTAAATAATTAAATATTAAACACTTTATTGTTCTTCTTATCCTACATATCTAGTTCTTGCTTGGTCTCTACTATAAAATTTTCATAAACTTAAATTGCATTGCATAATGAAAACATCATCACATGTAAAACATTCATAAGAAATTCATCAAAATTTGGTCAACATTAGGATTTTAGATGGAAATCCAATTTGGGAAAAAACACTAGCAACATGTCACTTTTTTTCACTCTTTCAAAGTGATCTCTCTTAGAAGCCAACCTTGTTAAAGGTTACAATACACACTATTAAATGTGACATTGTTAGAGGATTTAGTCACCCTATTAGGAGTGGCCTTGTAAGATGACTTTGATCATTTTATTTAGAATTTCACCCAGTTAAAGGATTTACACATTGTTAAGTCTTCAAATGACTATTAGGACAACCTCTATTAAAAGGATTTCAATACAAATTATTTACAATGATAAGAAAGAAAATAGTAGGTTTTGATATGTGTGATTACAACTCACTTTTTTTGGTTTAGATCTCTATTTTTTCCTTATGTTGGTTCACCGATAAGTCCTTCATTGTCACCTCTAATCTTGATCTTCTTGGACACCCTTCAATAAATAGGTCCACTCTTCTCATCAATACTTAAGCCTTCTATTCAAATTCACTTATCAACAACAGCATCACATCCACTCACTTGTGTGTTTCTAATCAACCTTGCTCTATATGACTCCCTTCACATATAAAATCATACACATACTAATTGGGGTTAGATTGGGCACCAAATGTTCGGTTCTATATCACCTAAAATATGCAATCTATTATTTTTCATTTTCTACATCCACCATAGATCTTAGGGTTTATGATCAAATTCAACTCAATTCAATGTATCTGTACACCTTCTTGAGAATCCTCTAACAACTTCTCTAGAATCCCTTTGTTAGGTCTTTACCTAATCATCACTTTGAATTTAATGATCCAACTCATTAATCTTATCTTCAACACATTTTATATCTCCCGAGAAATCAACCAAGTTAGCTTGTTCTTACAATTTTTTTGAATTTGATCATTTAGTGTCACTCAACAATCACTATATTCTAACATAGTCAATACTAAAATACTCAATCGCTAAACAACTTTTTCTCTTGGCATCAACTAACTTTCTTGGTCAACACTAATGCTTCATCAACACTAGATTTTCTTGGCACTAATTGTAGATCAATTGACATTGGCATTATTTAGCACTCCTTAGCATTTTACTCTTTTTCTTGGCTAGGCTTAGCTTCCTTAACATAAATAATTACTTTTCTTTATCAAATTCTATCTAACTCCTTTTCATAACTACAATCTTTCTTCTAGGTGCTATAGTTATGAGTAACTCTCAAATCCTCTTCATCAATAAAAAAGATATGACATCTAGATTAGGTAGCAATATGTCTCATACATACATTTGACATCAATGACAAAAGAAAAATTGTTCTAATTGTAAGTTTCCAGCTATCTCCCTCTTTGGCATTGATGACAACATCTTCAATATCTGAAATATTAACAATAGCTTAGTTATCATACAATCTAGAATATTTTACTTCTATGAATGACCACTATCCTTAGTTTCATTCTGATTCTCATCCATTCAAACTTTCAAACTCCCTCTTTCACAATTCTCTCCCTTTGAGGTTTATCTTTTTTCTCTCAGTAATCTTGTGACTTCTTAGCAATCTCTCCTTATTTCACCTTAGATTCTCATATTTATCCCCCTATTTGACAATAACTCCAAAGATGTGTAGTTGTCTCAACTTAAAATTCATCATACATCTAAATAATGTATATTTTGCATGTCTAGTTGATACTTGGCATCTATTTATGACTAATATTTTATGTTGTACTAAAGTATTCTACCTTGGGAATGCCCCAATGTAGAGTTGTATAACACCACTATGTAGAGTGTTCTATTTAGCACATGTGATGCAATGCACCTTAGCTTCTTAAGTAGATTTAGTTAGGGGAATGACCCCTAATTTACCTATAAGATATTCATGAGAATCTTTGAGTAATGGTTTTTTGAATATGTCAGTAATATGTTCCTTTGTATTCACATATTCTAGCTTTACTTCTTTGTCTTAAACTAATTCTCTCAAGTAGTGATACTTGATAGCAATGTGCTTTGTCCGAGTGTGCATCATTGGATTCTTTGAAATGTTAATAACACTTGTGTTATCACAACAGATAACTACTGGATCTATAGTCTCTTCTTGCATGCCTTACAAAAATTTCTTAATCCACACTATATTTGAACTATTCACTATAGTTTGCACATAATCAGCTTCAATTGTTGATTGGGAAATACAATTATGTTTCTTTCTTTTCCATGACACCAATCTCTTTCCTTGAAAGAATGCACCTCCACTAATGTCTTTCATATAATCAATATTTCCTTCCCAATCTAAATCAGTGAAAACCTTTAGTTCAAATATATCACTTCTCTTGCAGTATAATCCATATTATTTTGTACCTTTAATATATCTTATTATCCCTTTTATAGCCATCATGTGGTACTCTTTAGGATTTGCTAAAAATTTAGCAACTATCCCAACTATGAATGTAATATCTAGTCTAATGTGAACAACATATTGAAATTTTCCTATCATGGATCTATATAGGGTCTGGTTCACATTAGTAGAATCATCATTCTTAGATAGCTTATGTCTTATAGACATAGGTGTTCTCATTGGCCTTGAATCTTCCAGGCCAAGTGAAATTGGTTAACCCTAAATCTTCACAAAGCTCCTTTGGTAACTAAGTGAGCTTGGTTAACACTAGTTCCATCCAACATTTCCTTCATTAACTGAGTGAGCTTGGTTAACACTCAATCTTCTATGAACTTTTCTATGTCACCTAAGTGAACTCAGTAGACATTATCTTCTAAAATTGGCAAACTGTGGAATGCTTGGAAGACACTTTTTTATCACCAATGCACCTTGTAATTCCATCATGTGGCCTTGAAAAGTGTAACTCTAGCTCAGTGATACACTATGCAAGCCATGAAAAAATTTACTTCAGTGTTTTTTGGTTGTTTGTAGGTTTTTTCATGGTCAAGATAAAAAAGCTTGTAATTTGTGGATCAACTAAATAGATATTTTATAAGCCCTAGTTCCTTTGCGGTATTGGATGAGATTGTTGTAGCTTTTCATGCTTGCTTTGTGCATGGTGATAGGTGTAATACCTTCTTTGTATGTGGATGCTATAACATGTTTAGTTGCTCAAAAATTTCATGGTAATGCTTGTATTCCAACAAAGAATTTGATTTCACCAAACATAGACATTTTAAATTCCTTTTTCATTTTAGTAGTAAATGATCTACATAATGCTTCTTCTCCTCCAAATATGATAACATCAATAAATATCTCAAATAACAGTACTTCATTTTCTATACCATTCTTCAAATATAGATTGTTGTTATCATTTGTACTCTCAAAACTAATTTTCACTAAATAGTTATGTAACCTTTCATATTATGCTCTTGGTGCTTGTTTCAATGCATAAAGAGCTTTGTTTAGTTTATATACCATGTTCCTCTTTTTTAGATATACAAATCCTTCAGGTTGTTCAATTTATACTTCTTCCTCTAGTATACCATTTAAAAATGCAGATTTGACATCCATTTGATAAACCTTGAAATTCTTGTAAGCTAAGGATGCGAGTAGAGTTATGACTCCTTCAAGTCTAGCCACTAGAGAAAAAGTTTCTCCATAGTCAACTCCTTCTTCTTGTGCATAACCCTTGCATACCAAACTTTCTTTGTTTCTTGTTACTTAACCATTTTCATTGAGCTTGTTCCTAAAAATCCACTTTGTCCCAATGACATTTTTTTCTTTAAGTCTTGGCACTAAGGTCCAAGTATTGCTCTTCTCAATTTGGTCAATTTCTTTATTCATAGCTTGTATCCAATCTTCATTTTCTAAAAATTCTTTTATTATTTTAGGCTCAAACTCACATAATAAGCATGTGTAACCTTTGATTTTTCTCCTTGTCATCATACTTAATTCAACATCTCCAATTATTTGATCAGGTTTATGGTGTCTTCTCACATATTTTTCTAATATAGGTAGCTTCCTTCTTGGTTCTTCTTTAGGTTCATCTGGAAAAACAATTTCAGGCTCATTTCCTCTTTCTTTTTCTTGTTTTGGTTTAGGTTTTTAATGCTCAATGTTCACTATCTGATGGTCAACATTTCTTGTCTATGACTTGCAATCTTTAGTCTATTTCTTTACACCCACTCTTTGTTGCTCGGTGATTTGAATTTGCACTCCAACATTTCTTGTCTGGTGGGAACTTGCAACTTGACTTGTCTTTTCACTTTGAGTATTGGGAGCATCATTATCCACATAGATGAATATACTATAGTCTTTAGGTTCTTCATTACATGAGGAATCATCTTTTTCTGCAAACACCTCAACTCTCACATTTGCACTTTCTACAACTATGTTGACTTGAACTCTATTCAGGGTATAGACAATAGTACTAACCACTTACCTCCAATATTTATGTGATGCACCTTTCTCTACCATTAATATTCTTACATAGTCCATTATTGATTTGTTTCTTCTTTCATCTATCCCATTCTAAGGAGGGGTCCTTAGTGCTGACATCTGTCTTTTAATTCCTTTGTCAGTGCAAAATGTATTGAACTCAGGTGAGATGAACTCACTGCCTTTGTTAGATCTCAAACACTTTAGACTCGTCCTTGTTTCCTTTTCAATTCTGGCTAAATACCACTTGAATAACTAAAAAGGATCATATCTAACTTTAAGAAACATCACATTCATCATTCTAGAGTATTCATCCATAAGTAGAATGAAATATTGATCTCCGCTATAACTTTTAACACCAATGGGTCCACATAGATCAGTATGAGCAAATTCCAAAATATCATTAGAAGTATATGTCCTACTCTTAAAATTAATCTTGGTCATCTTTCCTAATTGACACTATTTACACATAGTCATTATCTCAAGATCCTTTATCTTGTTTTTAGACAATTATCTTGTAGAAATAGTCATGACACTATGATTTTAAGAAAATGAACTTATGTTTTTTATGGATATGTTATCTATATGTTAAAAATGATGTAGTAGTATGGATAGTTCAGATATGCTATATTTACTTGAATCTGTTGATTTCTATGGTATAATGAAGCAATGTTACATGTTGATAAATGTTTCCTCATCCATGCTATGTTTTCGGTAGATTCCTTCCTATAGCCATAGGATTTGTAAAGAGTAATAGTTTGAACATTATACCTTTTCCTAACATTGAAGATGAAATGAATATATATGTATGTAGAAGTTGTATGCATTTAATTTTTTGTAGGCACTTTCCACATGTATTCAAAGTCAAAACCTTAGCACGAAGTCAAACCTGACTAGATTGCTAAATTGCCACAAATGAACAAGTTATTGTATGTTTTATGTTATGGAAGCACATGACTATTGCTCCCTCAACCTACTATATTCTTGGAGGATTTAATTGTGCTTAATGATATTTTGTTGCAAAATTTATGAATATATAATTGGTCCTCATTGATGGAGTGATTGTAGAGATATGAAGTTGTTGTATTTTCCCTTTTAAATAACACCTATTATAGCTTTCAAAGGAAGTTTTGGAAGAGAGATATAATAGACCAATTTTCATAACAACAATGTGTGATCTTATTTTTAATCATATGTAATCTCTTACCATGAATGAATAGAATACAAAGTTCAAGTTTACATCTTCTATCTTGATTGTCTTTTTTGTGCACTCATCTAAAGGGGCCATTTTGTGAGTGAACTACTCTGATAGAAGAGATTTCATTTCCTTGTTTGTTTCTTTGCAAAGTAGAATTTTGTTGTTCCTACAACCATTGATAATAGAATCAGTGAACAATTCCTATAGCATAGGTGCATAGATAGGTTTACTATTTGTAGCATATCTTTAAGCTTTAAGTTAAGATGTTGTTTCAATTTTTAACTTAATTATCCTTCAACATTTCCTTTGTTTAGCTATAATGACTTAAATGAGAATTAGAGCATACACTTTGTAGCTACCCTCTCAAGCTTCTGCTCCCAAATTGACAAAATAAAATTAAATCAGTCTATTATTTTAAGAAAACACACGATTATGTCTAATCCTAGACTCATTATGAAAAGATATCCAATCCATTGTTACTAAAGTATTAAGCTTATTGGCAATTGTTGGCATCATTCCCAGAGAAGGTGTCAGTCTAATTCAACCATGAAGTCATTATATTAGTTTAGATTTCATATTATTTTGCATGCATAGAAGGAGAGACTTCCTTAGGAGATTTCTTCCCCATAATATTCAAGAAGACATTTTTAATCTTGAACCTAAAGAACCTCACAACAAGAATGAAGAAGATGAACCTTTTGAAAATCTATTCATTGCTACTCAAGAATGAATACCCTCATCCTCTAAAGAATCCCTACATTTGAATGATTTTTTTGTTGAACTTGAATACCAAGATAATCCACTTACCCTTCTTATCTATCAACCACCACCTCTAGTACCTCCTCTATGAATAGCTAAACCTTAGCCTTAACCTACATTTCCTTTTCCTATCCCTCCTCAGCAAAGTAAGAAAAACTTGAAGAACATACCTATTGCTACACTTCCTAAGTTTTATGGCCTAATCACTAAAGACCCTGAAACCATTCTCTTTGAGTTCAACATACTTTGTACAAGTTATGACTATACAACTAATGCCCATAAACTAAAGTTGTTTTCTTCTACCATAAAATAAGTTTCTCTGAGATGGTTCATAGGGTTGGGCACCAACATTGTAGCAGATTGGTATGCAATAAGAAATTTTTTTCTCACAAAGTATAAGGAATGTTGTAGGGGTCAAGATTTAAAAGGGGATGAAATTTTCAAAATGTCCCAAGAGGATGATGAAATCCTCAAAGATAATGTTTCTTGGTTCATGTTCAACCTTCAATGTAACACACAACATTGATTGACTAAGGAATCAAAGAAACATCTTTTTCAAAGAGGCGTGAATGATGGAAGCATTGAAGCTCTAGATCTTATGGTAGAAGGAGATATCACTCAGACAATCTTGGACTAATATATAGAATATATGTCTGAATTATTCTAGAGCCACTATGAAGAAAGGTGGGGGACTTAGAGATCTACCACATAAGTCCAATGGCAGTTAAGGAGTATTGATGGTGTAAATAAGCATTTACATATTACACTTTACTTAATTTTACATATTACACTTTGCATATTACACTTTACTTAATTTTACTTAGTAAGAAACTCTAATTCAGCACATGGTGTCTACAACACTAGAGTTTGCATCATTAATTGAGTTGTCATGTAGACAACATAGTTATTCACACTCCTAATTTAGAACATGGTGTCTACAACATAATTTTATGTCCTACACCTTTGTAGGCTTATCCTCTCATCATTGCACTTACTCATGTGCTTAATGGAGGATAACCCACACTTGGTGGACATGTGCCTAGTTGTATGAATTATCATGTTGTTGATTCCAATGTATTCTAGAAGCATTCTAGAGGCCTTTATATATAGGCACTCCTACTATACTTTCACATTGAATCAAATACATATCGATATTGTAATCATACTATTTCTAGTCCACTGTTGTGCCTGTGCTTGAGTTCTTTGATGTTGTGTGAATTTTTCCCTAAGGCAAATTATTACATGGTATCAGAGCTTGGGGAGCTTCTCTTCACATAACCATTTGAGACCATTCTTGCCTTAGCACCTCACCCTGAATATAGATAATCTACAAAAATTGGGAGTGTCTAGAGCCAAATCAAACCTCACCATTGTGTCTAGAATGTCAATTTGATCAAAATTGGCTATAAATTTGCCTATACTAGGCCAAAGTCAATTTTGAGGCAATTTTTTTTGCAAATTTGCAGCCAAAGACCTTGATTTGTAACTTGGGTATGATCTTTTATTTGATCTACTAATTTTTTTTTAAGATCTAAATTTAATTTATTCTATGCATTATATTTTAGAATTGGGTATTTTCAAAAAAAAATCGGCCTTACATGGCCCCGCAGAGAAAATTGTTTTTTGTAGAACTGGACAGTGACACCCTAGCCCTGCAAGGGATATTTTGTCAGTATATTCCTCTTTTATCAATCACAGGCTTTATTATTTTGATGGGCATATCTTACATTTTCTAGGTGGTTTATCATCATTTCTGCCCAACAAATTCTTGAGAATCTGGCATTACACTTGACTAACGGCCAACTCCCACAATTCAGAGGGCTTGTTTGGTGGTTACACTCGTGGCCTTGTTTTTAAAACACTATGCAGAGTGTTGCCCCACTAATGTGGGATAAAAAAACTGGACCCCGTCAGCTATAATAATTTTTTGGCATCCAAAAATTGGCTTTCTAGCACCATAGATGAAGTCCCACACTGCAAAAGATGTTCTAGCATTGGTAACTCCAACGTCAGCCTTGCTAAAATCTTTTTTAGAGCCCATCTATCTTTCATGGTAGCTCCATACTAATGAACCTTGAATAGTTTAGCACATGCATCCTCTATTAAAGCCACCCATGCGACATTCATCATTGTAACCACAGGACTCCATGCAAGCACCCTACACCCTATTATTGCCCAAGCCGTTCATAGTGGAAGCCCACCTCAGTAGCAATAGCAGGGCCAACCTAGCGATGAGACACCATTGACAACTCTCCACATGGAGTACCAACCAATCAGCCCATGTAATTCGTGAGTCCTAGTCTCCCTACCAACATAGTAGCTACCACGCAAATAGACCTGACTGACACATCAACAACATGTGTACATTGTCCATACTATTTTTACCACTACCACATCAGTGTATGGCTATGCCACATCATTAGGAGGGTTGTTTTTTGTTAGCATTAGCATTCTGCTAACCTAAATTTGATGGTTTTATAACCATCATTAAGGGGTAAATTTGAACTATCATGATGGTCATATGACCATCAAATTTAACCTCATCTTTTGTTGATCCAACCCCTCTCCAGATTGATTTTTGATTTTTCAGTCTGAATTTGGGAGGCCATATCTCAGTCATTCAGACTCCAAATTAGGTGTGATTTTTTTTTATTTTAGGTAAAATTTCCTAAACTTTTTATTGGTGTAGTTCTTTTCTAGTTTTGGTATACAGATTTGTCAAAAATTGTGTCTTTTGGTGATTGTACCTATCCAATCCTATATTTTGCAACTACAAATGCTCTGTACGGGCTCATCTAGACTCAAAAACATGTTCCATTTTATTGAAAGTGCATTATTTTTTGTCTACTTTCCATATATGCAACCAAATTATAGGATTGTGTGGACAAAAGTGTCACTTTTAGAATTAGGTCCTTTTCTGCATTGTAATACTTTGATATATCTTCAAAATTGTTGTATATCTAAGATACATTGTAATGTTCCAATTTTGAACTTCATAAGGAGGTTGTAAAAAGGCAAAACTAGATGTCCACTAAGGCCAGAATTGGCAAGTGGCCATTGTAAACATACTACATATAAAGTGCCAAAAGCATCTTTTTAGGGGGTTTCTTGATTGATTGAAACAAGGGGGGTGTTCTTGGAGTTGTGTTCCTCTTTTTTTGTTGTTTTCTTTCATTTTCTACATCATGAGACATTTTAAGTTTCCAAAAGTAACTCCACATAACTTGTTGGATACAATTAAGTAATTGTGTATTGTCTTTGATGTTACACAAATGTCATATCAGTTATCAAACAGAGTCTACCGAGTTCTATCAACCAGGAAAACAGTTTACAGAGCCTACCGAGCTCAGTTGGTCAATAAAAGCCTTTTGCAGTGTATACCGAGCATTCCGGTATGTCACACGGTGAGTTAGTGTTAACCGAGTTAACTCGGTAAGCTAAGGAAAGTTTAGTTCTTACCGAGATCACTCGAGTATCAAAGGATTTTGTAACGAATGGTTAAGTGTCAACCGAGTTCGCACGGTAAGCTAAGGGAAACTGAGTTTTCACCGAGCTTACTCGGTAGTCGAAGACAGCTTTTACCGAGTCCAGTCAGTTTCCAAAGGAAGTGGAAGGATTATCGAGTTTCTCGGTAATTGTAGTTCTTACCGAGTTCTACCAGTTAACACAGGAAAGAATTTTTTGTTCTGTATTGACCGAGCAGCGTCGGCTAGTGAAAATTTTTTTTAGTTCAAGCCGATTTAGAATATGTTTAGTCAAGTTGGTTGGGCAAGCCGACTTTGAAATTGTTTTAACAAGTTGGTTGGGCCGACCTGGTATTATGAATAATATATAAAGAGGTGCTCAAGATGAAAAAAGGAAAGGAGAGAATGAAGATACAAAAAGTGCAAGGAAGTGCAAGGAAGAGACTTGCGTGTGCCTAAGCAGAATTGAGCAGAGGGAAATCTTGGAGCTGCAGAGATATATTTGATCAGTAAGGATCTCGTGGAGCTAAACTGAGATCTATATTCAGCAAGATAAGTTGCATGTATTTTCAGATCATTCATTGTTACTTTCTAACCATTGTAACAGTGATTCCAAAATCTTCTAATAGAGTTGGTTTAACAGCCATTTCATAAATCCTTTAATAGGGTGGCAATTCAGTTGAATTGTTCAAAAAGACCTCTTACAAGGCCACTCCTAATAGGGTGATTAAATCCTCTAACAGGGTCACACCTAACAGTGTGTTTTGTAACCTTTAACAGGGTTGGCTCCTAACAGGGCTCACTTCAGAAGAGTGAAAATTGGTGACTAGTTGCTAGTGGTTTTTCCCATATTGGGTTTCCACGTAAATCTGGTGTCTACTGTGTTAATGATTACTTTCTTTTGCATAGTTGCTTATTTTAGTAAATGCTTCATAAATTAACTAAACACCTATCAAGTTTTAAGCAGTGATTTTTGTAGCAGCAGCAACTAAGTTTAAGGCATCTTTGGGACTTTTGAAAATGTTTTTGTGGTAACTGATTCACCCCTCCCCTCTCAGTTACACCATCTTCATTTTCCAACAATTGGTATCAGAGCTTTTGGTGCTTGCAGGAGAAGATTTCAAAGATCTAAGCCAAAGATCAAGATGTCTTATAAGAGGGAAATCCCAAGGCTTAACCGAAACAACTTCTCAGCATGGCAGGGATTAATGAGACTTCATCTAGCTTCCATTGGTGACACTGGTTTGAAATATCTTGATGAGAAATATGTAGAACCATCAGGTACATTATCAGTCAATGACATTGCTATAAAGAAGACTCATAACATTATGATGATTGATATTGCATCTGCCTTGAGTTATGAAGAGTTTGATGATGTCAAGGACTGCACTACTGCCTATGAAATGTGGGAAAGACTGAAAGAGATCTATGGTGGAGATGACAATGTCAGAAGAGCCAAAGCTGAAAGTCTTAGAGGACAGTTCGATCAGATGAAAATGAAAGAAGATGAAAATATTGCCAAATATGTTGAAAGAATTAAAGCATGTGTCAGTGCTATCAAAGCTTCTGGAGGAAGTATCAGTGAAGAGACAGTCATAAGTAAAGTTCTTAGAAGTCTACTTCCAGTTTATGCCATCAGGGTATCAGCCATTCAAGAAAGAAGGTGTGAGGCCAATCACAAGATAAACCTAGAGGCCATAGTTGGAAGATTGACAGCATTTGAATTAGATAATTTTGATAATTATGTTCCAGCTGCAAAGAACATTGAGTCTGCATTTGAAGCCAAGCTCTCACTCAAGGACAAAGGCAAAAAGAAGAAGGAATCTCAGTCAGAAAGTGAAGATCAGTCATATCAGAGCTCTGACAGCAACCTTGAAGTCATTGAATCCCTACTTGCAAAGAAATATTCAAGAGGAAGAGGTAAATACAGAGGTAAAGTACCCCTAATCTATTTTTCATGTGAAGAAGTCGGTCATATTGCTGCAAGGTGTCCAAACAAGAAAGATAAAGATGAAAAGAAAGATAATAAATGGAATAGTAAGAAAGATTTCAAATCATTTAAAGATAAAAGTAAGAAATCATATTTTATGGCTAAAGATTCTAATGATTCTAATGATGAAGAAGAGGATGAGATTGTTTACATTGCTATAAAAGATGAATCTGACAATGAAGAAATGGCACTCATCTCTCACATAAGTAAGAATGATACATGGATCATTGATAGTGGCTGCTCACATCATATGACTGGAGATAAAATAAAGTTTGATCAATTTGAAGAGTATGATGGTGGCAGTGTAAGATTTGAAAATAATGAACCTTGTTGCATCAAAGGAAAAGGAAAAATCACTATAACCCAGGAACTTCTATGTGATAATGCTTATTGGGTAGAAGGACTAAAGCACAATTTATTGAGTGTGGCACAGTTACTCAACAATGGACTCAAAGTAGAATTCATCCAAGGCAAAGCAAGACTGCTGAACGATAAAGGAAAGCTGATTGGATCTGGTATTCAAACTAAAGGTAACTTGTTCTATCTTGAACTTGATGAACATTCATGTTTTATTGTTCAAATAGAAGAGAGTTGGTTATGGCATAAAAGATTATGTCATGTGAATTTTGACAATCTGGTAAAAATAAGCAAATTCAAGAAAGTGAGAGGCATTCCTGATTTAAAGAAACCAGAGGTCGGTTTATGCAAGAATTGTCAAATTGGAAAGATGGGTAAGTCTAGTTTCAAAAGCAAAAATTATCAGTCTGAAGATTTATTAGAAATTGTGCATACTGACTTATGTGGACCTATTGAAACTGAAAGCTATACTAGTGAAAAATATTTCATTCTTTTTGTTGATGATTATTCAAGAATGATGACCATCATGTACCTAAGGAACAAATCAGAAGCATTTGAAAAGTTCAAATAGTATTTGGCAAGAGTAGAAAAAGAAATAGGGAAAAGATTGAAATGCCTAAGGTCAGACAAAGGTGGTGAATTTATTTCACATGAATTTAATAACTTTTGTATTGAAAGAGGAATCAAAAGACAGGTTTCAGCACCAGGTACACCTGAACAAAATGGCATAGCTGAAAGAAGGAACAGATCCATCATGGATTGCGCAAGAACCTTGATGATAGAAAAGAATGTTGCTATCAAATACTAGAAGGAGGCTATCAGTACAGCAGTTCATACCTTAAACCAAGTACAGTTAAAAAAGGACTCATTCAAAACTCCCTACGAAATATGGTATGGCTATAAATCCAATGTAAGTTATCTGAAAGTATTTGGAAGCAAATGTTATATCTTGAAAGAATCTAGAAAAGGAAAATTTGATGTAAAAGGTGATGAAGGTATATTTCTTGGATACTCATGTAAGAGTAAAGCATATAGATGCTTAAACTTATCTACTCACAAAGTCATAGAAAGTATACATGTGAAAGTTGATGAATTTGCAGAAAAGACTGAAGAAGAAAGCAGAAAAGAACCAGAAGATTACAAAAGATTCGTCTTCAGTGATTCGGATATAATATCAACTGCATCTGAGAATCAGAAATCTTCTTCTACCGAGTCATCACTAACCGATTTGCAGGAAACATCTACCGAGCCAACATCTACCGAGCCAACATCTACCGAGTCAGAAAATACTGAGTTAGAGATTACCGAGCCTGAGGTAACCGAGCAGATACATACCGTGCCAGTTGATACCGAGCCAGACCAAACTGAGCAAAGAGGAGAAATGCAAGAGGATAACGACAAAAATCATCCAAAAGAAAAAGAACCTGTTCTAGCCAAATATGTCAGGAGACATCATTCAGCAGATCAGATCATTGGAAATAAATCTGATGGAACCATCACAAGAAGTAAGTTGAAGGGTACTTGTTTACTTGCTGATTTTGAACCTAGAACTGTCAAAGATGCATTAGAAAATGATAATTGGATTGAAGCAATGAATGAAGAAATAGAGCAGATAGAGAAAAACAAAACATGGACTCTTATACCCAGGCCTAAAGATAAAAATGTAATCGGTACAAAGTGGATTTTTAGAAATAAGTTGGATGAAAATGGTAAAGTATCAAGAAACAAAGCTAGATTAGTATGCAAAGGATATTCTCAAGAAGAAGGCATAGATTATGGAGAAACTTTCGCTCCCGTTGCTAGATTGGAAGGTGTTAGAACCTTACTAGCATATGCTGCCTACAAAGGATTTAAAGTTTATCAGATGGATGTCAAGTCAGCATTTCTAAATGGTATACTGGATGAAGAGGTCTACATTGAACAACCTGAAGGTTTTATTGATCCAGATAAAAAGAACATGGTTTGCAAATTGCACAAGGCATTGTATGGTCTGAAACAAGCCCCTAGAGCATGGTATGAAAGATTGCATAGCTATCTTATTCAAATTGGATTTCAAAGAAATAATGATAACAGTAGTTTGTATATCAAGGAAGGACCAGAAAATAAGATTGTCCTGGCAGAAATATTTGTAGATGATACTATTTTTACAGGGAATGATGATCTCTGCAAAGAATTTTCAGAACAAATGAGCAAGGAATTTGAAATGTTAATGTTCAGTGAAATCAAATTCTTTGTGGGACTTCAAATTCAGCAGAACAAGAATGGCATCTACATCACTCAAGCAAAATATATCAAAGAGATATTAAAAAAGTTTGGTATGGAAGACTGTAAACCAGTTGGAACTCCCATGTGTACTGGACTAAAACTTACCAAAAAAGATGATTCAAAGGAAATAGATCAGACATTGTATAGATCTATAATTGGAAAGTTGCAATATGTAGTTCATACTAGGCCAGATATTGCTCTTGTAGTTGGAATTGTGGCAAGATTTTCAGCCAAACCAAGAGAAAATCACATGATGGCAATCAAGAGAATAATAAGATATCTGAAAGGAACTGAAGATTATGGATTATGGTATAAACTTGGAGGAAACCTAGACTTAAAAGTGTTTGCTGATGCTGATTGGGTAGGAAACCTTGACGACAGAAAAAGCACAAGTGGAGGTGCATTCTTTCTTGGAAAGAGGTTGGTTTCTTGGATAAGCAAAAAGCAAAACTGTACAGCTCAATCAATAGCAGAGGCAGAGTATGTTGCTGCAGCAGTAAACTGTTCTAATATTGTTTGGTTCAAGCAATTGCTACAAGGCATGAAGATGGAAATCAAGGAACCAGTCGTCATGTTTTGTGATAACACAAGTGCAATCAATATATCTAAAAATCCAGTAATGCATTCTAAGACTAAGCACATTGCAATCAAGTATCACTTTGTCAGAGAATTGGTGCAGGACAAGGAAATCAGATTGGAATATGTACATACAAAGGAATAGATTGCTGACATATTCACAAAGCATTTACCTAAGGATGCATTTTTGTATCTCAGAGGTAAGTTAGGGGTTATTCCCCTATCTGAAGTTCACTAAAATAAGTTTTAGTGATGCATCAGCTCTTACAAAATTGAACAATCATCAGTTGATGCAGCAAATCAAGGAAATATTGCATATGAATCAGTACTAAAGGTACAATGAAATTCATTTGAAATTAGATGGTCTTTGGCATGTGTTGTCAAAGAGGGAGAGTTTTACTGTCATATCTTTTCCGAAATCCGAAATTTGATTAAGTAAATTCTTTACAGAGGGAGATTACTGTAAGAGGGAGAGTTCTCTATCTTAGAGGGAGAATTGTTAATTGTGTTATGTTACAGTAGAGAATTTTTAATTGTGTTATGTTACAGTACACTTGCTTTCAAATTTCATTTCTGCTATGACATGTTGTGTTGCCATCAATGCCAAAGAGGGAGATTGTTGGATACAATTAAGTAATTGTGTATTGTCTTTGATGTTACACAAATGTCATATCAGTTATCAGACAGAGTGTATCAAGTTCTATCAACCAGAAAAATAGTTTACAGAGCCTACCGAGCTCAGTTGTTCAGTAAAAGCCTTTTGCAGTGTATACCGAGCATTTCGGTATGTCACACGGTGAGTTAGTGTTAATCGAGTTAACTCGGTAAGCTAAGGAAAGTTTAGTTCTTACCGAGATCACTCGGGTATCAAAGGATTTTGTAACGAATGGTTAAGTGTCAATCAAGTTCGCACGGTAAGCTAAGGGAAACTGAGTTTTCACCGAGCTTACTCGGTAGTCGAAGACAGCTTTTACCGAGTCCAGTCGGTTTCCAAAGGAAGTGGCAGGATTACCGAGTTTCCCGATAATTGTAGTTCTTACCGAGTTCTATCAGTTAACACAGGAAGGAAGTTTTTGTTCTGTATTGACCGAGCAGCGTCGGCCAGTGAAAGTTTTTTTTAGTTCAAGCCGACTTTAGAATATGTTTAGTCAAGTTGGTTGGGCAAGCCGACTTTGAAATTGTTTTAACAAGTTGGTTGGGCCGACCTGGTATTATGAATAATATATAAAGAGGTGCTCAAGATGAAAAAAGGAAAGGAGAGAATGAAGATACGAAAAGTGCAAGGAAGTGCAAGGAAGAGACTTGCGTGTGCCTAAGCAGAATTGAGCAGAGGGAAATCTTGGAGCTGCAGAGATATATTTGATCAGTAAGGATCTCGTGGAGCTAAACTGAGATCTGTATTCAGCAAGATAAGTTGCATGTATTTTCAGATCATTCATTGTTACTTTCTAACCATTGTAACAGTGATTCCAAAATCTCCTAACAGAGTTGGTTTAACAGCCATTTCATAAATCCTTTAACAGGGTGGCAATTCAGTTGAATTGTTCAAAAAGACCTCTTACAAGACCACTCCTAACAGGGTGATTAAATCCTCTAACAGGGTCACACCTAACAGTGTGTTTTGTAACCTTTAACAGGGTTGGCTCCTAACAGAGCTCACTTCAGAAGAGTGAAAATTGGCTACTAGTTGCTGGTGGTTTTTCCCATATTGGGTTTCCACGTAAATCTGGTGTCTACTGTGTTAATGATTACTTTCTTTTGCATAGTTTCTTATTTTTGTAAATGCTTCATAAATTAACTAAACACCTATCAAGTTTTAAGCAGTGATTTTTGTAGCAGCAGCAACTAAGTTTAAGGCATCTTTGGGACTTTTGAAAATGTTTTTGTGCTAACTGATTCACCCCTCCCCTCTCAGTTACACCATCTTCATTTTCCAACAATAACTATGTTACATGTTCCATTAAAATGTGGTGTCATTTAATGCATAAAGGAGTTTCTCAATATGTACATGTTACCCTTCCTAAACCAATAGGTGATCAAGTATCTACAAGTGACATCTCAGCTTGGGAAACAATGTATACGAAATCCCTAGGTGATATTTGTTTGGGGGTTAAAGACAAGATCATATATTAGATCTAGAAGTCTTATACATCCAAGGAAGCTTGGGATACCCTCCAAAACTTATATGGTAAAGTGTCTAAGGAAGATGTTTTCAAAATTGAAGATGAGCTTGTCTCCTTAGCTCGTGAGACATTTGATTCTGTATAGGGTTTTATCATAAAGGTGAATGATTAAGAATGAAGCTAGATGATTGTGGGAGTCCTATTAAAGATCATAGGTTAATCTATCTCATTTCATAATAAGCTTCCATCTAAGTACTCCACATTTGTTTCTTCTTATAACACCTCAAGGACTACATTAGGGTCTACCTATCAGAAAGTCTCTTTTGATTGCTATGCTATACTATTGGATGAAGAAGAAAAGAAGTTGAAATCAATGGGGATTCTCAATTCTTCCAAGTCTAAGGCACTGGTAGCAAATAATTAGGGTTCTCAAAATTTAGCTAGTCGATCTTCAAATAAAGGAAAGGGCAAGAATAAGAAGTGGAAGAATAACAAATTACAGGATGCAGAAAAGAAAACACCATCATCAAATCAATAAGGCAAGTCTTCCTCAAATTCAAACAAGAATGGGGACACTAATAAGGATAAGAAAATGTGTGCCTATTGCAAGAAGCTGGGTCATCAAGAATATGAGTGTTAGCATAAAAAGATTGATGAGCTCACGAACATCATTAAGAAACACAATGTTCCATAGCCTAATACTTATAAAGGATCCTCATCTTCATATTCAAAGGGCAAAGGGCAAGCACTCATGGAAAATTCAAGTTCTTCATCAGAATGAGTTCTTGACTCAAGTGCCTCATATCATATGGGTTCTTCAAAAGGAGATTTTTCTTCATTGAAGCAGTCACAGGTACCACACATCTTACATGGTATCAGAGCTAAATTATCAAAGATGGAATTATCCAATTTCCTATCATATTTTAAGCAAGACATTATTAATTATGTAGCCACTTAATTAAACACCATGCAGGAAAGAAGGATTAAAGATGAAGTTGATGCCATGTTGATTGAATATTGTCTACATTCTAGGGAAATGAAAAGGCACTGTAGATGTAAGTTTGTTGCAAGATTGGAGATGCAACCAATGCCTACTCAATTTAAAGCCATTGATGAAAATATAGAGGTGCTCTATGTTGCTCAACAAAGGCCATGGGCTCAAAGACAAGGTATGCCACAAGATCCTCTTCAAATTTATAATAATAAAAATCAATGGGAAAAAATTTTAAATACTAGTTTTGATGGAAATCATTATTGGCAACAACCCCAACAAGGTTGGCAGCAAGCTCATCAAGGTTGGCAATCACCTCAGGAGGGTTGGTAGCAACCTCAGAATTGGAATACCAAACCTAGTCATCAAACCCTATTGCCACCACCTCAGCAGCAAGCTTTAATGCATCCTCCTATAGCCACTAATACTCCTCTAAAGAAGACCTAGCTACCAGTTCATTCTAATCTTAAACTAAACAATACTAAATAGAAGGCTCAACAAAAAAGCTCTGTCTATCTCCTTGAATGATATCACTTAAGGTTAGGCACCACTCCTCCTTCACCCCAAAAGCCTATAATAATGGAAGTTGAAGATTCTCCAACTGAATAGACATATGAGTCAAATTAGAAGACCTCTCCTATAGCCAAAGAACCTTCATTCCCCCATAGGTTGATGGAACAAAGCTAGCCCTTAAAGTACCATGCAATCATTGATTTTCTTAATCATTTCAAGCAAATGACAGTAAAAATACCATGACTAGATGCTATCAAGGAACTCCCTACATATACTAAATCTATTAATAAGGAAGAATGTATTAAATGGCTACAAAGGAAGAAGAAAGATCCAAAAACCATTCATGTCCTAGGAAAATTTTCTAATTTAATGCTAGAGAGATTAAATGTACCTAAATATTATGACCCTAGAAGTCCTGTGGTTACAGTCACTATCCATGGGATCCAAGCTCAAAATGCCTTAGTTGACTTAGAAGCCTCTCTAATTAATGACAAAGGAGGTATTGTCTTGACTACATATCATTGGCCTCAGGTAGATACCCACCATACTTCAACTTGCTAATAAATCTACTATTAAGCTAGATGGGATGATAGATGAAGTCATAGTCACCTTAAACTCTTGGGAGTATCCAGTTGGTTTTGTTGTTGTCTCCCCAAAGGCTAATATGGGAGGATATCCTTTAATTTTAGTATGACCTTGGTTGGCCATTGCATATTCTTATATAGCTTGGCAATCTAGAAAGATGAAAATATCCAATGGTATTCATACTAAGAACCTAACTTTATACTCCCCTTCTCAACCACTATTACTAGATGATCAAATAATTTGGCCAGATTTGGGTGATGATGATCCGGAGATCAATTACATCCATCAATTGATGGTGATAGGTAGAGAATAATTTATAGATGCTTGAGAAGAAGATGAAATAATTTCATCTATTATTCTAAATGAATATAGAATAGAGACTCAAGTGTTTCCTCAAGTTGCATGTATATTGGAGACCATATTACCATCCTTTGATTCACCACATCATTTAGAAGCTTCATAGTTTCTCCACTCATTATTACCTCATGAGATGGATACTTCCCCTATTGCCCAATTATTCATGGCAGATAAGGTTATTAAGATGGAAGTTGGTCTAGGCAGAGAATTGAATGTCAACAATACATCATCACCCTCCCAATAGAAGATTATGTTGCAATTACTACTGGAGAATAAAAAAACATTCAATTGGGATTACATGGACATGAAGGGACTAGATCATATGCTCTATACTCACAAGACCTACATCAGCCCTAACTTCAAACCTATCTAATAGCCTCAAGTGAGAGTTAAGCCTATTTTAAAAGATATAGTTAAGAATGAATTGTAGAAACTAATAAATATTGGTTTTATATACCCCATCTCTGATAGCCAATGGGTCTCACCCCTAATTCTAGTATCCAAGAAGGGAGGAAAATGACAAGTTTGTGTAAATTATAGGGAGCTCAATTTAATCACTAAGAAAGACCATTTTCCCTTTCCATTTATAGACCAATTCCTTGACAACTTAGCCGGCAAAAAATATTTTTCTTTTCTAGATGGTTTTAGTGGTTACAATCAAATACAAATAGCTCTAGAGGATCAAGAAAGAACAACTTTTACCTACCCATGTGGAACATTTTCCTACTCATTTTTACCTTTTAGCTTGTGCAATGCTCTAGCAACATTTCAACGAGTTGTCATCAATATCTTTTTTGATATATTTGTTGACTATATGGAGATTTACATGGAAGATATTACTATTTATGGAACTACTTTTGAGGAAGGAAAAGCTAATCTAGAAAGGGTACTCAAAGGATTTCAAGAATACAACCTTTCCTTAAACAGTGAAAAATGTTTTATGATGATGGAGGAAGGTGTAGTACTAGACCATTTTATTTCATCTAAGGGCATCCAAGTAGATCTAGGAAAGATTGAAGTCATTATTACCTTGCCTACACAAGAGAAGTAGAAGGATATACAAAGTTTTTTGGGACATGTTGCATATTATAGAGGATTCATTAAAAAATTTAGTCAACTTGCAGCAACCCTCTACAACCTGCTAAAAAAGGATTTTGAATTTGCTTAGGATTCTAATTTTGCTACATCTTTCCTATAGCTTAAGGAAGTTCTTACCATAACACCTGTTATTAGAAGACCTAATTAGGGACTACCTTTTCACATTCATATAGATTCCTTAGACTATGTTATAGGTGTCGTGTTAGGGCAAAAGGTAGACTTAGTTGAACATGTCATTTATTTCATCAGTAAAAATTTGCAAGAAGCAAAATTTAACTACACAGTCATTGAAAAGGAGTTACTTGTAGTCATCTACACCCTCAATACATTTAGGCACTATATTACTAGCTATGAAATATTTGTCCATACTAACAATTCTACTATAAAATATCCAGTGGACAAACCTGCAATATCAGGAAGATTGGATCATTGGTTGTTACTCATGCAAGAATTTGATATCACCATAGTTTATAAACCTAGCAAAGCCAATGTGGTAGCCAAATTTCTCTATTGGTCACATGTCCCTGATGATCCTGCAACCATTGATGATAGTTTTCTAGATGAACACCTTTTTCTATTATCAACATAGAATCCATGGTAAGCAAATATTGCTAACTATCTCACCATAGGTAAAATGTCAGTTCACTTCTCTTCCAAAGCAAGAAAGTTACTAGCAAAGAAGAGCTTTAACTATTCATGGATTGCTATATTTATTTCTATAATGGACTTGATCAAGTCATGTAGTGATGTCTAAGAGAGGATGAAAAATATGATGTCTTAAGGTTGTGCCATGATGAGCCCTATGGAGGTCACTTTGCACCTAAATGAATAGCTTTCAAAATCTTAACAACTAGATATTATTGGCCAAGTTTACACAAGGATGCACCTAGATGTATAAAGAAATGTGACAAGTGTCAATGTATGGGAAGACCAAAAAAATCAAATGAAATGCCCCTGCTACCTCAAGTAGTTGTTGCACCCTTTGACAAATGGGGGATTAACTTTGTAGGACCTATTGAACCTTATTTTCATGGAAAATCCTACATTCTAGTTTGTGCTAACTATGCCACCAAATGGGTAGAGGCTAAACCCATGAAACTCCCAAGGGATACCAGCATAGCCAATTTCTTGTATGAATCCATATTTACAAGGTTTGGAGTCGATAGGGAATTGACATATAATTAGGGGGCCAATTTACATCACACTTGATAATTGCTCTTATGCAAGAGTATACTATCTAGCATGGTAAATCATCACCATATCATCCATAGGCTAATGGTCAAGTAGAAGTTACTAATAGGGAGTTGGAAGCCATCCTAACCAAGATAGTAGCACTCCATAGAAAGGATTAGACCATACACCTTCGTGAAGCTCTTTGGGCTTATAGAACCACAACCAATTTTACTCCATTTTGAGCTCGTCTAAGGTAGGTTAGTTGTAATGCCTATGTAGTTTGAATATAAAATATTGAGGACTACCTTGGAGCTTGGTATGGAACTTACTATTGCACAATAGGAACAAATCCTAAGTTTAAACATTCTTGATGAATGGAGGAAATTTGCATTGAATAACACTTAACTTATTTAGCAACAAAGGAAATAGTGGCATGATAGGTTTATCAAAGAGAAAATGTTTTTTGTTTCTTCCTAAGGGGAGGAATTTTTTTCTACACTCATGGAGGAGTTTCTACATTGAGCCTGACATACCTATCATAGGTGTACATTCTACACTGGTTGGGAGGGGTTTGGGTTTACTTGGTCTATCTTCCTCTTCTTCTCTCTTATGGGGGGATCTTTTCCTCACATCAGGTATCCTTCTCTCTCATTTTATTTTATTTTACTTATCTCTCTTTTTGGAGGGGGGTTTTTCCCATGTGTTTTTCCCTCTTTCTTCACTTTATGAGAGATTGCATTGCATATCATTTGCACTTGCATCTTGTACATAGGTACCTAAATGGGCCTAATAGTCAGAACCCATCTTGCATTATTATATAGTTTTTGTGAGCTTAAGTACATTCTCCTAAGTTTCACTTAAGTGGGGGTGCTGGCATAAATAAGTATTTAATATATACTCTTTACTTAAGTGTACTTAGTTTAATGCATATTCATATTAGTTTTCATGTAGACATCGAGGAGTTTGCATATTCATATGAGTTGTCATGTTGACAACACATTAGTTTGCAATCCAATTGAGCACATGTTGTCTACTACATCTCTTTATGAGATACACCTTTACATTTTTATTCTCTCATTGTTTCATGTATATTCATGCACAATGGAGGATAATCCACTATTAGCAGACATGTGCTTAGTTGTTATGCTTATCTCTTATATGACTCCTAGACATATTAGTTTCCTTAATATATAAGTCACTTCTATGATGTATTCATCCAATTATCTAATTAATCCATTCTCATTTGATCATATCTTTTCTCTCTTGTTCTATCTCTTGAGCTTCTGGATCTTGGCATTTCATTCTTGCCTTAGGAAAATTCTTACATGGTATCAGATTTATACCAAATTCTTATAGCTATATTTCCAAATGGTGCAGTTCAATTGTCTACCATTGATCTTGTTCGCTTCAAGTTACTTGTGAATGGACATCACCTCAAGATTTACAAAAACTAGTTAGTCATCAGAAGTTCTTGTAGCAATTCCAACATAGTGAGGATATTCGCATTCTTGTAGACAAAGAGTTTGGTCTCCTACCCTGGCTCTTCATACTTCTTGATTCTGTTCAAGGAATTCATATTAAACACTTTCTTCTTGAAAGTACTTTCTTCACCATCCACTCCACTTCACCTTCTCTCTTTCCCATCTTACCATTACATCCCATCACTTTTTCAATTCCAATGATCTTTTTCCAAACATCTTTCTTACAACAATTACCAGGTACATACCACATAACTTTGCATGCATTTTATTTTATTCATGCTTTGTTAGGAATTGCTATTGTTTACAATTATTCACTCTCACATAACCTAGCCTAGTGGGACCCATACCTTTTCATAGTTGGGGGAAGGGAAATTTTTAAAAACTTGTTTTCAAAATGCAATTACATGTAAACTTTAAAAGTTAATTGAGATGACTAGAAGTAATTGAATGCTTAATGTCACATGTTGATGACTTGTATTTTTGTGATTTTATCTTTATAACATTAAGGACATTAAAAGCACAGCTACTTAACTTTTAATGATAATTTGCAATATGTTTAGGTGATGGACCTATACACAAGCAAAAATTATGAAACTTGATGCAAGAAGGATATTATGAGATATTGTGTATTAAACTCTTCAAATACGCATCATTTTTTTTCTAAGATATCCAATGCCATAATATTGTAAACTTTGATTCACCAAGATCTAAAAAATCATGGTTTTTTCCAAAACTATGTTGAAACCAACAATGGGTGGAGGTCTCCAGTTGTATGAGTTAGTCGATCACCAAGTTCTTCTAGGTGATGTAGCCAATTGCGAGATGTTTCAAAGAAGGGGATGGTTGGATTATTGTCTTAGTCTAAAAGGATTTGATGAAGAGGCCATTCTTCAATTCTTGAGCACCTTAAAGAATGACATTGCAATAGTTAAGGGCATGAGAATTGAGTTCACAGAAGAGATGGTAGCTAAGGTCACTGGGTTACCCTAGGAAGGTGAAAATTGGGAAAAGTATTATGACCTACAGATAGCTAGGGCACAATTTAGTGTACACCAAGACCCTCCACTAGAAATTGACAAGAAGCAAGGTACTTCTAGATAATCTTTTCTAATGGATTTTATTCAACAAACAATGTTTATCATCTAGTAATTCACATGTAAAGGATGTTACATATACCTACATGCCCTACATTTCAAGGTTTTGGCTCGCCTATGACATGATTGTAGATAGGTAAACCTTCCAAATTTCCTATTTAACATTATTAAGAAGAAAGCTTCTTTAGTATAATGAGGAAAGGATCAGTCTATCTCTCACCATTTCTTAATAAAATTAATCATAGAAAGAGATTTGAATAAGCAATCAATTGGGACATGGGAAGAGTTTTTGTTGTTAAATGAGGTAGAGCCTAGGTTGGTCAGCCCTAGAGGCCAAGGTATTGGACAAAGGGAAAGGAAGTCTACTAGTTTTTGTAAGGTTTTTCCTAGAAAAGAAAATGTTCCTAAAGTGTCTCCTTTTATTTCTAGACTAAATAAGAAGAGGATTTACAAAGTTGAAGTCTCCATTGCTAGCAAAAAGAGAAGTTGTTAGTGCCCCCAAAACTCCATCATCTGATAAGACTAGGTCTACCATTAGGGAAGGTAAAGATAAAGCTATGGAAACCAAAGAAGAAAATTTAGAACAACAACTAGATGATGAGAATATCATTAATGAAACTTTTCACTCGCAAGAGGAGGAAGATTCAAAAATACCTTCTGAAGCACCTATAGTGGAAATACCTGTAAGCAAGAGGAAACAAAAGAATCCTCCAAGTTTTTCTACACCATACAAAAGGTGAAGTGCAAGGCTCTCTAAGGGAAATAGGGTTCATGAAACCTCTACTCCAATAGTAACCCCTAAGTTTTGTGAATGTGAAAAGGAGTCCTCTCTGTAGGAAAAATTGAAGGAAAATGTAGCTAATGAAAATGAATACAAATTCTAGAATCCAAAACCTAAACTTGACTATAGCATTAACTATGTGCTTATCAATAGTGATAGGGAGTTTGGTGAGCCTAAGGTAACTAAGGATTTTGAGGAAAGCCTTGATATGTAGGATATTGGTGAAAATTTTGCAGAGTTCCCTTTGGAGGACTGCCCAAAATTTAGACAATAAATTGTTAAGGAAGTAATAGGAAAACTTGATCAAGATGTGTTTGACACATTAGCTATAGAAGCTACTAAATCCAATAAGGAAGACAATGTGATGACAATAATTTTCATAAGAGAAGGAGAATGCTCTACACCATGGAGTGTCAAAAAAACTCCCCATTTGGCATCCAAATGGATAGACATATTTAACCAGGAATCATTGCCACCACCCAATTTTTTTGCACCTTTATCTATAGGAATCAATTTGTTTCAATAGTTGTTATGGGAGAAAACTCAATGGATGCTAGAAAAAGAAAGAATTAAAACATGTTTTAAATGAACAAAGTTATTAGCTAAAACATAGCTAAGACCAGAATAATGTTTTGAAAAGAAGAATTGAATGGATCAGAGGATTTATTCATGAATTAATAGAATGATAGTCACCATCACTAGCATATGCCCTATTTCTAAGAGATTAATTTGCAAATTTCAAATTGACTAAATTGTGGAAGGTCTTAATCCCTCCTTTTCTACTCCACGTGAGTTTTACAATGCATTCCAATCTATTCTCATGCCTTTGAAAAATTTGTTGTGTGAATTGTATATCCATAATCTGGTAGTACCTAATGACACAGAGTGGAACTCACTCCTATATGTAGGGGATGTGTTGTTGAGAGTAGTGATGTCATGGATATAGAATTAGATAAGTAGAGAACATCAAGCTACACTTTATAGGGAGAGTGAAATGAAATCACTATTGCTCATGAGACCAGAGGTTCAACACTCTAGATGGGCATTTTTGGATTGGATTTCCATCCTGGGAAACCCTACAAGAATTAGTAAAGTGTGTTCAATCAGAGAATAAGCCTTTATATACTAGGAACAACACTTTGAGATAGCACTTTTTCCTTCAAAGAAATGATGGACAAGGATATCGCATGACTTTAAGATAAGAGAACCCCACTCTCCTTGGAATTTGACTTTTGCTACTATTAGGATTTCATGGTATATTGAGTTGGGAAGAAATAAGTGCAAACATTGGTTATCACTAAGGTATCAACCTCCTATTATCCTATAGCCACTACTAGTAGTAAATGATAATGCAGAGGATCATGATATGGCAGCTAAAGAGTGGCACTAGAGAAGCCTTGAGGAAAATTATGGTTACATCAACTATGTACAAAATGAGCCAAGAGAAAGGACACCTAGTGATTGGAGAGTTCAAGCCTAGATCAGGAACTTCTTGGTTGCTGGGGACCAGTAATAGTTCAGTTCAAGGGAATGATGGGCCTCTAAAAGGCCATTATCTTGAGATCCTTTTATCTTATTTTTAGACAATTATCTTGTAGAAATATTCATGAAACTATGATTTTAAGAACATGAACTGATGTTTTCATGAATATGTTATCTATATGTTAAAACATAAAGTAGTAGTATGGATAGTTCAACTATGCTATATTTTCTTGAATCCATGGATTTTTATGGTATAATGAAGGAATGTTACTTGTTGATAAATGTTTCCTCATTCATGCAATGGTTTGGGTAGATTCCTTCCTGTAGCCATAGGATTTGCAAAGAGTGATAATTTGAACATTATACCTTTTACTAACATTGATGATGAAAAGAATATATGTATATAGAAGTTGTATGCATTCAATGTTTTGTAAGTACTTCGCACTAGTATTTAAAATCAGCACCTTAGTGCTAAGTCAAAGTCGACTAGATTACTAAACCACCACCAATGAGCAAGTTATTGTATGTTTTCTATTATGGGAGTGCATGAATATAGATCCCTCAACCTACAATATGCTTGGAGGATTTAATTATAATTAATAATATTTATGTTGTAAGCTTTATGAATCTGTAATTGATCCTCATTGATGGCGTGATTATAGAGTTAGAAAGTTGTTGTAGTTGTTGGAAATCTTTTAGAATAACTGAAAGGGGGGGTTGAATTAGTTATTAAAGGTCTAGATGTACAAATAAAACTTTTCTTAGTGAACCCATATAACATTCATATGCATACATGCATCCAGATGAATATGTGAATTGAAACTTGTAGGTTATTGTCTAATCAAATTGCATAAATGTAAAGCATGAAACATAAAAGATTCATCAGCACATTTGACACAATGATTTAACATGGAAACCCAATTTTGGAAAAACTAGTAGTAACATGCTACTCCTTTTTCACTCTTCTAAAGTGATGCCCTATGAAAGGCCAACCCTGTTAAAGGTTACAATATGCACTATTAAATATGAACCGATTAAGGGATTTCAATCACCCTATTAAAAGTGAGCCTTGTTAGATGACTTTAGTCCATTTACTTGAAATTCCACCCTATTAAAGGATTTTCCAATGATTGTTAAGTCAACCTTAATCTAAAGGATTTACCCTAGACTGATACAATTTTTAGAGAGTAACAGTAGAGCTTTGATCTTATATAACTTACAACTTCACTTGCAGATTATAGATCTCTATTCAATCCTCAATTTTTCTTGGCTTTCATACTTTTTAGCTTTGATAGATTGTTCACCCTTCAAGAATTCATCTCCTTAAGCCTTCTTTCTTAGTATTCCATTGCAAACACTTCTCTTGGGTCAATTGATGAAGCAAAACCCTTAATTCCTTCTCCTCCTTAAGTTCTCACACATGACACCAATCTCTCTAACTCTTTTGCTTCATGACTAGAAATTCCTATATAAAAGAAATTAGAATATTTTTCATGCTCATTTTCCATCATCTAATTTAGGGTTTTGGATGCATTAGTTTGGATACAATGTATCTACCCTATATCTTGTCTTCTCTAGAAACTTCTCCTAGAATCCATTTGACTTCGCCTAAAAATGGTTTACATAAAATTTTGTACCACCAGCTCATCAATCTTATCTTCCTCTTGTTCACAAGTTCCAAGAAAAAAACTTGACACTTTTATTTGGAGAATCTTCGATCTTTATCATAATATAGTAGCTCAACATTATCAATCTTCTAATGCTCGACACATATTGCATCACTCAGCATCAACTGTAAAATCACTTGGCATCAAATGGATTTTACTGGTGCTCAACATCAACTAAAATTCACTCAGCATCTACTATCTTGCTCGACATCCACTAGAATTTTCTTTCACTCGGCTTCAACTAACTTTTTGTTCAGCTTGTATTAACTTTTCTCCGCACCTACTATCCACTTAGTCAAGCTTGGTAGATAAACTTTGTTTAACTTATTCTTCTAAACTTTCTAAGTGTAGCTAACCATTTTGTAACCTTAAGTAGATCATTAATACATCATGTCATCATTATCTTAACTAATCCTTGTACTTCATTACATAATCATAACTCAACCTTTCATCTAGGTGCTTTTGTTACATCTTGTTGATCAAATCCTCTTCATCAATCAACTAAGTGATAGTACTTGAAACATATAAGCAATTGTCTTACCAAAAAATAGTATGTTTGACATCAGTGAAAAAACAATGATTGAAACACAACAATCTCCCTTATAAAAATCTTTCTAATCAATGATCTTTTCAATTAGATTTCAAAAATTTCTCTTTTAAATAATGCCTATTGTAGCTTGGAAAAGAAGTTTTGGAAGAAAGATTGGATAGATTGATTTTCATAACAACTGTGTGTGATCTTGTTTTTAATCAGATGTAATCTCTTACCATAAATGAATAGAATACAAACTTCAATTTTACAAGTTATATCTTGATTTTCTTTTTCGTTCCCTCATCTAAGGTGGCCCACTTGGTGAGTGAACTACTCTAATACAATAGATTTCATTTCCTTCTTTTTTTCTTCACAAGGTAGAATTATGTTGTTCCTACAACCATTCATAATAGAGTCAGTGAACTATTCCTACAACATAGGTGCATAGATAAGCTTACTACTTGTAAAATTAATTTAAGTTAAGATGTTGTTTTAGTTTCTAGATTAAGTCTCCTTTAGCATTTCCTTTGTTTAGTTATAATGACTTAAAGGAGAATTAGAGCATATACTTTGCAGCCACCCTCTCAAGATTACGCTTCTAGGTTGACAAAGTAAAATGAAGTTAGTCTATTATTTTAGGAAAATGCATGATTCTGTCTAATCATGGACTCATTGTGAAAGGATGCCCAATTATTTGTTACTAAGATATTAAGCTAACCAACCATCTGTAACCTAATTTGTTCAACTGTGAAACACTGAACAAATTGTAGTTAGGTCCTTCAACCCAATAAACATTTTAACATGTTATCTTGTCATTCAATTGAGTATTGCCTTTACCTTTTATAACACATGGAATATCATTACCAAATTTAACAAATCCACTATTATATGGACCAATATCTTCAAGTTTGTCTTTGTCACCAGCCATATGATTGAAACATCTACTATCAATTATCCATCTATCACTTTTGTTCACATAAGAAAATAATATAGTTTTCTCATCTTCATAAGACTCTTCTTTCATAGAAACATAGACAATTTCATCATCATTACTCTCAGATTCATTATTAGTCTTTTCTTCAGTAATGTAACAATATTTATTACCTTTTTCATCCTTTCTTCTTCTATAGTCTTTGTCATCTCTTCTTCCTTTATAGTTTCTTTCCTTTCATCATTGTCTTCTTTTTCAGGACATCTAGAAACAATATGACCAACTTTGTTGCATGAAAAAGAAATGATTGGTAATTTACCTTTGTATTTACCTCTTTCTCTTCCATACCTTTTTGCACTGAGGGCTTCAAGTTCATCAATATCATCATCAAAACTATCACTTTCACTCTTCACATGATTTCCTTTTTTCTTACTAAGAATCAATTGTGACTTGAAAGAAGATTCAATGGTAGTAGGTGTGTAGTTACCAACATTAGACATCTCAAAAGTAGTAAGTTTACCAACTAAGGTCAAATTGATACCTTGATACCTGGTGTGCATCTCATTTCTTCAATTGTGGAGACTCTAATGTCATAGATATGGAGTAGATTCCTCAATATCTTGCTTGTCATTATTTCATCTTCCATTGTTCCATTTGCTCCTCTAATAGCACTAACAACCTCTTTAACTCTTATGCAGTATTGTACTATGTTTTCACCTTCCATAATTTTGAAATAATCAAATTTACCTCTCAAGCTTCCTGCTTTGGCTCTTGGTACATTGTCATCACCTCCATATATGGTCTTCAATTTGTTCCACATCTTCTTTGTAGTATTTAAATCTTTTAGGTCATCAAACTCAGCATAGCTTAGGCCTAAGGTAATCTCCGACATTACTTTATTTTGATCTAACTTCTATCTTAGTTCTTTAGTAGTTAGAGGAGTAGTTGTTACCTCTACATATTCATTTCTCATAAAAATAAAGAGAAACATCACTAAAACTATGGATGTGTAGCTTCATCAGGGTCTATCATGTAGGAAAGTTCTCCTTATTCAACTTGGGTACATCTCTCTTATTTGTCATGATATTTAGCTTTAAGTACCTTCAAAATTTTCTTTGTAAGAACTAAGCTCTGATACCAATTATTAGAACTATTTAGAATAACTAAGAGGGGGGGTGAATTAGTTACTCAAGGTCTATATGTACCACTTGAAAAAATAAACATTAACTACATCACTGTTCTACTTATCCTATATATCTTGTTGTTGCTTAGTCTCTACTATAATACTATCATAAACTTAATTTGAATTGCATAATAAAAACATAATCACATATAAAACACATAAGAAATTCATCATAGGTTGACAGTAGGATTTTACATACAAACCCAATTTGGGGAAAACACCAGTAACATGTTACTCTTTCTCACTCTTTCGAAGTGAGCTCTATTAGGATCCAACCTTGTTAAAGGTTATAAGACACACTATTAAATGTGACCTCATTAAAGGATTTAATCACCCTATTAGGAGTGGCCTTGCAAGAGGACTTTGATCATTCTATTTATAATATCACCTAGTTAAAGGATTTATACAATCTATTAAGTCTTCAAATGATTGTTAGCTCAACCTCTATTAAATGGATTTCAATACAAACTCTTTACAATGATAAGAAAGAAAATAGTAGGTTTTGAAATGTGTGATTACAACTCACTTTTTCTAGTTTATATCTATGTTTGGTCCTTATGTTGGTTCACTAGCAAGCCTTTCATTTTCACCTCTAATCTTGATCTGTCTGACACCCTTCAACCAATAATTCCACTCTTCTCATCAACACTTAAGCCTTCTACTCAAATTCACTTATCAACAACAACATCACATCTACAATATTTTCTCTTTTAGTTTTTCATCCACTCACTTGTGTCTTTCTTATCAACCTTTCTATATATGACTTCCTTCACATACAAACTCACACACACACCAATTGAGGTTGGACTAAGCACCAAATGTTTAGTTTGTATCACCTCAAATTGTTGGAAGCATAAATGATGATGATAATTCTATGGGAGAGTATTGTAGAAACATGATTAGATCATTATCATGATGATATGTTATATTTGTGACTGTTTATCATTGATGTCAAGATAGCAATTTTCTATGATATCTAATAGAAGAATAGTGGTAAAGATCAAGTTGGTGCTAATAGATAGTTGAGCATTTTCACTAAGTGAGGTTAAAATGAGATAATACTAAGTGTCTAGTATATGTAACTAACCTCAAAAGCATAAGATATTAAGTCTGGAAGAAGTTATGCAAGTTTGGGTGAAGACTATTCTGAGATAGAGTTTACAAAAGCATTTTCTGGTAAACTTGTTATATCTCTTAGCAGAGTTCTTATTCTAAGAGGCCAAAGTTAAAGATGTGAAGAAGATATTCTGGAGATGACATAGCTAAGCTTTCTCATCATAATGTGACATGCACAAAAATTTATTCAACTTACAAGGTGAAGGATCAATGATATTAATAAGTGTAACATGTTCTTAATGAGGTCCTATAATAATTAATTGAGAAGGTGAAATAGCCAACTCAAGGAATTGTTTTATGGATTTGGTATAGAGGAAGGACATTTTTCTTTATCATTTATAGAATGTATGAATGATTATAAGAAGTAAAAAGAGTTTAATGTGAAGATAAGAAAAGTAGAGAGAAGGTGAAGAAAACTTTATTGCCGAGGTTTTATTATGAAATCTGAGGTTTGATATTTGGATCCAAGGTTCATGACATGGTCTACAAGGTCTAACAGTGATTGGTCTAGTTGACAAGACAAAGTAAAGAGGTTAAAGTATAATATAGAAAATTATTCTGCAAGAAATAGTTGAGAGATTAGTTGGATAGTGAGTGCAATGGTCTTGCCTCAGAAGTTGTTTTGATAGTGGGTCCTTCTACCTTCTACAACCCCTAATAGGGTTGGCACAACTCCTAATAGGGCTATAATCTCCTAACAGGGATTCAAAGTCTCCTAATAAGGACTCATATGTACCAAATGTTGTAATAGACTCCTAATAGGGTCTATCCTCTAATAAGGAATATTTATATTAGTACATCATCTTGTGGGTGTCATTCCCACCAAGGTTTTCCCTCTGATCAAGGGTTTCCCTAGTTAACAAATCTAGTGTAATTGTGTACATGCATCTTGGTATGGTTGTTTACTTTGATTTAATGGATAAGATTAATTAAGGTTGATAAAAAAAATTAATTAGATAACTAATTCAACCCCCCCCCCCCCCCCCCCCTGCACCTCAACTATCTTAGTCAACTATTGTTTCTAACATAAATAGGCAATTTGTGCTTTACCATTTTCTACATCCATTATAGATCTTAAGGTTTACAATCAAATTCAACTCAATTCAATGTCCTTGTACATCTTCTTGACCATCCTCTAGAAACTTCTCTAGAATCCTTCTTTAGGTCTTTACCTAATCACCACCTTGAATTTAATGATCCAACTCATCAATATTATCTTTAACATGTTTTACATCTCTCAAGAAATCAATAGAGTCAGCTTGATCTTATGATTCTTTGAATTTGATCTTTTATCGTCAGACAAAAATCATTGAATTCTAACACTCAGTCAATACTAGAGTGCTTGGTTGCTAAAAAAATTTATGGCTTAACATCAACTAACTTTCTCAGTTGATGCTAATACTTGGTCAGCTCATATATTTACTTGACACTAACTGTAGTTCAATTGACACTAACATTACTCAACACTACTTAGTATTTTACTCATTTTCTTAGCTAGGCTTAACCTCCTTGACATAAATAATTACTTTTCTTTATCAAAGTCTATCTAATCAAATGTCCATCGTAACTCCTTTTCATAACTTCAACCTTTCCTCTAGGTGCTATAGTTGTGAGTAACTCTCAAATCCTCTTCATCAATCAAATAGTTATGAAATTTAGATTTGGTAGCAATATATGTCATCTATAGATTTGAAAACAATGAAAAAACAAAAATTATTCCAATTGTAAGTTTCCAATACTTGTGTCAAATGTAATGGTTATTTTCCCTTGCCTAGGGTGTCCAATTTAGCTTCTAGGTCTTCAATCATTGTCTTCCTTTTCTTTTCTTTAGAAGCAATCTTAATACTTATAGTTATTCTTTCTTTAGCTTCCTCATATCTACCAAAAGATTCATTCTTAGTATCTATCTCTACATTCAATAGTGCTTGAATGTTTGTACTTACTACATCATTATCTATTTCATAATCAAAACTTTGTAACCAATCCTTCCTTGGCTTTATTGCCTACACAAAATTGTTGTCAATATCCAAAAGAAAACATATGTCACTATAATACTTTGCGACCAGCTCTTCAGATATCCTCATTCTCTTTTTCATCCTTTTCTTAAATTCATCAAAATAAATATCCATAGCATTCTCAAAAATTTCTCCCAATTGATTAATGTACTCATTAATCTATTTTGTCACTAGTTTGTCTTGTTTCCATACAACATTACCAATACCAGGAAAATACTTCTAGATATAAAAGAAAATACACATGGTGAATGATCCAAACTTACACATTGAATTCTTTGCCTTTCTTATGGATGATAGATTTTTTGCAAGTTGTAGCCTTTGTATGTTGGCAAGATCATACTAATGATCCTTCATTATAGTCTTCCATGCTTGATCCACATCCATTCAAGAGACATTGTTCAATCATCTTGATTGATAGATTTTGTGAGCTATGATTCTCACTACAAACTCAATTAGTGTATTAGATATGTTTGTGATGGAAAAAGCACATCCATTCGACTTGGCTCTAGTGTTTGCCTCAACTTCTTCTCAGCTCAAACATCGCATGGTTTTCTTCTTGTCTAGGGTTGGATAGCTTATAACCCTAT